>OV121116.1:4517934-5117934 GCA_921293315.2 Nemurella pictetii | reverse complement strand
AGGCAAGCTGCGGCAACATGTTGTCAAAATCCTGGTCAGGAGCGAGAATGCCATACATTTCAGGCCAGTGAAGATCTGCAGCACTCAGTGTAAAAAAACTGTTGGAACTCCAATGAACTCGACCATGTCTTTGAGTTCACCGCATCGCTTGAACCAATATGACTTTGTGATACGTAGCGATGCAGCGTGAAACATCACTCTATTGGCCAGATTTGGATTTACTTTGAGTATGTCTTTCAGTTGGCCGGCTGTTTTTCCATTAAGGTCAAATTTTCTGACCAAGATGTTGCCCTGGCTGATGGCATTCCAGCGCAACACTGAATTGAATGCAAAAAAACGGAAGCGGCTGTCCCGAGCGAAACGGCCATCGTGAAATTGCATAAGGTTCTGAAAGTATTGCGTTGGTTTCAATTGTATTTGCCGTGAAGTGTCTCTAAGGTCACCGTCGCCAGTGGGGAAGAGGGTTGGGAAAGCCTGCACGATGTAGCCTTCGGTGGTAAACTCGTTCACTGGAACATTTGACACTGTTGTCCATTGGACAGTCCCGGGTTCAAGAACGCTAGCAATCCGATCTTGTTGGTTAACGGGAGTTACATGATGGAAATTGGTATTTTCTAACATCCCATTGTCACAATCCACTCCATCTCCCTCGATCACCATATATTCAAGCTCCCCGTACACATTTCCGTCCTCTGGCAGGGCGGAGAGCGCAACCTCATCGATGTCAATGTCTGCATAGAAACGATTGTTGCATTTAAGCCAAAGTAATACTCGACGTAGGCGGAGGGCACGAACATTGAAATCGGCAATATTATCCGAATGGGCAGAAGTGCGCTGGACAACAACAACAGAGGTCAGCGAATGCAATGAAAGTGGTAGACGAGATGCAAATTCCGATACGTTTTGGGGAAAACTAATTACATTGCCACTATAGGCGTATTGCTGACCTTTGACCCGGTATACAGACACAACGGGGTGGATGCGGCCAATTAGAAGTCTCTCAATCATCGACAGTACAACTTACTCCTCGAGAACAACCCCGGGGTCCATATGGTTCGCGTGTGTGAGCAAAATCGGTGATCGCTTGCACGCATAACACACCCCATCTCGAGTTAATTTTAGTCCTGGATATCGTTTCCTGCAAAAATTGCAGCTTGACCAAACTAAATTGCTCATGTGGCCATCAAAGAGTAACACCTTTTCATTGGAATCAGCCCTTGGAGGAAGGGAAGCTGCACCCCGTGGAATGGTGGCACTCGCAGCTCGTTGTCGATAATTGAACACGCGCTGCAAACTTCTTGCTCTCCTCGTCTATGTTTGCATTGGAAATTCTCTCTTGATGGCTGCACGAACGCGCTGCGGGCTCATTTCTCTCCTCTGTGTTGCCTCCAGGGTGCCTTGTTTCGAAAGGAATCCGTGACGGAAATATCCGTTTCCACACATTTTTTGTGGGACTGGCAAGTCACGAATTTTAAACCCTGCGCGGAATGAATCCGTGCGCGGATTTGCCGTGTGAGAATTGTCAACTATTCAAGCTCTGAGGGAGTAAAAGTTCACATGCGGGTTTGAGATAAAAAAAATGGACGGCGAACAGATGTAAAAATTGGTAGCGATTAAAGAAAGGGCCGATCGAGCCGTTGTTTGAAGAAAAAGGGAATACACCATTCGCATCGACTCCTTCACGATGGACGAGGAATCATTTGTATACATTTTTAGGCTGCGGAAGGCAATAATAAGAGCATTAGTCGAAGATTTAAGGCCTCATATTCCTGCACAAAGACGACTATCTGGGCTGTCAGTGGAAGTACAGGCAAGTTCTAAATACCTAGATTTAAACTTAATTCTACCCAATTTTTTAAATATTTCTCAGCAAATAATTGAATTAAGTTTGTAAATAATGGTTGTAATCAATAGATAAATTGATAAATGTTTCATGTGAGTCGATCGCCTTGCCAGTGATTCTTCAAAGATTGTACCTAAGATTGTATCTTGTAAGATTGTAGATTGTAGATTGTATTGTCTGTATTGTTGATTTGTAGGTCTGGTGCTTTGATTTGAGCATTAAAAACTCTGATTTAACCATAGGTGCTCACTGCTATTCGTTTTTTTGCCTAAGTCATGCCTCGTTTACTGTTCAGTTTTGCGAGCGTTGTGAGCGTTGCGCTGTGAGCGTTCTCCAATCAGAGCCCAAGGTCGGAGGGTAACGATCGCTGCGATCGCTGCGCTAGAAATGTTGAATTCGGTTCAACATTTCCGAGCGTTGCGCTGTGTTTTGAGTGGGCTCCGCGCTCCACCTCGATTAAATCCGACCGTAATTCCGGGTATTTAGCTAGCTGTGGCAAGTTTCGCAAACACTGTAATTTTTGTAATTGATGGCGCAACGAGATATAGGAGAGCATCGAACTTCTGAACACAGTAAATGAAAACTGAAATATTGTTCGCTGTCACCTAACCTCATTTCCTGGATCAGGTTGTGATAGAATCCCTGTTGGCTGGTTGGCGACGTGTTTCAAATGTAATGTAACTCGCACGTGGAACCGTTTCTGCTAAGTGATAGCATCCTTCACTACTTTCAGAGCTAAAATCTTTCTCTTTTTACATTATGCTAGACGTCTACTAAACGTCAAGCCGTCAAACTATAAAAGTCAACGCTCATTGACCTGAATGGCAGTTGTTAGTTTATTCAGAAGCTGAGGAAAAGTTTCTTTGGGTACTGATGCCTCTTTTCTACCAGGTCCTTTCTTCCACTCCACCAATAGCTTTCGCTAAGCTGTTTGTAGCGGACGAAAAATGCAACATCTAACGGTTGCGTCAAGTGGGTGGAGTTCGGCACCAAAAACACGAACTCGATTTCGTGCTTGGCACACATCTCAATAGCTGCCGCAGTCAAGTGACTGGGTTGATTACCTATTGAAACCTTACGCCCAGTCAAATGCTTGAAGTAGGGTATGGCGATGGTTTCGACAGTTTTCGAAACAAAAAATGTCAAACCACCCCGACTTGCTTCGGTTAAAGCGGGCTCCTCTTGGCCCTCCTAACGTCCACGATGCGTACATATGGACCGCATTGTAGACAATATACGTTGGCAGGACGGTGCCGTCAGCGGCCGCAGCGTACATAATCGAAGTAGCCGACTTGCTGTGATTCATAACACGTTCCGGGTATTTCATACCCCTCTTGGCAATGACCCGGCTCCGTCCATTATCGTCAGATAGATTAGTTTCATCATAGTTAACAACGCTCTCTGGCGGAACGTCCTTGAGAGATAATTCTAGCTGGTCAAAGTATAAATTCACGGCATCCCGCATCACACCTGCCCGTATCGTTTAATAATTTTGGCACATTCTCAGAGAATGTTGATCGGAATGACGTGCCAAAAATGATCTTGCACACTCTGGCCCAGGCATATTATTTTTAAAGCACGGCACCGTCTTACCTTGGCGGTCTAAAAACGCATTTACTATGCATCGCAAGTCGTATGCATCCATCGGGACATGTCACCAACCGATCAACAAGAATACCTTCTACTTGTGCCGACAGAACCGTTTGACCTCCCTTTTACCTGTAGGACTTAGACTAGATTCATTTTTGGCATGACGAAAAATCACAGATTTTGGAATATCAAATTTAACTGACGCTTTCCTATAGCTCATGCCATTTTTGACAGCATCCAGAGCTTTCTTTAAGGCATCCTCGTTAATTTTCTGGTTTATTTTGCCACCAGGTTTGGGTTTGTAAACCCGCAGCATGACTGTCCCTATTCACCTCGCTCTAACCTAAAACCACGCACATGTTAATAAAAAAATTTATATAAAATACAGTTTCCGTCACACAGAGAAGATAAAGATGTAATTATTATTCTCAAAGTTCAACAGATGGAATATTGGCTCAAGAAAAACATTATTTCTTACGAATTAGCGATACTAGATGAAGTTTTTGGACCTGTCAAGCCAGCCACATTTGCGCCAAGATGTTAACAGCAGCTAATCTGAGCAGCCGTCTAGTAAGTCCCGCCCAATTATTCTGTCGTGGCGGCCATTTCTCAGCTACCAATGAAAAAATACTACGCCACGAAAGCTTGAAAAGTGTGGGAGATGTAAAAATAATAGTGATTTTTAGAAGTTGTCCCCATTCACCCCACCGTCCCCATTCACCCCATTTCACGGTACCTCAGGACGTCTCGACAGAGGCTTGACGGGAGATCAGGTGATTGGCGCTGGGGTGGATGTGAGTTTGACCCATCGCAATAAGCCCAAAAAATTGGATGGTTCATGAACATTCTTCTTTTACAAATCAACGTTCTTTCTCCATGTCATGGTGGGGCTACCCCCTTAATGGAAGACGATCGTTCGGGTGACGATCTCCACCCGGCACCATGGGCACACCACGAGAATGTTGGAGCAGGGCTCGCATAAAAGGTAGTGGCCGCACTGAAACGCTACTCGCCTCCGCCGACCCGTACAAATAGCACAGTAGTCACTTGGCGGTATATTGGTCAGGTCGTCAAACGGCTCTGCAAAAAAAGAGTGTTTGTGTTTCTTAGTAATATTAGGGTGGAGTAGTATAGGGTAAAAGCACAGTTCTTGATTGGGGTCATGTCTACAGGAAAAAATGGAAAAAGTCGATAAAATTCAGAAAAATGTTCATTGATGTGAATGTCAGGATAAGACGTGTTTCGTGATTTGCGTTGAAAATCAAAGTTAGGATATTTCGAGGGGTCCCTGAAGTTTTTGTCAAAATGAACCAGCCATGCAGACTGTGCGGACAAATAGACAAAAAAATTTCAAGCTTTTTTCTGCAATAAGAAAAATTGAAGTTTTTGCTTAGCTCATCGCTACGATCATCCAGCTGCTACTATCTCGATGAATGTAACATAATTTACCGTGGTCGTCATCGTCGTCGTTGTCATCGGGCACTTGCATATCCACGTTGGCGTCGTCCTCAGCAGCTGCACCGTGGGCTGCAATGATGGCTGAAAACGCACTCGTGTTATTCAAAGTGGCTCAAGCGATCGAACAATTGCAGAGTAGAGTGACACTGACAATTTTGAATATTTTTGATATTTATATAAATATGTGTACGTAGAGCCACGTCATGCTTAAAATTTGCAAAGAGAGGGCATGGGTCAAGAGGAACGGAAAAGAAAATGCAAGATGTTTGGGTGCCAGGAGATTAAATAATAAAAAAAAAAAAACGTGGCGAAATCTAAAAGGTCTGCCCTGAAGCAGAAGATAAAACTTATTATATCGCACGGAACATTAATTTTTGGGTGAATAAACTGGCTAGACAAGTCGACAGTGCTAGACAGACGTGTAGGCAGGGGGGGAAGGAGTTATGGGAGATTTACCCCCAGTTGATTCACGAACATGAACTCTGAAAAATCACTCTCGCAATTTTTTAAAAGTGTTCATCACTCTGTAGGCCATTTTTAGCGGAACCTCTTGAAATCAAAATTTTAAGACTAGGACTGCAATCGGAATCCCTAAATCTCACAACCGAAGACGGAGACCGAGACCCCTAAAAACAAAATGTTTAGACCGAGTCTGACCGGGACCGATACAATGTGAAGGTTTGTGTTATTTTTTACAGCATCAAAAGTCATAATTATTCACGCTTACCATCCAATTCAATCTGGCCATCGTCGACATGCTGCAAATCGATTTCATCGTGTTGTGGGTCAAACATTGCCTGGTGGTGATTGGTATTGTGATTTTCATCGACTTTAACAGGTGTGAAATAAACCGGAATGAGATATCGCGTCTAGATTAAACATATTAATAACTTAACCTTATTTTAATTGTGGTCGTACATTTAACATCTATTACAAGTTGCACGACGTTTTGGATGTCAGGCTCTGCAGGGAGATCTTCGTCATCCGACTTCTCTTCCTCTGAGTCAATTGCCACTTCAGCCAAGTGGCCTATATGGTATATGGTATATAGTATTCTAGTATATGATCAGTTCAATACAAATTGTAATCTGATACAAAGTAGGTAGTATGCTATTGCATCAAACTTGTCATTTGCATTGGTTATATATGAAATGCAGCGCCTAACTTACATTGAAGTGCACGATCAATCCCTCCTGCGATTCTATTTGAGTGGGTCGCCAAGACGTCTTCTTCTCTTTGGTTTTCAAAGTAAGCACTGGGAAGAGGTAAGGAAGCACCTTGAACGCCAGTATTTCAGGATCCACTGAAATAAAACCAGAAATAAATTTTCACAAATTGAAGGTTTAGAATAAATGTGGGCATATTTCAAAGTTATCGTTCAAGCATCACTCGGTCTTAATCATTTTATAACTACCAGCTTCGTAGATGACTCTGGCAACAGCTGCCTTCCTGCCTGACTGGATCCGGGTGAAGCGTCATTCAACTTGGGGGATGTCCGACTCAGGCTATCAGTGCCCGTCTGAAACATCACATTTCATATAAAGAGTTGAGATTTTAAAATGTCTAGTAAAAAAAGTGCAGAGAAGATGGACAGCTTTTGCAATGATTCAACTTTTTGATGAGCGTAACGAGCGTAGCGAGTGAAGCGAAATCTTCAATTACACTTTACTGCTAAAAAAATCTCCAATGTTTTTTTGTTTTTGTTTTTTTTTTTTTTTGTGTTTGTTTTTTTGTGTGTTTGTTCGCGCTCTACAGGCCAAACGCCAAAACCGATTTTGATGAAAATTTCTGTGAACCTTCGTTTTCTCTGAACTTAGATCTGCCACGTTTTTGAAGCAATTCGGACGGGTAAATTTTATGTTATTAAGTTTTTACGAAATTTTTCAGTTTTTCCAAAACACGTTTTGCACTCTAGAGGCCAAGCATCTGAACATAATTTGACGAAACTTTCAGGATATGTTGGCCCTCACGATTTTATGTTTGTGTAAAAATTTAATTGTTGTATGTTTAGCACTTTTCTTGAAAATTGCGTTTTAATGACGTTTTTTTGCGATTTTTTAGCGTTTTTTCAGTTTTTTGCAACTAAAGCAACTTTATCTTCAACCGATGTTCACAAAATTTACTGTATGCATTAAAAGTCGTAAGAAGAAGATACTGTGTTAATTTGAACCAAATCAATTGAACAGTTTTCTTTAAATCGATTCTTACGTTTTGAAATATTCAAATAATTTCACGACGACTACATCATGATATTTTCAGGTAACGAATGTCATTGAGAAAGCTGCTAAATTATCACTGGACATGTTAAATTGATCATAAAAGCCTCTAGGCTATGCGCACACGCAATATAATCGCGTTGAGGGTGAGCGTAAATATTACGCTCATCCACAACACGATTATATGAGTGTTCGCATAGCCTAGTTTAACAACATTATCAGACATGATTGATATTACATTCTGATTGACCTTACAGTGGCCCAGTGTGAGGAAGGCCTCAGAATATGTGTCCTGTTCTGCATTTGACGATAGATTCGTAAAGGTACTGTAGTCTGAGCCATCATAAATGGATCGATATCCCTGTAAAATAAAAAATAAAATTTAGATATTTGGATTGTGGTCTTGACAGTGAAAAGCAAACACATGATGCGTTCCCAGCTCACGGACTAGGTGGGTTGCACTTTCCAACGCACCGAATGCTCCTTATCGGCTTCGTTCTCATCGATATCCTTTAGCTGATGTAGACATCGGCTCTAAAGCTCGGGACTTAACCCGTTGGAACGTGACAGATTTATGCCTCGTTTAGTGCTACTAAAAAAACGTCGCGTGCAAATAACTTCGCGCGCAAATTTGTAGCGCGTTGAAACTTTGCGTGCGAATGATCATTTAGTGCTGCGCTAGAAGCCTGCGCATGCCGTCGAGCAGGTGTCAACAGAAATGGCAGACCATGATGCTGCTGTCAGTCAGTGGCACAGTGAATGTGTTTATTTGTGGCAAACACGCCCGACACAGCTGAAATTTCCGCCCATGCAATGGCCCGGGCCTCTCTGTTTTTATTATTTTTGTTTCCCGGGTCCCACAAACACGGAAAATGCTCTAACGCAGCTATCAGCGAAAAATCTGATTCTGACTCGTATCTGTCCGCCATTTTAATTCGACGTTCTCTCGCGTACAAAATGTTGCGGCGCGACGAAAGTTCAACATGGTTGAAGTCTGAAACGTAGCCGAACAAAGTGGTGCGAGGATTGTCACGTGACCAAATATCGAGCTGTGATTGGCCGACCGCGATTATCTGCGCGCAAAGTTTGAACGCGACGTTTATTTTAGTAGCACAAAACGAGGCATTACCATCCGAGGGCTGTGCATGTATCGACCGTAAAACCTCTGTGTTTCATGAATATTTTGATTCTACCACCAGTACCTACCTAGTACCAGAGTAACCTACCTACTACTAGTACCTAGTACAATCGCTGTTTCACTGTAATCTGCAAAATTGCATTCCCTCTAAAGGAAGTCGATGAGGGACGTAGAATATGCCGTTTACATGCTAATATGCATCGCAAAACACCACAATTCACGATTTTTCGGTCATGATTACAAGGGATGCAACCCTTCCGATTACTTGACTTCGTATGTCCCGAGAAGACCTCAGCTACCAATCGATTTCACAAATTTTGAAAGCAGACATTTCTTACATTATTTTTTTGAAGGGGGTGGGGAATGTGATAGACCTCAGATGGTTTTTTAAAAAACAAATGTTTTTTTGTGGTTGGTTTAGAAATACGTAGAAATAACGATGAATTGGGATTTTGTAAAGGAACCTACTTTCACGTTGGACTGTGCTAAGAAAATTACTAGATTGGGATACTCATGGCAATCACCGCCCAATCTCCGGCAGAGGGTGGGAATGTACAACTTTGTAAATTTTTTCAATGATTATGTATTTTTCATGCAGCAAACAAACATTTGTATACCAAGAGAAACCAAGCCAGGAAATTTCAATAAAATATCTTCACAAACCTTTAAAAATCCTACCTTAACATTCAGCACAAAGCTCTCCTGTTAATCGAGGCTTGTTGGTTTCAGTGGCTTTCAGCTCGACCTACTTTTTTCTTTAATACCGCAACTGGGCGGCAAAAGTATGGGGCAACAGCAGGTGTATGACGTTACTCTCATCTGCTATAGATAAGAACTTCATTTTCAATTGCCAGATTCTGTAAGTCAAACCATTTTTTTTGGAATTTAAAAAAGACAATTAATATACTATCATTAAACTGTAAGACATGGAATCACAAATCGAGCATATTAAATATGAAGGGACTCCATTCTATATGATTTGCTAGTGGGAACAATGTCACAAAGTCATGCAAGCAGGTACCAGTAACCCCTGTTATTAGACCTAATACTCCCAGCTATAGTATGATAATACTACGGTTACTTCACTGTATTGTCCATAGAAAATTTGAAGTATAAATTTTACCTTCAGACATGTTTGTGTGAATTTTGTGAAGAAGTTTTGACGGGAAGCCATCCTTCCTTTTGCGATTTATTAACAGTGCTTATTTTGATTTGAAACCGTCCCAGTTACGATCAGAGTTGTAACTTATCTAGATAATTTTATCTAGATAATTCATCTAGATAATATATTTTATCTTTTATCTTATCTAGATGATATGGGCCCCCGTTATCTATTATCTTCATCTAGATTCCAGTTTTGCGTTATCTTTACGATTTATCTAAGATAAAAACCATTATCTATACTTATTTCACTTCTTTCAAATTACATTACAATAATTTTTTTCTCCCTTCTTTGATCTGCTCATGATCCTAATTCCTCTCTTATTTTACTGAATTCACTGTACTGTGTGATAAATTTCATTGCTTCTACCATGGCCCACTGTTATTAGTTAAAACGCTATCAAGTTTGTAATCAGTGGGCCATGCTTCTACGAAGCAATGCGTTGGTGTCCTGATTTTATGACGTCCGAAGATTGAAAAAGCTGCTGCTAAGAGGAGAGCGCATCGTCATTATTGGTAACTGCCAGTCAGGGACCTCTCCAGTGCTACTCACATGGTCCATAATTCATAAATCACCATATGTGATGTTGTTGTTTTTGTTTGTTTGTTTGTTTGTTTGTTTTTTTTTTTTTTTTTTTTTTAATATTATCTTTTGTCTTTATTCAATTATCTAGATATGACCATACTGTCCATCACAATCACGGACCGGACTCTTCACTGGTGCTACTAGTGACTATCGAGCGCGAAACATGGCCGGAAGCTGACCGTAGCCCTCTATAAATGAATGCCTCGAATTCGGCTGTCATGGCTGCCGTGATTTCAAACCGTTTTGGCGCTTTTGAGATGTCACTATACTTCACTGCAAATTTAGCCAAAGCACTCAAAATCTACGTAATAAATGTAACCAATTAAATATAATATTTAAGAATTGCGTGGATATCTACCCCTTGCATTCCTTGTAGTTACTGAAGCTGATATTTGCATTGCTACGAGAGATTTTTTTTTAATCACTGATGCGATAAATGCTTTGGTTTCACTTAAAGTAAGAAGAAAGCAATTTTTGCACAATTTTGTTTTTGCCAACGCATTCATAAAGTTGAAAAAAATAATCAACTGTAATGTTTCCCAGTTTGCGTGTGCTCAATGGCGCAACTTCATTGATTGTAGTTGAAGCTTTATTTTCAATTATGATTGATTGGGCTATGTAGGCCTCACGTTCAACAAAGTTTCCGATGCCCCAATAATGATCGAACAATTTGGTTTGTTGCTCACAGTTCAATCTGTCTTTGCATTTCATTCGATATGATGCAGGCAGTTTACTCACTTTCTCAAATACTTTTTTTACCTCTGCTCGTCTCATAAAGGCCCGTGAGTCTCACATCAGCCATATGCAAAATAGTTGAAAGGGTGATAGATGGACAAATAAAGAAAAAAACTTGATGATTTGGGAGGATTGAAAGAGGCGCAACATGATTTAGAAAAGAGTATTCGTGCGAAACTCAACTTTAAGGTTTTGTGACAGACCTGGCAGAGGTGTTAGATAGAGGAGGAAGAGTAGATGCGGGGTTTCTGGATTACGAGAAAGCATTCGATAAGGTTGACCACGAATTATTTTTGGAAAAGCTATGGGAAAGGATTGACGACATACAAATGGAATATTGGATAGGCAATTTTTGAAAAATATCACGCAAAAAGTAAGAGTAGGAAATTGCACGTCGGATGAGAGGGAAGTAACATCAGGAGTGACAAAAGGGAGTGAGTTAAGGGTAATTCACAACAGACGTAGCAGCAACGTAGCAGCAACGCAAACGCAAACATAATTATCTGTCTGTTCACATCACAATTTAGCAGTAAGATTAAGCCAATAGAAATCGTCGTAAGAGGTGGCCATTTTGAATCTTGGGTGGTCGGTTCCAGCTGGAGCGGTAGTCTGATTTGAGGTTATGCGTTGAAGTAGTTTAGTTCTGAACATGCCATCAATTGAAACAGTTGTTGCGTTACAATGCTGTGTTACAGTTTTACTTGCCTGCTCATATTTAATAAAGAAAAGAAGACAACGACGGACTCGAAGGTGGTGGGTTCGCCCAATCAACCAGCGTCGACTTGCGCAAGGGGATTTTCAAAACCTTCTCCAAGAGATGAGACTTGGGGACATAGATCAATTTTTTGTATATACCCGAATGTGCCTAGAAAAGTTTGACCCACTTCTTCATTTGGTTGGGCCTTCACTGAAGAAAAATAGCCAACGTGAACCACTATCCGAAGGCATTCGCTTGTCAGTTACTCTAAGGTTTGTAAAATATTTCAAGTAGACAACGTACAAGCAGTCAGAAGCGAGCACAAAATATTAGTTATTTTTTCATCTGTTACAGGCATTTGGCTACCGGAGATTCACTGCAGTCTCTAGCGTGGGCCTTCAGGATCGGGAAGTCAACGTGTTGCAATGTGATCCGCGAGACCATGAAGGAAATCTGGGATGTACTCTCTCCAACTTACTTAGCCGAACCTGATGAAGACGATTATGCTTCCTTTGCCGATAACTTTGCAGATAAATGGAATTTGTGGAATTGCGTGGGAGCCATCGATGGTAAACATATAAGCATCCAAGCATCCAAGCACCAAGTAATTCTGGCACCGAATTCTTTAATTACAAGAAACATTTTAGCATCGTTCTTCTAGCCGTGTGTAATGCCGATTACATTTTCACATGTGTGGAAATGTGCCGACGGTGGCATACTTCGCAATTCTGAGTTTGGAAGACAATTGTTTGGTGGTACTTAGCCACTTCCTCCTCCTACTCCGTTACCATTTGCAACCGAACCAATGCCATACTTTTTTGCTGCCGATGAAGCGTTTGGCCTCCACAACAATATTCTCCGCCCATTTCCAGGGAAAAACCTATCCGAAATGAAACAATTTTTAACTATCGCCTTTCGAGAGCACGCAGAGTGATTGAAAATGCTTTTGGCATTATGGTTGCTAGGTGGAGAATTTATCATCGGGTAATTAATGCTCAGCCTGAGACTGTCGATAACATTGTGAAAGCTACCGTGTGCTTACATAATTTCCTGAAAAAGATCGAGGTAAATTCAACAAAGAAAACATTCTGTCCTACTTCATATGTTGATCACGAAGGAAATGGAGCGATACAACCTGGAGAATGGAGAAACGATGTCCCAGAGGGCCATTGCTGTTTGACATATTTATTGACGGCATGAGCGAGGGAGTAGAATCTAAAAAAAGGCTATATTTGCTGACGATTGTGTTGTTTATAGGAAAATAACCGACGTTAAAGACGAGCAAATAATGCAAAAAGACTTAAATATGATAGGAGATTGGGTTAAGAGAAATAAGATGAGTCTAAATAAAAATAAATGTAAGACAGTTAGTTTCGGTGGTAAACAGGAAAGCTCAGAACATAACTACAAGATGCAGGAAATAAAGTTGGAAAGGGTAGAAACCTATAAATACCTCGGTGTAATATTAAAAAATGATTTAGGATGGAAAGAACATGTAGCAAAAATAACAAAGAAGAGAATAAATGCACTGAACTTCATCATGAGACAGTTAAAAGGGATGAGTACAGAAATTAA
Source organism: Nemurella pictetii (assembly GCA_921293315.2). Classification (NCBI taxonomy): domain Eukaryota; kingdom Metazoa; phylum Arthropoda; class Insecta; order Plecoptera; family Nemouridae; genus Nemurella; species Nemurella pictetii. The sequence goes on along the minus strand of OV121116.1, from coordinate 5,104,935 downwards.
AGAGAAGACATATCTCACAATGATATGACCCATGACGGAATATGCAGCAGCGGTGTGGGATCCGTAGAGAACAGAAGAAATTAAAGATATTGAAAGGTACAAAGAATGGCGGCAAGAAGGGTGACCGGAAAAATGAGAAGGAAGAAGGTGATAAACGAAAAAGGAGAACTGGAAGAAGTCTTAGAAAGACCGTTGCTTATACTGAAGAAGTAAGGATGGATGAAACTAGAAGGGAGGAGAAAAGTGAACAGGTTATGTTGCTTCTTTCGAGTACTTATGGGAAGAGGAGGATGGAAAGAACTGAATAAAAAAAATAAGATGGAAAGCTTGAGGTAGTGAGGTAGCTTGAGGAAAGCAGAGGTAGCCATAAAAGAAAGGTAAGAGTGAATGGAGCAAGAAAAGACATTCGAAAGTACTGCTTCGTGATAATAACGGGACGAGAGTGGAATTTGCTGAAAAGGAACGTATTTGAGAATGAAGAAATGGATGTGAAAGAGTTCAGAAGAAAAATCGAAAAAATCAGAAAAGACATTACTATGAATTAAATAAATAATGTAGCATGAGCAGATTTTTTATACTGTACCTTTACCACCTACATAAATATTATGTAAATTGTAAAGAAATGAAAAATTAAATTAAAAAATGCAGCTTTCCGCTGTTTCTGGCCACAGTGCGCTTAGTTTTGATTTTACGCGTTTCTTTAGATTTTTGCAAATCACTTAAGCTATCAAGAGCGATTGCGTTTTGTGGTCCAAGGGTTATTTCAGGAGCACTAATAGCGTTTAGAGATGGTTCGATATCATCGTGAGTATAAGAAGCAATGCGATCTTGACCTGGCATGGAAGTAGGCAGTAGCGATTGTTCATTTTCTGAGTTGGTGACTATTACAGATGTTGCCAGACCAGTGGTCGGCTGCAGCGGAAAGTCAAAAGCATCACAATGTTTATTCCAAGTTAGGCTTGGAATTTTATAGCCGCTACAAATAGAACGAGTTTCGTATGCTGGGGCATCGAAGCTTACATACATACACATAGCCTACATCGAAGCTTGGTGGCCTAATGAAATAACTCGGCAAGTCTGTGGTTGAGCTTTGAATACAAGCAGGCCTATCTGTAAAAGTAATAATTATTTTAGGAATGGACGAAACATCAAAGCACAATTTACATACGTAATATTTTTGTCATCTAGGCCTAGACTAGAACTAGTATAACCTAAAAAATATTAAATGACTTACCGACAGGCTCAAAGGCTGGCCTAACTCTCAATATTTCAGCACCAGTGACTTCACGCACTGTTTATGCATCGGCGAGGAAATCTTATATCGGCATCCTGGATCCAGTGCACAACGCTGGTATCAGGTTGTGTACTGGCGCGTTTCGCATAAGTCCCATCGTCAGTCTGCATTGTGAGGCCGGGGAGGCTCCGCTTAAGATCAGGCGTGACCACCTCCTTGCCAGCTACGTAGCCAAGCTACGTGGCATGCCGAAACACCCGGCATACAGGTCTGTGTTCGCTCCGCCAAATGTTGTTCTCTACAACACCAGGAAAAAAGCAACCAGACCTGTTGGCATCAGAGCAAAAGAGCTCCTGGCCGCATTTGGAATGGACCTACCACCTGTCCTTCCTGTCGGAATCGGTCGTGTGGCTCCCTGGACAACATCCCAGCCTGTGTGCCTGATGCAACTCGCTCAGCACACCAAGGCCCAGACGAGCCCGGCCGTGTTCCGACAGCTGTTCTTCAGCATTTGCGACCAGTACCCTCAACACTGCAGGATCTACACTGACGGATCCAAGGACAATAGCTGCGTTTAATTAGAGGCCTGGCCGCGGCCAAGCCGAAGCCAGACGTGGGCGGGGCAAGCGCAAGCCTTAAACAAAACGGCAACATTTTGGCCGAAAATTACCACAGCCTTCTTCGTTCCCGATTAACCAATTATCGAGGGGGCTGTGTTTGGCTGTAGCTGTCATTGTCAACTGTCAGGATGGGGTACATTCCGATTGAAATGATTGTGGATATTGTGGAGGACGAAAATCCCACAGAAATAGTTACTCTCATTGTAAATACTATTGCCGCATTGTCTAATTTTATAGCTGGAGCTATGGAAAGAGACGATGGCAGGGTGTCAGGTTCCTCCGATGGCTGCTGACGGTCGTGGGTATTCTCCGCTGAACAAATGGTTGCAATACATGAACTGCGAGATAGTCTTTGTTGAGCTCAGCTCATGGGTTTATTGGTCCCTGGCTAATTGGTACATTCTTGGTGTCATTTGGTGACCAGTGAAACGATACCATGGCGTTGACCGCGTGTGGTCTCTGCTCATATAAACGTAATAGTTGCGATAGGCACAACGTAGGAAATGGCTCTAAACAATTCAAGCACAAGACGTTCGTTCTCACGTCAAATAATAAGATTCGTTTGGTCCGCGCGTGGTCCTCACGCACATTAACATAATAGTTGTGATAGGCACAACGTAGGAGATGACTCTAATCAATTCAAACACAAGACGTTCGTATTCGTTTGGTCCGCGCGTGGTCCTCACGCACATTAACATAATAGTTGTGATAGGCACAACGTAGGAGATGACTCTAATCAATTCAAACACAAGACTATGCTAAGACGTTCCTTCTCACGTCAAATAATACGATGCGTTTGATCCGCGTGTGGTCCTCACGCACATTAACATAATAGTTGTGATAGGCACAACGTAGGAGATGACTCTAATAAAACAGTTCAGCGCTCATTACCCAGAGATAAACAAAACGGCCTGGGGCGCGACCCCAGTCGTTGTGAACATGGTAAGAATGGAATGTTAAACATTTAGCGTGAACTGAGTGACTTCTTCAAAGACCTCGGACTGGGTCGACTATAGCCTCGTGGCACTGAAATTTGAGTATCGTTACGTTAAATAGCCAACCGACAGATCGGTGTGGCCTATTTCAAACAATGATTCTATATTGTAGCTAGCTAGTGGACGTGGTCCAAAAGCTCAAAGCAAGATTCTCATAAAGAGTCAATATAGAACCTGATACGCAATACAGTCCAGCTGTCAGCCTGCCAGTCGCCTCGTGGCACTGAAATTTGAGTATCTTTACGTTAAATAGCCAACCGACAGATCGGTGTGGCCTATTTCAAACAATGATTCTATCTTGTAGCTAGCTAGTGGACGAGGTCCAAAAGCTAAAAGCAAGATTCCCATAAAGAGTCAAGATAGAACCTGATACGCAATACAGTCCAGCCGTCGGCCTGCCTGGACTAGCCCGCCAGGGCTGGCCTGGTGGTCGCCTCTCGTCCCGAGCGTCCGTGTCGAAGTGATCGCTCTCTTGAGCTTCGTCGTGTTCCAGCCAGTCGCCCGATGCGTCGTTCTACGTCACGCAGGGGTTGAGCTGGTGTGCACGTGATTTTCTTGGTTCATGACTATCGAGACTTCCGCGCTCTCTTGCGGTAATCTCGAGACTGCGAGATTGCGGTTGCCGCGAGGATGCGTGTGCAGTGATAGCCGAGTGTAATGGCGCCAAGAAATGGACCATTACAAGGGCCCTTGAACCCCAAGGTACGGGAAAAGTGAGGTTAAACGGGTACAGAGAAAATCCTAGATCCTAGACTAGAGTTTGGCTGAATTTGGTTTTAATGGGTGACGTTTATATAATTTATAGGTGACGAAGATTTGGACGGCGCACTTCCTGTCGTAGATTTCTTGAGATTAGGAAACTTGTCATTTAAGTCCCATTTCAGAATGCTGAAAGAAACATTCGAGGTAGGTAGATAGTTTTATCGTTCCTAAGTAGCAGTTTCAGTACCTATAAAATATCGTAGACAAAGGTTTGCTTTATCATTTTGCATTTGCAGGCAATCAACACTGTAATTTCGACACACTTAGTAGATTCTGGGGCTAGGGTACGACCCTGCAAGTTGCCTGCTGCCCACCAGTTTTTAATGACTTTGTGGATATTGGCCACTCCCGACTCCTTTCGCAGCGTTGCATCAAGATTTTCTGTTAACAAGGGAACGGTGCACCTGGTGTATAGACTATACATTAAGGCGCTAAGAGAAGTAGCCGCTAATTATATCAAGTGGCCGACTCAGGGTGCGCGCCTGAGAATCAGCGAAGCATTCTTCAATAGGACTGGCTACCCTGGAGTTGTTGGTTGTGTGGATGGCACGCATATCAACATTAAGGCACCAAAGGACCATCCCGCCCGGTACGTTAACCGTAAATGCAGCTACTCCTTGCTGCTGCAGGGTGTTTGCGACCACAGGCTTCTGCTAACAGATATTTATGCAGGAGAATGTGGAAGCCTACACGATTCTCGAGTCTTTCGGCGAAGTCCGATATCTCGAGCCCTGACATTGCCAGCCACACTAGATGAAAATCAACACTTGTTGGGAGATGGAGCTTATATGCTAAGAAAAACCATGATGATCCCATATAGAGATAATGGTCACTTACTTCCAAGGCAAAGAAACCACAATGCAACACTAAGTAGTGCCAGAGTTGTAATAGAAAAGCGTTTGCGCTACTGAAATGCAAGTGGAGACGGTTGAAATACCTAGATGTGCAGCGACTAGATTATGCTGTCGATGAAATCGTGGCGTCCTGTGTATTGCACAACCACATCATCTTGGCAGGAGAAGTATTTGAAGGTGATGCAGAACAACCTGACGATAATGTAGATGACCCTGATGGCCCTGAAGAAGCACAAGACGATGGTGGTAGAGACGCCGGTGAAGAAAAACGAGCTGCCATTTCACACATCCTACCCCGTTTTGTCGCTGCTCGGAACAGACAACTGTAGATGAGGTTGACAGCAACAGAAACAGATATTGGAAGTTAAACAAACTTTTTACTAATAATTTTCAAGTAGGTATAAAAGAAAGGAACATTGACCATATTGTGAACATACACTTGATCTAAAAATTAAAATAATATTCTCAAAAAAGAAAATTGCAACATTTGTCACCAAGTAGTTGAAAGAGATAATACTTCATAGGCTTCAATGTCAAAGAAATATGAATAATGACTCATAAAATTACATTATAAAACTGCATAATAATAACTTGCTTATAACAGGCAATTGTTTTTGAAAAAAGTAAATAGCTTACTAGCAACAATATCATATAAATAACATACCAACAATAACAGTGTCATTCTCAAGAGAGGCTTCAGAGAAAAATATAAGCCCCAATATGGCACTAGCTGTTGACTGCAAGTAAGTTTTTGCCTCTAGATTGACAAAAGAAAATTACAAAAAATAAGTACATATAAACGATACGTACCTAGTACCAATAATCACTAATATAGAAAATAGATATATATAGGAATTAAATAATATGTAGAGAAAAATAATTAACCTAATATGATATTTCTTAGTCTCATAGCATTGACTGAAATTATGCCTCCATCTCTGAATTGAGAGAGCAAAGTTAAATAAATAAAAAAATCTGTGCACAGCGTAAAGGTGCATACAAAAGTATATACACATAAGTGCATAAGGAACTTTACAGTCTGCAATCCCCTGATAGGTTCAGGCAATAATATCAAAACTTGGTAGTTATGCACCAAATACAACAGGTAAGTGAGTAATTAAAAAAATAATAATAATAAATTACTTCTTGGCAATAAGCTGTTGCAGCAGCGCATTTCGTTCCTTTTGAGTCGCCACCATTTCGGAAACAGACTCAGAAAGAGCCCTGAGGCTGCACTTGATCTCGTCAAGTTCGTTCCCATTTTTCTTTATGGCACTTGGCTTTGGTTTCTTTGGTTCATCCCCCGCAGCTAGAGAAGTGCTGGCTACTGCTGCTGGTCCTTCAAATCTTTGGGACTGGAGTTCTTTTCTATCTTAGTCTCAATCCCAACTGACACAACACATTCGGGCATGAATGTGGGGTCGCCATAGTTGACTTCATACATAATATCATAGTAGGGCCAAGAGTCCCTGCCCCTACCCGTTTTCTTCACACCACCTGCATCAAAGATACGTTTAAAATGCTCATTGAGCCCTCTCCATTTTCTTGCCGCAGACTCTGCCGAGACAGAGTAGCCTTCAGCTTGAAGGCGATCAGCAATCTCCTTCCACAGCCGATTTTTGGCCATGTTCGAGGCAAACTTTTCTTTCCGGTTTCGGTATTCTTCGATGCGTAGAAGTATACTTTCCTCCCCCAGTTGAATCGATCTGGAGTTTATGAATATTGCTTCATTATAAAAATACAATAGACTAGCAATGCTGTCAAGCAATGCTACTTGTATACCTAGGCAGATAAGTGAAACACATGGAATTTATGTACGCATACATACCAATATCATTTAATTCGATGGCACTGCCAACATCACGCGATACGCCATCAGCCGCAACAGATGTGTTTCGGCTATCCAAATTGAAAAAGCAGCGAACTTCCATCGAGTTCGGCACATTGAATATAGTATTTGCTAAAATAAAAGTCAGCATAGCCGTGTTAATGTGCCGAAATTACGTATATTTAAGTTAATTATATAACACTGGACATTCTTAACCTTCAAATGCTGCAGCTAACTTAATCATATTATAAGAGAAAATTTTGAATTTTTCTCGCCATAGAGGTATTTAATCAATGCAGTTATAATCAAACTTACTTCTCTGATCGAAAATTGTTAATTCCTGTGAGGAAACCGACGATATCCCTTCATCAACAACCACCGCGTGAAACTCTAGGTTCAACTCCATCTTTCTTCGCGCGCAATTTAATGTTCTCGAGCTGGCCGATCGGCCGCGGCACTTTTCTGTTTCGGGCCACGGCCAGTCGGCCAATTCGGCCAGACTCCTCCCACTTTTCTCTAATTAAACGCAGCTAATGAGTCTGTGGGGTGTGCCTTTGTCATCGACAACACAAGCTCAGTCCTCTGTAGTGTCTATACAGCAGAGTTGTTTGCAATTCTCAAGGCCCTTGAACATATCAAGCGTGTCAATCGCAAACAATTTCTAGTCTGTTCCGACTCTCTGAGCTCCCTCCAAGCACTATGTCAGGCATTTCCCACGGACCATCTTGTGCAAACCATCCAGGATAAACTTGGCGAACTGTGCTTGGTCGGCATAGAAGTGTTGCTCTGTTGGCTTTCAGGCCATGCAGGAATTGCTGGCAATGAGATGGCCGACAGAGCAGCTAAGTACGCCACAAATAAAGCCGATGTTGACTACACAGCTGTCCCTGTGAGTGATCTTAAAGCCGCCTTCAGGGCCGAAACAAAGAAGTGCTGGCAATCATCATGGGACACTGTGTTAGTCAACAAACTGAAGCCCATCAAGGCATCTATCGACCCCTGGCAATCTTGTGCCCGACACACTCGACGCGAGGGGGTTGTAACAACGAGGTTGCGCATCGGTCACAGCCCGCTCACCCACGTCTTCATCCTGAAGCGCGAAGAGCCACCGATGTGCACCTTCTGTGATCAGCCTCTCTCGATCAAACACATCCTTGTCGAGTGTGCCGTTCACAGGCAACTGCGCAATCACCTACAGATTCCCGAAAGATTGCCAGAGGCGTTGGGAGACAACACCGTGTCGATAGATCGAGTAATTCGATTTTTAATTAAAACTGACTTTTTTAAACTTATCTAGTTTTTAGTAAGTTTTTAAAGCAGTTTATGGTCCAGGCGCAAGTAGGTATTTATAAAAACTGCGTCTGGACATGACAACTGGTTTTTTTAGCATTTTTTTCATGCTTTTTAACCCTAGTCAATATTTTAACCATCTAACTTGACTCATTTTTATTTGTTTTAAGTTGGAGAGTTGTTTTTTTATTGTCTTTGTTGTCTTTTTATTTTTAAATTAAGACTGCCATTTTATAAATTGATCTAGTTTAGAGAAGTATTTTAAATCAGTCTTAAATTCCTGGCGCAAGTATTTATAAAGAATGCGTCAGGAAATAAAAACTAGTTTTTTAATCTAGTTTTTGATTTTTAACCTATGACAATATTTTATACAACTGATCGATAGTTTTATCAATTTGATTTTTTGTTGTTAAATGTTTTTGTCATTGTTTTGTTTTAAACATCTGACCGGCGCAAATAGCCAAAGCTGCTGACGCGCCGTTAAGCCCACAAAAATCAAAATCAAAAACCAGTGACGTTGGACTTGAACCAGCTCGCTCCTACTGTCATCCGGTTCCCCATGACTTTGGCAGCGCAGGATGCCACAAAAATAGCGTTTCACCGTCTTGCTGGCTTCCCAAAGGTGTTGGGGTGCATCGATGGTACCAACATCAACATGCGCAGGCCTCCCACCGAGCACCAGGAACAGTACGTGAACCGGCACCAGCGTTAGCTGTGTGCAACGTTGGTATGCGGTTCACGAATGTTTACGCCGACTACCCTGGCAGCAACGGGGACGCATATTTATATTCCCACAGTGCGCTTGCCCAATTGTTTGAAAACGGCACGATAGGCGATGGTTGGTTGCTGGGTACAGCTTAAAGGGGTTGTTCCCTGGTGAAATCAACGTCCCTCGTCGATTTCTGATACCTAATAATGAATTTAGGGCCTTACAAAAAAAAATCCTATGTTTACAGGAAGAAAATTAAAAATTGTCGAAAACGGTGATTTTCGGCCTAGGTGATTAGAAAAACTTCTCCTATAAGGAATAACACGGGGAACTTTATCGACCCTTAGCACCTACGAGTACCTTTGGTCAGAAAAAAGAAACAAAAAATAGTGTAATACTCGTCCATCTTTCACCTGTGTAGATATTATTTTGGTTTTGTGATCGGAGTTTTCGTTTAGTAGCAGGACGCTGATAACCGAAGGCGTGTAATCAACGTACTGCATTTACTTGGCTCCCAGCGGCAGCCGCCGCGGAGGGAGAATCGTCGGACGGGTGGGGATAGAATCGTGGTGGATTCCAGTCACACATGCTTGAGCTTGTTTATCGCCGTCCGCGCTTCTAGCTCTGTCCATTCGTATTTTATCGCATTGGATTGGGAGCTACAGTTTTGTTATTGTTTAACGATTTTATTATTATTATGGCCCAGGCTCACGCTGGGTTTATGTTTGAAACTGAATATTCGGAGGAAGAATTAGCTGCTATCGTTATTGGGAATGTTTTCAGCAATGTTGCGCCCTATTTTATATATTTTTTGAGATGAACGAGGATCAAAGGTGAATTTAAAAAATATAAAACACATATTCAGGAAAAATTGTACTTTTAATGATTCAATAAAAAAACTGGAAAATTATCCACAACCGGGAAGGTCTGCCCGGTTTTGGATTAGTCAATATTAACAAACTGAAAAATTTGGTGTTGTTGCCCCAGACATAGGAAACCCATTTTTGAAGACCGGAACAAAATAAAATCGAATTTGAAAAAGATATGCACATGCTAAGTGCAAAAATGTTGTGCCATTTCTGGATGGGTTTGAATTTGAATAACACTGAAATGATACAAGATTAAAAAATAGTACAGAATGCCCATTAAGCTCAAATGGTAGATCATTGGATTGGCAATTTGAAGGTCTGGACTCTGGTGTCACAATCACCATTCTCATTTTTTACATTTGGTGCAAACAATTTGCTTTTTTTTTAGTTAGGTAAATTTTGGCGCGTCAAGTGATACCACATCTTGCACGTCACCACCGAACACTGGAACCATTTGGGGTTCTTCCTTGGAGTATCTACGGGAATTGGGGTGGTTTTACTATAACGAAAACAAACCAAAATCAGCACATGTCATTCTACGCGCCTCAACGTTAACCTCAATCGCACAAAATAAAATGTTCAAAAATAACATTTTTCCAGCCTTCTGCGTTTAATATAACAACTTCCCAAAAATATGTGATTGTATTTCTAATGTTATGGTGATTTTCATTAACCTATTGCCAAAAGAAATATAACAATGTGTTCATAATTACCTGAGATATTTACTGTTTTATCATAAGCTGCAATCTACTTAATCTTCGCAGCCATAGAAAGACATCATCTGACCAGCTGAGTTACATTTCTGCGATTTTTTCTGGGCAGGAGGTAGCGGCACTTGGTAGCAATATTTAGAACCAACGCTCATTGACTTAGCAAACGATTAGCGCAAAATTAAAAAATGTAGCGGGTCGTCTCAGATCGCTACGCGGCGAGAAGAAAACCCATCCAGATACGGGCACGAAATCCAGAATCGTTCTTTAACCCTATGCCTATAATTGTTTTATTTTATTTACAGTTTGAAATTAAGTTTTTTTGAAGCTGTGAATCTATTTGGGCGATTTGAGAATATGCTTGGCTGCATCAAAGTACTGTTGTAAAGTTACGATGCCGTCCCGGTAGCGGTCTTTTAAATTGCCAAGATTTGTGTTCATTGTAGCGTACAGTCGGGAAGTGGCTGGCGGTGGCAGTCCCCGCTCCAAGTCTCGGACATCGCCGTCTGCGTCTTGCTGGAGCCGCTAGAAAGGAAAAACATTACATTTTAATTTGATATCATTAATGGCAATTGATTGTTTACTTGTTAAAGACCAAAAATTTCTTTAGGTTACCTTCAGAAGAGTTATGTAATGGAAAATATTTTTCTGCTTGCGGCCATCCAGGATGTCACCAACTTTCCTGTGCCACCCTTCAAGATGATTGTTAGTGCGAGGGCCTCCGTTGGTTCCAAATACTCCTAGAAAAAACAATGACAAATAAATTAGCACGCTTCTTTAATCAGTGCCGTGGATAAATACGACTTATAATTGAAATTTAAAAATGCGAAATGATCAAAGCAGTGAATATAAGAAATTAACACGTGGTTTACCTATCAAAGATCGCATGTTGGGCTAGATAGGTATCTACCAAATAATCGTGAAACAATCCCACATTGGCGTTCGGCGGAGCATCTTGCTCCATTATTATGTAAGCGTGATCGACCACGTCTGGAGGCACCAGGGCGAGCGCCATGGCACGTAGCACCCACCGTCTCGTGGCTTGGGCCTCCCTGTAGGCTGCGGCTAGTCCAAGGGCCTGTACCTGTGAAGAATAACTTGCATGTTAATTTGAAATGTTTTGCGAGGCACAGCACTAAGCACTATTGGAAGTAAATGAATCGTAAAATGAGATTCATAATATGCGTTGAAACTAAAGCAAGACAATAATAACAGTTACATTTTTTTCTGTAAACTAAATGTGTCTTAATTCTCTTATATACAAATATAATACAAATACGAATAATAATTACTGTAGGTAGTATTAATACGAATAATAATAATAATAAAAATTATTATTATCATTCTTATAATACAGTACTATGTACACATTTTTATTTATTTTTATTTTTTTTATAGATGGAGAATGCATTTACGCACACCGCTAGTTAAAGTCGGTAGTGTGGGACTCTTTCAGGCGAAAATACCCACTAAACTCCATCTCTCGCCACACGTCCCCGGAACCACCTTCCGGCATTACGTCAGGGACGGGGCGGTCAGATCTCGGCGGCCCTCCGGTCCGACCCGAGATTTTTTCCATTAGAGTACTGGTCCCAGGAATCCAAGGATGTTCCCATCCTCCTCCTGGTCCCCCTCCTCTACTTCTGTTTCACCCACGACCATGCTCATCGGCATAAGCTCCCGTTCTTCCACCTCTTTCTCGGCGAGCGTCTGTCTCACAAAATCGTGGATTACTTTCCAGTGGGACCTGGACTGGATCATCAGGGATACCACTGTTTGGGGTGTCAGCTCCCGGCCCACCGCACCCGCAGTCACCCTCCGTGGTTCACGCCACCTTGGGCACTCGAGCACTGCATGGCCCGGGCCGTCTTCTTCCCCACAGTGGTCGCGACCCCCTTACCGATCCGAGCCAGGTAGGTTTTGAAATTGCCGTGGCCGGTCAGGAATTGGGTCAGGAAGTACTCCGTCTCCCCTCCCCTCCTTCCCAACCACTCCCTAATATTAGGGATCAGCACATTTTTCCACCTGCCCTTCTGGGCCTCGTCCCAGCTCTCCTGCCATTTGTCCAAGATCTCCTCCTCGATCTCGGCTCTTCTTTCTATGCCGTCTTTGTGCACTGCACATCGGCTTTCAATCATTAGAGCCGCCGGAGGGTACCCTGCGATCACGCATAGAGCGATCGAGGATGTCGTGCGGTACGCTTGAGTGATCCTGATATTGATCACCCTTTGCACACGCTCGATTTTTGCTCGGTGGCAGGCACGTCGCACTACGGTCCCCCATGCCGGGCACGCGTATAGGATGACCGAGTACACAGCTGAGGCGAGAACACGTCTGGTGTTTTGCCCGGGCCCCTTTCTATTTGGCATCAGGCCCATGAGTTTCCCCATCGCCCGAGAGGCCTTTTGAGCGGCACGTTCCACATGGACTGACATGGAAAGGTTCCTGTTGAGTATTACCCCCAGGTACCTGACCTCGCCCTTGGTGGTGATGGAGGCACCCCCTGCGTGGAACGTTGCCGCCAGGACTTTCCGTCTGCCGCGTGCGATGATAGCCTCGGTCTTATGGGCTGCGATCGTCAGACCCATAAGACTCGCTTTTTGGTAGATCCTCTCGAGGGCTCTGCTACCATTAGCCTCCAGAGCCCCCTGGTCTCTTCCGTCTACGACCGCTATCAGGTCATCTGCGTATCCCACCAGGCTGGTATGTGGGATACTAATCCTGAGCATGTCGTCGTAGAAACAATTCCACAGTGTTGGCCCCAGAATGGATCCCTGCGGAACACCACAGGTCACCTCTAGGACCTTCCCCGGACTTACTATTAGCCTCCTGTCGGAGAGGTAGCTTTTCAAAACGTTAATTGTGCATGTGCTCACCCCCTTCCTGGCCAGGGCCGCCATGATGCCGGACCACGGTGCTGAATTGAAAGCGTTTTGGATGTCGATGGCTATCAACGCACTGACCGGCTTATCTCGGTAGGAGGTATACCTGTTCTCCTTCTCGGTGGCCAGGTGCAGCACACGCTTTACCGCGTCTACTGTCGACCTTCCTTTCCGAAAACCGTACTGGTCCTCGTACAGGCCCTCTCCCCCCTCTATTTCCCTCTAGAGCCTAGACTCTCTGAGCTCCCTCCAAGCACTATGTCAGGCATTCCCCACGGACCATCTTGTGCAAACCATCCAGGATAAACTTGGCGCACTATGCTTGGTCGGCATAGAAGTGTTGCTCTGTTGGCTTCCAGGCCATGCAGGAATTGCTGGCAATGAGATGGCCGACAGAGCAGCTAAGGACGCCACGACAAAAGCCGATGTTGACTACACAGCTGTCCCTGTGAGTGATCTTAAAGCCGCCTTCAGGGCCGAAACAAAGAAGTGCTGGCAATCATCATGGGACACTGTGTTAGTCAACAAACTGAAGCCTATCAAGGCATCTATCGACCCCTGGCAATCTTCTGCCCGACACACTCGACGCGAGGAGGTTGTAACAACGAGGTTGCGCATCGGTCACAGCCCGCTCACCCACGTCTTCATCCTGAAGCGCGAAGAGCCACCGATGTGCACCTCCTGTGATCAACCTCTCTCGATCAAACATCTCCTTGTCGAGTGTGCCGTTCACAGGCAACTGCGCAACCACCTGCAGATTCCCGGAAGTTTGCCAGAGGCGTTGGGAGACAACGCCGTGTCGATAGGTCGAATTATTAAATTTTTAATTCAAACTGACTTTTACAAACTTATCTAGTTTTTAGTAATTTTTTAAAGCAGTTTATGTTCCAGGCGCAAGTATTTATAAAAACTGCGTCTGGACATGACAACTGGTTTTTTAGCATTGTTTTTATTGCTTTTTAACCCTTGACAATATTTTACTCACCTTTAGCAAATTTTTGTTTTTAGTTGTGGAGTGGTTTTTTATTGTCTTTGTTGTCTTTTTATTTTAAAAAAAATAAGACTGTCATTTTATAAGCTGATCTAGTTTAGATAAGTTTTTAAATCAGTCTTCAATTCCTGGCGCAAGTATTTTTAAAGAATGCGTCAGGAAATAAATACTAGTTTTTTTTTTAATCTAGTTTTTGCTTTTTAACCTATGACAATATTTTATCCAACTGATCGATAGTTTTATCTATTTGTTTTTAGTTGATAATTTTTTTTTGTCATTGTTTTATTTTTTAACATCTGACCGGCGCAAATAGCCAAAGCTGCTGACGCGCCGCTAAACCCACACAATCAATCGGACTTTTTCTCCTTTGGGAGCAGCACTAAAGAGGCTCTTTTCCACGCGTCGGGAAAGACTCCTCTCTGCAGCAGGCTGCTCATAAGGGTCATTGCAGCCTGAGTCTGCACTCTGAGAAAGAGCCTAACCACGACGGGGGGGATACCATCCGGCCCCGGAGCCTTGCCTATTTTGATGCGGTCTGCTGCAGCCAAGACCTCTGCCTCCGTGAACGGCACCGCCTCCTCTGTAGCCTCATCCCGCTCCCACCGGGTTGGTGGGTGGGTTGGGAACAGGGTGTGGACCACACGGAGTCTTTCGACCGCACCCAGATTCGGGAGCCCCTTTTGGAGTTTCCCGGTAACAATCTTACAAGCTTTTCCCCAGGGGTCCTTTTCGATCGTATCAAGGAGCTCACCCCACTTTGCCCTTTTAGAGCTGGCAATCGCCTTCTTCAGTGCTTTCTTTGCCGACTTGTATCTGCCAGATACAAGTCGGAGCTCCGGAGAGTCCAGGTTTCCACCGCCCCGCATCCTAGTCAGCCTTCGTCTCTCGCTGAGACAGGCCTTTCGGTACGAGGCAATTTCCTCGGACCACCAGTGGACAGGTCGCCTGGAGGGGTGGGGTCTCCTGGACAGACACGTTCTGTTCAGGATTCCCTGTATGTCCGCGACACACCTATCCGGGTCCGCGATACCCTCAAAGCATGCCTCCGACATTTCACCCCTCACAGCGTCCAGGGCCTCTTCATCGATTTTCCATGATCGGGCTACTTCGACACAGTCTATCTCCTGGCGGCCCTTCCTGGATCTGTTGGTTGCGCCCAGTTGGAAGGTGATGTAATGGTGGTCGCTAAGATTTTCAATCTCGCTGCGAACCTCATAGCCCGTCACTCTTCCGGCGATGGTTGGCGAAGCCAGCGTAATGTCAATCACCGAGGAGCGAGCTCCTCTCTCGTACGTTGGTCGATTGCCAACGTTCAAGATCGACATCCCGCCAGTCTGCAGCCATTCGGCAACCAGAGTCCCTCAAGCGTTTTCAGCCCTTGACCGGGGGGGGGGGGGGATTTGGCGTTCAGGTCACCGGCCAGGATGACCGGTTTCCCTACTGCTCTGGCTGCGATGTCTATATCGTGCAGGAGAGACTCCAGGTTTTCGGTGCCCTCGTTTGGCGAGAAGTATGCGCCGATGATCATGCAGCCATCTATCTCCATCCAAACGAAACCCCGGCCCCTACCCGATCTCGTCGGTTGGGTCTGGTTGCCAAAAACCCTCATCGCCACGTCCTGTTCGGTATCGAGGACCCACCCCTTCCTGCAGAACTGGACGTTTGGCTCGCAGATAATCGTGACGTCCACAGTCCACTGCTGCACTGTGGCAAGCAATAGGTCCATGGCGCCCCAACATCTGTTCACATTTGTCTGCAGGAATCTAATGGCAGATGTCTCCATTTGGTTTGGCAGGTTTAAGAGCCCTCGTCAGGGGCGGGGATTGTGGTCTCCCGCTTTCCTTCACCTTTCCGCCCCCTTCCTTCGCCCGGGGTGGGTGCCGGCGTTGGTTCTCCTGCCTCCTGGCCCTGCTGAGCGCCTCTCGGAATGCTTTACACATTCCCGCCCCTATATAGTGGTCTTCCTTACAGAGGACGCAAGATCGAGCGTCTTTGCAGTCCACTGCTCGGTGGCCAAGTTTACCGCAGTTACGGCAGTGCCTGGTCCTGTCCGGTCCCGTGCAACCAGCGCTGCTGGAGTGTTCATAACTCCAACACCTGTTGCATTTTCCCACCTCCAGGCGCCTCAGCACCTGGCAGCGAGATGGACCTACCCTCAGCGTGCCAGTCATCAGCAGTCGGTCGGCCAGGCTCTTGGCCACATTAACCGTCACCGCCTGAGTGTTCCGGCTTTGCGGCCTCAACTGGCCGACCCGAGTCCCTTCGCCGGCCCCTACTGCTCCCTCCAAAGCCAGCAGGACCTCTTCTCGGGTGGCGAGTCCGTCGAGCCCCTTGAGGTGGAGTGTTTCCATCCTCTCCCGGCGGACGACCGGACGCCCCCCGAGATTGTTTCCGTCCAGGATTTTTGCCACACTGGCCATTGCGTCCGCATTCTTATCCATGACTATGAGAAGCCTACCCTCCCGGGTGCTCCTCAAAGCCTGAATATGCTCGCTGCCAGGCTGGCGTAGGACAGCCTCCCGAACACCCTTCAAGACATCTTTGAAGGGTTTCTGTCCTACTTCGACCTCCAAGGCCAGAGTGGATTTTTCCCTCCTTTCCTTCTTCCGGGACACCCCATCCTTGACCTTGTCCCTTTCTTGACGCTGCGGGGTGGTTTAGATGTCCACCCTGACATCACCTCCGCGGAACACGGCCTGAGTGAGTTTCCGAAGTCGCTCAACAGGTATCGCTACCACGTGGTGTAACGCCAGGGCCCTCTCCCCGCACGTCTGCTCTTTCAGGGCCTGGAGTTTTGCCCAGAGATCCCCCTCCGACCCGTCAAGATGAATCTTAACGATCTTCTGAAGGGTCTCCGACTCTCCCCCAGGGCCCTTTCGTCTGGTCCGCTGCTCCAGGAGCACCAGCTCTTCCTCGAGCGGGACGAGTTCTGGGAACCTGTCGCGGTAGCGCCTTTGAATCGATTGATTCATCGAGCGGTCTTGGGGCTCGATTAAGACGACTTTCACCGTCGAGTGTGGGGTCTCTAGTGGATTCCCTGTTATCACCCTGACATTGGTGAAAACAGGCTCCCCCCATTCCAGGTCCGCTACTGCCTGAAAGCCGGCCAGGGACTCAATCCCCACCAAGCTTCCGACAACGGCGGCCTCTTTCTCATGGTGCCAAACGCATGTTTGCGTCCCGACGGTGCAGGACTTCTTGGCAGGTGGCGGCTTCTGGAGCCGGATGCCCGCCTCCTGCCTCGGGACCTTTGGCGCATCATAGCGCCCACTTCCCCGCTGGCGCTTCCCCGCTGGCGGAGGCTGGCCACTTCCCCGAAGAAAAGGGCCACATCCTCCCTCTCCAGCTGAGCTCCAAGGTTACCCAGTAGGTCTGCCGCCGCTTTGATCTCTTTGTTGGTTTTGGTTTTAACCGAGATCACGCGGTCTAAGTCTTTGATGCCATCAAGGATCTTGAGAATGGTGTCCTGAAAGAAGTTCGGGTCCCGGGAATCCTCACTCCTCTTCCTTTTCCCCTGCTCCAAGCCGCGGGTACTGGCAATGACGAACTCGTCTTCCATGCTCTCCCCTGGCGAGGCCGGTGTCTGTGTCAGCGATCCCCTCGGGGGCGTCCTCTTAAGGGAAGACGACCTCGCAAAGGGGTTCGGGAGTGCCGACACAAAGAGCTCTCCCACCGGAGTGGTGCTCCTTTCCTCGAGCCTATTGAGCCGAACAGTCGGGGAACCCCCCGAACTTGTCCTCTTGAGCGTCTCCTCCTGAGTGGCGACCGCTCGGCTCGGCTCCTCGCTCCTTCCGAGCCTGACAGGCGGAGGGCCCTCCTTAACTGTCACCTTGAGCCGCTCCCCCTTAGTGAGAACGGCTCGGCTCTCGAGCCAGACAAAAGTGCTGCCCCCAGAATCCATGCAGCAGCACCTCCGTCGAGAGGGGGGGGGGGGATTCTCCACCACTGGTGGTACCCCCCTGGGGTATATTGTTATGCTTTGTGTCCATTTCATGTTTTTGGAGACCGTTTAGCACCTGCCAGGTGTGCCCCCCCCCCCCCCACCACGTCAAGGCGGTCTCCAACAGGGGGGACTATGTACACATCTGGACACTGAAAACCGTCCACCTGAAATTTTAACAAGTCCCAATTTCGTCTTGCTTGAAAATAGTATAGGTAGCCAGGTAGGCTGAGCACATGGCATATGAAACCACTTGCTTAGGAGGCTGCCAAATGATGGAAAACCAGTTTTCTTATCAGTGGGGCTTTTAAAAAATCATATGAACCGTGCATTGCAAATATTCGTTCACCAGAGTAGCCCTTTTGGCCATGATCGAGCTCCAGCATGTCATGGGGAAGATTTGCCGGGGAAGATTTAGATGGTTTGGACGAATTCAAATATCCTTGCTGTAACTACACTTACATTTTCTATTAATACCATATTAAAAGTATATAAAAATTTATTCAAGGGTAAAAATGACAACCGTTTGAATTTCCTTCACAGCATCGTCAAAATCGAAATCGTTTGTTATCTAATCTCCCGTACTTGATATAATATATCCGACCCACCAGGACAAGGTAGCCTTCAGCCATCAAAAAGATCGGGTCTCGGAAGTTCGGAACCAACCATTGCCTTGATCCAAAGATAATATAAGCAATGAAAAGGAGAGAAAATTTAATAGTGCCATGGAAACAAACTTTTTCCAGAATACTGAGGAAGTGATGAGATAAACCTGTTTGCTGTAGAGAGTAAATACAGGAAGTTTTCGAATTATTTCTGCATCTTCAAAATTACAAGTTATAGGTCAGTGGGGGTGCTGAAAAGGTGTGCAAAACTCACGAGATATCCTATTTGTGAGCTTGGTCAATCCTCATTTCACTGGGCAGGCATTACTGATAAGGAAAACTAGTATATCATAACGAGGTAAGGGTTCAGAAAGCACATGGCATACAGCATGGTGTGTACCTGACTTACCTACAATATTTTTCAAGCCAACCTTCTACGGGACTCGTAAAAATTTCTAGTGGACGGTTTTCAGTGTCCAGGAGTGTACATACCTTCCTCCATAGAGACTGCGAAAAATGAAATAGGCAGGCCTTGTGGCCCGACATAGGAAAAATTTCGCGAACCGCTGATAAAAGCGAGCTCTTTAAGTCAGGAAAAAATCCGCTGGTGAAAAGTCCAGGCCAGCTTCGTTTGCGGCTAATCGAATCTCTTCGAACATTCGTATGTAGGTGGCCCTGCTTTTGTCCACTAGCCGACAAAAAACTAGTGGTATTATCTGAAAACGAATGCCAAAGTTAACAATGCAGAACACAAGAAAAGGCGCAACTGCCCAGGAATATGGCGCTGTTAGTTACTATTTTATTGGCTGATTAGGCAACCCTTAATAGAGGGGGATCTCACATATTTTCATTCTGTTTAAGTAACTATACTTAGTATATTATGCCGCAGGCGAAGAATTTAACAATCATTATCTGACCCATGTAGCTTCCGTGAATGCTGTACATTTGTGTGAAAAATCTTGGGAGGCCCGAAAAAGTGCCATCCATGTATACCCTGTCACAAGCACACAACTTCTCTAGGCTTCCGGGAGTAGAGAAAATCTGTGAATTTTAAATTTTGACTATAAGTTTACCTAAATTAGCACAGTTTTAAATAAAGTTCTAGATTCAAATTATTATCTCATGCTGACTTCACCAGCATCTTATCAGCTTCGCCGACATTAAGTATTAAAAAAGGCTGATGATCGACAGTCTCTGCCCATTCCCCTTCAATTACGACGTCTTCAACTCTGGTAGGAATTGGAGGAAGATGGGAATGACGCGCTGCGTAGATCTGCGTCTTTATTTATTTTTAATCTTGAGAGATCAATTTTTGCGCTGCGGGATCACCAACTAGGAACTTAGTAAAGTATTCCATTTGGTAACTACCTTCTGTGAAAGAGATACCTAGGTGGTACTCGATATTTTAATTAATAAAATATGATTGTTTAACACTAAAAAACTATATAGCTGTATAGGAACTTAAAATGTATAAACCAAAACTTACAATATTTTATAATAGTATATGATAATTAACATTTGGTAGATAGGTAACTCTTAAAGACAATAGTTCGTAGCTTTCGGACGCTACCTACATAACGACAGTCTGCGAATGGCAGATATGCCGGCAACCTTATCAAGCTATCACAAAGCTATCACATCGGTACTTCAACCTGATTGGTGTTAAAACAAGAATAGTAAAGAAGAATGGAAACAATTTAATTAGCCTAAAAACAGTCTCAAAAGGTTACTGAGTTGACATATTGACTGGTATCAAGTAAAAGTTTTACATGGAGCTAATTTTCATAACATCTTTCATAAAATGTTTTTTATTATTATTATTAAAACTTTATTGTAAACAGGTAACGAACCCACCAGTACAATATAATAAAATTAACATAGATCACACACATCACAACATATCGCAATATCTCGATCCACATAATATTAGTACATCACAGTAGGAGAACTAGGTTCCGTATGGCATCCTTAAATTCACGAGCAGTCAATAAGTGTATATCTATGGCTTCACATAAGCTGTTGTAAGTAGTTTGTAAACGGTTAACACAAGAGTACTGAGACCTTGATTCTGTTATTACACGGTCTGAACGTTGCCCTGTTCCTAGTGTCCCTGGCTGGTACTCAGAAGTGTACGTTGCTAAGGAGATAATCCCCCTGGACATGGATAATATTACGTAGAAATATCATGTCCGCTATCACTCGCCTCTTAAAAAGAGTTGTCATCGCTAATTCCTTGCATAACTTAGGGTAATCGCCTCTGTGGTATTCGATGTTGTTTTTGTGACACATAAGCTTAATGAATCAGCGTTGAACAGTTTCAATAAGATCAACGTTTGTTAGGTGGGCATTATTAGGATTCCATATGGCAGTGGCGTATTCAACTTGTGGTCTTACAAGTGTAACAAACATTCTTTTGATGGTTTCCTTCCTAAAATCCTTCATACAATTCCTTTTTATAAGTCCCAAGAGTTTATAGGCCTTAGGAACTATTTGCGCTATATGCCTGTTAAAGGACATGTCACTAGAAATTATGACTCCAAGGTCCTTAACTCGGCGTAATCTGTCCAGGGCCTCATCGGCCAGCGTGTAACCATGCACTTGATAGTTTTTCTTATTCGTGAATGTAATGACATTACATTTTTGGACATTCAACTTAAGTTTCCAAGTCGTACACCAGTCAAATAAAGAGTTAATATCCTGTTGGAGGAGCAAGCTGTCAGAACGCTGTGAAATCAGCCTGAAAATCTTCAGATCGTCTGCGCACAGTAGAGATCTGGAGTTCTTAAAACAATTTGGCAAGTCATTCACAAAGAGAACAAATAGCAGAGGGCCCAAGATTGAGCCCCGTGGAACCCCAGACGTTACGGTTACAGTGGTAGAAGACCCAGAACTCACTACGACTGTTTGCATTCTATTACTTAGATAACTTAGTAACTACTATTACTTAGTAACTTGTGTAGGTTACCACAAATCCCGTACCCCTGTAGTTTGTGAAGAAGCAACTCGTGATTAACGCAATCAAATGCGCTGGAAAAATCCGTGTACACCGCATCCACCTTGATGCTTGTTGTTCATACATGTAGCGATATAGTGCGTATACTCAGCAAGGTTTGTGACCGTCGACCTCCCTTTAACGAAGCCATGTTGCTCTTTTGCGATGTGCTTATCAAGTATTAGGTATCAAGTAAAAGTTTTACATGGAGCTAGTTTTCATAACATCTTTCATAAAATGTTTTATCGAAATCTAGTCGGACTAGATTTTACAGTATTTTGCATGTTCGAAGGTAAATATTATGATGAATTGCAAAAGATATTGAAACAAAAAGATGAGGAAAAAATAATCTGTAAGATTTGAAGAAAATAAATTGGAATGATAATACGGATATATTGTAAAAGATGTTGGGGTAATTGCCTCCATGTAAAACGGGTTGAACAGAGAAATTGCCTACGGTTGACACCCATTCATTTGAGTTACTCAGCAGAGCTTCCAGTTCAGTGACCTTTGCTGTGGCCCTGACCGAAGATAATTTAAACAAAAACACCTCCAAAAAGTTGCACAATGGTGCAAGCGCCCCGCAAAACAGGACGTCGGAGACGTAGTGCGTCTTGACGAGCAGCTCGACAGCTCGAAGAGAGCAGAGGCCTACCGGCAGGACTTGGTAGTCCACCACCAAGAAAAATGGCCCCAGCTCGACCGCGTTCCCCACGCAAATAATGTGCGGCTGGCTGAAGTCGGCCTTCTTGCCTTGCACGTGCAACTGAATGTCAGTTTCAGGCTGGAAAAAATCAAAACATTCAAATAAACCATTATATAGGCACACTTCTGGAAACTGAATACCGTCCACCTGAAATTTTTACAAGTCCCAATTTCGTTTTGCTTGAAAATAGTATAGGTAGCCAGGTAGAGGCTGAGCACATGGCATATGAAACCACTTGCTTGGGAAGCTGCCTAATGATGGAAAACCAGTTTTCTTATCAGTGGGGCTTTTAACAATTCATATGAACCGTGCATTGCGAATATTCGTTCACCAGAGTAGCCCTTTTGGCATGATCGAGCTCCAGCATTTGTCACAGAGTTGCCGGTGAAGATTTAGACGGTTTGGACGAATTTCAATATCCTTGCTGTAACTTCACTACATTTACTTATTGATACCTATTAATAGTTAAAAAAACATTTATTCAATGGTAAAAATATTAAAAATGACAACTGTTTGAATTTCCTCCACTGCATTGTAATAATCGACGTCGTTTGTTATCTAATCTCCCGTACTTGATATAATATATCCGACCCGCCAGGACAAGGTAGCCTACAGCCATCAAAAAGGTCGGGTCTCGAAGCCAACCATTGACTTGATCCAAAGATAAGATAAGCAATTAAAAGGAGAGAAAATTAAATCGTGCCATGGAAACAAACTTTTTCCAGAATACTGAAGAAGTGATGAGATAAACGTGTTTGCTGTAAAGAGAAGACGCAGGAAGCTTTCGAATTATTTCTGCATCTTCAAAATTACGAGTTATAGGCCATTGGGGGGTGCTGAATTGGTGTACAAGACTCACGAGATATCATATTTGTGAGCTTGGTCGATCCTCATTTCACTGGACAGGCATTACTGATAAGGAAAACTGGTTCATCATAACGAAAGCACATGGCATACAGCATGGTGTGTACACGACTTACCTACACTATTTTTCAATCCAACCTCCCTCGGGACTTGTATAATTTTCTAGTGGACGGTTTTCAGTGTCCAGAGGTGTACATACATGACTGTATACCTACAGCACAACAATCCATAAAATTCAATATGCATACCGGGACAAACGTGAACAGGCAGTTTGAGTAGTCATTCACATTCATGTGATCTAATGGAATAAAGACAATTGAAGGGGGAAAAATAGGATACTTCGGTGGGGAAGAAATTATTGTGCAATACATGGAGACAAAGCATGGTGGTCAACACAAATGTCTTATTTCGGGACTTTTCTTCACTATTTCGTGTCAACAAGGTTTTATAACAAAATGAAAGAAAACTTTCAAACCTTTTCTACCATCTGTTTCTTCCTCGAATCAATGGTGCTTGGATCGTCAGGGTCCGAGTCGCCACCCTCGGCCTCGTCTACACTTTTGGAAGTTCCCGGTTTTGTCCTCATTTTGTACTTCCTTTTTGAAGGCGTTTACCTCCTGCACACTGATTTAAACCGGTTTTCTATTAACCCAGTATAAGTTGTCAGGCAGTAAAAGTGCTCCTGCAAAAATAAAATATGAAGATTATGACAGTTTCTCCTAGCAATTATGCCAAATATGGTGCCTTCCAGATCGTTCGAAGAGCTAAAACGTACATGTCCTTCCGTCCCCGGACGTGGAGTTGCCCTCAACGACGGATACTCAGCCACTATGGCTTTCGCGAGTATCTCTTTCATTTTTGGCTTTGGATAACTGTGAAAAGAACAAAAATGGTTTATACATTCTTGTTAGTAAAAAACAAGGTGAGTGATGACTGACAAAAATTTATTGCGATTGAACTTACGGACTTCCTGTCACCTGGATTAATTTTTCCGTTATGATTTGAACTAACTTTTCTCTATCTTTTTTCTCCAATGCAGAATTTTTAAGTAGCATTTTGTGCAATTTTTTCCCTTCTCCATGTGCTTCTAGGGCATCAACGGGTTTCACGGTGAAACCCTAAGAAAGCAAAGGCACAATGTATTGGAAAGACAGTGTTACCTATTGATTATTAGAAACGAAATATCAATTCCAAAATTTACATCCGTACCGGGATTCGAATCCGGGTCTTTGTCTATCCGGGACACTGCACTAACAAATTGTGCTATACGGACAACCAACTGTGGAATTGATATTTATTTTATTTGAGTTGTTGGGCTCCATTGACAGTATTACCTAATTTCGACATTATTTTTATTTAATGTTTTTACTCATATGATAGGTAAATGCTATAGATGAAATAGGTTCTAAGTTAAATGATTATGAGAACCTAATGACCTGAAACATTTTTTAGCAAGAATTGGCCCAATTAATGGCAGGTTAGTAAATTTACAGTCAGGCAATTTGAAGATTATTTATATTTCATTCCAAAATGAAGATAATTACCAGAAACACAGGCACAGATTGAGGAAGGCATTTTGTAGGGGTCGATGATGTTGAGGGAGGTGGGGACGGTTGAACTTGAACAAATTCCCCAGGTATTATATGTGATGCGTTTCATGAAAAGGGACCTCTGGGTGAAGAGGTACCATTTTCTGATTTTAATGGGACATTACAGAGGGATAAAAATGTAACTTAACAAAAAAATAAAAATGAAAATCGGTCAGTAAATAAAAAAGTAATGATTTATTGAACATAAAATCTTAAATTATCAGAAGTCAGAGATAAAGTGGTTTGAATGCAGGGCACATTTTAGTGGTGAATAACCTCTCAAAAAATTTTATTTAACTTCAATTTTTTTATACGTACAACATGGGCGACAATATAGATGACAATACACGAAAAAAAACACAAAAAATTTCAAAAAAAAATTCAAAAAATTTCAAAAAAAAACCGTCCTTCCACGCTTGGCTTGAGACGCGGACGGTTTACGCTGCCCTCGTTTCTGTGCCGCCTTGGACGTTGCCGGTTGGGGGTCATCGACAAGCTCGTCGACTACCTGGTCTGCTGTGACTTGGACAGCTGGACACACGACGTCCTTTGTCGCCTCCGTGCAGTACTCACGGATGCTTTCAAACAGATATTTTTTACGCTCCACGCTTAACCCCTTGGGGAAAATTGTGTTTGGCACAGAATCGGCAGAATCGTGTTAATCGACAAAATTTTTAAGATTCAAGCCCGCTGGTTTTTCTTCTGCAAGAATATTGTAGAGCAGTTCGAATGCTTCGTCTTCTTCACGCTAAAAATATAAGATTAAAAGTTGGGTTATGGAAACAATAATGTATGATCAAACTTACAGAAATCACTCAAACAAACAGTACTTACAGGTAAAACTAGTACACCTTCTAATTCTACGTTTTTTTCTGGTGTTGCTGGAAGTTCTCTAACTCCCAAAGAATCATCGTTGGAATCCGAATCAAGTTCAGACAGATCAGATTCACTGCCATGACAGCTAGCTCTCGACGAAAAGTAGTCGTTGAAAACCCCCGATACATCATCTGGCAAATTTCCAAGAGTATAGTCTTGTCGATTAACAATACTTGCAATTAACCCTGCTGATCCTCCCTCTTCCATTATAACTATCACTCCGCACAAAAGATACAGCAGCAAGTCGCAACTTTCTTCTGTCAGTTGTCAGTTTCACTACGTTTCACCCAGAGGTCCCATTTCATATCTGTGCAGAGACATTAAGTTTTAGCCTTTACGTCCTCTAGTGATTTTATTTCGAACTAATTAACCAGTTGAGCTTATACAGAAAGCCTGTAGGAAGCGTGGGCATCCAAAAACACATTTTCTACATTTTAGCTTTTTCAAACATATAAATGCATTTTGCATGAAACAAAGTCTTTCACCCAGAGGTCCCTTTTCATGAAACGCATCACATATCCAAGAAGACCTCCTAAGCAGCTTGCTCTTTCGGGACTCTTACGCTCGTAATGAGGTCAAAAACCCGTCTCCTCGTGCCAAGCTTTAGGTTTAGCTCTTTCAGATCATTCTCGTTAAGCAGTGGAAAAGCTCTTCCATCAACATCTTCTCCTATTAAATAAAAAACTCTACACCCTTGTGTCCGTATGCATGAGGGCCATTAACTAATGTCACCTGTAAAACTTTACCTCCTACACAAGATGCCGCAGACTCAAATACATTTTTGCTGTTGCATATTTCGTCCAAGTAGCGATGGGGATAGGGCGGGAGCTGCTATTGCTGCCAATCGTTACGATGCGGCGATCTAATCTTTGCCTCGTATAAAATGCGTTTAGTTTCGATTCCGAATGTACTGTCTTCCATTCATATATAATTAGCATTGTTCATAATTATAAGTTCTTTAATAAGCCCAAAGAGAGGAAGATTTTGATCAGCCCATCGTCTTTCATAACAAACAAGCCCCTTCGAAATTCTACACCATTGACAATGGCCGAGGGTATTCGGAACACCTGTGTATCCATCTGATGTCCAAGAGCAACCAGGTGGGCATTGTCCAAACAAGTGGAGACAGACACCGTCATTCCTTGGGTGCACTGAATCTTGTCTACCCAGTCATTTTTGGCTCCCCAAACAGCGCACTGACTCATTTGGTGCACGCGAGCAAGAGTGACAGGGGTGTTAATAAAATTGCAGCAATTTGCAGCGTGCCTCTTCATGGCCTGATGTTTCCATTCGTAATGCATACACCAGTACAACCCTATGGGGCCCGATTACATGATGCTATCAGCATAGTGATCAAGATGGTGATGCTTGTCAAAAAGATGTATTTCTGGGAAAATATTACGAAATGCTATGTGATGCTCTGTGATCAGTTCTTGAAGATAGACTACTAGGCCTGGGGCTATTTTGGGTGCCATCAAAATTTCCATAATCCTGAGCAGCAAGAGGATAAGATACAGATGTGGATCATCTTCTGCAACTGGGTCAGCAACAAGAAAGAGAAAAACCCTCAATAGGTACCAGGCAAGGTAAGTAGAGGTTAACAAGGTAGTCTCATTTCGGTGTTTTTCGTTCGGGTGATTCTGCCAAATCCGAACCGAGTGACGTCACGCCCTGACCGAAAGGGGCTGTCATTCCCGTCGCCGTGCGGCATGAGATTCATGCTTCTGCCTTATTGAAAGTACTGTGACGTCCGACCTCGCCGGAACTTTCGAGAGGATTCGACGCGTGTCTGATTACGTCATCAAAACGAGTTTAGGGACCGGATCGAGTAGCTTCGACGAGGTTCGACAGAGTCTACCTGGAGACGAGACGGGGTCCGGAGAGCAGTCGTACCCAGGTCGCTGAGCAGAAGAGATCGTGGCTCGGTTTTTCTTGTGTGACGCTTGTTTGGAAAATTTTGTAGTAATTATACGGTGAATATTTAGAACGGAAGTTTTCTCGTTTTTCACTTCTCGCTTCCTTTTTCTTTTTCCCCCAAAAAAAACGAGTGGCGCCCAACTTTCTCCCTTCCCGCCATCTCACCATTAAAGGAAACCCACCCCGCTAGCCGCCGGGCGTGGACGCATTGTAACATTAGGCGCCCAACGTGGGGCGGTGGTCGAGATGGCAGCCGTCGATCTTTTGCGAGAGCTGGAGGCGATTCACGACCGATGCGTTGATACGGAGGCACTCATCAATGTGTACGAGGGAGACCCGGGTCAAGCACGGACGATCGGCCTGCGACTCCAATCTCTAGCCAGAAGGAATGATCTTGTGAACAGTGAAGCCGCGGATGTGATCGCGCAGAAAAATGGGAATACCGCGCTTATCGAACTGTTGCGGGTACGGTTCGGAAATATACAGGAAGCGGTAGATCTTTTCCCCCTTTTACCCGCCGCACAACCAGATCCACTTCCACCAGCTGAAGCAAGGCCGCAGCGAACGCCCGTCTTCAAGTGGAATCTTAAGTTCTCAGGAGAGCCACGAGAACTTAGTGTTGGTTCCTTCCTCGAAAGTGTCGAAGAGCACCGTGTCACGCGAAACATCAGCCAAGAAGAGCTGTTTGCCACCGCCACCGATCTTTTCTGTGGTATGGCGCTGATCTGGTTCCGTTCCATTAAACACCAGGTGAACACCTGGCCGATGTTAGTCAGGGAGCTGCGAAAAGAATTCCAGCCAATCGACTACGAAGAGCGGCTCTGGGAAGAAATTCGTGCCCGGACGCAAGGAGCCGACGAACGCATAGGGATCTACATGGCAGCTATGGACAACCTGTTCAGAAGACTACCAACGCCACCCTCTGAGGAGGAGAAACTCAAGATTTTGCGGCGGAACATAGAGCCCTACTTTATAGAGAGGCTAGCCCTGTTCGAAATCGGAAACACAAGGGATTTACGCGACTTCTGCCGGCAGCTGGAAGAAACCCGATTGACGGTAAGCCGATTCACGAAACCTTCCGTCGCCAGTGAAAACACCCTAGAACCCGAACTGGCCTATCACCCCCGTCCTGGCCGGTCGGAGCTCTCCACGTTAAGCACCGCCGTCGTGGCGTCAGTAGAAGCAACGGCGCAAGTCGGGGAGCCTGCTGTAAAAACCAAGTGTTGGAACTGCAAGCAAGAGGGGCATAATTTCCGGTTCTGCATGCAAGAGTTGACCGTTTTCTGTTTTCGATGTGGGACTCCGGGAGTCTATGTGCGGAACTGTTTCAAGTGTAAAGGAAAAAACGCAAACGGGAAGTCGTAGGTGGCCGCTCTTCTTTCCCTACTCCGTCAAGGGCCGAAGATGAAGACGACTGGCGGGCATGGTTGCACAATGTCCGGGAGTTCATGTCCGTGACCTGCGCCTTTCAACCGCATCTTAAAGACGACCGGGTGTTTTTGGAGGTCGAGATACTTGGGAAGAGATTCCAAGGCCTTCTCGATTCCGGGTCCACTAGAACGATTGTGGGTGGAAAATTCCTCCGGAAACTTAAACAGCTGGGCTTAAAACTGAAACCGAATACCTCGGGGATTAAAATCACCGTTGCGAACCGACAAACCGAGGAAGTGGTAGGTCTTTTGGATTTGCCAATCCTGGCGGAAGGCAAGTTCCTAGTTTTAGAAGCGCTAGTCGTGCCACCGCTATCGGACCACTTAATTTTGGGGGTAGACTTCTGGAGGAAGATGGATATTCTGCCCTCCATCGGAACCGTTAAGTGGAAGGTGACGAAAAATGAGACCGTATCGGTAGCCGATCTTTTAGTTCCTCAGGGGAAATTGTCAGAAAAGGATCGTTCAAATCTGCATTCTCTGGTCGACCACTATTTCAGCGCCATGGGGACGAAACTCGGCTGTACTACTTTAGTACAACATCGCATCGAGACGGGAGAAGCAGCCCCCATAAAACAACGTTACTACCCCGTCTCACCGACCATCCAAGCTGTGATCAACACGGAATTGGACAGTATGCTGGAACAAGGAATTGTTGAACCATCACATAGTGCCTGGTCATCGCCAATAATTATGGTGAAGAAGCGTGATGGGAGTATGCGATTCGTGGTAGATTTTCGGCAGGTCAACAAGGTAACGAAGCGAGACGCCTATCCCCTGCCGTACGTGGCCACTATCCTCGACCGGTTGCGAGACGCAAAGTTTTTGTCCTCGCTGGACCTGAAGAGTGCCTATTGGCAGGTACCTCTAGAGGAGACGAGCAAGGAAAAAACGGCATTTACTATACCCGGAAGAGGGTTGTTTCATTTTAAAAAAATGCCTTTCGGACTCCATAACTCGCCAGCCACGTGGCAACGTCTCATAGACCGAGTATTAGGTCCGGATTTAGAACCGCGAGTTTTCGTCTATCTAGACGATATCATCGTGGCCACACCGACGCTAGAAGAACATTTGCGGACTCTTGAAGAGGTGTTCCGGAGGCTCATCAAGGCAGGCCTTACGGTGAACCAAGACAAATGTCAATTCTGCCGAGAAGAGCTTCGTTACCTGGGGTACGTGGTCGATTCCTCTGGACTCCATGTCGACCCGGAGAAAGTAGAAGCCATCCTCAGCTACCCACGCCCGAACACGGTGAAGGAGGCCCGGAGATTCGTGGGCATGGCCTCGTGGTACCGTAGATTTGTGGAAGGGTTCTCCACGATCATTGCCCCGATAACTGCACTTACCAGCCCGAAGAGGAAGTTTATCTGGGACAAAGAAGCCGAGGAATCCTTCCAAAAACTAAAGACCAGTTTAGTAGAAGCTCCGGTGATGACCTGCCCCGACTTCAACCACACCTTCTACCTGCAAACCGACGCCTCTGCCTACGGATTGGGTTGGGTGCTGTCTCAGAAGGCAAATGGAGACGACCAAGTCATCGCTTACGGCAGTCGTACGCTCACGAAACACGAGAAGAAGTGGTCAGCGACGGAAAGAGAATGTCTTGCCGTAATCTGGGCCATTGAAAAGAACCGGCCATATTTGGAAGGCACCAGCTTCAAGGTAGTTACCGACCACCACTCTCTTCAATGGTTATACAAATTGCGTGATCCGATGGGGCGACTTGCTCGCTGGGCCATCCGCCTTCAGCCCTATGACTTTGAAGTTATACACCGCCAGGGAAAGGAACATGTTGTCCCTGACGCGTTGTCCCGCGCCGTATCGGAAGGAAACGAACCCACCTCAACCGGCCTCCAATTACAACCTGAGGAGCCATGTAGTCTAGTCACGGTGGAGCCGAAGACCGTAGAAGATAGGTGGTATCTGAAGATGGTCAATAACGTCGTCCAACAGCCCCTGAAGTATGAAAAGTGGAGAGTAGAAAATGGTTTACTGTACAAATTCGTCGAGGACTGGCGCCTGGTTGTCCCCAAGGAACAGCGGAAAGCCGTACTGGAAGAATGCCATGACAAACCTACAGCCGGACATCTAGGAATCTACAAGACGCTGAAGCGGATCACCAAAACCTACTTCTGGCCGAAACTGAAGTGTGACGTGACCAGGTATGTCAACCATTGTGCCGTGTGTTTAACCCACAAACCCGAACAACGTCCACCAGCTGGTTTAATGGGGAAACCTAAACGGGTCGAAAAACCGTGGCAACTGATATCCACAGACATAATGGGGCCCTTTCCACGGTCTAAGAAGGGCAACAAGTACCTCTTAGTGGTGGCTGACTGGTTCACGAAGTATGTATTGTTGTTCCCCCTGCGGGCTGCGACGGCGTCCAAGATTGTTCACTATTTGGAGGATGACGTTTTCCTTGTCTATGGTGCACCACAAACCATCGTGTGTGACAACGGGACTCAATATGCGGGCAGAGAAATGAGGAACCTCGCCGAAAGGTACGAGAGCCGCCTATTTTTCAACGCCCGATATCATCCACAGTCAAACCCAACGGAACGGATCAACCGGGTGCTGAAGACAATGATCGCCTCCTATGTTAACCAACACCAAGACTGGGATCAGAACCTTGCACAAATTGGTTATGCCCTGCGAACGGCTACTCACGAAGTCACCGGGAAGACCCCAGTTTTCCTAAATTTCTTGCGGGAAGTTCATCTTTCAGGAAAGGTATTTGGAACCCCCGACGATGACGACGTCATACCGGAATGTGCTTCTCGGGACGATTTCCTTGGAACCAAACCTGACCTGAAGGAGATATGCAAGGAAGTGAGAGACCGACTGGCCCACGCATATCAAGAAAGTTCCCAAAAATACAACCTTCGCCGGAGGCCAGTAGAGTTTCGAGTCGGCCAAGAGGTTTACAAGAGGAATTTTGTTTTGTCGAACGCAGCCAACCGGTTCACCGCCAAACTGGCCCCCAAGTTCATCGGTCCGTACACAGTGAAGAAGAAGATATCGCCACAAGTGTACGAGCTAGAGGACGAAAAGAAGAAAAGTCTGGGCAAGTGGCACGTACAAGACCTAAAGTCAACCCCAGATTAGCCATCCAAGCGTCTTGGGGAGGGGGGCAGTGTGACGTCCGACCTCGCCGGAACTTTCGAGAGGATTCGACGCGTGTCTGATTACGTCATCAAAACGAGTTTAGGGACCGGATCGAGTAGCTTCGACGAGGTTCGACAGAGTCTACCTGGAGACGAGACGGGGTCCGGAGAGCAGTCGTACCCAGGTCGCTGAGCAGAAGAGATCGTGGCTCGGTTTTTCTTGTGTGACGCTTGTTTGGAAAATTTTGTAGTAATTATACGGTGAATATTTAGAACGGAAGTTTTCTCGTTTTTCACTTCTCGCTTCCTTTTTCTTTTTCCCCCAAAAAAAACGAGTGGCGCCCAACTTTCTCCCTTCCCGCCATCTCACCATTAAAGGAAACCCACCCCGCTAGCCGCCGGGCGTGGACGCATTGTAACAGTACATTTTATGATACTGACTGAAATACATTATAGTTTTAAAGGGGTGCTCTCCTTGAAAATACAATTGATCATTGATGTGAGACATGATTTTGAATACGCAGAAGAAAAAAAGACAGGAATCGGACAAGATCTTCGATTTCTCGACTAAAAAAATCTTCGACTTCCTCACTAAAACTGTTTTCTACATCTTCACTGATTTGGTTACGAAATATTTCGCTCCCTATTTCACATTGAACCTCGACTTCACATGTCAAATATTGCCTCCGAATTCGGGTGTCCGATATTTGGTGTTCTATTGTCGGAAATTCGCACTCGAACGTCAGTTCCATTGTTGCTGTCTTCCGGACAGGGGTTGATTGTTGGCAGCTGCCATCCGCCGGCAAGATGAGAGCTATCCTTTAAGGCATTGCATTTGTGTTGAGTATTAACATTATGCAGAATCGGCTTTGATAATGAAAGTCAACGTAATCGAACGATAACGTGTCTAAAACCCAACGTATCTATAACATTATCTTACTGTGTTTCTACCAGTCTAGTAGGTACTAAAATATTGTGATTTATATAATAATACATGAAAACTCTTTATTGGATGAGCGAGCGAAGCGAGCGAAATCCTTCAATTTCACAACATAGGGGCCCTACTTTAAGGTCACAGATCGTAACGAAATTTGGCAAAAACGTTCGTGGTGACTCAGCGAGGTGCTGTATAGTTTTTGAGCAAAATCTGTTCAGCCATTTTGTTTTTATGAGGAAAAACCCGTAAATTTTTCAGTTTTTTGGTACTAGCTTCGTAACTAATTAACCGATCCGCACCAAATTTGGGTAGAATATATATGATAACAAGTTAAACGAATTGCCTAAGTTTCAGCTTCGTGCATGAAGTATTTTGCTAATCAGAAAAATAAAATTACTTATTAATAAAAAATATACTTGATCATTAAAGCACCGTTTTCAACAATATGATTGTCAAATGTTTTCCGTTTGAATTTCCTCAGGGAGATTACGGCTCGCTCATCCTGCAACGAGTGTAGGCTCTGCTAATCGTTTACCTAGTTATATGAATGCTACCAATTCTGCCATTTATTCGTTTTATTCGGCTTGAACTGCTGTGCATTTGGTTTAATACGTGTTTGAAAAGTTATTTTGTTGCGAGTACTTTTGTGATAGTGTAATCATGGGAATGATATGTTTACAGATGCCTGGTGCAAGATGCACTGTTGCTGTCTGTAGCAACAGCTATGCTAAGACAAACAAATATCCACCTGACCAGAGGATAGTGTACCACAGCTTTCCAACAGATGTGGTACGAAGGCAGAAGTGGGTACACCTTTGCCGCCGCGCTGGGAAATGGAACCCCGACAGCTGCACCGTGTGTTCGGAACATTTCAAGCCTGAAGATTATGAACGAGACTTGAAGGCAGAGCTATTAAATATTCCTGCAAGGAGAGTAAGTAGGGGGAGTGTACCAAGATTTAACGTCACATAATGTTTTCCTTTTTTTCTCTGTGCCAAAATTTTGCTAACTTCTTTCACTTTGGAATTAAATTTATTTATATAATTAATAATATTTTAAATATGAATTTAAGTTTGCCAAGACTTTCTTAATTACAAGGTCCTGCAATTGTGAAACCAAATTATGTTTCAGATATTAAAAGGCAATGCTTTGCCTTCGTTGTTCCTGCTGCCAAAGAATGTGAACTCAGACCCAGCTGTGGAACAAAGAGCCTCTCGATGCAAGCGAAGGCTGCAAAAGAAGATGGTAGAAACAATTCTCACGAATACAACAGAAATTAGCGTCCAGCTTGATCAATCTTCCACTAACGATTCTGAAGCACCGGGATATCCTAGTGTTATTTCTGCTAATAACATAGAAAATGGTACATCACAACTTAAGATGCAGATAAAGTATCTGCATGCATCAAATAAGCGACTGAAATCAAAACTCCACATTGCCGAGAAAAAGCTTTCTTCTAAGTGCATATAGACTGTCTAAGTGCAATAGACTGAAGAAGGAAGTCCAAAAGCTGCAAAAGGTCAAATCCAAAACCCTTCACGATCATGTACACGACACGTTGTCCACTGTGTTTACAGAATCCCAGATAAAGTTCTTAGTCCAGAAACAAAAATCAGTGCACTGGGACACAAATTCCATTTCAATTGCGTTCACTTTAAGGTATCTGAGCAAGCGAGCGTACATCTTTTAGCGTGATAAACTTAAATATCCACTCCCGGGGTTATCGTCGTTGAATCGTTGGAGTCGTTGAATCGTACAAATGCGTCGGGGAATTTTGGACGATGTTATTAATTTTATGGGCATTGCAGGCCAAGCAATGGACACTAGTCATAGAGTTGTAACTCTATCATGTGATTAGATGAAAAGTCTTGTTACGAGTATGATCAGCAGAGGTTGTAGGACCATTCTCACAGATGCAGGTGGTTATTGCACGCGGGCTATTTTCAAATTGGAAACAGCCCATATACGTTGATTTCGACACCAACATGACAAAGTCAACCTTATTTGAGATTATCAAAAAGCTTCAAATTCAAGGGTACACTGTTAAGTCGTTCACATGTGATATGCCTTATCGTGGTGAAGGGGTTTGTGTGGTCCGATGATCCGGGAGGCCATGCCGGGGGGAGGTTCTACTCCCACCAAGGTCTCCTATACCGGACAGGCTCCCGGGGAGGACCCAGACCAAGACTAGCCCACCCCGTCGTTGTCGCGGGACCCCTACTTTGGTCGAGGGAGGATCTGGCTGTCTTTCCCTCCCCACCTTTCATTTCACCATCTTTTCTTCATCTTCCTTCCCCTTCGAGGCTAGCACCTTACCGTGGTGAAGGGGTTTGCGCGGCCCGATGATCCGACAGGCCATGCCGGCGGGAGGTGTTACTCCCGGCAAGGTCTCCTATGCCGGACAGGCTGTCGGTGAGGGTCCAGACCAAGACTAGCCCACCCCGTCGTTGTCCTGGGACCCGGACTTTGGTCTAGGGAGGATCTGGCGCTCTTTCTCTCCCCACCTTTCATTTCAACATCTTTTCTTCATCTCCCTTCTTACTTCATTTCTTTTGCCGCCTCCCGAACCCACAATCTGTCTTCTGCGACAGCGGCGGGGTTCCCCCCATTGACGACTCTGCTACAAACACGGATTAGGTTCGGTTGACTGTCGGTCGTTGTGAGCTCCAGCGATGTCTGGTGACTGATGACCTGCACAGGGAGTTCTCGAGCCTTACCTTATTGCTGTCTCTTCTCTATCCTACACTCTCCTGTCTTCACTTCCGGCCGACCCCTTGTGCAGGTCTAAACGCTTACCTGCGTGTTTGCCGTGCGCAGTGACCTGTACGGGCGGAAAAGATTTTCTTGGGGGTTGAGGGGCAATTGTCTGGTTATTATAGACAATTGTCCCAACACACCCCTTTAGTTTCCGCTTCGTCCAAAACAGGAGGCTGGGGGCTAATCCACCCCCAGTCAATCGGCTCGCCTGGAGTCTTAAAGCTTCACGCGTGGATGAGGAGGGGGGCACCGGTGGCGTGATGGGTGTTGCTGGGCCCCACCAGTTGCGGTCACTCACGACTGCCGGTGCCTCCTGACTATATCCCCCGGACAACCCCGGCGTCCCAGTGGGACGTCCCCCTGGTTGGGCTCCGTGGTGGGCAGGGCTCCGGGGGACGAATTAATTTCCATATATATGGATACTAAAACCCCAAACCCCCCCCTCAACCCAAAGAAGCGCCTTCGTCCTCTTTTGGAGGAAGCTATTTCGCTGAAGGATGTGGTGGCTCCGAGGAGTGTGGAGCCACTCTTTCTTATTCTAAAACTAGACAATGGTAAATCGTTCCGCACTGTTTCGCCTTTCGCGCAGAAGCGCGGATTGTTGCTTCTTGCAGGCGATGTCAAAAGTTCCAAGTGCCTTCGCGATGGCACACTACTTGTTGAGGTAACTAACAGTGAGCAGTCACTGAAACTGCAAGCGGCAACTTCTTTTGACACCATGCCGATTACAGTGACTGCTCACAGGTCCTTAAACACCTCAAAGGGAGTTATTTTCAGTTTTGACCTTCAGGAATTACCGACTGAAGAGCTGAAAAAAGAGCTTGCTTGCCAAGGCGTCACTGACGTTTATCGAGTGATGAGTAAGAAGACCGGTGTCTTAAAGCCAACACCATTACTCATCATCACCTTCGGCACACCTAAACTCCCAGAGTGTATCTTTGCTGGCTACCTGCGCCTGCCTGTGCGACCGCACATTCCTAATCCTCTGCGGTGCTTCACCTGTCAGATGTTCGGCCACTCCAGCTTCGATTGTAAGCGGAAGCCCATCTGTGGGAAGTGTGCCAAAGAGGATCACGAGACGGATGCATGCAGCAACAGCTTCCACTGTGCTAACTGCTCGGCAGCCCACCCCGTGTGGTCCCGCGACTGCCCACAGTGGAAGCTGGAGCGGAAAATCATGGAGATTAAGACGGTTGAAAACATTTCCTTGTTCGAAGCTAGAAAACGCTTCAACTCTCAGAATGGCCTAGGTCAGAAATCTTTTGCCAAAGCCGTGGACTCGGGCGCTGCTGTCTCGGCGGAGACGGCTCGTTTGCAGGCCATGGTGGAGAAACAACTGCAACTCTCCGCCGAGCAGGCTAAGCGCCACGAGGAGATGGAGGAACGCCACAGGCAAGAGATCGAGGCCATGAAGCGAGATTTGGAAGCAAAGAACAAGGAAATTGAATCGCTTAAACAACAAATCACAGAGCTCCATGAAATACGCACGCTCCAGCTGCACCCTTCCAAAGGAAGGCAAGCTGAGGCCAGCACCTCGAGGAAGGCGAGGGAAATAATTACCTTCCTTCCCAACACCACCGGTAGCTCCACGTCCACCTCCCTGTCTACCAGGAAGGATGGAATGGAGGTAGACCCTACCGACACGTCGCCGAACACCTGGCAGACGGTGAAGGGAAAGGAGAAGGAGAAGGTGAAGGAGAAGGGAAAATCCTAATATATTAAAATGCCAGACATCATTCAGTGGAATGTGAGAGGATATTCCACAAGAGCACC
Organism: Nemurella pictetii; assembly: GCA_921293315.2. Lineage (NCBI taxonomy): Eukaryota > Metazoa > Arthropoda > Insecta > Plecoptera > Nemouridae > Nemurella > Nemurella pictetii. The sequence goes on along the minus strand of OV121116.1, from coordinate 5,067,698 downwards.
CGAAGTCAGGCAACTAGTTTCGTCAAAAAGCCCCCTTGTCTGTTGCTTCCAGGAAACTCACCTGAAGCCATCAGACAAGCCACTCCTGAAGGGCTATGACTTCTATCGTTTTGACTTCACAGGTGGACAGAGAGCTCAGGGGGGAGTTGCAACGGCCGTCCACAACAGTATCCACTCGGAGACTGTTGTGCTGACCACCACCCTCCAGGCCGTGGCTGTGAAGGTTTTCCTTCCCAGCCCCCTACACATATGCAACATCTACCTCCCCCCTGATAGTGTCGTTACCCAGCAATCCATCGACCATCTCATGGACCAGTTACCTCTACCCTTTCTATTGGTTGGTGATTTCAACGCTCACAACCCCCTGTGGGGTAGTCTCAGCACCAATCAGAAAGGTACACTGGTGGAAGACACTATCAGGCTTCGCAATGTGGTCCTGTTGAATAACGGCAGTAACACCCACTTTACTGCATCAACAGGATCACTCTCTGCGATTGACCTGACTCTCTGTTCACCCTCCCTCGCTCTTGACACTGAATGGTCTGTGCACGACGATTTATGTGGAAGTGACCACTTCCCTATCTTCATTAAATCGTCGAGGATCCCTTCTCTACCACCCAGACACCCAAAGTGGATTCTAAGACGGGCTGACTGGTCACTTTTCAGTGATCTTGCCACTTTCGATGAGGCTGTCCCCGAGGATATCGATTCTCACGTGGACAGCTTCACGGAGGTGGTAATTCATGCAGCCGAGAAATCCATTCCACGGTCGTCTGAAAAGCCCTACCGTCTCCCCGTCCCGTGGTTCACTTGTGAATGCAAGTTGGCCATCAGGGCGAGACGGAGGGCCCTCTCCTTCTTCATGTCGCATCCGACCCAAGAAAACCTGATCGCCTTCAAGAGATCCAGAGCTAAGGCTCGGAGAACAATCACTGAGGCCAAGAGAATGTCGTGGCGGGCCTATGTGTCGACCATCACGGCCCGCACGCCGTCGTCCAGGGTATGGGACAAGGTTCGGAAGTTGTCTGGAAGATCAACTTTCCGTCCCATATCCGGACTGATGCGTGACGGGCTGTTGCAGTCCACGGGCCCGGCCATCGCCGACACTCTTGGTTCTCAGTTCTCGAAAGTCTCCAGCTCAGAGAATTACACCGCATCCTTCAAGCGGGTCAAGCAGGTAGCCGAACAGCGAGGTCTTGTCTTCCGAAGTAAGAACCAGGAAACATACAACCTGCCCTTCAGCGACTGGGAGCTGGACTCCGCGCTAAGAGCCGCCAACGACACTTCACCTGGCATCGACATGATCCACTACCAGATGATCAAACATCTGAGTACAAGATCTAGATCATATATGCTTCAGATGTTGAATAGAGTCTGGCTCGAGGACAGTTTCCCAGCTCGTTGGAGGGTGGCTATTGTCATCCCCATCCTGAAGCCGGGCAAAGACAAGACTGATGCTGCTAGCTACCGCCCAATTGCCCTTACAAGCTGCCTATGCAAGATCTTGGAGCGAATGATCAACGCTAGGCTTATGTGGCATTTGGAGAAAAACGGCCTACTCTGTGCGGAGCAGTCTGGTTTCAGGCGAAACCGTTCCGTCACAGATAACTTGACCCAGCTTGAAGGATTGATCCAGGACAGTTTCCTCACAAGGAAACACCTGATCGCGGTGTTTTTCGATCTCGAGAAGGCGTACGACACGACGTGGAAGTACGGCATTTTACAGACCATCCACAAGTGGGGTATTCGTGGCCACTTGCCCCACTTTGTGCAGAACTTCATGGCTGATAGGTCTTTCCACGTTCGTGTCGGAAACACTCTCTCGTCGGCTTTCGATCAAGAGAACGGAGTGCCGCAGGGCTGTGTTCTCAGTGTTACCCTGTTTGCGATCGCCATCAACTCCATCACGACGTGCATTCGGACTCCGGTTCGTGCATCGCTCTACGTTGATGATTTGGCGATCTTCCACCAAACAGGGAACCTGAACTCGGCTCAGCGGCAGCTCCAGCTAACGATCAACCGATTGGAGAGTTGGGCGGATCGACATGGCTTCAGATTCTCCTCGTCGAAAACAACATGCATGCATTTCAGTCGCCATCGTCTATTTCATCCTCATCCTGTCTTGACGTTGGCAAACCAGGTGTTGCCTTTCTCAGAGTCAACCCGCTTCCTCGGAATGGTATTTGACGAGAAGCTCACCTGGTTACCACATCTCCGTCAACTAAAAGACAAGTGCTTGAAGGCAATGAACATACTGAAGATCTTGAGCGGTACCTCCTGGGGAGCCGACAGAACGTCCATGCTCCGCCTCTACCGCTCTCTCATAAGATCCAAATTAGACTTTGGCTGCACTGTTTATGCATCGGCGAGGAAATCATATATCGGCATCCTGGATCCAGTGCACAACGCTGGTATCAGGTTGTGTACTGGCGCGTTTCGCACAAGTCCCATCGTCAGTCTGCATTGTGAGGCCGGGGAGGCTCCGCTTAAGATCAGGCGTGACTACCTCCTTGCCAGCTACGTAGCCAAGCTACGTGGCATGCCAAAACACCCGGCATACAGGTCTGTGTTCGCTCCGCCGAATGTTGTGCTCTACAACACCAGGCAAAAAGCAACCAGACCTGTTGGCATCAGAGCAAAAGAGCTCCTGGCCGCATTTGGAATGGACCTACCACCTGTCCTTCCTGTCGGAATCGGTCGTGTGGCTCCCTGGACAACATCCCAGCCTGTGTGCCTGATGCAACTCGCTCAGCACACCAAGGCCCAGACGAGCCCGGCCGTGTTCCGACAGCTGTTCTTCAGCATTTGCGACCAGTACCCTCAACACTGCAGGATCTACACTGACGGATCAAAGGACAATGAGTCTGTGGGGTGTGCCTTTGTCATCGACAACACAAGCGTGTGCTTTAAGCTCAGTCCTCTCTGTAGTGTCTATACAGCAGAGTTGTTTGCGATTCTCAAGGCCCTTGAACATATCAAGCGTGCCAATCGCAAACAATTTCTTATCTGTTCCGACTCTCTGAGCTCCCTTCAAGCACTATGTCAGGCATTCCCCACGGACCATCTTGTGCAAACCATCCAGGATAAACTTGGCGCACTATGCTTGGTCGGCATAGAAGTGTTGCTCTGTTGGCTTCCAGGCCATGCAGGAATTGCTGGCAATGAGATGGCCGACAGAGCAGCTAAGGACGCCACGACAAAAGCCGATGTTGACTACACAGCTGTCCCTGTGAGTGATCTTAAAGCCGCCTTCAGGGCCGAAACAAAGAAGCGCTGGCAATCATCATGGGACACTGTGTTAGTCAACAAACTGAAGCCCATCAAGGCAACTATCGACCCCTGGCAATCTTCTGCCCGACACACTCGACGCGAGGAGGTTGTAACAACGAGGTTGCGCATCGGTCATAGCCCGCTCACTCACGTCTTCATCCTGAAGCGCGAAGAGCCACCGATGTGCACCTCCTGTGATCAACCTCTCTCGATCAAACATCTCCTTGTCGAGTGTGCCGTTCACAGGCAACTGCGCAACCACCTGCAGATTCCCGGAAGTTTGCCAGAGGCGTTAGGAGATAACGCCGTGTCGATAGGCCGAATTATTAAATTTTTAATTCAAACTGACTTTTACAAACTTATCTAGTTTTTAGTAAGTTTTTAAAGCAGTTTATGTTCCAGGCGCAAGTATTTATAAAAACTGCGTCTGGACATGACAACTGGTTTTTTAGCATTGTTTTTTATTGCTTTTTAACCCTTGACAATATTTTACTCACCTGACTTAAAGCAAATTTTTATTTTTAGTTGGAGAGTTGTTTTTTAATTGTCTTTGTTGTCTTTTTATTTTAAAAATAAGACTGTCATTTTATAAACTGATCTATTTTAGAGAAGTTTTAAAATCAGTCTTCAATTCCTGGCGCAAGTATTTATAAAGAATGCGTCAGGAAATAAAAACTAGTTTTTTAATCTAGTTTTTGATTTTTAACCTATGACAATTTTTATACAACTGATCGATAGTTTTATCTATTTGATTTTTTGTTGTTTAAAGTTTTTGTCATTGTTTTTTGTTTTAATCATCTGACCGGCGCAAATAGCCAAAGCTGCTGACGCGCCGTTAAGCCCACAAAATCAATCAATTCATCTTCCTTCTTACTTCATTTCTTTTGCCGCCTCCCGAACCCACCGTCTGTCTTCTGCGACAGCGGCGGGGTTCCCCCCCATTGACGACCCGGCTACCAACATGGATTCGAATTGGTCGACTATCGGTCGTTGTAAGTTCCAGCGATGTCTGGTGACTGGTGACCTGCACAGGGAGTTCTCGAGCCTTACCTTATTGCTGTCTCTTATCTATCCTACACTCTGTCTTCACTTCCGGCCGACCCCTTGTGCAGGTCTAAACGCTTAACTGCGTGTTTGCCGTGCGCAGTGACCTGCACGGGCGGAAAAGATTTTCTTGGGGGTTGAGGGGCAATTGTCTGGTTCTTATAGACAATTGTCCCAACACACCCCTTTAGTTTCTGCTTCGCCCAAAACAGGAGGCTGGGGGCTAATCCACCCCCAGTCAATCGGATCGCCTGGAGTCTTAAAGCTTCACGCGTGGATGAGGAGGGGGGCACCGGTGGCGTGATGGGTGTTGCTGGGCCCCACCAGTTGCGGTCACTCGCGACTGCCGGTGCCTCCTGACTATATCCCCCGGACAACCCCGGCGTCCCAGTGGGACGTCCCCCTGGTTGGGCTCCGTGGTGGGCAGGGCTCCGGGGGATGAATAATTATTCCATATACATGGATCCCAAAACCCCAAACCCCCCCCATAATCCAAAGAAGCGCCTGCGCCCTCTTTTAGAGGAAAATATTTTGTTGAAGGATGGAGTGGCTCCAAGGAGTGTGGAGCCACTCTTTCTAATTATTAAACTGGACAGTGGCAAATCATTCAGGACCGTCTCGCCATTCGCGCAGAAGCGCGGATTGTTACTTCTTGCTGGAGATGTCAAGAGTTCAAAATGCCTTCGCGATGGCACACTACTAGTAGAAGTAGCTAACAGTGAGCAGTCACTAAAACTGCAATCGGTAACATCTTTTGACACCATGCCGATCACAGTGACTGCTCACAGGTCCTTAAATACCTCTAAGGGAGTTATTTTCAGCTACGATCTTCAGGACATCCCGACTGAAGAGCTGAAAAAAGAGCTTTTAAGCCAAGGTGTGATCGATGTGTATCGTGTGATGAGCAAGAAGACCGGTGCCTTGAAGCCAACACCATTGCTCATCCTGACCTTCGGCACACCTAAACTCCCAGAGTGCATATTTGCTGGTTACTTGCGTCTGCCCGTCAGGCCTCATATTCCAAACCCTCTGCGGTGCTTTACCTGTCAGATGTTCGGCCACTCCAGCTTGGATTGCAAGCGGAAGCCCATCTGTGGGAAATGCGCCAAAGAGGACCACGAGACTGACGCGTGTGGCAACAGCTTCCACTGTGCTAACTGCTCGGCAGCCCACCCTGTGTGGTCCCGCGACTGCCCACAGTGGAAGTTGGAGCGTAAAATCGTGGAAATAAAGACAATCGAAAACATTTCTCTGTTCGAAGCAAGAAAGCGCTTCAACACTCAGAATGGCCTCGGCTCAAAGACATTTGCCAAAGCCGTGGACTCGGGCGCGGCTGTCTCGGCGGAGACGGCTCGTTTGCAGGCCATGGTAGAAAAACAGCTGCAACTCTCCGCCGAGCAGGCTAAGCGCCACGAGGAGATGGAGGAACGCCACAGGCAAGAGATCGAGGCCATGAAGAGAGATTTAGAAGCTAAGAACAGAGAAATTGAATCGCTTAAACAGCAAATAACTGAACTCCATGAGAGCCGTACGCTCCAGCTGCACGCTTTCAAGGGAAGGCAGACTGAGGCCAGCACCTCGAGGAAGGCGAGAGAAATTATCACCTTCCTTCCCAACACCACCGGTAGCTCCACGTCCACCTCCCTGTCTACCAGGAAGGATGGAATGGAGGTAGACCCTACCGACACGTCGCCGAACACCTGGCAGACGGTGAAGGGAAAGGAGAAGGAGAAGGTGAAAGAGAAGGGTAAATCCTAAATCCAACACAATGCCAGACATCATTCAGTGGAATGTGAGAGGTTACTCCACAAGAGCACCCGAAGTCAGGCAACTAGTTTCGTCAAAAAGCCCCCTTGTCTGTTGCTTCCAGGAAACACACCTGAAGCCATCAGACAAGCCACTCTTGAAGGGCTATGACTTCTATCGTTTTGACTTCACAGGTGGACAGAGAGCTCAGGGGGGAGTTGCAACGGCCGTCCACAACAGTATCCACTCGGAGACTGTTGTGCTGACCACCACCCTCCAGGCCGTGGCTGTGAAGGTTTTCTTTCCCAGCCCCCTACACATATGCAACATCTACCTCCCCCCTGATAGTGTCGTTACCCAGCAATCCATCGACCATCTCATGGACCAGTTACCTCTACCCTTTCTATTGGTTGGTGATTTCAACGCTCACAACCCCCTGTGGGGTAGTCTCAGCACCAATCAGAAAGGTACACTGGTGGAAGACACTATCAGGCTTCGCAATGTGGTCCTGTTGAATAACGGCAGTAACACCCACTTTACTGCATCAACAGGATCACTCTCTGCGATTGACCTGACTCTCTGTTCACCCTCCCTCGCTCTTGACACTGAATGGTCTGTGCACGACGATTTATGTGGAAGTGACCACTTCCCTATCTTCATTAAATCGTCGAGGATCCCTTCTCTACCACCCAGACACCCAAAGTGGATTCTAAGACGGGCTGACTGGTCACTTTTCAGTGATCTTGCCACTTTCGATGAGGCTGTCCCCGAGGATATCGATTCTCACGTGGACAGCTTCACGGAGGTGGTAATTCATGCAGCCGAGAAATCCATTCCACGGTCGTCTGAAAAACCCTACCTTCTCCCCGTCCCGTGGTTCACTTGTGAATGCAAGTTGGCCATCAGGGCGAGACGGAGGGCCCTCTCCTTCTTCATGTCGCATCCGACCCAAGAAAACCTGATCGCCTTCAAGAGATCAAGAGCTAAGGCTCGGAGAACCATCACTGAGGCCAAGAGGGTGTCGTGGCGGGCCTATGTGTCGACCATCACGGCCCGCACGCCGTCGTCCAGGGTATGGGACAAGGTTCGGAAGTTGTCTGGCAGATCAACTTTCCGTCCCATATCCGGACTGATGCGTGACGGGCTGTTGCAGTCCACGGGCCCGGCCATCGCCGACACTCTTGGTTCTCAGTTCTCGAAAGTCTCCAGCTCAGAGAATTACACCGCATCCTTCAAGCGGGTCAAGCAGGTAGCCGAGCAGCAAGGTCTTGTCTTCCGAAGTAAGAACCAGGAAACTTACAACCTGCCCTTCAGCGACTGGGAGCTGGACTCCGCGCTAAGAGCCGCCAACGACACTTCACCTGGCATCGACATGATCCACTACCAGATGATCAAACATCTGAGTACAAGATCTAGATCATATATGCTTCAGATGTTGAATAGAGTCTGGCTCGAGGACAGTTTCCCAGCTCGTTGGAGGGTGGCTATTGTCATCCCCATCCTGAAGCCGGGCAAAGACAAGACTGATGCTGCTAGCTACCGCCCAATTGCCCTTACAAGCTGCCTATGCAAGATCTTGGAGCGAATGATCAACGCTAGGCTTATGTGGCATTTGGAGAAGAACGGCCTACTCTGTGCGGAGCAGTCTGGTTTCAGGCGAAACCGCTCCGTCACAGATAACTTGACCCAGCTTGAAGGATTGATCCAGGACAGTTTCCTCACAAGGAAACACCTGATCGCGGTGTTTTTGGATCTCGAGAAGGCGTACGACACGACGTGGAAGTACGGCATTTTACAGACCATCCACAAGTGGGGTATTCGTGGCCACTTGCCCCACTTTGTGCAGAACTTCATGGCTGATAGATCTTTCCACGTTCGTGTCGGAAACACTCTCTCGTCGGCTTTCGATCAAGAGAACGGAGTGCCGCAGGGCTGTGTCCTCAGTGTTACCGTTTGCGATCGCCATCAACTCCATCACGACGTGCATCCGAACTCCGGTTCGTGCATCGCTCTACGTTGATGATTTGGCGATCTTCCACCAAACAGGGAACCTGAACTCGGCTCAGCGGCAGCTCCAGCTAACGATCAACCGATTGGAAAGTTGGGCGGATCGACATGGCTTCAGATTCTCCTCGTCGAAAACAACATGCATGCATTTCAGTCGCCACCGTCTATTTCATCCTCATCCTGTCTTGACGTTGGCAAACCAGGTGCTGCCTTTCTCAGAGTCAACCCGCTTCCTCGGAATGGTATTTGACGAGAAGCTCACCTGGTTACCACATCTCCGTCAACTCAAAGACAAGTGCTTGAAGGCAATGAACATCCTGAAGATCTTGAGCGGTACCTCCTGGGGAGCCGACAGAACGTCCATGCTCCGCCTCTACCGCTCTCTCATAAGATCCAAATTAGACTTTGGCTGCACTGTTTATGCATCGGCGAGGAAATCGTATATCGGCATCCTGGATCCAGTGCACAACGCTGGTATCAGGTTGTGTACTGGCGCGTTTCGCACAAGTCCCATCGTCAGTCTGCATTGTGAGGCCGGGGAGGCTCCGCTTAAGATCAGGCGTGACTACCTCCTTGCCAGCTACGTAGCCAAGCTACGTGGCATGCCAAAACACCCGGCATACAGGTCTGTGTTCGCTCCGCCAAATGTTGTTCTTTACAACACCAGGCAAAAAGCAACCAGACCTGTTGGCATCAGAGCAAAAGAGCTCCTGGCTGCATTTGGAATGGACCTACCACCTGTCCTTCCTGTCGGAATCGGTCGTGTTGCTCCCTGGACAACATCCCAGCCTGTGTGCCTGATGACACTCGCTCAGCACACCAAGGCCCAGACGAGCCCGGCCGTGTTCCGACAGCTGTTTTTCAGCATTTGCGACCAGTACCCTCAACACTGCAGGATCTACACTGACGGATCAAAGGACAATGAGTCTGTGGGGTGTGCATTTGTCATCGACAACACAAGCGTGTGCTTTAAGCTCAGCCCTCTCTGTAGTGTCTATACAGCAGAGTTGTTTGCGATTCTCAAGGCCCTTGAACATATCAAGCGTGCCAATCGCAAACAATTTCTTGTCTGTTCCGACTCTCTGAGCTCCCTCCAAGCACTATGTCAGGCATTCCCCACGGACCATCTTGTGCAAACCATCCAGGCTAAGCTTGGCGAACTGTGCTTGGTCGGCATAGAAGTGTTGCTCTGTTGGCTTCCAGGCCATGCAGGAATTGCTGGCAATGAGATGGCCGACAGAGCAGCCAAAGACGCCACAAGAAAAGCCGATGTTGACTTCACAGTTGTCCCTGTTAGCGATCTTAAAGCCGCCTTCAGGGCCGAAACAAAGAAGTGCTGGCAAGCGACATGGGACACTGTGCAAGTCAACAAACTGAAGCCCATCAAGGCAACTATCGACCCCTGGCAATCTTCTGCCCGACACACTCGACGCGAGGAGGTTGTAACAACGAGGTTGCGCATCGGTCATAGCCCGCTCACTCACGTCTTCATCCTGAAGCGAGAAGAGCCACCGATGTGCACCTCCTGTGATCAGCCTCTCTCGATTAAACATCTCCTTGTCGAGTGTGCCGTTCACAGGCAACTGCGCAACCACCTGCAGATTCCCGGAAGTTTGCCAGAGGCGTTGGGAGACAACGCCGTGTCGATAGATCGAGTCATTCGATTTTTAATTCAAACTGACTTTTTTAAACTTATCTAGTTTTTAGTAAGTTTTTAAAGCAGTTTATGTTCCAGGCGCAAGTATTTATAAAAACTGCGTCTGGACATGACAACTGGTTATTTAGCATTGTTTTTATTGCTTTTTAACTTTTGACAATATTTAACTCATCTGACTTGACTCAATTTTATTTGTTTTTAGTTGGAGAGTTGTTTTTTATTGTCTTTGTTGTCTTTTTATTTTTAAATTAAGACTGCCATTTTATAAACTGATCTATTTTAGAGAAGTTTTAAAATCAGTCTTCAAATTCCTGGCGCAGGTATTTATAAAGAATGCGTCAGGAGATAATAACTAGTTTTTTAATCTAGTTTTTGTTTTTTAACTAATGACATTATTTTATCCAACTGATCGATAGTTTTATCTATTTGATTTTTTGTTGTTAAATGTTTTGTCATTGTTTTGTTTTAACCATTTGACCGGCGCTAATAGCCAAAGCTGCTGACGCGCCGTTAAACCCCACAAATCAATCAATCAATCACATGTGATATGGGTGCAGCAAATCGGGGTTTTTGAAAGAGTTTAGGTGTTAGCATAAATAAGAATTGGTTTGACAATCCATTAAATGCGAATGAAAAAGTCTACTTCTTTGCTGATGTGCCCCATTTAATGAAGCTTTTACGGAATTGGTCACTGGACCATGGGTTTCAATAAGCAGATGGTACCATTTTGCATAAAGGGCCCTTGGTCAACCTCCTGGAAAACGACAAAGGGGAATTTAAGGCTTGTCCCAAGCTCAATAAAAGTCATGTCACCTGCGAGAAAGCACAGCGACAAAACGTTGCAATGGCAGCTCAGCTGCTTTCTCATACTACGGCATGTGCTTTGCGCCGATATAAGCCCGGCTTGGACCCCGAACTTTGCAATAAATTGGCTGATTTCATCACCTTGGCAAACGATTGGTTCGACATCATGAACAGCTACGTGCCCAACGTGTTTGGGTTTCCATGCAAATCTGGATATGGTCTGCACGATGACCAGCAGACTAGAATTCTGCAACAAATGTATGAAACCACAAAGGAAATGAAATGTTGTGGCAAAAATTGTTTGCAAGAATTTCAAAGGGGCCTAATTATTTCAACATTGTCGGTTCAAATGCTTTTAAAGGATTGCAGAGCAAAATATGGCAAGACATTTTTGCTGACACACCGCCTTAACCAAGATGCGCTGGAATTTTTTTTCTCCCAAATCCGCACACGAGGAGGACTCAATGACCATCCAACTCCAATCAATGCATTATATCGCATCAGAGGCATCATTCTAGGGAAGAATTCGGGTGTAGTCCAACATAATGTCAATATACTGTGCCCCAGATTCAACATGAATATCTTGTATGTGAATCCCTGCGCAAAGCTGGCGTGACGGCTGACAGTGAGATTGAGACGACGCTCTCGGAAAATCTTATCGAAGACAGCTTAGTGGAGGAGCGCCCTGACCAAGAGTACATATCAGAGGAATGTACTCCAATAGAAGCACTGTGTGAAATCGAGGACGATGGACTGCACTACGTTGCCGGATGGTTGGCTAAAAAGTTCAAGGATCGTCATCCTGAAACTATAGACTTCACCCACAAATTGAAGGAAAAGTTGTACATTTTACCATCATGGGTCAGCCAATTATCATACGGTGGCTTAGTTGAACCGTCCGAATCTTGGAAATGCACAGTACTCGAAATGGACAAGATTTTCTTGTTGCACCATGGTCCTGACTCTATCCGGAAAGGAACGTGCGTCACAAAGAATTTAACAGAGGTTATTGCAACTTGCCTTCCTGATATTGACAAGGTTTTAATTCATGGATTTTCAAGGATACGTACTTTTATAAGGATGAAATACCTGAATACTCAGCGAGCAGAACAGGCAATCAAAGCCTCAAAAAAGAGGAGGTTTGAGTCACACAAAAGAAAAGAAGCATTATATGATTGACGCGAAAGATTGTCCAATAGAATTTTTAGTAAATAGGGAAGTACTTTTTCTCCAAAGATTCCAAATATTTCGTTAATTTTTAGCAGTCTAGACCATTGACTGAAGTGATAATTAAGCTTTAATTAGGAAGTATTATGGTAAAAAGAAGTAACCTGCTAATTGTAAATAGTTTCTACTCAAGGGTTCCATACACTTTTGTCAGAAGTTGCAACGCTTCAATAATTGAAAATAAGTTGAAAAAAAAGTAATGATCTATACGAATATTGTGATGGAAGTAACATGTTACCTGCTTAAAATGCTTCCTATACTTTTATGCTAGAAATATTGATTCTCCAATAATATTTAACATAAGTATATAAATTAATAATAAAAACGTGTAATCCTACACGTTTATAGTTCCTACTTTGTCAAAAATCTTGAAACTTCAATATTTAAACTAATTATATTAGTTGTGAGTGTCAAATATTGTGATGATAATTTGAAACCTGTGATATAACACTGATATACTAACTTTAGTTTCGAAGGTCTGATACAAAGATCAAATTAAACCCTGAATTATGAATAATACCTAATAACGAATGTGTAATTAAATTAATGCCACCATCCCAATGCTCCAAGCCCAATGAAATTACATTCATAAATAGTAAATAGTACCAACATAAATAATATTTTTAGTGTATTTGTATTTGTAGTGTATATTTGTGTGTGTTAATATTTGTATATATATATAATATAAGATATGTTCAATGTATTTTATAACATTAAACAAATATAACATGTTATCAAAGTATGCCATGGTAGCGTTTTTTGCTTTTTACAGGCTTTCTGTTATGTTCAATTGAATTTGCCTCCTGGTATGGGTCAGGCAATGACGTCAGAGCCTTCAGCCAATCAGAAGGCAGATGGCGAAATGAGACTACCTTGTAAACCTCTACTTACCTTGGGCACCAGGTCTGCAAAGCTTTCTGTTTTATTTTGTGATCTGCGACATTATTCAGCGACTGAACATTAAAGTTGGCAGACGGCTTGTTTCTTCGTTCCGGGTAGCCGTAAATGAAAAACTTCAATCTCCCATTGAAAAAAGAACACCGAAAAAATTCTTTCTTGGCAAATATACCATCTCAAGACAAATTTGAGCGACATTTGAGCCACGCCTTCTAGCCCGTCATGCATCCAGTCCCAAACCTTGTTATCAGCTGCATGGAAGTGATTGGCATCATTTAGCACACTTACGCGCCCTCCTCTGTTAAGCCCTGTCTGCAATGACATGGCAGAATTTTCTGCGACGAGTGCAACGTGCTGGTTGTATAGATCTCTCGTCCTTGGTTGATTAACAGCGTTTCCTTGGTAGTTGTGCAATTCTTCTTGGCTTATCATGCACGCTCGGCAGAAGTGTCGGCATCCTGGGGCTAAGAACTAACAACTGATGAGCAGCAAGTCCTTCTGCACATAACGTGTTTAAAGTGCCACGCAGGAGAAACTCTTGACCGTTGATAAGCTGAATATTGACTCCGTCATCAGATTCCAACAGGCGTATGTCGTGCATGAACCTTTCTAATATGGGATGAAATCCATACTTTGTTACGTCGGCCGTTTGGCACAGCAAGAGCAAATGAATGTTCGACAACGATGACTTGTGACGATACGAAACGTTCTGAACTGTGAAATAAAATGCACCGATTTTTTGCATAATGGAGAGGGGAGAGGGGGGTACATTGGTACTGTTTGGAGACTTTCTTGTTTTTCGAACAAAATATATGGCATTTATCGAGTGTATATTTTTTTCCAAGTAGTTAAACATCTAAGTGAACACATTTTATTAATAATTATATGGATTCATTATCCTAAATGCTAATTAAATCACTTTCCAAAAAGTGCTGCAAACGTACCAATGTCCCATAGGTGGGACAAATTGGAACTGGCATGGGGCACATTAGTACATCACATATGACGCAGGTATAAATTGACATAAATCAAGTCTCAGGATATCACCATGAATCTAAGGCTACATTCGGAACAAAATAAGGAACTCAACATAATTGTTACATTGAACATTAACATTTTTTAAATTAACATTGATTATATTAAACAGTTATAGTATTTTAAACTTTAAATTTAGATCAGAATCATTCTGAATAATCTAGTAAAGTTTATCATAAGAAGACAAATTGGCACAAAAGGTGTTAAATCCCCGACGATCAACAATTGGCGGATCGAGGATCGCAACAATCTCTTCAAAGGTAACTTCGGATTCATCCTGTAGGTCAGGCCATACAAATCCGTTGAGACCACTTCGTCGCATGAACTAAACAACGATCATCGAACGAAATCTTTTTATTACTAGCCCTACGTAATGTTTAACAGATTTTTTCCCTGACAAACGGACCTCAACATATTTTCCGCTAACAAATGAAATCATGTTGGGACTCTTTGGTCGTTCTTCCAATTCTTCAGGATTGTCGGCGTCTTCCAATTCTTGAGGATTGTCTTCTTCGTCTGTCAAAGTCGATTCAATGAACCGAGATCTTTTCTTTTGTACAAACAACTTCTTTGGTTTTTTCTTAGGAACAGGTTTCTTCTTTTCATTCCTAGATTTTGTCTCTTCCCCTATACGATTCTTTTCTGGTGTTTCGGTAACGACACGCGACTTCCCTTTTCTGCTCAGTTTTCTACCTTCCTGACGAGGCTCCAGGACTTTCGGATAGGGCCTAACTGATTCAGGTGTTATTGAAGCTTTTGATGTTGAAGGTTGAGCGCAACTGGAGGAATCAACACCGTTGGTTAGTTCAGTGCAGATTGCTGTGGGAGCACCGCTGGGGTCAGGACGATCTGTTACGTAGCTGCCAAGAAATGCATCATCGGAGAAAACAAAGCGGTAGAAGGGCCAAAGCCATGTTGTTGCAAACGAGCTTAAGATGTTCTTCAAAGTAAATGTAGCAGTGTACGCAGAAGCCGTCAGCCCTGCAATTTCATGAATTGTAATCGTATGGCTATGGCCAGGGAGAGTCGTCATCCAGTCGTTAAACGCAGTCTTGCAGTGCGTCTTAAAAGGACCATACAGGCAAACATCTAGAGGCTGGAGTCTTTGTGTGCAATGTGGAGGAAATGTCACTACGACAATGCCCTTCTCACGGCAAAATAGAATGACTTCCAAAGAGATGTGGGATATATGATTATCCAGAAACATTAAATTCGGGTTTTCTTTAGAGGAATTTGTGTGCTTCTGCACATGCTTCATTGTTTCTAGAAATGTAGAAGTAGTCATCCAGCCTTTGCTGGCAACAAGTCCTAGACTGCCATGCGGGGCACCATTTACGAATGAATGCTTGTATCGAACACGGGGGAAAACGTACACTGGAGGAATTGTGTTTCCAACAGCGTTCACAAAGCAACAAACTGTCACAGTTTCTCCTCGCTCTCCTGAAACTGCCTGACCCACCTGGGCCCGGATCCACAAAGGGGGGGTTAGCAGTTTGCCCCGGGGTTAAAGTAGATTACCCCTTATTTTTGCCCTAATCCGTATCCACAAAGCAGGGTTAAGCTATTTCAGGGGTTAATTTACCCCCAATGGCTACCCCAACTCCATGAGCAGGGTTAAATCAACTTACCCCGATTTTTTAAACAATATGGCGAATTCTGGCTCACCATATCAAATGTTTGTTAATTATTTTTAACTGTTTCATTGCTCTATTCCTATTAGAATTATAAATAAAGTGAGAGTTATGTTGGCTGGATATAAAAATACAAACAGTTTGACAGTCAATGACGTTTTTGAATTGAGCGGCCATTGAAAAGTGGGCGAGTCCGGCTGCAGCTCTTGTAAGCAGATGTCAGTTCGAACTTCTACTTGGCTAGATTAGGTTTTAAACAGTCAAAATGTTTGGAGCTATTGCCGCATACATTCACATTAACAATATTAATAATTGCAACGTAGTCGTTCAACCCGAAAGAGTTTTCAGAGATAGATAAGACGTCCTGCAATATCTGATAATAATCTCATGAGGTATCATCGCTTTCCACGGGTAACTATCCTAGAACTTTTTGCCGTTCTCCAGCCCGATCTGGAAAGGGTCACCGCAAGATCACGCGCCATTCCTGTCATCACTCTAGTTCTCGTATCATTAAGATGTCTTGCATCTGGAACATTCCAAAATATGCTAGGGAACGTTGGTGGCATGAGCCAGTAAAGTTTCAGTCGGATTTTTTAAACTCTTTGTGAACCACGCACCCCACAGTACATCAGGTATCCTTTGGATAATGCTGCGGCTGTGGCTGAGATAAAGGCTGGAAAGATGCTGATACAGAGCTAACATTATTTAATAAATTACATTGCACATTCCACCTTCAACTTTATGTACATATCTTCCTAGCTATACCTAGGTACGTAGGTAGGTAATGAAAATGCAAATTGTTGGTATTCTCTGTCATTTTGCTCAATTGCCTGACACAGTATGCATGCCTTATAGTGTTTTGGTAATGCATGATGTAGTAGAGAATTAAGTTTGTTCTCTAAAAGTTTTTCCTTCTTTCAAATGTCAAAGGAATTTCAAATGTCAAATTGACAGCAATGCACTCACAAATCACAATTTATGACAAACAGTTGCCAAAACATGTGGGGAATATTTGTATCTGGATTGTCATTGGTTGAAAATACTACTAATTTATGACGTCATCAATGACGTTGTAACTGCAAGCATCTAACACATGCCTCCACCAAGCATGTGGCAGGGTGAATAATGTCCCATAGGTGCCTGGTGCTCTGGTGATCTGGCCACCTCAAGGGTCAGGTATGATAAGTGCCCAATGATGGAAGTGGCAGGTCTGGTAAAGATCAGAGACAAGATGACAGAAATCTGTACAGACAGGCTCGTCTAAAATATCTATGTAACCCTTACTTTTGTAATGCTATGTTCTAGTTTTAGCCACATTTTTATAAAATGTGGAAATGTTAGATTTTAAGTCGTAGAATCTTTTAACTGGCTAAAAATGACGTAATGTAAGCATACGTTAATTTAATTGGAGGATACGATCCTGTGGTATGAGAAAGGGTAGTGGGACCCGGAAAGAGACGCTGGAGCGAGGGAGTTGAGGAGGACAGTTGAGGAGAGAGTTGCCTGGACGGTGGACGGGTCCGCACGTCCGTTGACGTGCGGATTCGCGCGGGACATCTGGGTGTTGTGCGGAAACCCCTCTCCGACTACGTCGCCGTCGTCTCTAAGTGAGCCGTGCCCGCTACTAAAGCCGCGTCTCTCCGACTACGTCGCCGTCGTCTCTACGCGAGCCGTGTCCGCTAGTAAAGCCCGCGTCTCTCCGACTACGTCGCCGTCGTCTCTAAGTGAGCCGTGCCCGCTACTAAAGCCCGCGTCTCTCCGACTACGTCGCCGTCGTCTCTAAGCGAGCCGTGCCCGCTACTAAAGCCCGCGTCTCTCCGACTACGTCGCCGTCGTCTCTAAGCGAGCCGTGCCCGCTACTAAAGCCCGCGTCTCTCCGACTACGTCGCCGTCGTCTCTAAGTGAGCCGTGCCCGCTGCTATAGCCCGCGTCTCTCCGACTATGTCGCCGTCGTCTCTAAGTGAGCCGTGCCCGCTACTATAGCCCGCGTCTCTCCGACTATGTCGCCGTCGTCTCTAAGCGAGCCGTGTCCGCTACTAAAGCCAGCGTCTCGCCGACTAAGTTGTCGACGCCTCTACGCGAGCCGCGAGTCTGCCACAGAAGCCTCTCGCCGACTATGTCATCGACGCCTCTACGCGAGCCGCGAGCCTGCAATGGAAGCCCCTCGCAGACCATGTCGCCGACGCCTCTACGCGAGCCGCGAGCCTGCAATGGAAGCCTCTCGCCGACTACGTCGTCGACGCCTCTACGCGAGCCGCGAGCCTGCAATGGAAGCCTCTCGCCGACTACGTCGTCGACGCCTCTACGCGAGCCGCGAGCCTGCAATGGAAGCCTCTCGCCGACTACGTCGTCGACGCCTCTACGCGAGCCGCGAGCCTGCAATGGAAGCCTCTCGCCGACTACGTCGTCGACGCCTCTAAGCGAGTCGCGAGCCTGCTACGGAAGCCTCTCGTCGAACCATGCGTCCGCAACAACCCTATCTCGGCCGACACCGTCTCCAGCGTCTAGTGCGACACCGCGTTAGTATCGAATAGTTTTAACTAATGTTATATTTAATCATCGAGCCAGTTAGGAGATTTAGTTTATATTTGTTATTGATAGCTTATTAAATATATGTATTTTGATTGAGCGTCTGTTTGTTAGAAATTATTGTTGTCCAGGCTTGAATGTAGCGCAGGTGAGAGGAGGTTGCGTTACAACGTACCTATTAACCTCCCCTCCAATTACCCCAAGTGAAATTTCCTTCTGTGGATACGAAAATTCGGGGCAAAAATTTTAGGGGTAAAGTTGGGGCTAACTTTACCCCTTTTTTTCTTTACTTCATATATTTTAACCCACCTTTGTGGATCCGGGCCCTGCTTCGTTCCCTTTGCCGCCACTAATAAGGGTGTTTCTAGGACTGTCGACACCCCAGTCTTCTCCAGGTTGAAAATACGCTCTCCCGCGAATTTGTATTTTGAGAGCACTCGCTCGTAGTTGTCAAAAAACTCCTTGACGTTTGTGGGGTTGAAACTTGTAGCCCGAGACAGGCTGGTGTTTTCCGGCTTCCTCAAACTCAGCTTGGGATGGCGGATCATAAAAAGTTTCATCCAGTCGGTTCCAGCCATTTCGTTGTCTGCCCATGTGCCTGGAACAGTTCTGTCGCAAAAACTGAGTCGCGTGATCAAAAGACCGAGTCGTCAAAAGGCCGAGATTACAAAACACCGAGAGTCAGATATACCGAGTGTGAAATAGACCGAGTTTGCAAAAGGCCGAGTCTACAAAAAGCCGAGTCCACCCCACGATTCAGACGCTGGGTGCGAAATAGACCGAGTGTTCAAAACACCGAGTCTCAAATAGACCGAGTCTCCAAAACACCGAGTTTATTCTACTGCGCATGCCCGGGCCTGGCAACGATTCCGGATCGTTCTAGCATGCTGGTCGTTCTCCAAAGGTACATTGGCTGCCTATCGTGAGGGGCATTGACTGAAATACAGGGACAATTCAGTCGGTGAATTGTCACCGACTTCCTGTGCGAAACAAGAGTCTCTAGTCTACGTCAATTTATAGCTTCACAGTCCACCGACATCTAAACATAAGTGTTAATAACTGGCCGATCATTACCGATCCCTTCTTAGGTTGCTTAATGAGTAAAGCTTGTAGAGCTTTGATTTCTGAATCTGATTAATATATTTTGTAGAGGTCAAGGAAAAATCCGACGCCCCTAGCGTCTTCGGGCGTCGTTTTAAGTTAAGATGCACTCTTCCACCAATATCGTTTTAGACTGTTATAACAGGGTCAGGAAACTCGAAAAAAAATCAATGGATAGTTAAAATAAATTCTGACTCGCAATTTCAAGTCTCAATTGGATCGAACCTTAGTTTATTCACCAAAAAAAATGAAATTTGGACGTTATTTTTTTTTTTTTTTAAATATCACTGTTCTGTTTTCTGAGGTAGCTTTACACTGGTCTGATTCAACTCGCAAGCTTTAACGTGGACCTCCGCATTTATGGTTGTGTTCCATAAAGGCTCTAGACGTATGAATGGAGACAAGAAATTCTTTCGATTCTCGACATATTCGTATTTTCTTGCCAGCTATGTGACCAACATATTGTGAGGTGATTCGGACACATAGTCCGGTCTATAGTCCGGCCGATGGCGGCCTTTTACCATGCATATTCTGCAGGAAACATGCAATTTTACAGTTTGTAGGGATTTTAATTCTGATTCATTTATCCGAAGCCCCTAGCGGCGTCGGGCGTCGTTCAAAGTTCATGCGCACTCCACCACCTTATCGTTCGCCCCGTCCAGACCAAAGACACAGCGTCATGAAACTCAGTACACATCTTTCCAAAACTGAGCTAGTGAGCCAAGTGAGCTAGTTATTGAAACTTTAGAAAATTTACATATTTATGCTTTTCGAGGCGTTACAATAAATCAAATAAAAACATGCTTTCCTACCTTCGTCGGCCTACCAAGTACATTAGATCTGTATTATTAGCGTACAATTTGGGATATATTGCTAGCTAGTTTTATTGACTAGCTAGCAATATATAATCCGATTTTTTTTAAATCAAAACCGTGTTATACTAATATCTGATAACACGATTCCTAAATCTGCAGAGAATCCCATTATTTCTTAGGCTAAGCTCGCACCGTCCGCTTGCCAGAGGAAGGGGCGGAGTACAATAGTCGAAGATTACGGTACTTTACTGTACTTTGCCGCTTTAAGACCCTTTATGCACGTTTAGTGCTAAGCGAAGCGAAGGTTGGGCTAGGCCTCGCGCCGCTTTCAACCAATCACAAGCCCAGATTCCATTTCAAGCGCGAGGCCTGGGCGAAGGCTTGGGCGAAGGTTAAACGATGTTGCGCCGGTTCGACTTTTGCGAAGGTTCGCGCACGAAACCGCCTTCGTGATGTGTGTTCGATGTTATACGAACGGACACGAGAGGGCGGCGTTACCGCTTACGTAGAGGTTAGGCTAGTGCACATCACACAATTGCTACAACATGTCGGCCGAAAGGTGTGAATCTGAGCTTGATTTCACTTTCGTGGCGGCTTTGGAAGGGTTTCCCGTATTGTGGGACCCGGTGCATCCCGATTATAAAAATCGGGATGCACGGACATTGGCGTGGAAGACCATATCCGAATTCACGGGGATGCGTGATGGTAAGTACTGAATTCAAGCATTTCTAACCTCAAACCGGAAGAAGTTTTTCAGGTCTGTGTGTACATGTGCTCTTATTTCAGTTGAGGGCCGCTACAAAACCATTCGGGACAAGCTGACCAGAAGGAAGAACGTCCCAGCGAGCGGCTCCGGGGCCAAAAACACCCAGCCCTGGAGCCTGGAGCTGTCGCTGGGATTTCTAGCAAATTCCATGGCATCAAGGAAGTGAGTTAAATTCAAGTCCAGCTTCTAAATTGTTTGCTTAATAACCAACCGGGTACCTTGCTTACATAGCATTTTGTTATGAACAACTTCCTACTATGTTGGTGGGTAAAGGGGTCCAAGGGACAAGTTACCCATGTATTTTCTGATACACAGTCAGCTCTGTCGTTCAGGCAACCTATTCTGTTGGCCAAGATTCAATTTTTCCTGATTTTTTCCATGATCCTAATTACCTTACTCTTAAAATTGTTTCAGAACGGTCTCAAACTATAAGCTACCAACTCCTGTGCCGAAGCCCATTGCTAGCGACGTGGACCATGAAGACCTGGCATCAGAGCACAGCTATTCGTCGAGCAACGTGTCACTGGAGGTGGAAATGCCTCGTAAATTAATAAGATTTAGCCAAGGTAACCGCACAAAGTGTCCCTATAACATATTTAGCTCTCATAAAAATAACGTGTGCCTCTATACTCCAAAGTAATGTGGGCATATTGGATGGTCAGTCATTCGTTGCCTCAATTCGCATAGTACAAGCCAATGCAAGGTATCAGAATTCTCCCCGTTCTCAAAAAAGTTCCTCACAATATTCACTGAGTCTCGATCACATTCAAACTTATTTTTATCTTTATCTATGATCTCTAAATTCATAAAGTTGAACCCACTTTCAAATTATTTTAATTCTTGTTCTCATTATACAATCACTACAGCTTCAATCACTACAGCTTCAGTTCAGACTTGGCATGAGATGATATTTATTTACAAAGAAAATTTCATGATTTCAGGCGAGAAGAGGAGAGGAGATTCCACAAGTGACCCCGACGACCCCGAAATTCCATGGGAGCCAAAGAAAACTAAGTCACAGAAAGCGTCAGTGGCGGCGGCAGTAGCGGCGTTGAATTCCTTGCCGGCTGTCTCAAGTTTTCCCACATTCCCGGAAATACCAAAGGAGGCTCCGGAGACGGTGAACTCATCGTTCGGAAAGACACTGGGCCTCCAGCTCGAGGGATTGCCTCTCCCTGTCGCAGCCAGGCTGCGAAATAAAATTTCGAATTTAGTTTTTGAAGAAGAGGAAAAATTATATTGACTAAGTAAATAAAACTTCCTCTGTTCCCTATAGCTGTGAATAATATTATTTTTACCTGATTATTCGAGGCCTGCTAGTTTACGTTGCCATGGAACTTGGCCCTCTTCCATGAAGTAGTCCGTCAAGTCTGCACGAACTTGAGCAGCTTCACGTGCGTGTGCATTTGTGCCAAAATTCCTCACTGGTATCAGAGTGCCGTTCCCATTTGTCAGTCTCCTCCAATCGCCTTCTATAATTGTTCCATCAGCGTCCTCTCGGTCTACGAATGAAGGTGGGCAGTACATGCGGTCATGTACTTGCCGTTCGATGTTTTCCCGTTGTAAAAAATTGTGTAGAATACATATGGCCTGAATTATCCCTTCGATATTTTCTAGCTTGCCACAGATGGGTTTCCTCAAGAGGCGCCATCTCGCTGCCATAATGCCGAAAACATTCTCAATGACCCTTCTTGCCCTGCTTAGTCGGTAATTAAATATCCGTTTCTCATCGGACAATCCCCTCTGGGGGAAGGGTCGCATCATAAAGTTTGTCATAGGAAAGGCTGCATCAGCAACTATGACGTGGGGAGTGATTCGCCTTGAACCAGGTATTTGTTTTGGGGCTGGGACTCGGAGCATGCCCTGATTGAGTGCCTGTCCGTATAGCGAGTTTCTGAAAACACCTCCGTCGCTTTGACGTCCAGCCGCACCGATATCCACTAATGTCAGGCAGTAGTCTGCATCACAGACTGCTAGCAACACAAGGCTGTGAAAGCCCTTGTAATTGATGAATGCCGATCCTTGTTTATTCGGTTTCTGAAAAAGTAGAAATATTGCTGTAAGAATATTGCTCACAAATATCGCATTTTAAATACTTTTAGGGGAAAAATACGTACCTGAACGCAGACATGCTTGCCGTCTAGAGCTCCGATGCAATTAGGAAAATTCCAACGTTTATAGTATTTGTCACTTATGGATGTCCACAAATCTTCTGTAGGTTCAGGCAACATTGTGGCCTGGAGTTCGGCCCAGAGTACACCACAAGTTTCCTTAATTATGTTGCTGATAGAGCTGACGGGGACTCTGAAAGCGTATTTCAGGGAAACCATGCTATCTCCTGAAGCAAGGTACCTAGAAAAATATAAACAAATAAGTTTCTGAATGCAGCGAGAAAAAAAAGCAAAGAATTTTGTAGCTCGCTTAGGTTACTTACCGTAACGTAATTGACAAACGTTCAGCCGCACCTATCACGTCAGCCCTAACGATGGTAATCTTGATCAGATGTGGTCCTACAATTTCCAAAAGCTCTTCAAACTTCCTGGGCGACATACGATGAAAATTAAAAAATCCTGTGTGGTCATTCAGTCTCATCTCCGAAATTAGGTTATGTTGAAATCCCTGCTCTCGTCTCCTCCTCAACATCGGCCGAACATGAAAACGTCTGGGTCTTGGACTTAAAAGTAATACAGCTAAAATCAATTGAATTTTGCGACGTCGAACAGCGATACTGTGGCAATATTGGTGCCATATAACCGAACATTGATATTGCCATAAACGAACCGCGTGCGAATTAGCCGCCATTTTTCTAGCCTTCGCCGAGATTCGCTTGGCGAAAATAAGACGTTTTTGGCGCGAGGCCTCGCCCACCTTCGCCCAGGCCTCGCTGAGTTCGCTTAGCACTAAACGTAGCATTACGGTCGGTTTCTATAGCGACCCATGGCTCAAATTTCTGCGTTAGCTGTCAATAACTTGTTTGTATCCCACTAATTATAAAGATGACCGATGGATATTAGGAGTGCGTAATGGACAGGGTCGGAATTGGATAGAATATGTTCGATTCCTATATTGTGCATATTTTGCTTTTTGTTGTTTGTTAACTTATTGTGATAACGATTTCATATTTTTGAACACGGCATTTGGCAAACTTCTCGAGGAGTAAACATCTTCTCTCAAAAATTAAAATGTATTATTTTATCCTAACAAGACTCACGCGGATTATTATATTTTGTATAACCTTTATGGTATCTGTATAACTAACTATTGCAAACGACGGCGATCTCCAGAAGGTAAAACGGCTACAATTTTATCTTCCTTTTTGTGTCCTAAATAACGTGTCTATAAACTGTCAACATTTTGTGTGTATGACAGACCATTCGAGCTCATCCCCACTCCGCATAAGGTTTCAAACTGTACATCTCACATCTCTAGCAAAGATTATAGTCAACGACCAATGAGTGGGAGATTCGAGAATAACCATGACTAATTAAAAGTGTTTTATTTCGTGTGGTGATACAACGAAATAATATACCAACTGAATACAAGATATGTGAGTTGTCATTGAATCGATTGAGCTCGTGATAAATTAAAAAATTTGAATCAATTTCAAGCGAATCTGTACTTTATAGCGGACTCACTTACGTTTTGAAATATCACTGAAATGCCGAATGATACCTATTATTTTTCCCTGCTATTTTATCTGTCGCGATGTTCTCGGTCTATTTGAGACTCGGCCTTTTGCACACTCGGTGTTTTGGAGACTCGGTCTATTGCAAACTCGGCCTTTTGATACGCACTCATCTCAAAACACTGATTATAGGTATGTACTGAACACTTTCTTGGACAACTTGAGGTTCATAGCACATTGTTGTTCGGTTCAGCACATTATCAATACGATTGCCAAGATTTATCTCTATAGGTTCAATATAATTAATGTCACTTTTTAAATATGCGAGTTGAGCTGAAGTTGATCGTAAGTTGTCAAAAGGGAATACATGAAATTGAGTGAAAAGGTCTTGAACTTGCACGTTATCCACATATACTTAAAGGCTTGCAAATAACACTTCTAATTCTGATTTTAGATTGCTTGTAACTTCCGATATTAAAGTATCACATCCATCAATGACAAAGTGTTTAGCCAATGCAAGCTATGACCCTACTGAACCAGGAGTGTACTATAAAGATTCATGTAGGCCATTATTTAAAAAATACTCTATCCTGCCTCTAACTTGCATATATATTCATAGTATTGTATTATATGTGATAAGGAATAAACATGTAACAAAAGTTTCGGATGAGAAACATGAGTATAAACTATATGATCTGATATCTTTGACTTGGGGAAAAGGTCCCATTGAAAGGGGGGTAAGATTTTTTAATAAACTGCCCTACGTTATTAAAAGTAAGGCTGATGACAGAGACTTTTCCACAATTTTAAAAAAGTTCTTATTAGACCAGTGTTTTTATTCATTAAGTGAATATTATAATCTTAACGTGTAATTTTATACCAAGAATGACGTTCTAATATTACAAATGTAATCAATCTGGAATAAAAAAACCATTATTATCATTATTATTATTAACCTCTCTCCCGAAGAGAACTGACTATGTCTACGATGGTTACCCATCCAATACCTGACTCGGTGCAGTGTTTCTTCAACTTTCCCCCAAACAAGTGCATGGCGGTCAACCATCCAATACCTGGTTCAGAGCTCGGAAACTGTGAAATTCGGTCTTACCTTTAAAGTTTTTTGAAGATCAAGTATGATCCTGCGCTATTTTGGCAAAAATGTCTATTACTCTCCTCAAACGCACCACTGCCAATCCATTGCAAGTATATCTAGTATTTCCAAACAACGGCCCTTATGTTCTAAGGGCCGGTAATACAACCGAGAGTTAAAGTGAGAGTTTAGCTTATTCCTAGGGTTACGGCTTATTTTGCATTTTACAACTGTTTTCATCTTCGAGTTAACTCTCAGTTGTGGCATAATGAATCGCCACATCAATAGTTTGTTGACCGAGGCAAATGATGCAAACTACCAAAACAGAGATTTTTATAGAAAAAAAAACTACGTGGAAAGTGGCAAACTGTATTATATTCACTTACATTTTAAATATTGTATGTAAATTTTCGCCAAGTGAAACATAACGGCCCTTACCAACGCGCTCATCGGCAGTCATCTGACTGCATCTGACTGCCTGATTACTAAAAAGGCTACTAATAATACTAATAATTACCTACTTATAGGCTAATAATAACAGTATCTTCGATATGGAGGCTACAAACTTTAATTCCGTGATCTGACAGTTCAACTGCAGCAGCGCTGTCACGGTTGCATTGAATTTTGACAGTATTATTTCAAAAGCAAAGTATCTGCAGATCGCGGGGCAGAACACGAACCAGCTTTAAATTTGTTAGCGAGTTGGATCCGCGCTTCATCCTGTTGAGATATTTAAATTTTAACTTTAATTTGGTTCCAATATTGTACCCAATGCCAATGATGATAGATAAAATGTCACAACATGTCACAACCAACACTGAAGAATGATCAAGCAAGCAAGAAATGTAATTTCTTTTGTTTCCATGTGTAAGAATCTGGTTTTTTAATTATATTATATTCAATGTATTAAAAATATATATTTCACAATTTTTGAAGCCTTTGCTGGTTGTCAAAAGTAAAATTTGTAAGATTTGTTGAATTTCCTTGCCGATATTTTAAAATTTATTCACTTGTCATGAGAGTGAGATCGGCATTCAGAAGTCTTTGATGTGTTAAAATATTCAAAATCCATTGCCAACTTTTGAAAATAAGACTGATTTCTTTGTTGACCCTAGGGTTGCTTGACTCTCAGATTATGTTAGGTTGTAAAACGCATTTCTGCTCAACTCCAAGTTAACTTCTATCTCTGAGTTGCTTAACTCGAAGTTTTAACTCGAAGTTGTAATACCGGCCCTAAATCGGCTAATCTAATTCCAATCACATTGGAAGCGATTGTTAGTAAAAGTTTATTAGGTTTAGGTCTTCCCCATAGAGTACTAGCAGTATTCACATCACTTTTCTCACTCGCTATGTTGATAGCACGAATCACAGTATGGAAGGAAGAAATATTGCTCACACCCGAACCTCGTGCAAGCCACACGGCTACTAAACTTGTTGGTACAGAAAAACTGATCAATGTTTACGTCTATGGCAGCGTGTGATTTTGTTCCCTGTCCTTTCCCAACGACATCGAGCTGAAATGCAAAACATTGCGCTCGCCTAGCGATAAGCCAGGACCTGACAACCCGGCGTCAATGCTGGCTCTTGGTATATGGGTTGAATGATAGGTTGAATGATTTCATGCGAGGCGTTGCTCTTGTGCCACCTTCTACATCACATGAGTGCGGGGGTTGGGGGGGTTCGTAAGCTTCGCTAGACGCTTTTTCTCGAGCGAGATATATTCTCAGCAGCGAGTGGCAAGTTTCAACTTGTATCATGCCCTATAGCTCGACCTACGTAGTACTACGTATACTGTGAGCTAGCGCAGCGAAACAAAAAACGCGAGCTCGGAAATGAAACCCACTAATATATGAAATTAATGTAAAATATATTAAAAAATTACTCTTCGCAATTTTTGGGGAGACAGTGTCTCGTTAGGCTCACCGGACGCTTCGCCCCTGCCCCTAACCCATGGACAAAGGACAAAGCTTTCAGGCTTGATTTGTATCGGCGCAACAAGCAATTCAGTCAATTATGACTGACATGTAGGGTTTGATTAAAGTCACTGCACAAGCCAAGAGAAACATCTCCACAATATGCTAATACTATAGCAACTTGACCACATTTATGAATTAATTTCTGTTCACTTACCAGTATCGCTTGGACGACATCAACATGTTACAGCCATGATGTTTTCTTTGCAACTGCTCTTCTTAGCTCAGCGTCATACCGCCAAGACATGGGTGCGGCGCGCGCACATTTCAGACACATATTTTTACTGGCGCGTACACAAAACTTCCATCACGAAAGCTAATGTCCATGAAAGTTTTACTAAAAACTACATTGACTCATTAACTTAACTCATTGACTGACACATTTTTGCTGAGAGTGCAGGCTGCATGTTTTTAAATCTAATGTTTTTTTATTGTGTTATTAAACTTTTCAGCCATCTTTCAGCAAGCTTAACATTAGAAGTTCATCAAATCCTTAATTTTAAAGCCAAAGTGAAAAGTGTTTTAATAAAAAAAAAGCCTCGTACAGCATTGATGAATTTTACCAAATACCGATGACTGAATAGAAAATCTAATGTAATGTTTGGCTTTTCTTTTATTGTTTTGTAATATTTTATTATTTTATTTGTATAATATTGTTATCTTATCATTGTCTTATTGTACTGACGAGCCCAAATCCTACAAACACCTTATAATCTATGTGATAACGAACAAAGAAATAAATAAATAATTATATTCGATTTTCTACTGACGGATCTAAAGACACCAACGCAGTTGGCAGTGCTTTTATTTCTGGAACAGATATTTCTTATGGTTTTAAACTTGATCACAAATCTAGCATTTTAACAGTAGAACTATACGCGCTTTTAAACGCCCTGAAATACATAGAGTCCAGTCACCACGAGAAGGCTTTTCTCCTCTGCTCTGATTCACTCAGTTCCCTTCAGGTCATCGACACCCTGTATTCCCCGCACCCTCTCGTCAAGGGAATCCCTGTCCTCCAGGGGCGTCAGGGTGGTGTTCTGCTGGGTCCCTGGACACGTGGGGATACAGGGCAATGAACTGGCAGACAGGGCGGCGAAGGCTGCAACAGAAAAATGATTTTATCGATAGTGACAAACTCTCTTGGAGTGATTTAAAACACCTTTTAAAGTCCCTTTTAAAAAAAAAACAAATCCAAGCTATTTGGGAAAAGAGGTTAACAATAAATTTAGAGTTATTAAAGATACCGTTGCTCCATGGGACCCGTCCATTCGGCCCTCTAGACGAGAGGAGGTGGTCCTGGCACGGCTCCGAATAGGACACACTCTTTTTACCCACTCATACCTATTTACAATCGACAAAATTCCACCTCGCTGTGACGACTGCAACGAACTCCATCAGTCCGACACACCCTATTGGAGTTCGGAAAATATCGACGAGCCAGGCTACAGTTTGCAATTGCTAATTCAATCTCTGAAGCCCTAGGCGACCAAGCTAGCAATATAGATCAGCCAATCGAATATTTGAGGGCTATAGAGATAGTAAAGTTTATTTAGGAAAGTAACAATATTTCGTCATATAATTGAAATACTTTTATTTTATGATAAGATTCAATTTGCCACCTCAACACCGTATAACGCTGTGGGACAATTTGATTAATATTTGTAAACGTCTTAGTTATTATTTTTTTTTCTTAACAGGCGCCAAATTACCAAAACGTTGGCGCGCCTTAAAACCAAAAAAAATATAATAATAATAATATCGATTAATTCGATTGATTTTGTTTATTGGTAGGAAGTAATTTATGTTTTCTAAGCAAACATGCTCTAATGTCTTTTTGAATGAACTTACTAGCGTGAGTTTTGACGAAAGTATAGATCGCATCATTGTGAGAGACAATTTGTAGCCTGGGATAGTTTTTCAAAGCAACAGAATTGAGTCCCAAATTTAAAAATGTCAGGTGCTTAAATGAAAAAATCATTGGAACCTGCATTATCTGATTTGATTTTATCAAAGGTTATTGATGAGCGTAACGAGCGAAGCGAGTGAAGCGAATCTTCAATTACACTTACTGCTAAATAAAAATCCTGTATGGTCTTTTCTTTTTTTTTTTGGTCTGTGTCTGTTGCGCTCTACAGGCCAAAAGACTTCACGGATATTCACGGAAATTTTCAAAATATCTTCGTTTTCTCTTAACTTAAGACTTAACTAGACTCTCTTAACTAGACTTAACTTAGACTTATTTTCAGCTCATTTCACTTGCAACTTTTCTTTTAAATTAATTTTTACGAAAATTTTCAGTTTTTCAAAATCACGTTTCTCACTCTAGAAGCCAAGCGTATCAATATAATTCGACCAAACTTCGTAGATATGTTGACTCTCACGATTTCATGTTTGTGTGAAAATTTGATTGATTTTTGCTTGGCACTTTTCTTGAAAGTGGCGCTTTTATGACGCTTTTTAAGCGTTTTTGCAGTTTTTTGGAACTTAAGCAACTTTATCTTCAACTGATTTTAACAAAATTAACTGTGTACGTAAAGAATCTTAAAATGAACATACTGTGTTTTTTTGAGGCAAATCAACGATAAACGATTATTTCGTTTTTAAATATTCTAATAATTTCTGGACGGCTAAATCATGATATTTTCAGGTAACTTCTGTCATCAAGAAAGCTGCTAAATTAACGCCGAACATTTTAAATTGATCATAAAAGCCTCTAGGCTATGCGCACACGCAATATAATCGCTTTGAGGGTGAGCGTAAATATTACGCTCATCCACAACACGATTATATTAGTGTTCGCATAGCCTAGTAAGTTAAAATAACATTTTATCATTTTTTTTTGGGTAATTTTATGGACACGAATCACGAGGGATAAGGGTTTTCGTGGTGGAAAAATGCCAAAAAAAGTTGCATGCTACTTAAGCGAGCATTTCAGACTTTGGTTCTGTTGCCCATCGATTATAATTGTAAGTAACATTGTGACTATTTGCTTATTTACCGACAGATCTTCAATGTCGCATGTTCGTAACTTATATGGCCAAGATATCTCAATAAAAGGAACCGCTCGCTTAGATGCATCACGTGTCTAGGAAGACCAGAGTCCACGTAGGGAATCATGCGATTGCAGACTACACCTGACCCGATACACACCCAATTTCATTTATATCTGAAATAATTTTTCGGTCAGGAACTAGGATGGAGCATGTATTTATAAACTGCGAGAGGAATTCAGTTAATTTCGTTTATCATAAGCTGTTGTGTGCTGCAGATTGCAGCGCGTAGTGTTGTAATTTCAAACGCTAATGCCGACTCCAGCGAGTGAACGAGCCAAGGTTACGTAAAAGAAGTCTCTTGAGACCGGGCACTTGACTGTTTCAACATCTGAGTGGTATGCAATATTTTCCCTGGTGCAGCACTGGCTTTAGTGCAGTTCAACGGACACATCGTTTGTCGGAGGAGCACGGGACGAACATGGTTGGATTCGGCTTGCTTCAAACTCTTAGTTGACAGTTTTATTTTTTCTCTAAATAACGTCATCTGCTTGTGATAACCAGTAAAAGAAATAGGTTTTTTGTGAACTATTTTACATAATAAAAAATTTATATTTTCGAAAGGGGCGTAAGTAGCAAAAAGAAAAAGGTGTAGGTGTATTGATTGATATTCATCCTACACCTAAAAAAATACTAGACACCTTTGCCTTCACGACTTTTCATGATGAAACGGTCAGCAGTGAAACACACGAGTTTTCCGCCAATTTTCCGGTATTTTATTGCTTATTACTATATTTTTCTCTGGTGTGAAAACAACTACTTAATCTTAATATCATCCAAAAAAATCGGTGTATGTGTGGTTTTTTTTGGGCATATTCCCCTATCAATAGCCTTAGTACTAGTCTAGGGCGATCTATAAAGCGCCAGAACCTGATATTTAAATGTCCCGATTTTGAATCTGACCTCTGCTTCATTTGCACAGGTGATGGTAAATACCGTGTTCACAATAATATTTTCGGCCTTTTCAACATTAATTAGGATTAGAATTCCATCATGAGAAGAATAATTGGCGTTAAAATTATATGCAGTATATCCTGGCAATCCAAATGGTTCGTCATCTAGTAACTGCGTCTCTGTTAGTATAGTTAAATCAAATTTTGGATTGATCTGATCAAGCAACAAACAAAGCTCATCGAAATGTTTACGTACACTTCTTATATTAATGTGGAATACATTTACATGTTAATTTGCCATTATTTCATTTATTCGTGCAGGCTGAGAGCACATTTCTGAAAATAAATTACTGAACCCAATGTCATCGTTTTTCTCCATTTTATAATTTTAGTTTCTTATGAACAAAGTCAACGGAACATCAGCATTTAACACTAACCCCTAAATTTTCTGCGGGATGTCGGGAGGGTTTTCATCTTTCCGCATAAAGATTTTCCCGTTTCGACACCACGCGTACTTGTAACCCAGTGTTAAACGAGCATTTCGGGCGAGCCAGAAAATATTTTGATTTACGAGAGAAAGATGCTCATTAATGTTTATCTTGGAGGAAGCGTTTCTGAAGCCAATTTCACTCGATGATAGCTCCTTGGATTGCCTTTTGCAGACTAGAATATTTTCCTTACATCTACGTGAGAAAAATTTCGGTATAATCGCGATCGCCTTTGGGTTCTTGTTTTCGTTAACACGTAGCCGGTGGCACATCTCAATGTCCTGGACGATAACTGAGGAACCAATCTTTTCACAAATCTTCGCCACCAGTTCGTACACATCTTCACCGTGCGTCACAGGAATTCCCTTGAATTCTATGTTATATTTCTTTGTACCTATACTGTTCAAGGTCGTTGAACTTAGCTTTGAGAATCTCATTTTCCACCTTAATTTCTTTGTTTTCTTTCTTGCACTCAATCAGTTCTGCTTTGAGGTCCACCATTAGCTGTGTCTGTTTCTTAGTTTTACTCCAGGTACAGTGGTACTCATTATTTCACCAGGTACAAGAGATTATTATTTCACATTTCAATTGTTATCAGGTGACTCTGCGTATCCGCTGCAGCTGTGGATGCTGACGCCTCTCCACAATCCAGTAACGGTTGCTGGGAGGAGGTACCAGCAGGTCCTCACAAAGACCCGATGCACAATTGAGCGGGCTTTCGGACTGCTGAAATCCAGGTTTCGCTGCCTTAATGACTCCGGTGGCATCCCCTGCTACTCCCCGGCAAAGGTCTGCCAGATCAGCATCGGCTGCTGCGTCCTGCTCATCCTGTGCCTGGACTCGGGGGTGCAGCAGGAAGTTGACCAGGCTGTCACTGAGCGAATCGCCGAGATGGCTGCAAACCCACAAGCTCCTCCTGCGGCCGGGGAAGCAGCGGCAATGCAGCGACGTCTCATTGACGAAACGGTCTCGCCCCAAGGATAGAAATGTGGGTGTGGGTGTTGAACAATGCGCAATATTTTTAAGGCTATTTATTTTGCTTGAAAATATAAAATTATCCATTTTGGATTGTGTGAATAAATTTCATAATTCATTTTCATGAAACATTTGGTATAAGTACATGTAGAAAACTTTGTTTTTTATCTTATTCTAAGCAACCTTATTTCGCAAGGTTTCTAAAATTTGCTCTAGGGCACTCTCTACCCGAGCTTGGTAAGCAAGAGTTTCAACTCTTGCATTGCTTGTTTCATCTAGCTGCCTTTGGGCAATCTGGTTCCGAATCTCCATTTGCGTAATTAGCGCTTTGAAACTTTCGTTCATTGCTTCCTGATTGGAAACAACCATTTGTTGCAGCTCTCGACGCGTCTGCAGAGTGCGGGGTCGCTTCCTAGGCTGCGGTTCTTCAGCCTCTTCCTCTGGCTCCGACTCCTTCTCGATGATCACTTCAACGACCGGCTCGCGGTGTTGTACGCAAAGGTCAAAGTCTTCCAAGAAATATGCATCCTCTGTTTCTGGAGCAGTTGTTGCGGATGTCGAGGCCGAAGTTGAGGCTCTGCCTGGAGCGAGAAGTGCTGGAACAATAATATTTGTTACCTAAAAGGAACCTCAATGTCAGAAGAATTATTTTTTTGATGCTAAGAGCAAAATGAAGTATGTTTTTTAATGAAAAAATCTTGTGTTTTCTTGTGAAATTTTTTTTCTTCATATTGATTGTGAATCTTGACAACATTGAGAAAGGCAGACAATACATTCAATGTGAAAAGATGTGATGGCAATGTGCTTATGGAATGAAGAGGTACCGGCGAGCGTATCCATTCCTCCAACGCCATGGAGAGACGCGCTCCCGATTTGTGACTCGACCACCCTCTCCGTCTCGGACAGATCGGTCAAGACGGCCTGACCTCCGCCTGTCCTTGACATCTTCCTCTTGTTCTGGCTCGCCTTTTTCTAAGAAGTCGTCTTCATTTCTTTCCATTTGTCTTTAATCTGGCTGGAAAAATATGATTAGTAGAATTTTCAAATGAGTTCCGAATAACATGTTTTATTTCTGACAGCTTGTTAACTTTGTCTGCTTTTAATGCTACACATCAGTTTTCTAATGTGAACAGAATAATGAATCCAGCCAGAATGACACAGTAACATGCTTGCGGTACTTACGGCCTGCACACTCCTAGTCGCAGGGGCAACCGCGTTGACCGCCGTTATGACAGCTCCCCATGCCCTGACTAAATCTTCTTTGGTGAGCCTAGAGGAGAACTCACCAAATAAAACCTTGCTCCGTCCTGACACCTCACGTGCCAGGACCCTCTTCTCGGTTTCTGTAAAGTTACAGGCACGTGTAGACTTCTTGTTTGCCTCCATTGTAAAAATGTCAGTAATCCGGAAAGGATTATCATTGACGCAATCGCTCCCGTCATGTTAGAACGAAATTCGCGCGCTGATATTGAAAGTTTTTAACGCTTGAATCAAACGCGCTCACACAGCTACCCGATTGGTTGATCATTTCATATCCGAACTGACCTCGGTAGGTGGCGCTACATTCGCTCGTCTTTCCCTAATGGTCCCTAACACTGCTTCGTGAATAGAGCGAGTGTTAAGTTTAACACTTGGTGTTACACCGGGGTTAGCTTAGTCGGGTGTTAAGAGCAACTAAGCAAATTTACGTGAATCGGGCACCTGGTGGGTCAAAGCTAGCTGTAGATGACGCCTCATTCAACCGTTGTCAATATTAGGAGAAATATTTTCAACGATCTGGGCGTTAATTATTTACCTTGCCAAGTCGGAAATCCAAATTGTGCTACCGAATTTTGCAGGGAAATCTCAAAAAATGCGCCAGCCTGGTTTGTGGCCTTGGCGTCCGTGTCCGAATCTTTCAAGAAATTCAATAAGCGTAAGTTTTCTCCGAAAGCTATCGACGCAAGAAAATATATATATTTTTTTTTTGTATTTTTGTTTTTATGACACTTCCTCAATTCTGGTCTAATTCGTATTAAACCTTGAAGATTGTTTAATCAACATAATTTAAATATTACTCATCCACCACGTGATTAAAATAAGCGTTCACGAAACCCTAGTTCATGTCTTATGTTGTTTTGCCTCCATTGTGTGGGCCTGGTTTCTAAGCAGGCACAGAGACCATACATTAATTATAAGGAATTTTGGTATTACCCATTGTTATTGTTATTGTGATTGTTATCCAGCAAGTGATGAGGTGGAATCTCCACTTCGTGTGCTCCATTAGTATTCTCTGAAAATTTGTGGCAACAATTAGATCATGGGGATTAGATCATCAACATTGAAGTCCGGCGTTTCCCACCATACTATCACCATCGCCAGCCACGTAATCATTGCTAGAATCATCTGTTAACAAAACCAAGCGTGTTTTGGAAGAATTGGTTTTTCAGTATTGCCAGGCAAAAAACACACAATTGATATTATTTTCAGTAAATAAAAATTAAGCTTTTCCTTTAATCGCTCAACGCTGTTTCCACTCACCAGACACCAACACGTATACTTAACGTATACGTATACTAACACTTTGTGTTCGCGCCATTTCTGTCTCTGTGTAATTTCTTTATTTAGTTGGTTACCTGTTCGATTCAGGTGGTTTTTAGTTAGGTTTTTTCCCGTTGTCATGTTTGACCTGCTCCTCACGAGGTGGTGAGCCAGCCAGTTCTATTCAGTTCTGTTCTACCCGTTCTACTCTGAACCTCGATTCAGACAGGTAGTCTGTCGAGGCAGGTCGCGACCCTCGATTATCGCGAGTTCTCTTTTCGGTTTGATCAGTATTTTGCTCGAAAGTGTATTCGAAGGAGCTCCAAGTCTGCGCATCTTGCAAGCTAAGTTCTTGTCTCCTATTGTTCCTTCCCTATAAGCCTTACCTAATTCACCCTTTACCTCTAGACATTAACCGGCGCCCTCAGCGCGTCACAAGGTAGGCAAATTGGGAATTTCCTCCAATATACAGTCCACTTTTCTCGTTTTAGTTTAAGCAGCCCTAGTGGCTCCAACATTTGGTCCCTTGAGCCGGAGCTGATTTAGGGTTTTTTCCCCTTTTTCTTGCACTGGCATTTCTCGTCTCGTTTCCACCTCGTGGTTGCTACGTCACTCGGCACGGTGAGTCACCGGTTTTTTGGCCTATTCTCGGTATCTGTACGCACGCTCGTTGCGTAATTTACGTAGGCCTAATTGTTTCTGTTTCGTTTCTGTACACATTTTCGTCGTGTTCAGATTTCTCTCGTTTCATTCTCGTATTTCTTTGTACTTCGTGTAGTTGCAATGGAATCTCAGCAGCAAGATTTGAAGGCTTTTACGGAGAGCCGCCAAGGATTATTCGCTCGCGTACAGCGGTGCTATGACGCATTTCTGGAATTGGATGTCAACAGTGTCGATCAAGCTAAACCTCGTTATGAACGAATGTTAATGATCGAAAGCGAGTTCGATACCCTACAGGCTAAAATAATCAAACTGAATTCCAAAGTTGTACCGCCTAATAAACCGCTCGAAGTCGAAGCCATTCAATCCAGTTTCGAGACATTGTTTTATGCCGCACAAAGTCACTTCTTAAAACTATTGCAGCAACTCGATGCTTCGCGTGTAGTTGATCGAACGGTCACCACGTCAAATCCTATGACGTTGACCTCACTACCGAAAATTGATCTCCCGGTGTTCTCAGGAGACATTAATCGTTGGACAGAATATATTGCTCTGTTTACTTCCCTGATTCACGATAACGCTTCTCTGGATGATCTACAGAAATTTCACTATCTACGCGTCACTCTGTCTGGAACTGCGCTAGCTACGGTCTCGGGTTTTGCTATCTCGAAGCAAAACTATATTCTTGCTCTGAAAGCGCTCACGACTCGCTATGAAAATCCTCGTTTGATTGCTAACTTCAGCATCCAGCAATTATTCGATTTCACTCCGCTGAAATCCTCGTCTCATGGTGAACTACAACATTTTGTTAGGGTTCACAAAACGGCTGTTGATTCTCTCAAAGCTATTGACAACCTTGATCTAGCCAATTTTCTGCTATTTTCTTTAGCTCTTTCGAAGTTGGACATGCAGACGCGTAAGGCATTTGAAAATAAAGCTGCGTCCAGCATCAACATTCCTACTTTTGAGTCATTGCTTGAGTTCGTAACCCAGGCAACTCGCACTCTTGAATTGTGCGGACTTGACAACCACCCCGTCGCTAAGAAACGTTTCAACTCATTGTTGACAACCACAACGGCAAGGGCGGAAAAGTCGACTAGTTACGACAGTAAGTCCGTGGGTCACAGCAATGTCGTCAAATCCACTGCCTGCGTTTTATGCAAAGACGCGCACTCGCTTTATCGCTGCCCGGTGTTTGGTAAGCTGTCTGTTGACGACAAATATAACACCCTGCGACGTCTGCAACGGTGTTTCAATTGTTTAGGTGCGCACATGCGCTCGCAATGTGCTTCTCAGCGTGCGTGCTCCACATGTAATAGCAGAGAGCATCATTCCTTGTTGCATGTGAAGCAAGTCTCGGCGCCCATCGTCGCTTCATCCACTGTCAACCATCCCTCTCGAGTTGATACACCCCCTCACCCTCAAGCGCTCTCGTGTCGCGCGAATGGAATCGTTGCAAATCAACCCATTGCGTTGTTAGGAACGGTTCGTGCGCTGATACGCGACTCTTTCGGACAATTTCATCCCGTGCGTGCAGTGATTGACTCTGGATCACAAATATCCGCTATCACTCATGCTCTCAGTCAGCAATTAGGTCTGAAAGTCCGCTCTTGTCCTTCGGAGCTCTCTGGCATCGGCCATTCAACTGTTCGCGTATTCGGAACGGTTCTCTCGGTTCTCTCTTCGCGTCACCACTCCGAAACGTCTCTCGGTGTTCAAGCACTCGTCTTGTCCTCCATCTCAAACGCACTACCCCCTCAGGAAGTTCCCGTTGAGGTTTTTGATCGCTACCGTGGCCTCTTGCTCGCGGATGATATGTTCCACGTTCCTGATCAAATAGAGTTTCTGATCGGTGCTGACTTATATCCAGACATCCTGGCTAGGACTGGAGACATGATGATTGGCACTGCTCCCTCTGCCCTCAACACTGTCTTCGGTTGGGTTGTGATTGGTCCGGTGCGATCGCAGCGTGCGGACTCTCCACAGCCTCTGTCTCTATTCACGGTTGCTTCACCTGAGCTCGAGCGCACCCTTCGATTGGTTTGCGAATCTGAGGAAATAACACGTCCTCCTCAAGTCGATCCGGATTCGCAGCGTTGTGAGGACCATTTACTCGCCACGCATAAGCGCGACTTGACTGGGCGTTATTCAGTCGCCCTTCCATTCAAGCCTGCGCGCTCTAATCTGGGCTCGAACCGTGGTGCCGCGCTCAACGCCGAGGAAGCGCGCGTTCTCTCATATGACAATCCTGCTGATTGCGCTTCCCGTGGCGTATCCGCATCCGAAATGTTGACCCATCCTCTGTCGCAATGTGGTCCTTCATTTCTGTCTTCACCCATCTCTACGTGGCCCCGAGCCACGCTCTCCTGCAATCGTGATCTCGAACTTCCCGAGCTGAAGCCTTTGGTCGCAACTCTCGCTGTTCGCGTTGATCAAGACCAACACCTCACTGACCCGCTTCGCAAGTACTCCACCCTCCTCCGTGCTCAACGCGTTTATGGTCACGTTGTGCGTTTTGCTCGAATCTTATTGTCTCGTCGCAATCGCACTCCTGCACCCATTGGCCCCTTATGCCCATCGGAATTGCAGGATGCTTTGAACCTCCTCATTAGTATTACGCAGCAGCATTACTATGATACTGAGTTGCGTCAAATTACTCTAAGGAAACAAGTTTCTTCCAAGATTGCTTCCTTGAACCCCTTTCTCACTCCGGATGGCGTACTCAAGGTGGGCGGTAGATTGCGGTACTCTTCTCTTCCCGAAGCGGCCAGACATCCTGTGTTGTTACCTAAAACAGCGCATTTGTCCTCGCTGTTATGTGACTCTTTCCATTTAACGTCACTACACTCCGGCCCTAGAACGGTCCAGGCTCTCATCCAGCAGAATTTCTGGATCGTATCTTTGCGCGGCTTGCTCAGGCAACGCATACGCAAGTGTATCACTTGTCACAAGTTTCGCGCCCGGCCGCTTCAACCTCCCATGGCCGATCTCCCTGCAGCTCGTGTGCAATCTTCGCGCGCTTTTTCACATGTTGGGACTGATTTTGCTGGTCCTTTTTCGGTAAAATTCAGTAGCCGACGAAACGCTCCCAGTAGCAAGGGCTACCTGTGCCTCTTTGTGTGCATGGCCACAAAAGCCGTACACTTGGAGATGGTTTCCGAGCTATCCACCGTGGCGTTTCTAGCCTGCTTCGATAGGTTTGTTTCGAGACGCGGTCTCCCCGAGCACATTTATTCAGATTGTGGCCGAAACTACGTCGGCGCCGCGCGCCACCTGCGTGAGATGCACGATCTGTTGCGTCAATCTGAACCGGCTGTAACAGACGCACTTGCTGCACGAGGCGTTTTTTGGCATTTCAATCCTCCTTATGCTCCGAACTTTGGTGGTCTATGGGAGGCGGGAGTGAAATCCGCAAAATCACT
Source organism: Nemurella pictetii (assembly GCA_921293315.2). Lineage (NCBI taxonomy): Eukaryota > Metazoa > Arthropoda > Insecta > Plecoptera > Nemouridae > Nemurella > Nemurella pictetii. The sequence continues at coordinate 5,028,467 of OV121116.1, read as the reverse complement.
TCTCCATCGCCTTATTTCTGATACTCCTCATACTTTCGAAGAGTATGCTACTTTGTTTGCTCGCATTGAGGCAGTGCTCAATAGTCGCCCCCTCTGTGCCACCCCCTCCGACCCGGCGGAAGGTCCTGATTACCTCAGTCCCGGACATTTTTTGATTGGCTCCCCTCTCATCGCTCCCCCCGAAAAAACCTTGCCCGACGATTCAAACCACGTTTCCCGTTGGCATCGGGTTCGCCGAATGCATCAAGCTTTCTGGAAACGGTGGTCTAGTGAGTACCTTCATACTCAGATGCAGCGCGGCAAGTGGGTGCGTGGAAGTCCCAATCTCCGAGAAGGAGATGTCGTGTTTTTTGTTGCCCCTACTCGCCCTCTCTCTTGGCCCATTGGGCGTGTAATTGAACTCCATCCTAGACAAGACGGCGTAACACGCGTCGTCAGTATTCGCACGTATAATGGAATTACGGTGCGACCAGTGAATAAACTGGTCACTCTCCCCCCTGCCTAATCGTTCCTCTAGGTTTTCGTATCATTTAGTTAAATGAACTTGAGGTTAGTTCATGGTGGGCGGTATGTTCGCGCCATTTCTGTCTCTGTGTAATTTCTTTATTTAGTTGGTTACCTGTTCGATTCAGGTGGTTTTTAGTTAGGTTTTTTCCCGTTGTCATGTTTGACCTGCTCCTCACGAGGTGGTGAGCCAGCCAGTTCTATTCAGTTCTGTTCTACCCGTTCTACTCTGAACCTCGATTCAGACAGGTAGTCTGTCGAGGCAGGTCGCGACCCTCGATTATCGCGAGTTCTCTTTTCGTTTTGATCAGTATTTTGCTCGAAAGTGTATTCGAAGGAGCTCCAAGTCTGCGCATCTTGCAAGCTAAGTTCTTGTCTCCTATTGTTCCTTCCCTATAAGCCTTACCTAATTCACCCTTTACCTCTAGACATTAACCGGCGCCCTCAGCGCGTCACAAGGTAGGCAAATTGGGAATTTCCTCCAATATACAGTCCACTTTTCTCGTTTTAGTTTAAGCAGCCCTAGTGGCTCCAACACTTTGTGGGGGAGGGGGAGTGGACGTCTCTTTAGATCATAATGAGAAATGACAAAAAAAACTCACCGGCCATTCCATCAACCTCAACAAATGCCGCTTCTGCATGGACCATTGCATCCACGTTGTTGTCGTCGTTGCTGTCGAGGTCGGAGTCGCTGTCGTTGTTGTTCTGCAACGCTGCCAGGTTTTGCTGCACAAGCGTGTTTCATCCATGCGCGCATTGCTGCAGAAATTCCTGGATGGAAAATCTTCCCAGAAAAAGGTTTTTTGCTGCAGTCTCCAGTCGCCGGTCGCGGATTAAGAGCCTTTTTGGCCTCAGCTGAGTAATTGACAGGCCATTTTCCAGCCGGCGATGCTGATTTTGGGCGACATTTTTCTCGGGTTTCAATTTAGCTGAAAGGTAACATTAATTGATTTGTTTATTTGTTAACGGAATCAGTCAAAGCAAAATAGCGTTTTCTTATGATGAATAACAACATCGAGCGATCTAAGAAGAAAAAGAAAATACGCTTGGGAATAGGCACGTTTATAGGTGAAGTGCAAAAAAATATTACTACGCACCCAAGAACTTCCAGATATTGGGGTGAATTTGCCCAATTCTGGGGACCAGGTAGCGATGAAATGACTCGATATTATTATTTGTACGCCTTGTCGCCCAAAGACAGATAACACCTCCACGGTGACTTTTTTAAGCCAGTAACGCTTCATGTACCGCAGCAATAGTTCAAATCTTTGCTAAAAAGCCAAGAAAAATATAACAACTTCAAAAACGTTACCACTCAATTTTAAATAGATAATTTTGATTGTTGAAATTTTGATTGAAGCTGTCATCATTAATTTAGCCTGAAGCGCAGCTTGGCACAGCTTGGCGCAGATAGCGGCGACCAACCCTCAATCCCTGTTCCATTTGGTGGGCGGGCAGCAACGCTAGCGCTATCAGAATTTGCGAGGTCTTCCTTGCGCTAGCGTTGCGAGCCACCAACCGCCCAAGTCCCAGAGCCTTCATCTCCCGCCAAAAGAACTAAAACATTAAGTATATCGATTTTTAATATAATATTTATAAAAATACTTTACTTTTATATTGTTGTATTCAGAAATAATTATGCTTAAAGCTGTCATTGAAAATCTTTGCTGAACTATTCAAATTAACGATTTGGTCATTGTGTTATATTACTTGTGCGAAGTAAAACCAGCATCGAACTACTGTTGCCACTGGAAACACCTTTGAAGTGCCATATGAAAGTCAGTGACAAAAAGGTCACTTCCTTGTCATGCCAATCTTCGCATACCATTTCTCAGAAAAACTCGAGCAGCGCTTCGTAAGCTACTCGAGTTTTCCGGGTCATGAGAGCATATACGAGGGGATGCGACTACAAGAACCAAAAATATTTTAAATTTGTGAAAAAGTTGATAACAAGAATGCACATTAACGAAGAAGTTATTACTGCACCACATGGACTATCACTAGTTGGCAGCCAGTCCATTTGGAGATACTTTAAAAGTTCCATCGACGTGGAACTCGATGGTATTTAAATTGGCGCGTACTCTACGAACATACGCCACGTTCGCGGTCTGGCTGCCATCATGGCTCGCCACTGCTAGTTTTGCCAAATTTCTTGTACCACCTCGGCTCTCCGATTACCTCCTCCAACTCCACTAAAGAATTGGGGTTTGGAGGAAAGCCCAGCATTCTCAGCCTCTTTAGCTGTTGTGGTATGTCACCAATGCAGCGGCAATTGGGTGTTTGGATAAAGAAATGTGTCTTAATTAATCTCGCATCGAATTTTTTTTTCCATAGATTCATGATAAATTCAATAAACTGATTTTATTGAATAAGTTTTTGATATATTATGTTTATCGGTGGCGACCCACGATGCCGGCGTCAAATTAAAAGATTGACGTGCTCGTGCAACATCCATCTGAGCAAAATAAGTAGGTTATCCCAAGGCCTTCATCACCGAATTTCAGAATTTCTGGACATTTTTTTTTCGTACGTAATAATTTCCTACCGATTCAAGAATCGGCAAGCATATAAACCTGTGAAATATTGTTTTTTTTTTGCCTTCACTTACCTCATCATTCATCCACTCCCTCATACGCAGCAGAAGAGGGTTTTGAGCGAAGTCGCATTTTGGAAGAACTTATCAAATCTTGGTTTAATTTAAGTAATCTCACGTACAGTATATCTAGCAGTTGGGCTTACTTACCTCGCAGCGACGCGATCAAAAATAGCATCAACCGTGTCGCTCGACTGGTCGCTGCGGACTTCTTCTTTTACTTCCTGTAAAAACTGGGCGGTTGACAGGATGCCGTCTGTCGGAGGGTGGTTGTGCGCCATCGTGGGCTTCATTGGAACCCTGGTCATATTTGGTTGCGTGACCAGGGCACGAGAGCGCCAGTTTCTCCGCGCATTTGTAGTAACTACAATCAAAAATTAATTTTCATAAAAAAGCATTAACAGCGACGCGAATGGGAGCCATTGGCCTGGCTTTTGTCTCCGCAAAGATTTTCACAACGTCCTGGAGATGTTTTCGTAAGAAGTGCGCTTCCTCGTGTTCAACGGACAGCACGCTCAAGCCCCGCAAACGGTAGTTGTTAAGATCTTTGACTGCAACACGACTTGGAACACAAATTCAAATGATTCCAACTGTTTCTTCAAGTAGCATGCTTCCTCTCGCTCAGATGGAAGTTTGCTAATTATCACAATTTTTGATGACGCTTGCATCAAGTGCATGTAACGGATTCTTATGGCAAGTAGTGTATCATTGCTTGATGATCAACGTGTTGGGCAAAGGCGCTTGCGTTGTATGCGAGGAGCGCTCGTGTCATAGAGTGCTGTGAGCAGGGCCAAACGTTTAATGCCGTTGCCAAAAAGTAAATAAATTCGCTCAACAGTTGCATAAAAATTTGTTACTTCGGGTGTTCCGTTTACTCCGTCATTAAGGACAGGGTTCAAATTGTGCGCAGAGCAGTGGACATAAAGTGCGGATTTTTCCTTACCTAATATTTTTCGCTGCACTCCAGAATATATCCCACTCATAACAGCTGCCCCGTCATACCCATGTCCCCGACATTTTGACAATTTAATTCCTTTTTCTGTCGATAGTGTCAATAATATCTGCTTCAAGGCCTGCGGCCGTTTGATCGTCTACTTTCTTAAAACCAAGAAACGATTCTTTAATTTTAATTGCGGTTGGCTTGCCGATTTCATCTTTCTCAATTTTGACAAAACGAAACACTTGACTTAATTGATCTGTAACTTTAGCCACGTTGTGTCTATGATTATTGAAAAAAACGGGGCTTCTTTTATATCGGCTAGCTTCTCTTCCACAGTCAACGACAGCAAGTCGATCAATACGTTTTGGATCTGCGTACTTGGGTATCGAACAGAACCCGTTGGTCTTGAAATCAGTTCCTTTAAAACTGGATAGTACATTGCAAGGAGATCAACGATTGACAAAAAAAATCCATTTTGGCCACCCTCTCTCCCAATTGTCTCACGATGTCCTCTAAAAGCAAGATTACACGTAGCTGAGGTAAGTGCAATGTTCATCATTCGCTCCAGCACTTGGAACCAGAAAGACTTTCCCCTTAACACTTGCGCTTCTTGGTCTCTGTCAACCGTCTTTTCTAGCCGCCACAGGTATTCACAGCAATCGTGATGAGTCGCACAATTCTCGTGGTCGTTAATCTTTTCACCCAGCCTCCTCCAAGCTCTCACCCCATTCACCCACGCTAGGTGAGTGCGTGGATTTTCTCGGGAAGCAAAAAGCCAGCATGGCTCGCAATACACAGAGTCAAGAAGTTCTGCTATTTTCACACCAGCTTTATTTGTTTTGTCATAGAAATAAGCAGAGAACCGCGCTCCAGTGGTTTTATCCTGCGGGAAAGATCCCGTGGGTCGGCAAGATTCAGACGAAATGATTAATCTTTTTCATCATCTGATAGAATATCAACGTCTTTGAAATGGCCGCGGTCAGAAGAATTGATTCTATGCCGTATATTGTCAAGAGTCTGCGTGGTATTGCTACAACTCTCATGCTCCTGCAATTTTTCACCGAGGTTTGCAATTGAAGATGCATCATTTTCATAACTGTCCGCAGCAAAATCTCCGAACGCAATGTTGTCTGTCGCAGCCCCATCAGAATTTATTTCCACAGCAATAGCAGCCGAAGGATTGATTTTACTAACTGAACTATTATTTTCCCCCTGTCCTGGCATTTCGTCATCAGAGATTGCAATTGCGGTTGCATCATATTCGAAACCCTCAACAGCAACAACTTCGAACTCAATGTTGTTCGCTGCAGTCGAACAGCTCGGTGTAAATGGCTTCAGAAAGATGTGATTTTTGCTAGTTTCTTACTCTCTGTAACTTCCTGGGCCTTTTTCTTCCGCTTCTGGGACCCGCTTAAGATTGCACGTTTAGAGCTCATCGCACAAGCGCACACCGCAAATCACTGTACAGGTTAATCTAATCGGAAATTCAACCACACGACAAAACACGGCATAATTCAATAAACAAAACACCCATCATAGAAGACATGCGCACACGCACCCACCAAGTACAATCAGCTAACTGACCGCCTTTGCTTAATTTCAGTTTCATGGGGCAAACATTTTGAAAATACATGAAAATATCTTTCTTCCACTAAAGTCGGATTTGTATATCAAACAAATAAGGTTTCTCGCAGTGTTATACGTTCTTAGACAACGAGCTCAGTTTTAGGAACTCTACGCCGCTAGCAGGCTAAGTAGGTAAACATGCAACAAGAAGCTTTCCCTCCCCCCTTTCTCTTACGCACCATCGCAAATAATGTATCGTTTCAATTTATATGATGTTTCAGACAAATTAAAATTCCGGAAATCAATAAAAACTACAAAAAGGGAAAATCCCAAGCTCAGGGGGGCCCCGGGATTTTCCCGGGTGGTAGTTACGCCCCCGAGGAAAATTGTATCCGCTAGACGGTTTTTCGCGAAACGCCAAGCCACCTCGGCATCCACACCGAAATTTGGGGCGCGCCATATATTGCTGACCAGAGCACAGTGTCGTCAGACCAATGGTCTTTCAGGGGGCCACTGATATTAAAATGTTCTGCCAATATATCCCGCTGGAGAGTTTTCCTCTCGTTTAAGATGTCAAAAGGAACACGTTTCGCATCACCTGGGCGTAGATATGTTAGCGGTGGTGGCCATGGTTCAGGCGAAATCTGAGCTGGCAGAAAGCCTTGATTCGGTTGTAGTTGGAAAACAACACACTTTTGTGCCTTTCTTCGAGCTCAGCATAGCCTGCTATCTCGTCAAGATTTTTCCATTCTTTTCCAGAGAGTAAATCACCGATGGTCTTATCACAAGAAATATCCTAATTCATACAACGCATTTTTAGATAAAAACAGATTTTTTGCCATCGCAGACGGTATATGTTTATCATTACAATGTTTAGAAAGGTAACCAAGTAGTAATAAATGGATGATCACTATTGACAAGCAAAGCTTAGCGAACAAAATATAATGCATAGTGAAATCGCTTGTGAAAAAACGTCCTTTAAAACAAAACCAACATTATTTATTAATTTAAAATGAGCGCGCTGATGCCAACAACATATTTATAATGAGGGTTCTAAGCAGAGATTATTAAATAACACATGAGATTATTTGCTCTGTAATGGAAAGAAATTTTCACATACCACGAAGAAAAAAAAAATATTAAGGTTATAAGTGGGTACTTAAAATTACATGAAATGTATAACAATTTTCCTCCATTTGTGAAGAGTATGCAAACCTCTATTAAGAAAAATTAAAACTGGTTAGTGCAACAATGCAACCGCAGCCAATTTACCTTTTTTGATAAAATTGTAAACGCTGAACTTCACGTTCTGTTAGCAAGCACACCTGGTTCGTGCTAATACACTTTACGCAATCAGCTCTGCCTGGCACTTGCATCGTCTGCATATGCACTGCAAAGTATGTCAATACAGCTTCTTTTTCTTCCGATGACCAAGGGGTTTTAGCAGATGATTTGTTAGAAACTTTTTTATTATACATTGCAACCCCCTGGGAATGGGACAACCGAGCCAGAAATGCTTTTGTGAGCACATTCGGGAGAACTTCGTCACCGTAATCGTCCCCTGATTGTTCACTAACACAATCGGTTACATCTATGTTACCTAAACTTGTGCCCTTCAAATTGACTGTACCCCGTTCCATGGCAAACAAAAATTTGCTTACTTTGGCCAACTGAAGAGTGTTTTCTGGGAGACGGTAATATTCACGATGAATTCTCACATCGTGCCCCATCCTGCCAGAATGTCTAATTCGTTGTCTTTTTTCACGATCTGACTCAAAGTGGCAATATGTTTGCGTGAACGCGTCGACGTAAAATTTTACGGCATTTTAGCACCGCACTCAAGTGCCAGGGTGTGCAAGACAGGGTCCGCTCGGTGGAAGCCCTCACTTCCCTTCTTGGGGAAAAGGTACACGTTATTTTCGGTAGCCCCGGAAAGGTGTCTTTATTCTACAAGCATGTCGCACATGCCATTTGTTCAAAGAACTGGGACTTTCCGCCCTCTTTTTCCCGAATTTCCATCCGCTTCAAAGATTTAACGAGTATTTTCTCTGTTTGTCAGAAGGTTTCAAAGACCTCCCTCTGCATTTCTTGACATTAAGACAGTTGTAAGTTTCCAAATGCACTCTTTGCACCTCCCCAGCCCTGCGTCTGTTGAAACTGAAAACATGCCCGAGGTGCATTTGCACAAGTCGTTGTACAACTTAGCGGTTGGATTGTCGCGAAGCATCACTCTCAACTTCACCTGTTTTTTTATTCACATGTTCGCTAAAGTTAGGAACATCCTCCGCTACCGGAAGTCGTGAGGGCTTGTTTCATTTATTTACTGCATTTACTGCATTTAAAGCCTTGGTGGAAACATCAGTGGACCAATCTGACTCTATTAGGTGCAGTAAATCACTAACGTCTTTTTTCCCGTTTCATCTTGAATGAGAATGTAATTTCCCTTGAGGATACCGGCGTACTTCCTAAGTCTTATGCCGATCTTAAGCGCCAAAGACAGGGTAGCGAAATCATGACTGTCTTTATCAAAACCAGCTACTTCGCGAACAGCTTGCACAAGAATTTTGTAATGTCGAGGTATATAGTTTCAAAATTTTTTCAGGGCAGGATTTCTGTAAATGTAACATCAATCGACCTAGTTCCCGAAGCGTGTTTGCGATATACCGTCGCTGATAGGGCATTTTGCCAAACTTATCATGAAGTTTATTTCCGAAATTTATAATAAGCACGTCGTTTTTTAATGCCTCAAATACTCGGTCGGGATTCATTTTTTTATAATATTTTATTTTAACAGGTTGTTAGCGTACGCTGGACTTGGCAGAAGAAACGCTCCCCGAGCACGAACCCCCTTACGATTGAGCCGTTCAGTATTTGGCTATGTTCTTGAATGCATATTTTCATATGCAAGGCAAGCATATTTTTTGGGAAAAAAACCAAGGCACTTCTCTCAGGGCAAATACTGAAAGGTGGGTTTACAACTAGAAGATATCTTGCGTGGAACTATTAAACCCTTTCCTTCCTCTAGTACCTTTCAGTTGTTCTTAAAGGTACCCCTCTTGACGATGTCCCTTATCTTAGACTTCCATTCCTTGCTCGACTTAGGAAGTGCTAAGAACCTAGCTACATCCATTTCACTGGAATGCATTAGAGTCAAATGCCTCCCAATGTTTCTCATCGGCTTCGAACAGTACTTTTTTTTTTTTAAATAAAACAAACGTTTGCCATTGTATTTTTTGCTAGAAACGATAATGATTGGTTTGTAAAGTGGCGAGTGTTCACTCGTCGACACTCGTCAGGGTCCTTCTTAGGACCGCATACGCTTAAAATCATAGCAAAACCGAAATATACTTTGCAACAATATGGCTCGCGGCCCGGTTGTTATTTATATAATCACACCATACTTGAGAAACATACGAAGTCAATTGATATGCAGCGTTGCTGAAGTTTTTGGATCTATATCTTATCTTGTTCGTTTTTTATTCGCATTATTCCGACAATTTTTTTTATGATTCTTAGCTATTGCACTAAAATCCATCTATCCTAAAGTCAATGTTTATGCTTAAAACGTACTACGCAGAGGCAGGCTGGGAAGTTGGGTTGGGTCAGGAAAGGTAGGATTAGTGGTGGGGGGGGGGGGAATATACCTTACAACAATATGGCTTGCGGCCCGGTCGGGCCAGCTAGGGGCCGTGAAACCGCAAGGTTCGCTAGATAATCAAACCAAACTTGAGAAACATACTAAGCAAATTTGAATTCAGCTTTGCTGAAGTTTTTGGATCTATATCGTATCTCGTGCGTTTTTTATTCGCATTTTTCCGACAAATTTTAATAATTCTTACCTATTTATCCCTCGAGATTCAAGTGGAAGGTTTAGGTGCGATTATCTTCATATTGGAAATGCGGAGTGGTTCAGAGCCGTGTTTGGTGGACTGGAGAATGTTCGGTTCTGCTCTGATAAGATGCGTTTGTGGTCCTGATAAGGACCCTGACGATTGTCGACGTTTCGTCCACGTTGGCGCGGACATCTTCAGGACAGAAGATCCTGAAGATGTCCATCTCCATCCATGTCCATGTCCATCTTCATATTCTTGCAGGTCTTAAATCTTATCCTCAAGCCCTATCCCTTGCCCTAGCCTTATCCTCAAGCTTAAATTAAAAATATATAACAAATGGGCATATTTGAAATTCTATTAGAAGTTAAACTAATGTAATAGTTTTTATATAAGAAAAATTAAGTGAAAATTAAAACACGACGCACAAAAAGACTCTGTACTACGACCAAATTTAGCATTGTATAATTTTAAACTATTTGAAACAAATTAAAAGGACCTGACATTTCGTTGCCAACGGATTCCAAGTTGCCAGCACCTTCCATCTTCTGATCCCCAGCACCATCAACAACAGCTCTTTTTCAACTGGCATATTCCCACTCAAATTAAAACATGCCCATGTCATCCCCATATACAAAAAAGGCGACAAAACAAATGTAAATGACTACAGACCTATCTTCCTCCTTTCCTCAATTTATAAAATAAAAGAAAAAATCATGCTGAAAAGACTACAATCCTTCCTCTCCTCTCATAACATCATCGCCAAATGCCAACATGGATTCCAAAAAGACAAATCGACCATAACTGCAATTTTCGACTTCCTCACCACCGTACATACTGCACTCGACTTAAGACGACCAGGCTCTTGGACTATTTAATGACCTCAGCAAAGCCTTTGACACCATGGTCAGATGGTCATCTGACCATCAACTGCTTCTCACCAAACTCCACCTCCTAGGGATCCGAGGAGTAACTTATAATTGGATTTCTTAATTCCTATCCTCTCTTTAACAATCAGTTCTACTAAAACCCCCCACCCCAGACTATCCCCCTACTAAATTCAACTCCCTTAAATAAAGGCAAGGCGTAACACAAGGCGAGACCAAAAACAAACAATCCGCATACTGGCGGGAATATCCAGAAGGAAATCCTGCAAATCCCACTTCCCCACACTCAAAATTCTAACCCTTACGTCCTTCCTCAACCAAATCGCCTGCACCTTCGTCCGAAACCACCCCCAACAATTCCCCCTTAACTCATCTACACACCAACACGCCACAAGAAGCAGACACGAAATCCGCTCAACCACCCACTCCCACTCCCTGTTCGAACATAGCCCACATTACCTCTCCACAAAAATTGATAACTATCTTCCAAGATACCATCTATAAACATATAATTACTATTATTAATATTTTTATTTTATTGGTGTTTTATTTATTTTAATTACCAATACTTTTATCCATTCTTTTAAGTCATTATTATACCCATGTTCCTTTTTACACTCTACGGTACTCATGTTTCAATCAGCACTCAGGCTCACACAAATACTATGTTTTTGTTCGAAGCAATAAAGAAATAATTAAATAAATAAGGAAGATGGCTTATTAGAACCGTCGAAAATTTCAACATATTTTGCTTTTGATACCTGGATTCCGTTACCCACGTTGATCTGTTGGAATATAAAATGCATGGTTAATCAACATTTTATTTCACATAACAAAGAAAATACACGCGCGTACCATTTCTGATGAAAGCTCCCCATTGAATTCGTTGGCGGCCGATGCCAGCTGCCGGGATGCCTGTGGTAGAAAAGCTGTTAATGAACAGATACCATTCAGAGTCTTTATGCCACAGTAATTCAGGTCACAGACTATAGTTTTACAAACCGTACATACCGTACTGGACTAACTAGCCACAGCTGACGCCGACAGCTATGTTAAAACCGTGGCTTCCTAAATTAAAATGAGGTTCATTTTAGTACTCATACATGTGTCAAATTAACAAATTGTCAACAAGTTTTAGAACTTACGTTGCATTCTGGAATATCGATATGGATGTTGATCAACCATGAGTCATCTGCAATCTGAAATGAAAAAAATTACAGTCTTATTTAACAAAAATACTTATCTTCGATACAGATAAGTTGTGTGAAAAGGTTAATATTTCAAACTACCGGGGAGTTCGCCCGGGCCAATGCAGGGGCGCTTGAATGAAACTTTTCAGCACTCGGCTCTTTTCTGCCTGAAAAATATTAATTGGGGAAGTGATTAATTGTGTGCAAATGATTTGCAATAAATGCAAATGGGCCATGCCAGAGGAATAGGATATGCAAGCTATGGGATAACCAGAATTATTTTTTCCAACATACCTTCCAAAAACGTCAGCAGCTGTTTCTGCAGCCGTTGGTTCAACAATCTTAACTCCCTGTTTTCCTTCAGCAGCTCTTCTTGTTCTTGGTTCTTTATTTGTAATACTTTAATATCTTTTTTTGCTCTGGCCACTTCCGAATACAAATAATTATATTCATGTTTCGATATTACAACTGTATCATCTTCTTCTTCGCTTGAAATCACCACGGGCTTAAATTTTTCTTTTCAACGTTAATTTCCTACTGTCAATTTTCCGTTTCAGAATTTACTCCATTTGTCTCTTTTGAATGGCATGCAATTTGTGAAAAAATGATTAGCGTGTTTAAGTAAAAGGCTAGAAGTGACAATAATTGATACAAGTGTTTGAACCTAAATGCAAATTATCGTTGCATGTGTATGGAAGATAATTATTATTAGAACCGAAATATCAATTCAAAAATTAGTATTCGAACCAGTATCTTTAGCTGTACGGCCGGTCCTGAACTTTTCCATTATGCTCTACGGGCAACCAATTGTGGAATCGATTACAAAGTTTATAATTGCTCTTTCGTTTCTTGTAAAAAGTAATTGATACAATTCAGCAGCAGCTAACTGGTGGAAATGCTGGCGTACGTACTTACATGTTTGGTTGTCAGAATTAGTCGGGAAACCGTGTACATTTCAATGACAATGAGCAACAATATTTTGACAAAAGTACTGCTTATTGAACCTTTTTAGTGTCCTCAACTCGTCTCCGTTTACTTTCGGCGATTTTGCTACTATCCCTATCCTGTCTTCCAATATATTTTTTTAAATGGCACTCTTTTCTTATTTATTTCATGTTGAAGTGCTTCCAATGATGCTGAAAATATATGCCAATAAGTCAAATTTTTATAAAGTTCTGAATATAGGAAAAATTCAAAAACAATCATGTTTACAATCACATCATCAAATCAATCTTCAATTAATGAATCATCAATCATTGAATCATAAATCAATCATCAAACATGAAAAAAATCATCAAACACAATCATGTAAAGTACAAATTAAGGATGGCTATTTATCCTTTCCGATTGGCCGTCAGCATGGATACCGGGAGCAAGATCTGACCGGGAGGGTAATTATCTATCCGGAGATTGTTCCGGGCGTAAGTTAACAATAATAAAAAAGCATCAACCCACTGCCCAGTTTGAGGATTTGCGCCTCATAAAAGACACCTTCATCATTGTCTTCATCAATCCCAGATTCCATCCAAAACACCTGATAAAATCTATCCCTTGAAAAGTCATTTTCATCTTCCGGACGGAAATCTTTTATTTCTAAAAGACAAACAATTTTTTTAAAGCAGTCAATCTTATAACGAACTTACGCTACTGACACTTTTCCATTGGATGTTATAAATAAAATTAATAATTTTCTTCTCAAAAAACACGTGTTGACCAAATTGAACCGAAAAATAGGAATGGCGGACTAAGTGCAGGAAACAGGAAACGCAGCCTTCTTGCTTTAAACTCAGAGTTGATAACTTAAAGTACCTCTTGCAATACGTCAAAGGAACTAACTATTCCTCAAACCCTCACAGAACGTATCTCCGATGAAAACTGAACTGTAAATGTCTCTTCAAAACAGTACCTACCCGATGTTTTAGTTGAGATATCATCGATACAATATTCGAAATTTAACATGTGCTTCAATGGCGGTCATTGAAATTCCACATAACAATTTAGAATATGGAGAGAAGAGGCATTACGTCACCTGATATTTGGTACTAATCGAAAGTTTGTGCTTTATTGAATCATTTACACACATAAAAAACATAGGTACCCGATTTAATTACGGAGATTTCGCCATTCAAAGTAGGATCTGACAGCACGAAGCCTATAAATTCGTGTCATGCCTTGGAAACTGACAACTGGCAACATTGAGAAGGCACTGGCAGGTTGAAATCGCTCCATAGCAGAAAGTTTGTCAGCTGTCTGGTCTGTATGTCAGATGAAGGCAAAGTTGCCAATATCGCTCCTTCATCTTAGTTGACAATGGACTCAAATTAGATCGAATATTTACATTATAAGAAGAAATATTTGAAAGTTAAAATGCACAATAATTAATTAGGTATGTAAGCCTTACTGGATCGCCTCCTTTTAGCAATGTTGCACGAATGTAAAAATTACGCTTTAAGGAATCAGTGATTTTTGGTGGAAGCCCACACCAGAAGGCATTTGATGATGGGATAGCTGAGCAGGAAAAATGTGCGTCCGAACCGGGATATGAACCCGGGACCTTCCGCTTGCCGGGCGGTTGCTCTGACCACTGAGCTATCCGGCCACACAAGATTCCTGCCTTCGCTGGGTGAGGAAAGGGCTCTCTCGGGAGTCGGGAGAGAGGGGGAAGAAGCGACTCGTAATGGTACGAGTTAACTACACAGGCATCCAGTGCAAGTGTATTCGACGTCCCCGCGACAGAGTTAGCTCAGACTGTGCACCTAGCCTCATTCTCAGAAGAGATGGAATGGATGAGAAATCAGTGATTTTTGGTGGTTCCGGCGTCCCGGTTCGGACGCACATTTTTCCTGCTCAGCTGTCCCATCAATTACGCTTTTGTCATTAGGTTGGCATTTCCCTCCCTAGTCATAACAACATTTACTCTAATAATGAAATAATTAATTTAAAATAAATATTTAGCTCTATATGAAACTATTCTAGAATTTAACTGAGTAAAATATCTCGTATTTTAAATTATGTATTAACGTACAGGGGATTTTATTTTGATGTTTTGTGAGGCACAAATCAGACATGCATGACTGTGTTTGACTTGCAAACAAGTCACGTGATCAATTACAAGAGGTACTCTAAAAAGGCTGGCCCCCGTATTTAAGGTCGTCATAATTGCGTCCGATTGTCAATTGTTTGTTTGTATCGACATTTCTTGAATTATATAAGCGAAAACAATTATTTGCAAAAATTCAATGTCATGATAGTTTCCTCATTTCAATACAAGTGTCAATATTATTTTACACAAAATAAAATATGGGCGTTCCTTTGTAGGTCCTTGATTAAATTGAACTGATCCATTTAATTCCAAATGCATTTGTTATCAAGAGTCTAATTGACTTTTTGTATACAATATTGACCTTATATTCTCTCTACAGCCACCACCGAGGCCATATAAACGATATAAGAAATACTTTAATGCTAGCGAGGAGGTCTGCACGATACCTCGGACAATTACATGGCGTCACAGGAAACAGAGGATTGCGGAGGATTTGCTCAATTCTGTTCAACAAAATAGTATTTCTGTGAGTATATGATTGTTTCGATGGTAAGTCGGAGACACTGTAATTAAAGAAATGCAAGTGTTTGGTTTTAACAGAGCAAAACCGAACTCTTGCATTTCTAAGAATCACGGCTCTGAACCAATCCGCATTTCCACTGTACTTACAAATCATGGTGCTTTTTCTACTGGGAATCCGGTGCAAAAAACAGGATTCAATTCAATTTTCATTGTTTTTTTTTCTAATTTTAGGATACTGAAGATGTTGATCAAGCAGATGAAATTTGCTGAAATGATATAGGTAGTGAAAATGGAGATAAATTTGAAGATTACGAAGGCTATGGTGAGCCTGAAGATGATGAGCAGCAATATTCCAACGAATTCACAGACAGACTTCCCCATTTCTGCCCAGATCTCACCAAGGGTGATTCAATGGTGGCAATATTATGTCGCGGTCTGGCTCAGCGAGGATTGGGCGTGGTTCTGTCTTACAAGCGAATGTCACATCAAAGCCGGTTCTCCACTTATCGGTTCACAATTTAATTTCAAATATGCCGAAAGTATTATGCTTCAAGTTTGCGTTATCTCACGCAGAACAAGACAACAATAATTAATTTGTTTAACCATTCAAAAATACAAAATAGTCGAGGATAAGCCTGCGACGTAAAAGATTATAAACGTTTTTATCCTCGTGTCGCAACGATAAAACGTAGAAAACAAAGAACTTGAGGTTAACAATTCAAAAGCACAAAATAGCCGAGGATAAGCCTGCGACGTAAAAGATTATAAACGTTAGAATCCTCGTGATAGGCACGCAGCAATTCAACGTAGAAAAAAAAAAAATTTGGTAATCGGCAGTATTGAAATAGTTACAAAGGGGTTTGCTTATAAACGAGGCAAAGCAATTGGGACTGAACCCAAGCCTCTCAGAAGTAAGATTACTACGATACACACAGATACTGCCGATGAAATCGACACGAGCTGACCGGGCTCAGAATGAGGTTCAACGTGATTAACTTCGACATACAAAGTAACGGCGTAATTCAAACAAACAATGCCCTCGACCAACAGATTGGTTTTGGCGAATGAATTATGAAAGTTAAGTAAATGGACTCAGTAAGACGTAGTTTATTGATGTCCTAAATCCCCAAAGTGGGTTTACTTAGCCATCACGCCGTCAAGTTAAAAAAATGCGTCGCAGCCTCTGATGTTCGCAGTCCAGCCAGTCGAGTCGAAATGACGACGGTCGACGCTTCATCCTCGCAGTCGGCAGCCGAGCGGTGGAGGAGAGGCGAGTCGCGGAGTGAGGGGTGGGGGAGATTGTTGGCGCGGTCAGATGTTCGTGACGTTGAAGTTCCGCTTCCGCGGCAGCGCGGATTGAATTCAAACGTTACAATCGCCTCCTCTCTGAAAGAAAAAGGATTAGCACAAAGCCTTTTTCTCAACATACTCCTTCAGGTCAGCAACATGCCAACGGCCAATGTCTTTGTCGTTCTCGTCGGACAACTGGTAGACTGTGGGGGAAATCTTCTTCCGGATAATGTAAGGGCCTGAGAACTTCGAAGCAAGCTTCGCTGAGAAGTTCGTTGGAGCATCTGATTGCGGAAAGTTCCTCTTCCATACCTGTTGACCGTCTGTGTACTCTTTCGGCCGTCTTCGTAGGTTGTACCTTGAAGCGTTGGTCTGATGGGCTTTTGCTAGGTGTCGTTTGACGAGGGCGAAGATCTTCTCTAGGTCCTGGACTCGATCGATCTGATCTTCTTCCGGGGTTCCAGTTCCGTTGTCTCCGTGATCTGATCCTCGGAGTACCATTTCTCGTCCAAAGTTCAGATAGTAAGGGCTGAATCGAGTTACCTCACTTTCGGCAGTCCGAAGAGCGCAGGCAAACTTCGCCAGATGTGTGTCCCATTTCTTGTGGTCCTCTTCTACGTAGGCTCGTAGCATACCGCCAATAGTCTTGTTGGTTCGCTCAACGGGATTCGCTTGAGGATGCCGACGTGCTGTGTAGTGAAGGTTTACATTATAAGTGCGGGCTAACGATTTGAACTTTTTTGAAATGAATTCCGGGGCGTTATCGCAAACAATAGTTTTGGGCACTCCGTAAACAAGAAATACCATGTCTTCCATGCGTACACAGATTAGGTTAGAAGTGGCAGCTCTGATGGGGAACAAGAGGGTGAACTTTGTGAAGGTGTCTGTTACAACCAATATATACGTGTGTCAAACAAAATGGCGGTAGGGGATGAGTTCCCGTCCTCCAGTGTTAGGATCAAAATTAACAATAAGTGTGTTGCGTGTAACAAGAAGGTGGCCAATGGCATTCTCTGCAATTGTTGTGATAGATGAGTGCATTTTTCTTGTGGAAATGTAAAGACTGATGATATTGATAGCGTTAAAAGGATGTCCACTTGGTATTGTAGGTTATGTTTACCGAGAGACATGTGTAACTGTGCTGAAAAATGTGGTGAAGACATAGAGACCAGTTATTAGCTATAAATGAACTCCTACAGTCCACTTATTGCGATATTAGACAATATGCAGAAGAGATGCACCGAAACTCTGTGCAAGTAAGAAGTGAACTGGCCAGCCTAAGCAGTAATATTGATGCGTCGTCAAATGAACTCTCCAAAGAAACAACGCAGCGTCTAAATAGTACCGAACAGAGACTACAACTTGTTAGTGAGCAGCTGATCTCTCAAAACAGAAAACGAAACAGCCAGCCATTTTGCAAGCAGATCAAGATCAACAAGATCAACATCAACATCAACAAGAAGCAGATCAACAGATCAAGAATCAGCAAGCAGTACAACTACAACCAGAACCTCAAATGAAGAAGTGTACATATTTTCCAACAAATATGCAGGTTAACATGAATTTGAGTAAATGCAATGATAAGATGATCTTTTCTGAAGTAGAAGCAGACCTTTTCAGTTTAGACAGCAATGTGTCGCTAGTCAATTGTATCGCTCAGGATCTGTTAATGTCAGGTGGAATATCAAAACAATTTGTTGAGAAATTTGATCACCATGATAATCTCAAGAATCAAGACAAGGAGGTTGGGGAGATTGCCGTTATAAAGGAGGGGGATAGAAGCATTTTCTATTTGATCTCAAAAAAACGCACAAAGAAAGATAAACCAACTGTAAGATCCTTATTCAAGTGCCTTACTAATCTGCGGTCCCTATGTATCTCCCAAAACATAAACACAATTGCCATGCCAAAGATAGGTGCAGGATTAGACAGGCTCAAATGGCCTCTTGTACGAAGACTGATCTTTAACATTTTCAAAGATATATGAAGATAATTATCACTGTCTGTAAATGGAATCCAAGAAAGGAGACTGAACAGGTTAACGAAAATGTTGCAATAAACCCGAACGGCCTTGTTACTCTATGGGGTGATTCCATGATATTCAATACAGAGCGGATTGTGAAACAAATGGGGGGTCATTTGAAAGTACATTGCCGACCTGGAATCCGATTGGACCAGCTGATTACGGCCATAGATGCTCAAGCAGTGGATTCAATTGATACTAATCTAATAATTGTACATGCCGGTAAAAATAGCCTAAGAGGTTGGGCTCGTAATGGTATAGGCCAATGCATAAATGAAACAATAGAGTTGATTAATCTACTCAAAAGTAAATACCCCATGGCAAATTTGGTCATCATGGGTATTATACATAGAAAGGACACCAGGTTTAGTATAATTAATGTCATAAATGAGGAGAAAGAATGGATATGTGATGAACTAGGTGCCATCTTTGTAGACCCAAATAACTGGATTAAGGGTGACTGTCTAAATAATGGAGGGCTGCACCTAAACTACAAGGGAAACCTTTTATACTCAAAAGTGATTATGGGTGTAGCTAGTAGGTATAATAGTAAACCAATGACTTTGCCAAATGTCCCAGAAAGTGATAATGACAGTGATAAATCAGAATCTCAGTCTGTGGGAAAAAACTAATATTAGAAAGTGGGTTTAACACTAATAATGTTACAAGTACTGAGCTTCCTTCCCTATTATACGTTAACATACAGGGCCTTGCTAATAGTATAGATGATGTCAGAAATTTAACAATTATGAACAGTAAGTTATGTGTTTTTGGGCTCACGGAAACCCATATCACAAATGACATTAATGACTGGGAAATTGAAGTCACTGGGTTTAATATGGCTAGACTTAATACCGCAAGCGCCCACACTGGAGGAGTTATACTCTACATCAGAAACACAACAAAATACCATATTGTTCATTCTGAAATTATTGATAAAAAATGGTGGTCTATTGCTATAAAAATTGAAAATGGAATTCTTGCTGGTAGAACACTTAGTTTTACGTATGTTTCTCCAAAAATGAAGAAAGCTGACGTAATTAACAAACTTTGCTCCCTTATGGAACTTCTACAGGCACTAAACAATAACAAAATACTTATCATGGGAGACTTCAATATTGATTTAAGCAAAAAAACATTCTATCCTAATAAAGTTTCCGAAATCCTAGAGGAGCTCAATATGTCTCAGCTAGTAAATGACTTCACTAGAATTGCAGTTACCAATGATCTGAAAACTAATATCCTGAAAACTTCTAGAACAATTATTGATTATGTTATATGTAATACTATAGACAAAAATGTATACAAGACAGAGCTTCTGGATGTAGTTATCTCTGATCACAGAATTATCTGCATTCACTTAAATCAATTCAATTCAAATGTTCAAGCTCGACTAGCTAAGAAGCGGAAAGAATTCAATATTTGGAATTATAAAGAGATCATTAAAACAAAACAAGGTCGAGACTTGTTTCTTAACGATTTAAGAAATAAAAGCTGGGTTGAAACCCAAGATGTAAATAACATGCTTGACAATGCCATTCTTAATTTCAATACTACCCTGATAAGCGGTCATGCTGAACTGAAGAAAGTTTGCCTTAAAGAAAAACATATGAACAATATGTGGTATGATAATGAAATTAAATCAGCCCAAAATACTAGAAATAACCTATTTAACCCATTTATGCCCACTGGGTCGAAAACGACCCACGAACTTTCAACATTTACCTGTCCTTCGTTTTTGTCCATATTCATAGTTTTGCCGCTTAATATACTTCAACGATTCATACAATCTTTAGTTTTAGTGCTATTTTGCTTCTGAAGTGCCATCTGTGAATACAAAATGAAATTTATTCACCTCATGTGTGAAATCTGAAATGTGACTTTTGTCAGCTCTCCGTTATCATGTGAGTATTCATCCAAATATGCATGAATCTGTCCACATATTTTTTTTATAACTCACAGTATACGTAACTTTCATACTTGATTGATGTAGGGTGTCATTGAATGTTTATAATTAATTGATGGGCTGTCAAACATTGGCCGGGTCGCAAACGACCCTGTGAGCGCATAGAGCTACTTACCGTCCCTAACCTAACTTCTTGTTTTTATATATATATATATATATTTTCAACCCGCTGTTATTCATTTCTAATAACTGCAGGTCAAGAAGGAATCTGACAACATTGGAGATACTGGAGGAATTGGAACAATTAGATGATACAGCCGCTCATTCCATTGACATCTACATCACACCGCCAGGAGACAGCGGCCCTGAAACCGATGGTGACTCGGGGGACGAAGACGAGTGCAACGATCCTGATCGTCTTAGCAGGAAACAACTCTTGGCAACAGCTGAAATTGTCCTAAATAATGGAGACCTTGATGTTGACCCTAACTCAGATGATGACTGTCATCTCGAAAACACTCCGATAGACACTGCAACTTCGCCTACAGCTCAACCTAATGCTGGCTTATCTAAAAGAGTTAGGAAAAGAGGGAGCACCACCAAGATTGCTAGACAGACTGTCCAGAAAAAGAAGTCACGTCCCCAAGCTGAACTGCGGCAATGGGTAGACGGTGATTTGCCGGAAAATGTGAATACGGGAAAAATCCATCCAGAACCGCTGGAATCCATAACGTTGGACAAAGAAAGCCACCCGTGTGAATTTTTTGAATTGTTTGTAGACGAGAAAATTGTTACCAACATTGTAAAATATTCAGTAATGTATGCTGTGTCCAAGAACAGGCCAAATTTTGAGCTGTCCGCAGATGACGTGTATACATTCATAGGGATACTTTTTGTAAGTGGGTATGTTCCTCTTCCCCGGAGGCGAATGTTTTGGGAAGGACAAGACGATGTTCATAACGTTTTAGTCGCAAATGCCATGCGACGAAATAGGTTTGAGGAGATCTTTAGAAACCTGCATGTTGCAGATAATGCTAACTTGCCAGCCGACGACAAGTTCGGAAAATTAAGACCCTTGATAAACGATATGAATACAAATTTCCTAAAGTATGCCCCGATTGAGTCAGATGTTGCCATTGATGAATCCATGATACCATATTTCGGACGGCACGGTTGTAAACAATTTATCCGTGGCAAACCAATTCGTTTTGGTTTCAAGGGGTGGGTTTTGGCCCAACGACTGGGGTATTGCCTACAGGTGGATGTTTATCAAGGCCGGGATGGACTAAGAGCTCCAGATTTGGGCTTAGGCGAATCAGTTGTCCTAAACTTCGCAAATATACTGAAAAAATCTTACGGCGATTCGAAATTTTCCCTCTATTTCGATAATTTTTTTACTTCGGCAAAATTGATCACAACGCTGGGTCAGATTGGCTTTTTTGGCACTGGCACGGTGCGAGACAACCGTACAGAAAAATGTCCACTGACAGAGTCGAGCGAGATGAAGAAGCAACCAAGAGGTACGTTTGATTTCAAAGTAGACGAAGGCGCTGGTATTGTGGCCTGCAAATGGAAGGACAATGCTGTCGTGACGATCATGTCTAACGAGAACGGCGTACATCCACTACAGAAAGCACAACGATACAGTGCAGCAGAAAAAAAGAAGGTTGATGTCCCACAGCCATATCTGTTTTCGCGGTACAACAGGAACATGGGCGGTGTTGATCAGATGGACAACAGCGTCGCCAAGTATCGCATCGGCATGAGAGGGAAGAAATGGTACATGCCAATCATCATGTGGCACCTCGACATTGCAATGAACAATGCCTGGATGTTAGCGAGGGCGCAGGGTCACGCAATTGACAATTTAGGGTTTCGTCGGGCGGTGGCGCGGTGTCTGATCATGAAGTACGGCGCTCTGCCCATATCTCCAGGACCGACTCGGACCAGAACAGTCAGACCGTCTTCCTTGCCCAAGCCAGTCCGAAGTCACAGGGCAGAACACGTAGTCATCACCAGGCAGGCCAGAAGACGGTGTGCTGTCTGCAAAAGTAAAACGACCAAGGCGTGCATGAAGTGCAAGGTTCCTCTACATGACAAATGCTTTGTTCAGTTTCACTGAAAATGAATGTCCTGCAATTCACTGAATCATACATACAATTTGCACCTCAATTTATAATAAATAATGATATTCACTACTATGTAACAATATAATATGTATCCCAGCCTGTGCCCAAGGGGTCGTTTGCGACCCAATCAATAATTTGGAAACCAATCAATAAAATTAAAAACTGAGAATTTACTTTGTTTCTACATAAATTAGGACCTAGTTTCCAAAATTTCAACTTAATCGGATAAAAAAAAAGTTGTGGGCATGAATGGGTTAAGATAGCTAGAATTTCAGACAACCAAGAAGATTGGAAAGAATTCAAAGTACAGCGCAATGCAGTTCTTAAGTTAGTCAGAAAAACAAAAAATGAATTATTATTCAGCTAAGATTAACCTACATAAGGGGAAACCTAGGGAAATTTGGAAAATTCTCAAGTCTTTTTATAAATCTAAAACTACGTCTCTGGATAGTACGCTAATTTTCAAAAATAAACAACTTAAGGGCGACCTTAATATTGCAGAATGTTTTAATAAGTACTTTGTTGAGAGTGTTCTTGAAATCTCTGAGAGCATCCCACCTGGAGACATCGATAAGTTTTTGCCAAACATCAAATTAAACCAAAAAAGAGAATTGATGAAGGAGTTTGATATTATCAATGCTACAGAGTTATACCTGATTCTAAATGATCTAAAAAACTATTCGCCTTGGGATGATGGCATTTCAAAGGACATACTTATTTTTTCCATGTCCCTCCAGAATATTAACACTTACCTTGTAAACCTGATCAACTGCTCTCTTAACTCGGGAGTTTTTCCTAAAAAACTTACTATCTGTGATCACCCCTATACCAAAGGTCAGTGGTACTTTGGACATTGAAAACTTTAGACCAATTAGTAAATTACACATTTTTGATAAAATTATAGAAACTGTTGTTAGTAAACAACTGATGCAATTCATGGATAAAAATGAAATTCTTATTAGTGAACAATCTGGATTTCGAACGTTTCATGGATGCGAATCGGCGGTTCAGAATATTTTGGATAACCTGACACTAAAAATGCAAGATCAGCACTATACTAGGACAGTGTTTGTTGACCTAAAGAGAGCATTCGACACTGTAAATCACAATATTTTAGTTAAAAAATTACACAGGTATGGTTTCCGAGGTTTAGTATTAAGTTGGATCAAATCATACCTTGCGAATAGGTCACAAAAAGTTAAATTTAATAATGTGGAATCCAATACTATATATAACTCAATTGGAGTTCCACGAGGGTCTATATTAGGCCCACTTCTGTTCATAATTTACATAAATGACTTAGGTTATATTTTTAAACATTGCTCGGTCCATCTCTATGCAGACGATGCATTGCTAATTTGTAGTGACAGAAATCCCCAACTTGTGCATAAACAACTAGAACAAGATATACTTACTTTAGAACAATGGCTCTGTGCAAATAAACTTAAATTAAATATACCAAAAACCAAGTCAATGCTTATAAGCAATAATACAATAAGGAATAAATTTAAACAATTTGCCGACATCAATCTAAAAATTGGCGGAAGGATTGTAGAAAATGTAACAGAATTGAAATACTTAGGAATAATACTTGATGACAAACTTATCCTCAAAACTCATGCTCAATACGTAATAAAAAAGGTGGCTAGGAAAGTTAGACTATTCCAACGGAACTGTAGCTCGCTTCCAATTGCAAGTAAATACTTATATGTCAAGCTATTATAACTCCTCACTTCGATTACTGCAGCTCCATCTTATTTTTACTGAACCAAAATGAAATTGGCAAACTCCAGAAGCTGCAAAATAAAGTCATGAGAAGTATACTCTGGCTTGATAAGAGTGCTTCTATAAATAAAATGACTAGTGCCTTACACTGGATCAATGTAAAGCAAAGAATTCTCCTAAACACATTAGCTCTTATATATATAATTACTAAGGGCTTAGCACCGCAGTACCTTAGTGATAAATTTTTGCCAGATACCAAACATTCATATAACACAAGACATCAGGGTGATATTGTCATACAAAGGGCATCAACAACATTTGGTAACAACTCACTTTTCTCCAAGGGAGTCAAAATGTACAATAGGCTACCTGATTCAATTGAATATTTAAATAATGTAGCTAAATTTAGACGCGAGTGCTTGATAATAATCAAGATCGGCTCATGGAAACCTGATCCTCTAGCAAAATTAAACGTTGGGGATTGGGACAAGCTATGACTATGACTATAAATGTTAATGTTAATATTCCAGTGATATGTTAATTAATTCTACAACATTACATTAATTCACAATAATATCACATTAATTATACACTAAATGTTAATTTTCTAAATTTATTCATTAATTCCTGTGATAATTATAGTTATAATTACTAGACATTTCATGCAACAATGTGATGCTCTTATAGCCATAATTCATTGACTTATGTATCTACTTTAGTCTTAAATAATAATCTTATATTATATTCATATCTCTGTAGAAAATAGCTATATTGCCAAATAAAAAGATTTACTACTACTACTACTTACTACTTGTTGCCTTTGGTTGACCTTGGGAATGGGCCAATGAGGTTTGTACTCGGCCTTTTCCATGGTCGATCTACGTCTCTGCTGGTGTTCATGATTCCAGCGGGTTTGAGATGCTCGCTCTTCGTGCGTTGACATGTTTGGCAGCGTCTCACATAGTTGGATATGTGAAGTCTCATCTTCGGCCAGCAGTACTGAGTTGCAGCTCGTTTCAATGTTTTGTAGCTGCCCAAATGTCCTGATGTTGGTTGATCGTGACTTTCCCTGCATACAGCGTCTCGGTCTTCTCTTGGGACAGCCTTCTTCCATTCGGCTTCACCGTCGAATAGTTTGTGTCTGTCCTCGACGTACTTCATCAGCTCGTTTTTTTCTATTTTCCAAGACGGGTATGATTCTGGCTTGTCGACGATTCGTTTTTTCATTGCGAGGTACCACGCATCGCGAACTGGTGTCGTAATTTTCAGCAAACATCACTCTTCAAATGTTGCTCTTGAGAGATAGTCCGCTGCAACGTTGTCTTTTCCCTTGCGGTGTACCATGTTGTAGTCGTACTGCTGTAAGCGTAAGGCCCATCTTCCAAGACGTCCTTGAGGGTCTTTGAGGTTATGTAACCACAGAAGGCTTGAAGAATCTGTATGAATCGTGAAATGGTAACCTTCCAAATACGGTCTCCACTTTTCTATGGCCCACAATACTGCAAGACATTCCTTTTCAGTTGCGGTAAACTTGCGTTCGGCGTTCGTCAAAGATCTACTCGAATATGCGATTACCTTTTCTTCGTTGCTGACAGATTGGTAAAGCACGGCTCCGATTCCGGTGTTCGACGCATCTGTTTGCACGTTAAAAGGTTGTGTGAAATCTGGACAGGACAGAATTGCGGCTTCGACTTAACACTTTTTGATGTCTTCAAAGGCGGCTTGTGCTTGTTCGTTCCATTTGAATATTTCTTTCTTGCGTAACATTCGAGTGCGAGCTTCGGTGCGTGTGGCGAAGTCTGCGATGAAACGTCTGTAACCATGAGGCTACTCCTCAGAATTGTCTGACAGCTCGGACGTTCTTCGGTGCGGGTATGTTTAGTGTGGAGATTAACTTCTCCGGGTCGACTCGTAATCCGCGTTCGTCGATGACATAGCCAAGGTATCGTAACTCTGGATGGCAGAATTGTGACTTCTCCTGATTGACGGTCAGGCCTGCAGCATGCAGACGTTGAAGGACGCTGTTGAATACATTGAGATGCTGTTCGTACGTTTGTGTGGCTATGATGACATCGTCCAAGTACACAAATAGAAACGGATCCAGATCAGGACGTAGCGTAGCGTCTATCAAGCGTTGCCATGTCGCTGGGCTGTTTCTGGCTCCTTGGGGCATTCTGGTGAATTGATAGAGTCCGCGCCCGGGGACTGTGAATGCTGTCTTCGATCGGCTTTCCTTAGCGAACGGTACCTGGAGGAATCGTTTGTCTACCCCCGCAGTCTACCCTCGCAGTCTACCACCAGGGCTTTTTGAAGTAACTGTGAGCTGTATGCTTTTGGGGCGATCTTCGCGGTGCCGTGTTTGAACATCGTGATGTTGCTGGTCGCTGGATCCAGGGCCACTGTGAGCACTAAAAGATCTGTGTCATTTCCAACAATTGCAACGCAGTATCCATCTGCAGATTCGTCAATTGCTGTGTTTACAATCAGCGTGTCTGCAACTGCCACCGTCTGATAAGCAACGATGTTTCAGATTGCAATGAAGCGCGTCTTATTAGCGGAGTTTCGCCGGGAAATCTGCTTGTACGGTGGTGTTAAGCATTTCTTCGATGAAGATTATATCCGCAGAAACTCTTTGCGCACCCCTTCGACTCTGCTCACAATTGAAGGGCTGGGTGCAGTAGTGGGCTATGCCACAAATCATAAAAGTAAAGATAACTTGACCTAAACTAGAATGATCACAGTATTTACAAAAATTGACTTAGAAACTCAAATCTTCTTTTATACTGTAGAGAACATTTTGGTGCAACTCAGCTCGCATTCCAAACAAATAAAAATAAAATTTAGAGTGGTATTAATGAAATTACAAAAAGTTTGAAAAATCTGAATAAAAGATTTAAAAAGTTTAATTCTGAACATCTTTTGGTCTCAATATCAAGAACAGTTAGGAAACCATGGGAAAAGAATCAGTGCTGTTCCATGAAACATATTTTTATAAAAATGACAACTTCTAGAGGAATAAACCGGGAATAAGCACAAAAAATGGAAACAAAATCACTGTCTTCGTACACAAAACTAAGTAATAATCGAAGAGGGCGATAGCAGTGAACGACGAACAGAAGATCAGCTTGGTAAGTCTGATAAATAAGATGTTAAAGATGAGACCAGATTATTAAGTGACGCCACCGTTAACACTTTCGTTTCGCGCGACGTTTTTTTTTCCGGAAATTAACTCACCGTTTCAGTCATCATAATCGGAGCCATCAGGTTCGATAAGCAGTTCAGCATCACTCTTCAGGGAACGGTAAAAGTCATGGTGAATTGGCGGAACGAATCCTAGGATTGCCTTGAGGTCCTTAAGCTTCGCAGCCTTGATGCCCCTTGGTACTTCGGTGGGAGCACGCAATTTTTCAACGGTGTTTGACACAATATTGTCTTGCGTCCAGCCGTTGCTTGAGCGACAACGCTAACATCTTTGAAGCATTCTTCGGCTCTGTGTCCCCATTTGATTTTGAATTTTAGCGGGTCGTCCTTTTCAAATCGGAAGACAGAGATCTTCCTTAAGAGAACATTTGCACCAGCGCTGGTTTTCGTGTTTTTCTTAAGTAGCTTTGTCATATCGGTTAATGATATAAAATCCTTTGCCTCCATCCAGACAACGCTGAATGGGTTTTTCTTCCTAGCGCTCTTGAATTGAATTGTGGGTTTTACAGCGCGTCAGCAGCTATGGCTATTTAAGACGGTCAAATGGTTAAAACAAGACAATGACAAAAACATTTAACAACAAAAAATCAAATAGATAAAACTATTGATCAGTTGGATTTAAAAAAAAAAGTCATTGGTTAAAAAGCAAAAACTAGATTTAAAAACTAGTTTTTATTTCCTGACGCATTCTTTATAAATACTTGCGCCAGGAATTTAAAGCCTGATTTACACGGGAGAAGTTTTCAACCAAGTCTGGTGCAGAAGTCTCCTGCAGAAGAAAACTTGGGCCATGTAAACAGAAACTTGTCTCAAAACGTATTTGGCAAGAGTCGGGACAAGTCGTCGAGACAAGACTTTTGCGGAAGTTTTTCAATTAGAGCATGTTCTATTTTGACACAAGTCTTGTGTCAAACTGACCAATCAGAATCGTTCGACGAGCCAGCTGTTCAGTAGAGAACGAAATGGCGCCGAAGATTCAATGGACTCGGGAAGAATGGCTAGAAATAATAAGGCTGTATGAAATGTACGAGTGCTTATACATGGTGGAATCTGCGGATTACCACAACAGGTAAATATGTTGCTATATAATTACTGAAACATGCATTTAATATTCAAAAGAAATGCATCAGCATGCTGCAGCTGAAAAAAAAAGAAATGTTTTGAAGCTTAAAAGGGCAGTGCAAAACCTTATAGCAGAAAGTCTAATGTCGGAGTTCGAAGACTCGGATTAGAAGTTGCAATTTAGTTACAAAATTAAAATTAAAAATTAAAAAAAAAACAAAAAAAACATTTTTTTCAAAAGATTTTCAAATTAATGCTTACCATGCTTACCTATGTGTTGTAAATGCGATCATTCTGCCAGGAAGCCGCACCTTCTCCATTGAAGTAGGCTTTGAATTCATCTTGAATTGCAATTGGCTTGCGAGCAGCTCTGTAGCCTGACCTCTTTCAATCCTTCTCATGTGTGTGCTATCGTTTCTCCAGCTCCCAGGAATTACGTTTCCATTGGCATCCTCTCTGTCAATAGAGGCGGCGGCCATGTACACTGCACCGCATTTGCAGAAAGTTATGTAACGCGCATGCTGCAAGGGTGATTAGCCGGACTTTATCGGGGGCCAGGCTGATTGTGCCGAGAAAAACCCAAAAACGGTTCACAACATGAGAACATGCAGAACATGCAGACCCTGGAACTATTGAAATTAGAAGGGGACAATTTATAGCTCCTATATTTTTGTGTTTTTCTTTGGGAATTCGGTAGTTTTTCTAAAAGGTTTTGGTGTGAGAACGTGCAGTGAACAGTCAAGTTACAAGAGCGTTTAAAGTTCACCAAAACGACAAGACAGGTAAATGTGAAAAGAGTTTTTAAAAAATATTTTGCATATTGAGTGAATTCTCTAGAAGAAAATAATTGAGAAAAAAAGAAAAATATATTTCACTGCTACTATGAACACATCAAAAAAAGGAAAAATGCTTATGACATCTGTCATATTTAATAAGAAATATCGAAAGAAATGTTCGTACTGCAAAAAGATTGGAGGACAAGGCTTTGTTTGTTATGATTGCACAACTAACTGGACTCACTTTACTTGTGCTCTCAGTAAAATGAACAATCTTAAGCAATGTAAAACTTGTTACTATCCATCAGACCAATCTATTTATGAAAATTTCCCATTTACGCAGATATGTCAGAACAATGATTGCTTTCATGTCCAATCTCAGAATACTCTGCCTAACAACAAAAACATGCCTATATGTTTTTTAACTCAACTACCAAGCGCAATGCATTCAATTTGTCAGATCGAAATGTCTAGGCTACCAGAACCTATGCTTCCCTTGCCTGAGACGATGTGTTTTTTAACCCGGCTACCTAACACAATGGAATTAATTTGCCAGTTCGAAATGTCTAGACTACCAGAACCTCTAATACCCCTATCTGGTATGGCGAAAAGCCAGATCAATGCAAAAAAGTCAGTAAAAATTACAATGCCAACAATTCGAACAATTCCAATGCCCATTATTCTGGAAGAAAGCGAAATAGTAAAAGCAACTATCAAAAGAAAAGCCAAAATGCCAAACCGTAAACCGAAACAGTCTCCGCAACTGACCGATTCAATTCAGGAATCAGAACACTTGTCTTTCGAGCCTAAAGATCAATTGCAAAAGCAAGGTTCAGATCTACGAAGATCAACGAGGCTACGTAAAGTGTCTGTGCGTTGTGACTTATGACATAAGATAAAAATTGGCCACATAAATATTCGTTCACTCATGAAAAATTTTAATGAGATAAGAGTTCTTGTTACTGAATATGATATACTGGCTATTACAGAAACATGGTTGAATCCAAAAATTTCATCCAATATTTTACAAATAGAAGGATATAATCTTATTCGACAAGATAGGCAAGCCCTGGCAAAGAAAACTAGGAAAATCAACAAACAAAATAAAATTGCCCCAAATAAAGGCGATGAGAGTGTCAGAAAGCGTGGGGGCGGAGTTGCTTTCTATATCAAGCAATGCTTGCGCTGTAAAATAATTAAAATCTCCGAAATTAATTTAATTGAACAATTATGGCTAGATGTCACAGGACGAACAAAATTTTATGTTGGAGTGATTTATTGCCCACCAAATGTATCTTGCCTCGAGTTTGAGGAATGGGATGGATTGATGAAAGAAATCTTACTAAGTAAGAAAGACATCATTTTCATGGGAGACTTCAATATTAACATGTTAGTCACAGAAAAAAATTTGGGGAACTACCGAAAAGTGATGTTTGAAGCACTATTGGAATCACTTGGATTGCGACAAGTTGTCACCGAAGCTACAAGAATTACAGAGAAGACTAGTTCATTGATTGACCTCATTGTTGTGAACAATTATGAAAGGGTCAAAGTGCATGGTAATTTACCACCCCCTGGAAACACAGATCATAATCTAGTATTCATCATCTATGATATGGAAATAAAAAAAGAGCCTCCAAGATTCAAGACATATCGCTGTATAAAAGATATAAATAGCGAGACTTTTAACCAGGATCTTGACGCTGTTCCTTGGCATAATATGCAAGATTTGGATAATATTGATGATAAGGTTGAATTCTTTAATAGGCAACTACTACAAGTTCTAGATTTGCATGCTCCACTAATTACACGTCGATTTACTCGTGGAAGAGCACCTTGGCTCACAGAAGACAATAGAAAATTGCAGAAAGAAAAAAACAGAACCAAAACACAACACGCAAGGCACAAGAATCCAGATAGTTGGAACAAATATAAGGAACTGAGAGGGCGTGTTCGGAAGGAAATAAGAACATCCATGTGTCGAATTATAAACAGTAAAGTGAATGCAATGTCATCAGATAGCAAAGAAATGTGGAAAGGACTACTAGAATGTGAAGTACGTTCACGCAAAGGAGCACCTGCTATACCTGACCATTTACTCAATCCTAAAAACTACAATGAATATCTGATATCAAGTGTGCGGTTACCCCGTAATCAAGAGGATATTAGCAACACAGAAAAATACTTAGAACAATTAACAAATGCAAAAGAAATTGACACGAATTTTTCCTTTTCTCCAGTTTATGAACGTAACATGACAAAAATAATTTCAAGTGTTAAGAGCCGCGCCGTTGGTGTGGATGGAATAAGCATTGAAGTGATCAAGTTGCGTCTGCAGATACTATTACCGGCTATTCTTCACCTAATGAATAATGCACTGACGACATCTACATTTCCTTCTATTTGGAAAATATCTCAAATTATTCCAATACCGAAAGGAATTGACCCACAATCATTTAAAGACCTCCGTCCCATTAGCATTCTTCCAGCACTTTCAAAAATTTTAGAAAAATTAGTAGCTGAGCAAGTAAACTACTATCTAGATGAACACATTTTATCCGACTACCAGTCAGGGTTCCGGGAGAAGCGAAGCACAGCCACTGCTTTGTTAAATATCGTAGATGATATGACTAACTCCATTGATAAAGGAGATTTGACAATCCTCAACTTACTTGATTACAGTAAAGCTTTTGATATGGTAAACCACTGCATATTGATCCAGAAGCTTAAGTCAGTTGGAATGGACGAACAAGCCATAAAGTTCTTTGAAATGTATCTTTCAAATAGATACCAATTTGTTCATATGGGATCTAACATGGCTAACTCTGAGAAGATTACAATAAATGATGGTCCTGGAGTTCCTCAAGGAACAGTTCTTGGTCCTCTTCTCTTCAATATTTATGTTAAAGACATATCAAAAATTATTCAAAATTCAAAACTTCATCAATATGCTGATGATACGCAATTATATATGTCTGGTCCTCCAAAAGATATAGAAAGCTTGGCCTCTAAATTAAGCAATGATATCTCACATATTTACAAGTGGTCAAATGAAAACTGTCTACTTCTTAACGTGAAAAAAACTATACTCATTCCAATTTCGACTGAAAAAAATATCAAGAAAATACGTCAGCTATCACCAGCAATAACAATCAATGAAGTACAAACACATTTTGATTTTTCCGCAAGAAATCTAGGTGTGATTTTCGATTCAACATTAACATGGGAAGACCACATACAAAAGCAGTGCTCCCGAGCATATTCTTCATTACGATACATCTATAAGTACAAAAATATGTTGAGTGAAGATGTCAAGAGGAAAATCACTGATTCACTTGTAATATCCCTACTGGACTATTGTGACATAGTTTACTGTAACGTCAACAAGACAAGAGGAAAGAAAATACAAAAAATCCAGAACGCTTGCATCAGATTCACCTATAATATAAAGAAGTATGGATCGCTCACCAACTTAATGAATTCACACAACATCATGAACATGGAAAACAGAAGAATGTTTCATATAGTTTCCTTCATATATAAAATTTTAGAAACTAAAACTCCAAATTATCTATTCGAAAAACTAGAAAAATCAAAAAATGAGAGAAACAATTTAATAACGGTACCTAAACATTCAACAGCTTTACGTGGCAACTCCTTTTTTGTATTAGGCCCTATTCTATGGAACAAATTACCAAATTTTATAAAAAAACAAAACTATACGGGCTTTCAGGAATCTTGCAAATTGTTTATTTTAGGTCTCAAAAAAAAAAATATATTATTACAAAATTCATAGATTCATAGATTTAGGTTTAATTGAAGGTTAGGTGGAAGACCATAGATCTGCCATTTTTACTTTGTAAAATATGTCTAATTATTGTGAACCTCGCCATTTTTGTTTGAAAAACAAAATAAAGACAATTTATTATTATTATTATTATTATTATTAAATATTCCGTATACATTTTCCAGTACTATCCAGTCGCGCCGCCATAATTTACGTTTTTTTCTTGCGACCTTTTTGGGTTCGGCTCCTTCAGATACTTCCACCACTTCAACAATCGTTGCAATGTCCAAAATAATATTATCATCAGAATCAATCATATTGATAACAATTGTTGGAAGGCTGAACTGACTTTAAACAAAAGTCCAACCAAGAAAACTTGTCCCATGTAAATGGTCGGCCAAGTCTTGTGTGGAACTTTTGTGCACAAGTCTTCCATAGGAGACTTGTGCACCAGACTTGGTTGAAAACTTCTCCCGTGTAAATCAGGCTTAAGACTGATATAAAAACTTCTCTAAACAAGATTAGTTTATAAAATGGCAGTCTTTATTTTAAAAATAGAATGACAACAAAGACAATAAAAAACTACACTCCAACTAACAAATAAAAATTTGTGTCAAGTCAGACGAGTAAAAAATTGTCAGGGGTTAAAAAGCAATAAAAACAATGCTAAAAAACCAGTTGTCTTGTCCAGACG
Organism: Nemurella pictetii; assembly: GCA_921293315.2. NCBI lineage: Eukaryota > Metazoa > Arthropoda > Insecta > Plecoptera > Nemouridae > Nemurella > Nemurella pictetii. Next base: position 4,994,799 of record OV121116.1, on the reverse strand, counting down.
CAGTTTTATAAATACTTGCGCCTGGAACATAAACTGCTTTAAGAACTTTCTTAAAACTAGATAAGTTTAAAAAAGTCAGTTTTAATTAAAAATCGAATTACTCGATCTATCGACACGGCGTTGTCTCCCAACGCCTCTGGCAAACTTCCGGGAATCTGCAGGTGGTTGCGCAGTTGCCTGTGAACGGCACACTCGACAAGGAGATTTTTAATCGAGAGAAGTTGATCACAGGAGGTGCACATCGGTGGCTCTTCTCGCTTCAGGATGAAGACGTGAGTGAGCGGGCTATGACCGATGCGCAACCTCGTTGTTACAACCTCCTCGCGTCGAGTGTGTCGGGCAGAAGATTGCCAGGGGTCGATAGTTGCCATGATGGGCTTTAGTTTGTTGACTTGCACAGTGTCCCATGTCGCTTGCCAGCACTTCTGCTTATATTTTAAAGATTCCTGTCGGTACTTATTCAAAAAGTTTCGAATAATGCCATTGCCATGCTTGTACATCTACCGGGTCATTCTGTACGTTGTAAACAATAATTATATTCTATCCCGTGTAAATAATCACGGTAGACTCACAAGGAACAGTGCTGCGCCGGTAACAAGAAAGCACTGCACAACAATATTCACAAAAGGACCTATACACAGCGGTATTCTTTTATATAATGCACTACCTGCGGCCCTAAAGGATAAGAAGGATAACAATTTTAAATTTGAACTAAAAGAATTTCTTCTAAACAAATGTTTTTATAATATAACTGAACTGTTGGACAAGCACAAAACATGTTAAAGTTGGGAGGTCTAAGAATTAATGTTTTATTTTAATACTTGTGTAACTATTCATATTATACCATAACTGACATAATGTGTAAAATTTTCATTTATTTACATACTAATGTATGAATTAGTGTACAAATCTTATAACATTGACGGTCGCAAAAACTGAACAAGTTCCATGTTGACAATAAACAATTTATTATTATTATTATTATTATTATTTGTTCCGGCCCTGAAGGCGGCTTTAAGATCGCTAACAGGGACAACTGTGAAGTCAACATCGGCTTTTCTTGTGGCGTCTTTGGCTGCTCCGTCGGCCATCTCATTGCCAGTAATTCCTGCATGGCCTGGAAGCCAACAGAGCAACACTTCTATGCCGACCAAGCACAGTTCGCCAAGCTTAGCCTGGATGGTTTGCACAAGATGGTCCGTGGGGAATGCCTGACATAGTGCTTGGAGGGAGCTCAGAGTCGGAACAGACAAGAAATTGTTTGCGATTGGCACGCTTGATATGTTCAAGGGCCTTGAGAATCGCAAACAACTCTGCTGTATAGACACTACAGAGAGGACTGAGCTTAAAGCACACGCTTGTGTTGTCGATGACACAGGCACACCCCACAGACTCATTGTCCTTTGATCCGTCAGTGTAGATCCTGCAGTGTTGTGGGTACTGGTCGCAAATGCTGAAGAACAGCTGTCGGAACACGGCCGGGCTCGTCTGGGCCTTGGTGTGCTGAGCGATTTGCATCAGGCACACAGGCTGGGATGTTGTCCAGGGAGCCACACGACCGATTCCGACAGGAAGGACAGGTGGGAGGTCCATTCCAAATGCGGCCAGGAGCTCTTTTGCTCTGATGCCAACAGGTCTGGTTGCTTTTTGCCTGGTGTTGTAGAGAACAACATTTGGCGGAGCGAACACAGACCTGTATGCCGGGTGTTTTGGCATGCCACGTAGCTTGGCTACGTAGCTGGCAAGGAGGTAGTCACGCCTGATCTTAAGCGGAGCCTCCCCGGCCTCACAATGCAGACTGACGATGGGACTTGTGCGAAACGCGCCAGTACACAACTTGATACTAGCGTTGTGCACTGGATCCAGGATGCCGATATAAGATTTCCTCGCCGATGCATAAACAGTGCAGCCAAAGTCTAATTTAGATCTTATGAGGGAGCGGTAGAGGCGGAGCATGGACGTTCTGTCGGCTCCCCAGGGGCCCAATTCACGAACATTTCCTTATCCATCACCACCCCGGGGATAACTTACCTCCACGTTACCCCCGTGGGATAGAGTTATCCCTGTGCCAATTCTTCAAACCGAGATAAGGCGGGATAAAGCTGAGGTAGTCAAAACATGGTAAAGTAAGCCCCGCCTTCGTGGTAGAACCGGGAAACCAATCAGAGCGGCTTTTACAAAAAAATCTGGCCATTTCTAAATTATTTCGCGGCAAATTACGACGTATGTTTGAAGTGACAGATTGTCAAACTAAGATGTGTGACGCGAATTTAAAAAAACAAAAGAAAATATAGCACTGATTTCAAAATCTCAGTATAGTGCAAACAATCATGGCTAGAACAGATAGACGAAATCGATGTCATAACTTCACTGAGACAGAAAAGCGCGTATTGTCTAGTGAAATCGTCAAGTATGATCGGATAATTCACGGTGAATTTTCCGCAACATTGACAAAAGACCATAAGCATCTGGCTTGGTCGAAATTGGTGGCTGCGGTCAATGCTGTAGCTCCAACGACAAGGACCCTCGATAATGTAAGAAACTAACAAAATATAATTTATTCATTTCATTAAACTTTCATCAAGTACGCCTTCACTTATTTGGATTGCCGGAGTTTTCTGCGCAGTATAATGACATGAACTTTGTTCCGAGAGTTGATGCTCTTAAGGTGGATCCGTACTTTTTCCGTACTTTTTTTCTATTGTTTTTGTTTTGGTAAAATTTTACTTATATGTGGTCATATGCCGGAAGGAAATCTGAAAAAAAATATTTTTAAAAATATTTTGCTGGAAATTTTCCGGAAAATTAAAAAATAAGTATGGAAAATTACGCTTGCTGACCTGTCTCTTGTCCCGCTAGGGGGGAGTATCAGTCGTCCGATCGAAATGAAATTAATATTTATGGAATGTCCAAACTTCAGGGATTATAATAAGACACTTAATTCAATTCGCGCTGACATTCTCTAAATTTTGTCAATGGTTAAAATTTGACGTAAATTTGCCAATTTTTTTGCTTTGTTTCAAAATTTGTTACTGAAAAAGTATGCAGTTCTAAACTTTCATCTTCCTTTATTGGCAAGCTGCAAGTGTCTTGATCGAAAAAAAAAATAGTCGAGAATGATATCACCAATATTTAGACCTAATTGAGGGAAGGAGTGGTGGCATGTTTACCAAACAAATTTTCACATTTTCCGGAAAATTGCCAGTAAAATATTTTTAAAAATATTTTTTTGAGTGTTTCTTTCCGGCATAGACCACATCTGAGTAAAATTTTACCAAAACAAAAACAATAAATTTCTGTACGGATCCACCTTAAGCCCCATTTACACGGTAACATTTTACACAAAAGTCCGCCACATAACACTGCCACACATTTATGTCATGGAAATCTTTTGTGTTAATCATGTGGTGACCATTTACACGGTAACATTTTTCTTGTGTGGTTTTGACAATACTTTGGTCACGGCTGCTGAAAAAGACAGATGACAGAAGGAAGCGGAAATTAATTTACTTTGACAGTTTTAAAAATTCCGCCAATTTGAATTTTGACCATTCAAATTGAAGAGGTTATTGTGGATCGATTGTAGATTGTTTTTGTCATTCGTCAAGTGTGCAAACATGATAAATCGACTTTGTGAACAAGTGCACTAGTGAATAATATTATAAGAATAATACAAAAGGAATTTGTTGATAGAATTTTCATAAATTATCAAAGGAATATAAAATAAATAATGGTATAGGTATAGATTGTATAGTGCAAACAAAAACGCAAAATGATTGAAAGTGAAGATGTTGAGGCAATTTTAGACATTGCAGCAATTGCTGATATTGTTGCAACAGAAAAAAGAGCTAAACAAGGTGTAATGAGGAAAGCTAGGAATCGTTCATGTTGGCGAAGAGAATGGATTGGGAGACGCGAAGTGGAGAGCCGCGGTACTTTACATTTAGTGCACAACGAATTAGCAGCTGAAGACCCGCTTGCATTCAAAAACTACCTGCGGATGGACGAAGCAACATTCACTAAGCTTCTTTCCATGGTTGAGGATAAAATCTCCAAAACGGACACGAACATGCGGCAGTGCACACCGGCTTGCCACAAGCTTACCGTCACTCTGCGGTTCTTGGCGACTGGAGAAACCTACCAAAGCTTAGCAGTGTCCACGCGTATACCAGCATGCACAATTTCACTCTTTGTGCCTTTAAGTGTGTTAGGCTATATACGCAGTTTTGGAAGGAGAATACTTGCAGGTAAATAATTATGAAATAAATATAAATAATAAAGCGAGTGACTGTTTTGTGACACTGGTGAAGTTGAGGCTTCCCGTGGCTCCCTATGCTCATCCAAATATGTTAGTTTTGAACCCTAGGCACTAGGCACTGGGCTCCATACATTTTTGAAGAATAAACATTGTCATTTTCTAGGTACCAAAAACAGAAGCGGCTTGGATAAAGGTTTCCGACGATTTTGAAACATTGTGGAATTATGGTTGTGAAGCTTGCGGTTCTGCTCTGATTTGAATGACTTTTGGTCCTGAAAAGGACCTTCGTCGACGTTTCGTCCGCGTTGGCGCGGACATCTTCAGGACTGTGTGGAGCAGACCAAGACCAAGATGCTTTTGACGAGAGGGGATGGGACCCTTCTAGTCATATTCCCAGTCACGAGCTAAAAGCTCTTAACTAGATGTCATGATAATATTAAACTGTTTTCATTACATAATGTATTGATTCGTCAACTATTAAAAATACTTATTAAATAATAAAAAAGCTAAAATAACCAAAGGTATAGGACTAAGTCTAAGCTAGCTACAGGGCCAAGATGGCCTTTGGTCGGGTGTATTTGCATTTTTCACGGCTATCGTACGATGCCAGGTCCTGGATTAATATGTTTGGGACTTTGTCAAGAGAGTTAAAAAATTGCTGAGCCAACTTTAAGATGTGGACCTTGACGGGGTCCATTTCCAGCTGGCGCTGAATGTCTACATTACGCACGTACCAAGGGGAACCTGTAATACGGCGCAACGCTAAATTTTGTATTGTTTGCAGTCCTTTAATTTTTTTAACAGCCGAGGCTCCCCAAACTGAGCAGGCGTATGTCATCAGCGGTAAAATTAGCGTTTTGTACAAAGTTAGTCCGTTTCTTATACTGAGAAAGCTTCGTCTTTAAAGAAGTGGTCGCAGAAGACCCATCCTCAACCTAGTCTTGATTTGAATGCTTTCTAAGTGTGCTCGCCAATCCAAAGACTTGTCAAGAGTTACACCCAGGTATTTGGCTTCTTGCTTCCAGGGTATCTCCTCGGCAAATAAAGTCAACGGTTCAGTTGCAGTGACTTATGTCAGCCGGCGTTTTGAAAAAAGGACGGCGTTGCTTTTGGAAACATTAACCTTTATACGCCAACGCTCGTACCAGAGCTCAAGGTCGCCGAGTGCCTGTTGCAGGTACCTGCTAGCCAGGAAGCCTCTTCCCGATTGAGCTATGAGAGCGGTGTCGTCCGCGTAAAGAGCTACTTCTACTTTTTCAGTACGGGGCATATCGTTGATATAGATATTAAAGAGGGTGGGGCCTAGCAGCGAGCCCTGTGGAACACCAGCCCTGATGGGGCGAACCGTAGATAGGGATAGGCCATGGCTGACCTGGAAGGTTCGGTCTTTTAGGTAGGATTCTATTAGTTGCGTCAAATAGGTTGGAGAGTTTAGCGTCATGAGTTTGCTGATTAGGCCCCTGTGCCAAACTTTATCAAAAGCCTGTGCAATATCTAAGAAAACTACTCCCGTCACTTTTTTTTTCATTAAAACCCTTTGTTATTCTGTCAGTTAAACGCAGAAGCTGCTGGTCAGTAGAATGCTTTTTCCTGAAGCCAAACTGCTCGTTATTAATGATGTTGTTGTCATCGAGAAAAGCTTCTAGGCGACTTAAGATGAGTTTTTCGAATATTTTGGAAATCCCATTAAGAAGACTAATGGGTCTGTAGTTTTGCGGAAAAGCTGGATCTTTTCCTGGCTTGTGAAAAATAATTATTTTAGAGTGTTTAAAGCCCTTGGAGAAGTATCTCTGTGTCAGCATTGAATTGAAAAGGTTTGTCAGGACTAGAATGGCTTTAGTTGGGAGATTTTTAAGAACGATGTAAGGGATATTGTCTGGGCCAGGGGCCTTCCTGTTTTTAAGTCTGTCGATGGCGACTTTAACCTCACCCTGAGTAATTTTATCAGATTCTTTGAACGGATGTGTATGGTTTTTGAGGGTTCGCGTGAATCGTCTTGTTTCCTCTATATGGTCAAGATCACTGGGGTCATTGTTGGGCATAAAAGCCGATTCAAGAGTATCCGCCAGTGCATCTGCCTTTTCCTGGGTGCTGTACGCCCGTGAAGGGGCGGCACTTTTCTTGGGATGCGTAGCAGACTTTTCGTCATCCGCCAAATAGAATGGTCCTGAACATTAAGGGTTGAGAGTTTTTCAGCCCATGTCTCATTTTTAAATTCTTCGGTCATGACCCTGATTTCGGCTTGCATTTTGTTGAGCCTAGTCTTTGTGGCAGGGTCCCTGTAGCTCTGCCAGGCTTTCCTGGTCTTGTTTTTTTCCCTGATTGCCCCTAGGATGAGCGGTGGCAGTGGTCTTTGTGGGGGTCTTGATTTTGGATCTGGGGTGGAGTGACTTAGGGCTTCCAGTATTAGCTCCGTGAGGGAGTTTACTTGCCTATCGATTTGCGATTTTGAGAGCTGATGAGACTTGAAGTTTGTTTCAGCTAGCTTGAGATCTAAGAAGGTGGAGAAGGCATCCCAGTCGGTGCGTTTTGTACTAATCCTGGGAGAAGCCTGCTCCTCCACCAGCTCATTTCCATACTCTATAGTCACTGGATTGTGGTCTGAGGATAACTCTTGCAAAACGTTAAGATGGATAGCACAGCTGATGTGTGTGATGTGATGTGTGATGTGCTGGAGAAACTCCTGGAGCTTGTCCGGGCCGTGGGGCCAGATGACGAAGGTGTCGTCAACGTATCGTAGCCAGCAACTAGGTTTCTGCAGTGCTGTGTCGAGGGCGCGCGTCTCGAAGTCTGCCAATAAGAGGTTGGCGACCACCGGGGAAAGTGGTGATCCCATGGGGGCGCCTTCCACTTGCTCGTAGAATTGGCCATCGTATACGAAGTACTACCAGGCCCCCCGAGCCCGAGTCTACAGGTGCCCAGCGCACCGGCCCCGAGACCCACAGCAGCGACGGCCCCGCCATGCGCACCCGCGCGGCGGCCGCGCGCACCAGGGAGCGATTGGTCTCGACCAATCACGGGCCGACGTGATGCGGCACAGCACCGAGGCGTGAACGGTCCTCGCGGACTGCCCCTCGATGCGCATATAAAGCAGCGTCCAGCAGCTGCTCCACACAGTCCTGAAGATGTCCGCGCCAACGCGGACGAAACGTCGACGAAGGTCCTTTTCAGGACCAAAAGTCATTCAAATCAGAGCAGAACCGCAAGCTTCACAACCATCTTTCCATGGCTCTGAAACACTCCGCCAGACCAATGTGGAATTATCCTAATTGCTTAGGGGCAATGGATGGAAGGCATATAGCCTTTCGGCCTCCAAGATCTTCGGGCTCCAAATTCTACAACTACAAGTGCTTCCACAGCATCGTTCTTCTTGCCCTTGTCGATGCCAAATACTGCTTTCTGTTCATCGATGCTGGCACCAAAGGCCGAATCAGCGATGGTGGTGTGTACCGAGAGAGTGAACTATCAAGAGCGCTCCAAGACAACTCTCTCAATATCCCAGAACCAAAGCCGCTTACAAATAGAGAAATACCAATACCATTCGTCATTGTCGCTGATGATGCGTTTTCACTTGCACCAAACCTAATGAAGCCATACCCCAATCGAGGACTTACTGTAGAGGAAAGAATCCACAACTATCGGCTAAGTCGAGCAAGGAGAGTGTCAGAAAACGTTTTCGGAATTTTTTCCAACCGTTTCCGTATTTTTCTTGGCACGATAAACTTGTCACCCGAAAAGGTTGAGCTCATCACCCTCACTGCATGTGCACTGCACAACTTTCTACTGACAGAGAGCGGATCCGTTTACATGCCTGCGGATTTAATTGTCAGAGAGGATGCCAAAGGTCGTGTCACTCCCGGAAGTTGGAGGGCCGAAAGAGTGCAAATGACAGGGATTGGAAGAGGTCTTTTGGGTAGAGCATCCCGTGAACCAATTGCAATTCGCATAACGTATTATTTTATTTTATTTTTTGTCACAAGTCATTTTCATAATTTTCAGTCGTTATTCATCTCTTCCATTATCCTTTCTGTTATTAGTCGATGAATATCTACCTTGAGCTCTACAACATTCCGTTTCTTTTTTAGTAATAACATTTCTGAGCCAACCCACTCCGAAAATTTTATTACATGGAAGGGATCGTCTGCTGAACGACGCTCTGAAGAATTCAACCGATGAGCTAATATTTCTGCGATGGAGGTCCTTGCCTCGCCTGAAATATTGTCCACCTCCGCTGTAGATGTAACTGAAAGAAAAGACAAATTATGCGAGTTTTAATTTTGAAGCAACCATTCAAATGAAATGTGATGATAATTTCATTTATGTTGCTTATTAATAATAAAAATCCTTCACTTTGGCACATTGACAATGCACCTTGTGTTCAGAGTTAATTATTTGTAAATATAACGAGGGGCTGGGGGGGGTGGATAGCTCATGAGCATGACCTCATGGAGGTATCATTCACCAGCCAGCAGCTAGTAACAACAAAGCCGATGCTCCCACTTGCAGCACAAGGGCAACTATCTGGACCAATCAGCAAGACAATAAAAAAGATCAACTAAAAAAGATCCGGTTGATCATCGGCAGCGGTAGCGGCAGCGCCAGCGGTAGCAGCAGCAAGATGACAGCGCCGCAGCTCACCTGTTCTGCCGCGTTTTCCTCCCCTGCTCGGTCTGCCTACATCCAACGAGCTTCTTCGGGATGTGGCGGCAGAATTCTGACGGGATGAGCCAGCGGAGAAGCTCGGATAGATGGGTGTGTCGTCCATCTCCTGCCGCTCTATCTCCTCTACGAAAATGTCGTCGAAGGCATTTGATGGTTCAGCCGCTTCCACGTCTTCCCCGCATAGCGCCATCTGGGGGAGTTGAATGTCTCATGTAAAAATATTTAAACATGAAATTAGAGGCAGCGTGTGTGCCTTGCTCCCAAGTTCGATCCTACACTCTGATTAAAATGAGTTTACCAATGATTCCCACAGCCTTCAACAACATTTGGCCATAAGAGCTTATGTTAATAAAATCATTTAGAAAACACTGACTCTGGTAAAGATAGGCAACAAGTGTAGTGGCCGGTTACTCGTAGCTGTGGTTTTCTGCATTTGTCAACAACTGTTTCAGACATAAACTGGGATGGTTCCTCCACAAAAAACCTTGCTAGTACAAATTCTTCTTGACTTGTTTTGGTTCCCACAAACAAAATAAATGTATGCAGTAGTGCTGCTCAGAAGCACAGCGCTGGGTTCAATTTTAAGAATTCTGTGGACAGAATTCTGACGTAGTCCCATACACGTTGTGCTTCTGAGCGATTATTTATTCTGTGGTAGTACCTAGTTATAGGTAAACTACCTTGGGCACTTACAGCACTACTCTGCTGGTTTCCCTGCGAAAGGTTGGAGCGGCCTTTGGGGTGTACAATGTGCTGCTCTAAAAACAAGAGCTGCTTGTAACACCAAAGGCTCGGCATCTCAACGCTGTCGGAACTGCAGCCGCTGACTCGCGAGTTTCGTAGTTTGGTGGAGGCATCACAGAATTGCGTCCTGAGACCTGCTATCTTCTTCTTAAGCTGGTCAAGCGTGACCCCAGGACGCAGTTTCTTCACTTCTAAAGCGATGGCCTCTAGCGCCGCTTGCCGTTTGTTTCTGGACAAATAATTGAATAAGTATTGTGAAGATGAAGCCATGGTTTTAGGTTATGCGGAGAGTTGCAGTTGTTTCTCTACCATAGCCTGCAAACGAGCCGTCTCCGCCGAGACAGCCGCGCCCGAGTCCACGGCTTTGGCAAATGATTTTTGACCGAGGCCATTCTGAGTTTGTAGGCGTTTTCTAGCTTCGAACAAGGAAATGTTGTCGATCGTCTTTATTTCCACGATTTTCCGCTCCAACTTCCACTGTGGGCAGTCGCGGGACCACACAGGGTGGGCTGCCGAGCAGTTAGCACAGTGGAAGCTGTTGCTGCACGCGTCAGTCTCGTGATCCTCTTTGGCGCACTTCCCACAGATGGGCTTCCGCTTGCAATCCAAGCTGGAATGGCCGAACATCTGGCAGGTGAAGCACCGCAGAGGATTTGGAATATTTGGCCTGACGGGCAGACGCAAGTAGCCAGCAAAGATGAACTCCGGGTGCTTAGGGGTGCCAAAGGTCAGGATGAGCAATGGTGTTGGCATGAGGGCACCGGTCTTCTTGCTCATCACTCGATAAACGTCAGTGACGCCTTGACTAGCTAGCTCTCTTTTTAGTTCTTCGGTTGGTAAGTCCTGCATATCAAAGCTAAAAATTACTCCCTTTAAGGTGTTAAGGGATCGATGCGCAGTCACGGTGATCGGCATGGTGTCGAATGACGTTGCCGATTGTAGTTTTAGTGACTTCTCACCGTTTGCAACCTCTACCAGGAGCGATCCATCCCGGAGGCATTTTGAGCTCTTGACATCGCCAGCGATAAGTAATAATCCGCGTTTCTGCGCAAAAGGCGAGACAGTGCGGAAGTATTTGCCGTTTTCCAGTTTTAGAATGAGGAAGAGTGGCTCCACACTCCTGGGAGCCACTACATCCTTTAACAAAATCTCCTCCTCCAACAGAGGACGAAGGTGCTTTTTACGATTAAGGGGGGGAATTTTAATTTGGGTATCCATATGAATGGGAATGGTTTCATCCCCCGGATCCCTGCCCACTACGGAGCCCAACCAGGAGGACGTCCCACTGGGACGCCGGGGTTGTCCGGGGAAATAGTCAGGAGTAACCGGCAGTCGCGAGTGACCGCAACTGGTGGGGCCCAGCAACACCCATCACGCCACCGGTGCCCCCCTACTTATCCACGTGTGTGGTTTTAACGCCCCAGGCGAGCCGATTGGCTGGGGGTGGATTAGCCCCCAGCCTCCTGTTTTGGACGAAGCGGAAACTAAAGGGGTGTGTTGGGACAATTGTCTATAATAACCAGACAATTACCCCTCAACCCCCAAGAAAATATTTTCCGCCCGTAAAGGTTACCGCGCACGGCAAACACGCAGGTAAGCGTTCAGACCTGCACAGGGGGTCGGCAGGAAGAGAAGACAGGAGTGTGTAGGAAAGAGAAGAGACAGCAATAAGGTAAGGCTCGAGAACTCCCTGTGCAGGTCACCAGTCACAAGACATCGCTGGAGCCTACAACGACTGACAGTCAACCGAATCATATCCATGTTTGTAGCCGATTCGTCAATGGGGGGAACCCCGCCGCTGTCGCAGAAGACAGACGGTGGGTTCGGGAGGCGGAAAAAGAGATGAAGTAAGAAGGAAGATGAAGAAAAGATGGTGAAATGAAAGGTGGGGGAGATAAAGAGCGCCAGATCCTCCCTAGACCAAAGTCCGGGTCCCGCGACAACGACGGGGCGGGCTAGTCTTGGTCTGGTTCCTCCCCGGGAGCCTGTCCGGTATAGGAGACCTTGGTGGGAGTGGAACCTCCCCCGGCATGGCCTCCCGGATCATCGGACCACACAAACCCCTTCACCACGGTAAGGTTCTAGCCTCGAAGGGGCCAAGCGCTCTTAATCAGTCCAATTCACTCTTCAGGAACGTATAAGTACTGTACTTGCTTCTTTTGTTTATCTATAACAGGAACTTGTGCTCGATCACATCAAATCTACCCGAATGGATGCATGAGAGTCAAAATGCAACCATTGGAAAGTTTTTGTTTTGCCCGGCACAAGAATCAGAGAACAGAGTCAAAGATTTCACAGTTTCCGGTATTTCACTTAAAGCTTTGATAATGCACGAAACGATCTCATCTGATCCACGACCAGCAATATTTTCGGACCAGAGAAATATGTATTTCATAATATTTCCAGTCTATTAAATTGAAATAATATTATTTCAGGTTTGTAAATAATAGCTACCTGTTCTGGTAGTCGGCCGACGTAATGACATACAAGCAGGTATGCCGCTCGTATTCCTCAATTATTTTACTAGATTCTTCTCGAGTCCAGCTCGCTTCTCTACTGGCGTCCATTTTTCCCGACTGACACAGCTCGTCTCTGATTGGTCGGTTTTGACAACATTTGTGTAGAATATAGAACTTGCTCTATACGACAAAACTTGCACACATTTTCTTGTTGTGCACCGCAAAGTTGTATGTCCATAGTTGGCGTAGATAAAAAATTACACTTGTACGCAAAAGCGGAGTCGGCAGGGCTTGTTGCAGGTCAAAGCAAAGTGTTGCGTGAGTTGGGTCTTCTTTGGCGCGTTGAGCATCTTCCTCTAGCGCATCGTGAGCTTCTTGAGCCTTGGAAAGATGGTCGGACTTGTTATGTAGAAACCCTTCCTTTTCTGTTTCATGAGCTGCACATTCGATTTGCACGCGAATCCCATCGCAAGTTTTGCAAGTGTCGGTTCGGGGTGAACTGAATGATAAATTAAATTCTGTTTTGAATATAGTGCGGTAGCAGTGAGCAGTTACCGGCTTCAAACCACGGCTCATCATATCTTCTTTATACAAAGTGTACAGCAGATAAATGTTGAGTTCAGGGGAAAGGTACCTTCTTTCATGGTTGTCCTCCCTCGAATAGTGACTCGGACGCTTAGGTATCTTCCTTATGTGTTCTCGGGCAGTGTTCTTTGCTGCTTCGTCGATTTTATTAGGACGGTTATTGTGTTTTCCACGTTTATCTCTAGCCGCATTTGTTTGCGCCTTCGTTTTCTTCAATATGCGGCACAGCCGTCCATTGCTCACTCTGTGCAAATTTAAAAAGGCCTCTTTACAGATAACGCGATCAACACCATTGACATTCACTGTGTAAACACGAGTCGCTTGCCAACGGCTGTCAGCACCTTTCTTCGTGCATACCCTCTTCGGTACGAGAACAGTTACACATCCGCTTAGATGGGCATTTTGAATGTCAAAACTTGCCAGCTTCCAAAACATAGAATGCACTTTGATACATTGCTCCGGGCCTAAATTCTCGAAGCACTTCAAGAGGCATTTGCACGGATTACCCATCTTCTTTGCAACGATATCCTTATATTGAGTATTTTTGGATCGTTCGCCCGAGTTTCGTCTTCGTTTCTTTTCGTTTCGCTCGTAACGTTCAGGGTGGCGTAGTTTCTTCTTTCCTTTCTTCGTGATGATTTCCGTCGCGTCAGATGATTCGTCCGATGATTCATTCTCATACTCGTTGGACGAATGTCTTGCTTGAAGTTCAACGGCTTCTACAACAGGCTCCAGAAGCACATTTCCAGGACCGTCAGTCGGATCAACACAGACTAAAAGAGTCGTTTGCTGAACTGGCTCTTCAAGTTCACAGGTGTCACATTTTCATCATCATTTTCGTCTGCCGACTCGCTATACACATCACTGACCTCATCTAAGCACTCGAATATCTCCTCATCGTCCATTGAATAGGAAACTTAACCTAGAATCTATGAATGTCGATGTGCTTGCTCACATGTCAACTATGACGCAATTTGAAGATGGCCACCTTTTAAAGATCTCCCATTGGTCCATTCAAACTGAGGCAGAACTCGCGCACATAGGTTGTGGCATAGACCATTTATGGCCAAACCAAAACCTGTCTTGGAGTTTACCAAAACTTTAAATGTTTAATATAAAACCAGGGCATTTTTTTGAGGATAGACCAATGTGATATTCAGAAAGAGCGCAACACGTTACATGTGAATCCATAAAAAAGGGGCATAGCCCACTACTGCACCCAGCCCTTCAAATCTTCGTGCTAGAGGCAACTTCCAGATATCCATCGAACACGACATACACTTAGTGTGAATTTAATCCTAAATGCAAATACTCGTTGCATGGACGGTAGATGATGATTATTAGAAACGAAATATCAATTCCAAAATTTACATCCGTACCGGGACTCGAACCCGGATCTTTGTCTATCCGGGACACTGCACTAACCAATTGTGCTATACGGACGACCAACTGTGGAATTGATATTAAGTTTATTTGAGTTGTTGGGCTCCATGGAGATAGATTCAGGACTATGAGTGACCATAGAAGGCGCTGAATCTAGTGACGCTATGCTGCGATCACACACCAACAAACTCGACTAACCCCAATTATGACGTTGGGTACGCTTGTATTAATGTGAATTTAATCCTAAATGCAAATACACGTTGCATGGACGGTAGATGATGATTATTAGAAACGAAATATCAATTCCAAAATTTACATCCGTACCGGGACTCGAACCCGGATCTTTGTCTATCCGGGACACTGCACTAACCAATTGTGCTATACGGACGACCAACTGTGGAATTGATATTAAGTTTATTTGAGTTGTTGGGCTCCATGGAGATAGATTCAGGACAACAACTCAACAACTCAAATAACTCAAATAAACTCAATATCAATTCCACAGTTGGTCGTCCGTATAGCACAATTGGTTAGTGCAGTGTCCCGGATAGACAAAGATCCGGGTTCGAGTCCCGGTACGGATGTAAATTTTGGAATTGATATTTCGTTTCTAATAATTAACGACATACACTTGATTACCGAAATGGCGTATCAAATATCTGACATAGACATTGAAGAAATCATGAAATGTTGCTGAACGCGCCCACACAACGGCGGGACACTGTTGGTGCAGGGCACTTAAGTTTCCATAGCCGCAGCCAGCGCGGCTTTGTTGGTTTCCCTCAGTGATGCGTCGGTGAAAAGTGAGGTTGGAAAAGGTGCCAACTCGTATTTCAAACACTCCTCTAACTGCGTATCCGTTCTTTTTATGCATATTATTCTGCTAAACAGTTGCATCGTGTTCACATGCACAATTTTGTCGCGAATAACAATACCCTTGCAAACCGCAGCCAGTGAGACAACTTTATCATTTGTTTTGAGCTTTAAGTTTCCGAAGGTTTTTCCAACCATCGTCCTCACGCAACAAGACCTACTTGACGGGCAGTCACAATTTACTGCTTTATTTCCGACAACGCCACAGTGATACTAGTTCTTGGGAATAAGTGTACGAAAATGGCGAATGAGCAGCAAACCAAGCCGAGAACTTTCCCAAGTCAAGACTGTCTCGCGCTTGTCGTGCTTTCCGCAGTTCCACATGTTGCTCTGAAGAGCCAAATGTCACACCGCAGAAGTCCTCGAACGCGTCGGTGATTTCGATGCACGCCGGCATGCAGAGCACTCAATGCGCCAGGGTGCTGTCGGTCAGTCCTCGGCCTTGCGTGGCGTAAGCCCTCTCTGGGTTTTAATCTGCCTCATCAGCATCACTAGCTCGATACTACTAGCTCGACTCCTACTATCTACTAGCTCGATTGTCATATCAGACCAGATCCCTCCCCAGAGCTAATCAGACCTCCTGATAGTGAAGTAGCCTTCAGTGAATTTTTATATTTATTCGGTGCCATTTTCACATCTAGATTTGTCATTTCTTGGTGGTAGCAGATGGCAGATGGGCTGCAGCGTGGAAAAAGGGGAGCATTTGCCGCACACAGTGCAGGTGTAGGTGCCAATCCCCGTAACCCTCAGCACGGACGTAGAGCCGGATCAGTTGGACCTGTTTATAGTACTCGATCCAGAGTTTTGCAGTGCGCGGAGAGTGCTTGGATGCGATGTGACTGTTGAACT
This sequence comes from Nemurella pictetii, assembly GCA_921293315.2. Taxonomy (NCBI): domain Eukaryota; kingdom Metazoa; phylum Arthropoda; class Insecta; order Plecoptera; family Nemouridae; genus Nemurella; species Nemurella pictetii. The sequence goes on along the minus strand of OV121116.1, from coordinate 4,978,986 downwards.
CCCCCATTACGTTGATGCAGCATCTGAGTCAGCCGCTGCCATTAGAGGCACGGTGTTATTATGCAAGTCAGTGTAAAGAGTCTTCAACACGTCGCGATGCTCATCGTGGCCGTCTAGTTTATTTAAAATCATGACTCTCAGTGCCTGTTGTGTCAAAAAATGAGCACGAAGCGCCCGGGCATAAGGATGACCCGTCAACATATGTAGCATCGATCCCTTTGCATACCCAGTTGCCCACAGTTCCTTCAGTCCGCTGCCAGCCATGATGTATCCAATAGCTCCCATGAATGACATCAATAGGTGGAAGCCACCTAGACGAACTATAATTGATGACAGTTCTGAGTCAGTCGATCCAGATACCATTTCCACAGCCTTGGCATACAGCGGCTGATCAAAGGTTATCATGCAATGAGTTTGGTGTTGCTTTTTTCTTTGCGCGACCGCAAATTTGAGGGCAGTGTAGCATTACCTGGGTCCAAGGTGATGAAGGGAAGTGGTAAAACGCGGCTCGCCCGATATTCTTTCGAGCCTTTCATGCTTAGCTCCATGTATCCACTCCATCCTGGTGGGTTCGGAACGTTTAACCACGTGCCACACATCCAGACGAAGTCCAGTGACAGCGATGTGAGCAGACCTGGTGGCGTCGGCGTCGTTGTGAGCGACACGTCTTCCACTAGCACACCGCCAAGACCCGGGTTTGAGTGCGGCTTTTTAGGGATGATGGCCACTTTACTGAACTCACCGATGGTTTCAGCAGAAGGAACTTGTTTAATTCGAGAAATCACCCCGCACGTGGTGACAGCTGACGAAGGGGTTACGGAGCGAATTCCACCCATGGCGTGAAACGATGATGATGATGATGATTCTTGTTTAAGGGCATTCAACCTTTTTGGGGCGGTGCCCTGGTTATTCATGCCCGATAGATCCATTAAAAGTCAGAGATTAAATTTTAAAATATATTCGTCAAATGTGCGACTGTCAAAAATTTAAAAAGTTTATCAATTGTTCGTCTCCTAAAATGAGTTCGATTTTATCCTTAATCGCCAGCTGCTGTTTTATAATTCTAAATTTCTCACATTCCACTAAAATGTGCTTAACAGTCAGGGGTACCAGGCATGTTTCACATGTTGGTGCTGGGTCGTTCGAAAACAGGAACGAGTGGGTCAGTAGAGTGTGGCCAATGCGAAGACGCGTGAGGACCACCTCCTCGCGCCTCACCGACATTATTGGTGACCTCCAAGGTTCAATGGTGGTTTTTATCTCCCGAAGTTTGTTATTTTGTTGATCATCCCAAATCGCTTGAAATTTATTTTTAAAACGGGATTTAAAATGAGGTTTTAAATCAAAGTGACTAATTCTTTGATCGTCAAGGGCCACCTTATCTAGAGCCTCCCTAGCGGCTGCGTCAGCAAGCTCGTTGCCCATAATCCCTACGTGTCCAGGGACCCAGCACAATATCACACTGACATCCCTGAGAGACAGGGACGACAAGAGGGAGTGAATTCCCTGGACGAGGGGGTTAGCCGAGTATATAGCATCAATAGCTTGGATGGAGCTAAGCGAGTCACTAAAGATTAAAAAGTTTGATTCGTCTCGATCCTCGATATGTTGTAGTGCTTTGAGGATCGCAAACATCTCGGCCGTGTAAACACTGCACCGATTGTCAAGTTTAAAACTATATTTTATTTGGGGAGAAGAAATAAAAGCGCAACCAACCGAGTCGGAGCTTTTTGAACCATCTGTGTAGTAGTGAATGTGGTGCGGATGGTCGGCACATATCTCATTAAACCTGCTCTGGTAGACTATAGAGCTTGTTTGGGCTTTCCCCAGGGATGCCAAGTTGACAAGACAGGAAGGTCTGGGAACGGACCAAGGAGCAACCGAGCTAAGAGCAATCGGGTACATTCTTGGGACCATGAAGGTCTGTTCCACGAAAATCCTCCCTAACCTTATGCCTGCAGGACAGGTAGAAAATGGTTTAGCATTATAGATTGCTTGGAACCGAGGGTCTAGCAGAGACTGGTAAGTCGGGTGGTGTTTCATTGATAGTACTTTCGATGCGTAGGATGTTAGTAAGTACTCTCGACGAAGTGCAAGCGGTGGCTCCCCTGAATCACAATAAAGGCTCTCCACCCGGCTGGTTCGGAGAGCTCCGAGAGCCAGCCGAATGCCCGTGTGGTGGATGGTGTTGAGGGGTTTGATGTAGCTACTACGCGCCGAGTCGAAAACAATACTACCGTAGTCCAGCTTGAACCTTACCAGCGCCCTGTAGACCCTGGGCATGACCGTACGGTCAGCACCCCAACTAGTGCCCGTTGGGTATCGCATGAGGTCAAGGGATTTGAAACATTTGACTCTCAACTGGTTGATGTGAGTCTTCCAGTTGAGTTTCTTGTCAAAGATGAGACCTAGAAATTTTACTGTGTCTGTAACAGTTAAGAGTTTCCCCCTCAGAGAGATCTCCGGGATGGGAAAGACGCCCTTGTGACGCGAAAAATGGATGCAGGTCGTTTTGGTCGCTGAAAACATGAAGCCCGTGCAGTCGGCCCACTTTGCCAGCCTGCCGACGGTGGTCTGGATCTGCTGGGTGGCTGAGGCGAGCCTGGCAGCTTTGCAGATAATTGCCAGGTCGTCGAAAAACAGAGAGGACATCACAGGTGACTGCACACATTTGGTTATGCCATTGATGGCGATGGCAAATAACGTCACACTAAGTACCGACCCCTGTGGTACGCCGTTTTCCTGGTTGTAGTCACTTGATAAAACATTTCCAATCCGAACGTTAAAAATTCGATCAGTCAGAAAGTTTAAAATGAACGTCGGCAGTCGGCCCTTAAGGTGGATCCGTACAGAAATTTATTGTTTTTGTTTTGGTAAAATTTTACTCAGATGTGGTCTATGCCGGAAAGAAATACTCAAAAAAATATTTTTAAAAATATTTTACTGGAAATTTTCCGGAAAATTTGAAAATTTGTTTGGTAAACATGGCACCACTCCTTCCCTCAATTAGGTCTAAATATTGGTGATATCAGTCTCGACAATTTTTTTTATCGATCAAGACACTTGCAGCTTGCCAATAAAGGAAGATGAAAGTTTAGAACTGCATACTTTTTCAGTAACAAATTTTGAAACAAAGCAAAAAAATTGGCAAATTTACGTCATATTGTTACGATAGAATTTAGACTGTATTAAATGCTAGGCCGAAATACAACTCGCTTGGCGATGTGAGATGTCGTAACTTGCCGGGACTTGAACAAGGGCGACTGATTTCTTGTTTAAACGTTTAATAAGAGACGGTATACACTAACGCTTACCCGAAATCCAAAAGACGCTAGACCCTCGCCCCACAGGTGCTGGTTCCTCTCTGCTCAAACCCTGACCAACATGAGCGCACCTGGGCCATTCGGGTATTGCTGACGCTTACACGACACATTCCTCACTTGTCACGCGTCAGCTCACCTAGTTACCAAAGTGCACTCCTGCATTTCGTAACACTCCCCCACCTTAGATGAAATCGTCCTGATTTCTGAAACTGTTACATCCGGGGGGGGGGGGGGGGGGGGCTCACACACAGGGTCTGAGCTCCGAGAGTCCCCGACCTGGCAACCGTTCTGTACACATTTCATCCTTGTCTACAACTACAATTTTCCTTAACCTAATTACAGTACAAATTCCGCAGAAGAAAAATAAAAATAAATACAGCACACCAAAATAATTGTACAGCAAGAGACACCCGAATACATCAATGCCCACGTCACTACGAGTCACGAGCGATCACCAGGTCGATAGCTAGAGTGACCCCGTCACTCCCGGTTGTGGTAGCCCGCCACGTTCCGTTCGGCGCTAACGCTCTTAGCGTTTCAAGAGTCACTGAGTCCGGTCGAGCGATCGTCGTCTCCGGCGGTGGCGGTGGCAGTTGCTTCTCCCTTCCAGTTGGACGGATCTCCGTTGTTCGGCTGCGCCGGCAGCAGGGACACCTTTCCCGCATCCGCTTCCAGACCAGGACGACGATAGTGGCGGCTAGAATAGCTAGGAGCACCGTTATTGGGACCTCCAACAACCAGGAGGTAACCTGCGCGCTGTCCAAAGCTTCGACTGGCCGCGCAAAACAGCCAAGGAGTAGATAAGGCTGTCTGACGACGATCACGGCCAGCACCACAACTGCGAAGATGTTCATCCAAGGCCCGAGCGTCGTGTGGGCCGTCACCCGTCGCCATCCCTCCTGATCCACCGGTGGCTCCGGAACATCCTGTTCTTCCGGCGTCACTTGGAAGTGGAGATGCGGGATCCGGCTCGTCCAGTTTGCGTCCAGGCAGTGGTCCAAGGTGCTGAAGGTCGTCCGGCTTGTTGAGTCGACTAATGCTGGGCGCAGGACTTCCAAGTTCGTCCACGCGTGAGGAAGAACATGGGTCATGGTGACTTCTCCCCTCGATCCCGCATCGCAAGGGTAGAGCGTCCGCACGACGACCTCGCCCTGGGCGTGAAGCTCGCAACCGCAGGGCACATCCATTTCCACGGCTCCCGGCGCACCCGGAAAGGGTAGAATCAAATCGTGGCTTTCTCCCCCCCGGCACTGCACCCGAAGACCCGGCTCGGCGTGGGTCAAGGCGTAACGCTCCATGGTCAGCTGCGTCACGCGAAGATCCACCCTTGCTTCGCAACGAAACGCGCACACGCCAGCCAAATCCGTCGCCGATCCACCCTCGAATAGGCGCCGCACACACCCTCCCCCGTGCCGCAAACCCATCCGCGACCGCACTCTCGGCAGCAAACACAACCTCGCCTCCCCCAGGTTACAGTTCTTGAGGTCGCGACCACCCACCTCCACAAGATCTCGCCCATTCACTGCCATAACCGTGTCCCCAGCCTCCAGTTCACAGGTGGACGAATTCCACGCGAAGGGAATTGTCTCGAACCGGTAGACTCTCCACCGCCCGTGCAACCGAACCACTGGTACCCTGATGGAAACTACCACTCGTCCCGCCGCCACTACGCATTGGGCGATGTCCAGATTGTAGTAGGTGCCGACGTCTTCGGGTGAGATGGCCAATCCATAACCGTCCTTCGCGATCGCGAGCGCAAGTGTCCTCAAGTCGGCCCGCAGCGATTCCGATGGCACAACCCCGGATGGGATTCGTCGATTCCTGCAGTCGGCCAGGACCCGGTGGCGGAAGTCAACCATGGTGTCATGGGACATAAGATCCACGAGAGTTGTCACCGCTCGCAGCAGCTGAGAAAACTTGACATCATCCTCGTCAAGCTTCCCCCGAGCCGCAAGCCATAACCCCGCCTCTTCGGTAGCACGCTTCCTCTCCCGCCCCTCCGCCGCCGCAAGAGCCTCTGCCATGCGGTCTCCGTAGGCATTGAGCCCCAGCGTCAGGTTGCGAAGTTGATCGTGCTCCGAATGAAGTGCCCCCCGCACCCCGGAGAGGTATCTCCCGATGTTTTCCTCGTCGGTCAGGATGGCGTCCGTGTCCCTCTGTGTGGCAACCCAGCAGCACCACTGGAGGGCGTCCCCAAGGAAGGACAAAGAACGCCGACGTCTTCCCGCCGTAGCCTCCCGCGAGGCAGGCACCTCCCCGATGTTGGTGTCGAGCCAATCAAGCCGATCGGCCATCATGATGGTGGAATTCGCCACCCAACGGAGAAGCACACAGTCCCTTGTTTTTTCCGAACAGAAACCTCCGAAAGGCTGCGACATCGCCCCTATCCGCACCTGCCCCGGCCAGTTGCCCTCGTAGTGCAGCGGCACCGATGACTCATAAACCACCGCCTCCGGCACCGGCGTCCAAAACGCCCCAGACACCACCACCACTCCGTCCCGGACCAATGGTCCCCTACCCGCTACCACCTCTACCATCGTGATTCCCCACAAGAGAAGACTCGCCAAAGTTGCGCACATGACAGCCGTTCTGCAAAACAGAATACACAACCATCACCAGGGGTCCAAGTGTCAGGGAGAGTGTCTCCACCCATCGGCACATGGCTGCCCCGGAAAATGCTGACCCAGCGCCCGCAATCACACTTGCTCCACCTCCACGATCACAGCAATGGCCGCCGCGCTGATAGAGCACGCGCCAGCCTGCCAGACAGCCCGTCTCCCCCCTGTCCCTAGACACGCGCTACTTGACGGTCACCGCTGCAACGCCAGTGGTATCCTCTTCCCCAGCCAGGCGAATACTCGAGTCATCCTCACCCTCCTCCTCCTGCACCGTTGACAGGCGCCAACTCCCTGGTTGAAAGAAGGGCTTCATCCGCTCCACGTGAACCGTATCCTTCACCCACTTCGAACCTCTCTTGACCTCCACCTCATAGTTGACATCCGACACCCGACGCACTACCCTATAGGGCCCATGGAATCTATGCTGCAGCTTGTCACTCTTTCCCACCTTCCTAGTGGGTGAGAACACCTTCACCAGCTGCCCTGCATCATACGAGACCTCCCTACGAGTGGCGTCGACCCTCAGTTTCATCTTCCGCTGAGCCTCTCCGATCCGATCTCTAACCAACCTCCTTGCGCTCTCCAGCCGTTCCAAACGGTCCGCCGACTCCCCGAACAGGGCGGTGTCACCCCCCAGACCCAGGTCGATGGGGAGCGTCGCCTGATAGCCATAAACCAAATAGAACGGCGAAAAGCGCGTCGTCTCCTGTACCGCGGTGTTATAGGCGAAGGTGCAGGCTTTCACATACAAATCCCAGTCCCTGTGAGAGGTGGACACATAGTTAGACAACATTTGCGCCATTAACCCTGTAAGCTTCTTCGCATTTGAAAGGATAAAACCCACGCGAATCGCTCGGTCTCTCGACGACGCCTAACGCCTAAGGTTGTGGTCCTTAAAGAGAGGGGTAGGATGCCAACACAATATTCGGATATATGATAACAATTTACTGGATTTCAAAAAGATACACAAAACTCCCTAGTTCCCTTTAGCTAGCTAATGTTTCTGGCCAGAATAATACTAAACAGTGGTACTCAAGTATATGATCGTCGCAATGCGCGGTCGCCGTCGTCGAAAGTTCAGGCGGTAGCGTCGGGCGAGGCGTCCAGTTAGCGGACACACCGGGCGAGGCGTTCAGCGTCGTCGGGCGGACAGCGTCTAGCGAGGCGTCCAGTTGGCGGACAGCGTCTAGCGAGGCGTCCAGTTGGCGGACAGCGTCTAGCGAGGCGTCCAGTTGGCGGACAGCGTCTAGCGAGGCGTCCAGTTGGCGGACAGCGTCTAGCGAGGCGTCCAGTTAGCGGACAGCGTCTAGCGAGGCGTCCAGTTGGCGGACACACCGGGCGTCTAGTTAGGCGTACGGTTGGCGGACAGCGTCTAGCGAGGCGTACGGTGTCGGGCGGACAGCGTCTAGCGAGGCGTACGGTGTCGGACAGCGTCTAGCGAGGCGTCCAGTTGCTCCCGAGACTCCGGTTTTTCTGTCTCGTTTCTCTCTGGTGATTCCTCGAGCGCTCTCCCTGCGATCCCCTTCCAGGACGGACCTCGTGCCCTCGACGACCAATCCGGGAGTTTGTGCCCATATATGGTGCGAATACAATTTTGAGAACTCAGCAATACGACGATCTGCAGCGACGCGCTATTACCGTATCCACTAACATCTAGTTACATATTACTAAATTTAACATTTCAAAAATGAGAGCCGGGTACTTTTGAAAGGAGTGTAGGACGGGACCAAAACCTTACGCGTCGGCATTCTCTCCTCCCGGCTCGTTACCGCGAGCGACGCAACTGTGGCGCAATATGCTGCCCGAAGCAAGACTCCTGGCGCCCCAACATTCGGCTTATCAAGGATTAAATAAACTTGCGCGTGGCAGGAGCATGGGTACATTATGTGTACCTCACAACCCATTGAAATGTTCAACCAAACCGTTGCACTGAGGGTGATAGCTGGTTGTAAAAGTGCTACGCACCCCCAAACCTTTCAAGATGTCAGAGACCAGTTTGGATCTGAAAACCTGCCCCCTGTCCGTCAGGATCTCCCGAACACAGCCGTGTTGATAAATCACTTCGTCGATAAGGAACTCAGCCACCTCCGTCGCGTTACCAGCCGGTATGGCTTTCGCAATGCTCCACTTTGTGTGGTAGTCTGTGCAGCAAACGATGAAGGTACACCCCCTATGACTTTTAGGAAATGGCCCCAGAAGGTCACATCCTAACCTATCCCCCCTCGAGGACTATCACCGTACCGTGGTGAGGGGGTTTGTGTGGTCCGATGACCCGGGAGGCTCTGCCGGAGGGGAGGTTTCGCTTCCCATAAGGTCTCCTATACCGGACAGGCTCCCGGCGAGAACCCAGACCAAGAATAGTCCAGCCTTGCCGCTGTTGCGGTGCGCGGACTTTGGCCTAGGGAGGATCTGCGCACTCGTTTCTTTCTAAACCTTCTTTTCACCAACTTTTCTTCATCTCCTGTCTTGCTTCGTTTCTTGCCACCTCCCGAACCCACCGTCTGCCTTCTGCGACAGCGGTATGGCTCCCCCCCCATTTTGACGACATGGCTTTTGTTATCGGATTTCCCCTTTGGTTGATTTTATAGAAATACAGTCGGTTGTCGGTGCCAGGCAGCTGGTGACTGGTTGCCTGCAGAGGGAGTTCTCGAGTCGCTGCCGTTCTTATTTCTGTCCCTTCCCTGTCCTATTTCCTTAATTCTTCTCTTCTGGCCGACTCCCTGTGCAGGCTGTAAACGCTTACCCGAACCTTTGCCGTGTTTGGAGACCTGTAAGGGCGGAAAAGATCTTCCTGGGGGCTGAGGGGGTATTTCCCAGTTCGCCAGCAGAACAGACGGGGAATGCCTTTCAACACGCCCCTTTGGCTTCAGCTTCGTCCGAAACAGGAGGCTGGGAGCTAATCCACCCCCAGTCAATCGGCTCGTGTACTGGATTTTTTATTTTATTAAAAAACCTTACACAGGATGAGTAGGAGGGCACCGGTGGCGTGATGACCATTGTTTTGTGGTTAGTCCCAAACCCTACGGTCACTCACGTCTGCTGGTGCTTCTCCCGCTATATCTTCCGGACAACCCCGGCGTTAAAGTTTAACGTCCCCCTGGTTGAGCTCCGTGGTGGGCAGGGCTCGCGGGAGATGAATTTTATAAGTTTTCACATGGAAACTCAAATCACAACCCCCATTACCCCCCAAAATCCAAATAAGCGCGCACGTCCTCTGATGGAAGAGGAAATTTCTATTCATGATGTCATGACCAAGCCTTTAGAGCCACGCTTCCTCGTCATTAAGCTGACTAATAACAAAACCTTTAAAATGTTTCACCATTTGCGCAAAAACGCGGTCTTCTTCTGTTAGCCGGTGATGTTAAAAGCTCTAAATGTCTCAAAGATGGAACCTTGCTTGTCGAAACTAGCAGTTGCAAGCAATCAAAACAATTGCTGACGGCAACCAAATTTGATGATATGCCTATAAACGTGACGCCACACAAAATGCTAAACTCCTCTAAAGGACTTGTCTTCTGCCATGACTTGCTGAGCCTCGATGTGGAGGAGATTCAGCAGGAACTGGCACCTCAGCAAGTGACAGAAGTTTACCGAATGATGAGTAGGAAAACCGGCTCGCTCCAACCAACACCATTGCTACTACTCACATTCGGTACTCCCAAGCTCCCCGAATTTGTACTTGCCGGTTACCTTCGACTTTCCGTTCGCCCGCACATACCGAACCCTCTTCGCTGCTTCAAATGCCAGATCTATGGTCATCCTAGTGATGGCTGCACTAGGAAGTCGGTCTGTGGAAGATGCTCGTCTGAAGAACACGATTCAGACGCCTGCTCCAACAGTCCCCACTGTGTGAACTGCTCTGGCAGTCACCCTGTGTGGTCCCGCGACTGCCCGCAGTGGGTGCTGGAGAAGAAGATCCAAGAGCTGAAAGTCACAGAAAATATATCACTCTTTGAGGCAAGAAAAAGGCTCGGTACTCCTGGCGGCACTTCAAAAAAATCGTTTGCTAACGCCACCATTTCGAACGCTGCCGTCTCGGCGGAGACAGCTCAATTGCAGGCCATGTTAGCACAACAACTGCAACTCTCCGCTGAGCAGGCAAAACGTCACGAGGAAATGGAAAAACGCCACAAACAAGAAGTCACCAACCTTAAAAACCAACTTAAAGAAAAAACAGAAGAAATTGATACTTTAAAAAGACAAGTCCAAGAACTGTTGGAGACTAGGACTTTGCAGCTTGCTTCTGCAAAGCTGGCCACCAAGCAGACCGCGCATACAAAGAAAACCTCTCATACACCTATAACACTAAATTCTAAAACTATCGGTGCCTCCACGTCGACTCCCCCGTCCTCCAGGCAGGACGTCATGGAGACAGACTCCACCGATACGACGCCGGACAGCTGGCAGCAAGTCGAAAGAAGGGGGAAGGGAAGAAGCTCTTCTAAATAATACAGGAAAACACACCAAAAAATATGGCGAAAATAATCCAATGGAATTTACGGGGGTACTCCACTCAAAAAGAAGAAACTCGCCAACTTGTGTCCAGGCTCAGCCCACTGGTGTTATGCCTACAGGAAACGCACTTCAAACCGACTGATGCTCCTGTCCTAAGAAACTTCGACTTTTTCCGATTCGACTACGTCGCAGGACAGCGAGCGCAGGGAGGCGTTGCAACGGCTGTCCACAACAGCCTCCACTCGGAGATTGTTGCGTTGACCACCTCACTCCAAGCCGTGGCTGTGAAGATCTCTCTTCCCAGCCCCCTTTACATCTGCAACGTCTACCTTCCACCAGACAGAGTTGTTTCACAACAATCCATGGATGACCTCTTGGCACAACTCCCTCGGCCTTTTTTACTCGTTGGCGATTTCAACGCACACAATCCCATGTGGGGCGGCATTTCCACCAACCCGAAAGGTACGTTGATGGAGGACACCGTCAGGCTCCACAACGTAGTGCTGTTGAACGATGGCAGCAAAACGCACTTCTCAGCTGCCACGGGATCTTTCTCTGCCATTGATCTCTCGCTATGTTCGCCTTCATTGGCACTCGAAACGGACTGGTGTGTGTACGATGATCTCTGTGGAAGTGATCACTTCCCGATACAAATTGAATGCCGCATTCTTCCACCCCTTCCACTGCGCCAGCCAAAGTGGATAATCCAAAGGGCAGACTGGACCACTTTCCAAACTCTCGCTGTGTTTGGCAACTCCGACTTTGCTGATGTGGACGCTCATGTTAACCACTTCACCGAGGTGGTCATACACGCAGCTCAAAAGACCATTCCACAGTCGTCAGAGAAGCCGTACCGCGTGCCTGTCCCCTGGTTCAATCCTGAATGCAAGGAGGCGATCAGGAATAGACGAAGGGCTCTTGCCACGTTTATATCGCACCCAACTCTTACTAACCTAGTAGCATTCAAAAAGCTGAAAGCCAAGGCTCGCTTTACATGCAAACAGGCTAAAAAGAACTCTTGGAGAAACTACGTGTCCACCATTACTGCTCGTACACCAACATCAAGGGTTTTTGATAAAATCCGCAAGATTTCCGGAAAATTAAATTTCAAGCCCATTGCTGGCCTCCTGTGCAATGGGGTATTGTTTACCTCTCAACAGGAAGTCGCAAATATCCTAGGGGCGCAATTTTCCAAAATCTCCAGTTCTGCCAATTACACAGCGGCTTTTAAAAGTGTAAAACGGGCAGCAGAAAGAAATGTGCTTGACTTCTCAGCAAGCAACTCGGTTCACTACAACTTGCCTTTTAGCGACTGGGAATTGGAATCGGCTTTGAGAGCAGCAAAGGACACTTCACCTGGATTGGATCTCATCCACTACCAGATGATCAAACACTTGTCCTCTCAATCAAAGTCGTACCTTCTGAAATTGCTGAACGAAATCTGGCTCCAGGACTCTTTTCCGGCACAGTGGAGAGTGGCAGTCGTCATTCCGATCCTGAAACCCGCGAAAGACAAGTCGGACCCTTCAAGCTACAGGCCGATTGCACTGACGAGCTGCATGTGCAAACTCCTCGAGCGCATGATCAGTGCCCGGCTTGTGTGGTTCCTGGAATCAAAAGGTCTTCTCTGCGTTGAACAAAGTGGTTTCCGTCGGAACAGATCGGTGATGGATAACTTGGTCCAGCTGGAAAATTTGATCCAGGACACTTTTATCCAACGACAACATCTCATCGCCATCTTCTTCGACTTAGAGAAGGCATACGACACGACGTGGAAGTACGGCATCTTGCGCACCATGCACAGATGGGGCTTCAGGGGCCACCTCCCCCTTTTCGTCCAGAATTTCATGGCTCAACGTACTTTTCATGTTCGTGTCGGCAACACGATGTCTTCCCCGTTTGAGCAGGAGAACGGGGTCCCACAGGGAGCTGTTCTCAGTGTCATATTGTTCGCAATCGCCATCAACTCGATCACTTCGTGCATCCGCTCGCCCGTACGTGCATCGCTCTATGTTGATGACTTGGCTATTTTCTACCGGACAGGAAACCTCAACTCCGCCCAACGACAGCTTCAATTGTCAATCAATCGATTGCAAAATTGGGCTGACCTTCATGGGTTTCGGTTCTCCTCCACGAAAACAACATGCTTGCATTTTAGTCGACACCGAACGCTTCACCCGCACCCCATCTTGACTTTGTCCAGCAATACCTTACCATTCGCAGAGTCCGCTCGCTTTCTCGGGCTGGTTTTCGATGAGAGACTCAACTGGTTGCCGCATCTTCGCCAACTTAAAACCAAGTGTCTCAAGGGATTAAACATCTTAAAGATCTTGAGCGGTACCTCCTGGGGAGCTGACAGGACGTCCATGCTCCGACTGTACCGCTCTCTTATAAGATCGAAACTAGACTTTGGCTGTGCGATCTACGCATCTGCACGAAAGTCCTACATCGGCATCCTCGACCCTGTGCACAATGCGGGCATTAGGCTGTGCACTGGTGCCTTCCGGACCAGTCCCATTCCCAGTCTTTACTGCGAGTCAGGAGAGGCACCGTTGGCAACTCGGCGCGACTACCTCCTTGGGAGTTACTTATCAAAATTAAGAGGTTTGCCCAAACACCCGGCCTTTCAGACTGTTTTCAGTCCCCCATACCAGCCTATTTATAACATCAGGCAAAGAGCAACAAGGCCTGTCGGCATCCGAGCAAAGGATCTCGTTGAAGCTCTGGAAATGAACTTGCCATCTGTCCTGCCGGTCGGAATTAGCCGGGTGGCTCCCTGGTCTTTTCCTAAGCCAGTGTGTCTGTTGCAACTTGCTCAACACACCAAGGCTACGACCAGTCCAGCCGTGTTCCGACAACTCTTTGGCAACCTACGTGACACGTACAGGCAACACACTTTGATCTACACAGACGGATCGAAGGTGAACGAATCGGTCGGGTGTGCCTTTATAGTTGGCAACACAAACGGTAGCTTCAGACTCCATTCGTTCTGTAGCGTCTTTACAGCAGAAATGTTTGCAATCCTCAAGGCCCTTGAACACATCAAGCGTGCTCGTCACAAACATTTTCTGATCTGTTCTGACTCTATGAGCTCCCTTCAAGCTTTATGTGATCCTTTCTCCACAGACAATCTCGTGCAAACGATCCAGAATACCCTAGGAGAGCTGAGTCTTTCAGGAGTAGAGGTTCTTCTTTGTTGGCTCCCGGGGCATGTCGGCATCGCCGGCAATGAGATGGCCGATAGAGCCGCCAAAGCAGCCACTGCAAAACCTGAAGTTGACTTCGAATCTGTGCCATCTTCAGATTTGAAGAATGTTTTCAGGACAGTAACCAAGCAACATTGGCAGTTGTCCTGGGACACTACCCTTGCCAACAAACTTAGGCCCATCAAAGAATCCGTGGCAGCCTGGAAATCATCAGCCCGTCGCTCTCGACGAGAAGAGGTTGTCACAACCCGGATGCGCATCGGCCACAGTTTCCTTACCCACGTCTTCATCCTCAAACGGGAAGAACCGCCGATGTGCACCGCATGTGACCAGCCTCTTTCACTGAAGCACCTCCTAGTCGAGTGTGCCGATCACCGGCAGTTGCGTAGGTCCCTGAAACTCCCTGGAAGCATGCAGGATGCACTGAAGGATGACGCGCGCTCTGTCGATCTCGTGCTGAGATTCCTGCAGGAAACCGGTTTTTATAATTCCATTTAGTTTTGAGTCATTATAAAATTCTTTTTAGCCTCAGGCAATCTTTGTGATGCCTGAATTGTTTCTTTCTACTCGCAAGTATTTATAAAGAATGCGTTTAGAACATTGACTCGTATTTTTAGCATACTGACTTAGAAAAACTTTTGTATCTATCTAAAATAATTTCAACTTTTAATCGTGTGTTCGGCACAAATAGCCACGCAGCTGACGTGCCGTTAAACACCACAAAATCAATCAATCAACCTAACCTATCAAACGGGTCGCCCACGGGTATAGGGTGCAAGAGCCCCGCGGGACGCTGCCTCAACCCCTTCCTTGACTGACATGACGGGCAACTGCGCACATACCTCTCCGTCTCCACTCTCATACCTTGCCAGAAGTACCTCTCCTTCACTTTGCAAAACGTTTTGAGGAACCCCAGGTGGCCACCCCCCACGGGGTCGTCATGCAAGCTACTCAGTACCTCGAACTTCAGGACTTCGGGCACCACCACCACCTTGGTCGCGCCCCCGTTCTGAAAGCTCTTCCGATACAAGACGCTATCCTCCACCACATAGCTTCGTGCCTGCCGGCTCACCCTGCTGTGCGCTTGATCCGGGTTTTCCATCGCCTCCAACAATTCCCTCAAGGGTGCGTCCTGTCTCTGCAGATCAGCCAACGCCTCCATGTCAATCGCGAATAGGTCCGAGTGCAGCCCACCAGCCAGGTCACCCCCCTGTTCGGACCCCGCCCCCGCGTGCGGATAACGCGACAGGCAATCCGGCCCCACGTGCAACACCCCCGACTTATGCTGAATCTTAAAGTCGAAGTCCTGCAGCATTATGGACCATCTAGCTAGTCTCCCCCCTACCTCGGCATTCTTCCCCAACCAACACAACGAGTGATGATCCGTTACCACCTTAAAAGCCCGCCCCCAGAGATACGGCCTCCACACGCGAATCGACCAGACTATGCCAAGACACTCTTTATGGGTAGTGTTGTATCGACTCTCCGCGTCTGACAGTTTCCTTGACGCATAGCAAATGGGGTGCAGACCGTCATCGAATCGCTGCATCAGTATCGCCCCCACCCCCACATCCGACGCGTCCGTGTGGAGTTCAGTCTCCGCGGCTGGATCAAAATGTCTCAGAACCGGGGCGGCAACCAGCTGGCTCTTTAGCGCCATGAACGCTGTCTCCTGCTCCCCACCCCATGCAAACGTAACCCCTTTCCTAGTCAGGTCCGTCAGAGGCCGCGCAATTTCTGAGAAGTTGCGGATGAATTTCCTATAAAAATTAGCCAGTCCCAAGAAGGATCTCACACCCTTTACCGACCCCGGCACCGGAAATTCCGACACAGCCGCCACTTTCTGTGGGTTCACCCGAATCCCGTCCCCGCTTACCACGTGCCCCAACACCTTCACCTCCTTCTGGCCGAACGAACACTTCCCAGGGTTAAGGGTGAACCCCGTATCTCTAAGACGTTGGAATACCTCCCTCAGCCTTGCCAAATGAACGTCAAACGAGCTTCCCATGACAAGAATGTCATCCAAATAAACCAAACAGGAGCTCCATTTCAATCCCGCGAGCACCCTGTCCATGTTCCTCTGGAAGACCCCAGGGGAGACTCCCAGACCGAAAGGCAACACCTCGAAGGAGAACAACCCATCGGATGTTATAAAAGCCGTTACATCCTTCGATTTCTCCGCCATTGGTATTTGCCAAAACCCCGAAAAAAGATCCAACGACGTAAACACGGTTGACCCATTTAGATAGCTCAGGACGTCGTCAATAACAGGCAAAGGGTAGGAGTCCATTCGAATAACTTTGTTCACCCCCCTGTAATCGACTGCGAACCTCCAGCCCCCCGTCTTCTTCCTCACCAGCACAACCGGGCTTGCGTAGGGCGACTTAGGCCTTTTAATAACCCCATGCCGCAACATCTCCGCCACCTGCCTACTTATTTCCTCCTTCTCCTGGTGCGACACACGATAGGGTGGTTTATGTACGGGAGTCCTATCCAATAAATCCAAATCACACTCCCCTACTGTTGCCCTCCCCACCTGGCTAAGAGACCATGCGAACAAATCCGCGAACTCGCCCAGCAGCGATGTTAACTTCCCCCTGTCCTCTACCCCAAGATCGGGATTTACCGTCAGCTTCTCCATCCACCCCTCACTCATAACCCGCTCACCCTGCTCAACGGCCGTCACCAAAGCCTCCCTCCCAACGTCAAGCTCCTCCTCCAGTTCCCCTTCAACCACCTCCCCCAACACAGTGCCCGAGTAAATGACGCATGAGACCGATGATGTATTTGTGACCCCTATCACCAGAGACGAGCGCTTCCCAAAAACGATCCTGGGCAGCAGTAGCCCCCAGTTCGCAAACAGTCTCGCGTCAGGCTCAAAGACATTCACGTCATACACCGCCTGTCTTGCAACATCGACCGTACATTCCAAGCCCTGTCCGCTCAGCACTATTGCTTCCTTGTTCGCAAGAATTCGCTGAGGTGGCGTCTCTGTCACCGGCAGTATGCTATGAATTTCGGAATCGCTAGTTGCGTCATGCGTTGACAACTCAGCACCATTCGCAAACGGCACGCGAACGCTTCCACTGTCGTGTGCCATTGAGATTGACCTACATGCGTAGGCAATCGTCACTTCCTGCTTTTCACAAAAGTCATTCCCAAGTATGCAGGCCGCCGAGAGCCCCTGACTGCGATCATTGGAACTAAAAATTTAGCATCCCCTAAAATCAGCTCTACATTGACCCGGCCCGCTAGCCTCAGCATGGACTTATTTGCAGCCCTCAAGACCAGCCCCTGTACCGGCTCCAGACTTAGGTGTGAAACCAACGACTCGTCTACGCAGCTGACCGCCGCCCCGGAATCCAAAAGAGCCGCTACCTCTACCCCTTCCACCCTTGTATGAACCTGGAGTGCTCCCATTGTCCGGATGACAACCACCTCCTCCGTCTGGGTAGCCGCTAACATCTCCCTGCAAATCCCTGGGACTTCGCTCAAATACTTTTTGCGATCTTTCAGTGCTTCCCCTTGAATCCCCGCGCTAGATTCCCGCGAAACCTTCCCCCTACTCTGCCTTTTCCTTTTCCTCCGGGCTCCCCCACCCTCTGCGACTGAAGCGCCCGCTGCGACAGCCGCAGCTATACGTTTTTTGACCCATCCCCGCTCTCTGCCAAGAACTTGTCCACCCTCTCCCGCTCCGGGCACGACCACGCGAAATGACCAACCCGCCTGCAGATGTAGCAACCTGCCCTTCCCCACTGCGATCTCTGGCGATCCCTATCGCCCCCCTGCACTGGTTGCCTCTGCGCGCCCATCCCCACCGACCCCCGTCCGTCACGAGGCCCCGGAGTCCTCTGCGGTGACAACCGGGATGCACGCCGTTCCCGTCCATCATAATCCTCCTCCTGCCGACCCGAGTATCCTACGTGCGGTTCCCTAAGCTCCCGGTGTTGCCGTTCCTGAGGACGGGACACATTCAGGGCAGCGACCACTTCCCCCACAAGCCCGGCCGACCATTCCCTGCTTTCTATGTTTGCAGACGCGAAGGAGAGGGTCCTTCGTTCTGCAACAAGCTTCGTTCTTTGAAACGTAGGCGAGTAGTGACGGGAGTCCGATACGTCCGAGAAATGCTGACCAAGAACATCAGCAATTTCTTTAGGGGCCGTGACAATACCCGTGCTTAGTTCAAGCCCTGAAACGACGTGTGTCTTGAACTTGCCGTCGATCTTTTTGATGCGGTTCCACACCATGATCGCGGGAGTGCGGCAAGTGATGGACGACACGTATTCGTTCCAGGACTTCTTCTTGGCATCCCGAATGGTCCTGCGTGCACGAGCGCGCGCCTTCCTAAATTCCTCTAGATTTTCGGAGGTAGGCCGGCGCGTGAATACTTTAAGCGACTTCTTGCGTGCTTTAGTAATCTCTTTACACTGTTCATTCCACCAGGGAACTGTCGTGCGTCGCGGGTTCGTTGACCTAGCAGGAATGCTTTGCGTTGCCGCCTCTATTAGGACCTCGGTGACCTTGGCCACCCTGGCGTCTGTGTCGGTGATGTGGCGTGAAGCAGTCAAGTCTGCCAGGTTGGAAAACAGCCCCCAGCTCGCTCTCTTCAGGCTCCACTGCGCACACCGACCGCCAGGGTTCAGTTGGTTTGATTTTTGTTTAAGGATTATGGGGAAGTGGTCACTTCCACATAAATCCGAGTGAACCAAGAACTCAAAAAGAGATGCAATTGATGGACAGCACACACACAAATCTATGGTGGAGAATTCTCCGTTAAAAGAATTAAAACGGGTCTTCTCCTTATTGTTTAAAATTATAAGATTGTTGTCGCTAAAAAATTTCTCCAGGAGTCGACCTCTGCCGCTGTCATACATATAATCGCCCCACAGGGAGCTATGGGCGTTGAAGTCGCCTAGCAGCATGAAAGGCCGGGGTAGCTGAGACACTAGATTGTTCAGGTTTGCCATGTTGACTGGGGCCCATTCGGGTAAGTACACGTTGCAGAACGTGACGGGGTGGGGAAGGTGGACTGTGACTGCCACTGCCTGGAGAGGTGTTGTGAGGGGCAGCGGACTTGAGAAGATGCCATCAGAGACGACTGTTGTCACACCACCATGGGCCCGGTTTCCGGTCAAGTCGTCAAAACGATAAAAAGTGTAGTTTCGTAAAATAGGAATGTCAGTTGGTTTAAAATGGGTTTCCTGGAGAAAAATACACAGGGGTTTAAAATCAGAGATTAACACTCTCAGCTCCTCGCGGCGAGTGTTGAAACCATTGCAGTTCCATGAAATAAAAGTCATAGTGCTAATATCACAGAAAGATTTAGACTAGAACTAACCTAGTTAGCTTTTTTTCTTCATGTATTCTATCCGGGGGTGTTTTTCTCCGTGATCCGTGATTCTCTGCTTCTTCGACCCTTTCACAGACACAGCGATAGAGTCGCTGCTGCTGCAGTCCATGCCGGACTCCTCTTCGTTTAGCGAGTCGAGGGACCCCTGGCTGCCCTCAACAGAGACTCGGCCAGAACCGTCCTTTCGGTGGCCAGCTAGTTCCGGCCTCATCTGCTCTGATGAGTGAGCTTTTCTTTTTAGGGTTTTTAATTCTTATTCGATTTCTTTGTTCTTGTTTTTCAATTCTTCATTTTCTTCCCTCAGTTGCTTAATTTGTTCAGTTTGCTCATTGATTTTCTTTGTTTGTTCCTCAATCTTTTCTTTTGTTTCCTTTTGTCCGGCAAGAATAAGAGCCATCATCTCCATAATTTTTTTAATTTCAGATGATTCAGATAGACTCCCTGGAGTGCTGTGAAGTGGTTGTGAGGTTGCCTGGGCGTATGATTTTGGGAGGTCCGACTTTGGAGAGATGAGGTGATAGCGTCTCCTTGCCTCAGCAAAGGAGAGCTTCTCTTTAGTTTTCATTTCCAGGATCATTTTTTCCCTCTTCAACACGGGACAATCCCGCGACCAGGCTGGGTGCGCAGTTGCGGCACTTGGCCTCCTGGTCACAGGGTCCGTCCACGTGCTGATCGGACTTTCCGCAGTTGGCACACACAGACGGCCTCTCGCATGTATGCTGGATATGCCCAAAACGTTGGCATCTCGAACACCTTACCGGGTTCGGATGAACGCTGGGAGAGAAGCAGTGCCGAAGGTGAGGATGTGGAGGGGGGACGGTTTTGGTTCGCCGTCTTTCCGCGACATAATCCTCCTCACCTCAATCACGTTCTGCACTTTTAGCTCGATAAGTATCTTTTTCTTCGATGTTGGTAATTTCAGGGCAATATATTATTATTCCTTTCGATGTATTAAGGGATTTGTGCGGTTCAGTTTTTACCGGAAATGTCCCCAGAAGCCCCAAGGACTCCACTTTATTGGCCTGCTCAAGAGAGCAGACCTCAAGCAGCAGCGATCCGTCCCTGAGTCTGCTGGTGCTCTTTACTTTTCCAATGTAGGTGTTGATAAAAGATTGGATTTTGAAGGGGGAAACTTGATTGATGGTTTTTGTAGTGTCTGCTTCATTCCGCTTTATTATGAAAAATGCGGGGTATGAAGCAGCCGTTATTGATCGGATATCAATTGGCCTGTCCAGCAGACCCGGTAAGTAATTTCGGGGGGGAGAAGGGGGAGAATTTTGATTATTGTTGCTAAGTGGAGATAAAATTTTTGAATGGCTTGGGGGGGATTGGTGTTCTTTATTTTCGTTCATGTGCTTTATTGGGGCAACCTGCCCCAAATTGCCCGGAATCAGGACTCAACTAGCCACATGGGGTACTACCCCATGGGGCCTTGTAAATAATATCGGGTCCCTCCCATCGGGCAAATGAGTCCGATGTGGGGGAGCCGGTAAATAATTTCCCTTGCATCAGGCGGGGGCAGGAAAGTGCTAATTTTGCGCCCGGAGCGCTCCCGGGCGCAATCGACCTTTTCGCCGGGCGGAGAGGGCCGGCCAGTCCGTCCAGTACTAGCCGACCCGGGACAGCCGGTGTTCCCGGGCAGACTTGGCCGACAACCCCGTCCGGCTATTGCAGCCAACGCAACCCGGTCACGAGCCCAAGTAGCGTCATCCAATAGTTTTACCAAACTCTTATCCATGTGGTAGCAGGTGTCGTCAACGAGGGGAGTTCAGGTGCACCCAGGAAGCCGGCCTGAAAGGTAAGTACAAGATTTGTAGGATAGAGAGAAAGAGACAAGAACAACACGAGAGCTCCCTGGGCACACCCCAGTCACCAGCTGTCTGGCTCTCACACCGACTGGTAAGTATTTCAAAGACCGAAAGAAAAACCATTGTAATTTCCAAGTCGTCAAAAGGGAGGGAGCCACGCCGCTGTCGCAGAAGACAGACGGAGGCATCGGGAGGAGGCAAGAAATGAAACAAGAAGATAGAGGAAGAGAAGGTGTTGAAAGGAAGATAGAAGAGAAAAAGATGGCACAGGTCCTCCCTCGGCCAAGGTCCGCGTCCCGCGACAGCGACTGGGCGGGACTATTCTTAGCCTGGTCCTCACCGGGAGCCTGTCAAGGGTTCCCGGATCACTGGACCAGTTTCACCCCCTCACCACGGTGAGGTGATAGTCCTCCAGGGGGGGCGTGAAACGTTCCGAAGCCGTCGATAGTTCGGACATTGGAATCGGCGTTGTCAAACACTAATTGCAGGTAGCCTTCAGGAAGAGCACTCGTCTTGGAGTTCAGCAATACCGATGACTCGTACAGTTTTGCGTTATTGTACGTAATGAAAATCCCTAAGCTGGAAAGAATATCCAAGAGATACCTCGAGGCAAAATGTCTGTGCAAATGGACGGCTAAACAGAAATGAATCGGCGATATAAATGTTATGGGCCGAGTGCTGCAATTATTTTATGCTCATCACTGCACCTTTCCTCAAGTTTCTCAAATAAGATTGCTTGCCCTTTAAGACCACCCCTTCGGTAAACACACGCAACGTTTCAGGGACCAAAGATCTGTCGTCCAGTGATGTACAAGATGGGTATTCATCGACGTTATAAGTAATGGCACGAATGTCTTCGCGAATAATCGCTGCCACTGTTTCTACTATCCTAATTCTTTATTGCCAAATGTTTTCTTTTCTGTCTGAGTACCATTTGGCAGTCAAAATTTGTGACGCGTTCCCTAGAAATGATACAGTGTTTACTTTTCCAGGAAGACTGGAAATTATGATATTTGTCATGAAGTGATCGGATAATTTCCTCTTTAGGTGTTTTTCTGAAAAGCATTCTTCATTCGACTCACCGGGTAGAAACTCCTCCATTTTTGCGGAAAACTCGTTTAATGTGAACTGGCACTCTTCGTTTGTTTCCAGAAATGAACATAATTGCGCTAATGCTTCGCGTTTTTCTGGATGCTCTTGACCACCTAAGACGCCCTTGGACTTGGTGTGCAAAATTTCAAATAACACACCCTGTGGTAACAAGCCTCTGCGGCCACCATATCAATTGCGCTATCAAATCGAGCAAGCACTTTGTGGCTCCAGTCGTCCGCTCGAACTGCACTGCCGCTAGTGCCTGCACCGAGCACTTTCTCCCGCACTGTTTTCTTCATTTCCACTGTAGTAGCTATGCTAATCGAACGACTCTTATTTTTCTCGTGGTCTAGGTTGGCATCTTCACCACTAAACAAACAATGCACTTTAAAATTAAATGCGGAAAATTCTGATCTACAAGCTACAGTTGCAGTCGAAGTAGATGGAATAGCATGATCTGCAGTGGGTTTTAAAACATGTGCAGTCGTGTAGTTCTTTCTGCAATCAACATGAAGTTCAATCACTTTGACGGTCAGAAAAACTCGCAAGTTTCCATCATTTCTGCGTACACTAGTTTCTTGGAGTGCTTTCACCCCTCTCGATACTAAGACTGTCTTTCGATCGCATAAAGGAACTCCGCAGATCACACAATTCTCACTGTGTGTTTCACCACCGCCATCATCGGTCTCCATGTCTGTCTCCATTTTTCAATAATAAAAGGAATAAATATAAACAATTGCCTATTCAATGTATTAGAAAACAAACTCACACACACACACACACACACACACACACTGCTCTCGTCGGAGTCGGACGTGCTTCGCCTCGGCTCCCGTTACTGGTCTCGTGGAAGCGTTTTCGTCGGTCGTTTTTCGAATTTCTTCGACTCATCCATAGACTGGTATCGTTGATCTCTGCATATTGCATATTGTTTTCACAGTTTTGTGTCCAAAACTGTGTTTTTTTGCTACTTTTAGATCTCTGTGTTCCGTCACAGGGATAGTTGTTGCCTCGCTCGATTCTAGCAGCCAGCGTTCTGCTACCAACACAGCGACCGCGGTCGCCCGGCCCGGGAGGGTCAGGTAATTAACCTGCGTTAACGACGTACTGTTGATATCGCTAGCTTGCTCGGCTGACGCTCGGCGTTGTTATTATTAGTATTGAGATATTTCTCTCGTGAAACCAGACGTAAATCTCAATATGAGTGGCAAAGGAGCCAAAGATCAGGGAAACCCCCCTAAAACACAAAACATCCCCAAAGTGGTTAGCCCTTTGGGAAACAAAAATGCACCAACCAAACCGATTGAAAGCCCAATCACCACCATGGCAGTGAGCCGCAACCTAGACAGGCGCATATCTCGCTCAACCGAGTCGATCAACCCGACATTTGAAACCAGCTTGAATGTACAGAGCCCAGGCCACACAGAAACGTTCCCTGTCCTAACAAACACACCAAGCACAGGCGACACAAACAAACCGTTCGCAGCCCACCCAGCCCAAAAAACCATGGCAGAGGCTCTAGCAAAAGCTTCCGAGAAAAGAATTCCCCATACCAACACCAAGCCAAACTCCAGTCCCAGCTCCAGCACCAACTCGCACTTTTTCCCGACCAAGGAACACGCGTTTCTAGTACAGGCAATTGAGTCAGTGTCCATACACCAATATCTGCGCGCAGTCGCAGACGTAGTCGGAGCCGAGAATATATGGTTCGGATCGCGACTGTCACAGGGCCGGATAGCCATTTACCTTGCGTCCGTGAGGCTGGTCGACAGATTCATGGCTGACGAGGGGGGAATCACCATCGGTGACCAGTTCATCTCGGCGCGCCGAATGGTGACCAAAGCAAACCGCCTGGTCCTGTCCAATGTGTGCCCCACGATCCCCCACAGCGTGATCGAGGAGGCCCTCAGCTCCGCAGTAAAAGTAGTTTCGCCAATGACTTTCATCAGCGTGGGCGGCAAAGATCCCGAGATAAGAAAAATATTCAGCTTTAGGAGACAGATCTTTGTGGTGATGGACGAAAACCACCAGTTACCCGACTCGTTTCTAGTCGAACACGACGGCGACCATTACAGAATATTTCTCTCCTTTGACGACCTTCGCTGCTTCAAGTGTAGAAGGAACGGGCATATAGCCAGAACATGCCCCCAAAACCAAACAATTGAAACCGCTTCCGAAAACGAAGAAGACTGCGAAAGTCCCCTAAAACAAAAAAGAAACAAAAGGAAGGCGCCCACCACCTCAACACCGTCCACAGACTCCCAAGACGAACAACCGGCAGACAATCAAACACAAGGAGAAAACAGCACACAAGAAACGGCGGAAAAGTCAGCCACAGAGGAAGTCTCCGTGCCGACGAAGGACTCCACCCTGCCGGCAGATCGCGCAAACATGGACACAGCGATAGAAGATATGCTGGAAGACGTGGAAAAGAGAGAGAAAATGCATACACCAACCGAAAACAAACCAAACGACAACAGGCCAAAAGCAAAACGGCAAAGAAAAGAAGATTACACAGAACACAAACCAAAAGAAAAAGCAACCGATCTGCCATCAGACGCGATGGAGACCCTCCAAAATCCCGATCTTAACCACGTTCTGACGGCAGAAGAGTTCTTGGCCTTTTTAAAAGATGTAAAAGGAAACGACCACCCAATGAAGATAGCCCGCAGATACACGGAAGATACGCTCGGTTTGATAAGCATGCTCGAAGCAGTGCAGCCCAAATTAATCACAGCCCGAGCAGTCCGTGAACGTGTTCGGCGACTGATCGCAAATCTGAGGAAAATTCACGGAGCAGAAAACGAGGACAATGTCTCCTTAGCTCGCTCGACGTCACTGGAGAGCGTTCGGTCCTCTTCCTCTCTCTTCCTAGAATAAAATAAAAACAATTAATGGCTAGAAGATTGTGCGTCACTAGCTTAAACGTCCGCAGTGTCAAGGGCCAATATAAATGGTTGCAGCTTGGAAGTTTCCTGGACAGGCACTCTCCGGATGTCATAATCCTCCAGGAAACAAACATATCAGCCCCGCCTCTCCCACAATCCCTCCTCCCTTATACGTTTTTCTATAACCCTCCAGTGCAGCACTGCTCTGGAACAATGATCGGCATCAGATCCTATAACTCCCCTCTCGCGGTGGAAAAACATAACATCTTGGTCCCTGGCTACTTACAGGAAGCTTTCATAGAGGTCAAAGACTCACCACAAACCATTCGTGTAGTATGCGTGTACGTCCCACACCAAAGCGAGGCGGCAAACAGCGTCTTAGCGCGCCTGGGCGTGTTACTGGACGACGCCGCCAACACACAGGACCCGGCGCCAGCACAGCTCTTGATTGGGGGTGATTTCAATTGCACCCTAAACCCACGGGTTGACCGTTCCAGTGGAGGTCCTGAGCGATGCCCACTTATCGCAAGCCAGCTAAAAAAATGTGTTGAGACCCACAGCTTGACGGACGTGTGGCGAGATTTCCATCCCAACGAGCCAGGCTTCACGTTTGTCGGGAACGCCCCTCATTTTTCCAGCTCTCGCATTGATCGTTTTTACGCCACACCGCAAATCTCGTGCAGGATATCCAGGATCCAGGTGACGCCATCGTTCTCCGACCACATGGCAGTGTCGGTCTCCCTGGAAACTACCCTAGAACATACCAAGCCACCATACTGGCGATTCAACAACTCGTTGCTCAGCGATCCCAACTTCGCTGAATGCATTCGCAGCATGCTCTCCGCATATGACGACCATTCCCGGCAAGCACACACCTCGCTACTCACGTGGTGGGATGCGCTCAAACTTGATGTGCAAGAAACGACAATACAATTCACTCGCTCTCGCAAGCAGCGACTCGACGCCGTTTTCGTTCGCCTCGAGAGGCAAGTGGAGGAGATTGTCACCGACAAGTCTCTCGGCCCTCACCAACTAGTTGAGCTCTCTCGAGCCAACGCTGACACCCGGGACGCGTACCTGCAGAGAAGTGAGAAAATCCTGGTCGCGGCCCAACATGATCATCTGCTGGCGATGGACAGGCCGGCAGGCTCCGTCCTCGCTCGCGACGTCACCACTGCATTTAAACCGCTGTCACAACTGCGGCATGAAAATCAGACAATCTCCGACGGCCCATCGCTCTGCAGAGTGACGAGGAAGCACTTTTCCGAAATATTCACCGGTGCAGCGACTAAAATTCAACCGGATGCCTCGCTGTACGAATCTCTTCCCACCATCTCAAAAGTTGAAAAAGAACGCCTAGACGAGCCGTTCACGCTCCGAGAGCTTACGACTGCCTTGAACGACTTGAACAAGGGGAAAGCACCCGGAATCGACGGACTGACCCCTGAGTTCTACATTTTCTTCTGGAATGAACTCGCAGGTTCTTTCCAAGAGGTGTTCAATTTCGCAATGTCAACAAATGTTTTGCCCAAGTCTTCCCAAAAATCGGTTATCACGCTCCTTCCCAAGAAAGGTGATCGTCTAGAAATAAGAAACTGGCGGCCCATCTCCCTGCTAACAACTGACTACAAAATCATCGCAAGAGCGCTCTCCTCAAGGCTTAAATGCGTAATGAGTGTTCTGGTTCATCCAGATCAAGGATATTGCGTGCCAGGAAGAACCATCTTCGACTCTCTCCATTTGCATAGAGATGCTTTAGAGCATGTCAATAGAAACAGGCTTCCCCTCGCTCTCCTCTCCTTGGACCAGCAGGGAGCGTTCGATAGAGTTGACCATGGCTACCTGTTCCATCTAATGACTCTGTACGGATTC
Source organism: Nemurella pictetii (assembly GCA_921293315.2). Classification (NCBI taxonomy): domain Eukaryota; kingdom Metazoa; phylum Arthropoda; class Insecta; order Plecoptera; family Nemouridae; genus Nemurella; species Nemurella pictetii. Next base: position 4,952,374 of record OV121116.1, on the reverse strand, counting down.
GGGGAGGGCTTCTGCGCCAACCTCCGTACATTGTACAGAGATGCCAAGTGTTTTGTAAGAGTAGGACCCAACCTGACAGCGCCCTTCCCATTCGAGAGAGGCATCCGACAGGGGTGTCCACTCTCTGGGCCGCTCTTCTCACTCGCAATAGAGCCCTTTCTAATACGATGTCGGCGCACCATGTCGGGCATGAGTCTCCCAGGCGAGGCGGAACGCCGCTTGGTCGTGTCCGCATACGCAGACGACGTATCACTATTCATCTCCAACGATGAAGATTTCGACAAATTTCATGCGGCGTACACGATATACGCAGACCAGTCAGGTGGCTCACTGAATACAGCTAAATCCAGAGGCCTTTGGGCTGGAAACTGGAAAAAAAGACAAGACAAGCCCCTTGGTTTCAGCTGGACATCTGAGGGACTGAAAATTCTAGGCCTCATGTTTGGGAACAGCCAGGACACTGTAAACTACAGCACGACTACGCTTGAAAGCATGGTCAAACGTGCGGCAGAAAGCTGGAGGCACCGTGCATCAGCAATGTCGCTTCAGGGGCGTGTGCGAGTGGCAAATCAATTTATCGCCCCCCGGCTTTGGCACACACTGCAAGTTCTTCCCGTTCAAGCAGCGCTACTCGCCCGACTTCAAAGCCTGTTAGTCGATTTTGTATGGGCAGGCCGGCACCACTGGACCAGAGTGCGCGACCTGTGTGCCCCTGTTCCCCTAGGCGGTCTTGGCCTGGTGCATATAGCGTCAAAGGTTGACTTCTTTCGGGTATGCTTCGCAACCCGTTTCATATCCACCAGCGAAATCCATCCGGGGCATCTTATGACTCGTAATTTCTTACGACCATTGCGCGGGCTGGACCTCGGCTGGCAGGCTTTCTTCTGCCCCAGCATCATCCACCGCTCCAGCCGTGGACTGACGCCCTTCCTCAGCTCAGTCACACGAGCATGGCGATCTCTAAATGTCAGACCAGAGAAATACGCCACCACTGCACAAGGACTCCGTGACGTGCCGCTCATTCGGTCACACCTCATACCAACAGTCACATCCATTTTCATCCCCTCTTGGCAAATGCTAAACTGCAGAACCCTGGGTGACCTGCTTAACGGGAAAGAATGGAAACCTCTCCACCACCACGAAGGCTTTGTGGATCTTGGGGCAAGACACAAAACGGCTATAGAAATAAACATAAACCGAATCAAGGCGTTCTGCCGCCTTCGATTTCGGGATGTAGCGCAAACTGAAGGCCCTGAGCCCTGGCCACCACCTCTCTCGTACCAACGAGCAAGCGATGGAAAACGAGTCGCTCTCGACATCCTCAATGGAAGAAAGTCCCTTCAGTGGGATATCACAACAGGCAATCTCAACATTGATGGCCCTTTGAAAGGGTCCTGGTCCGACGATCAGGTGAACTGGAGCAGTTTCGTCTGCTCTCCATCACTCGGACGAGATGCCGAGGTGGCATGGCGCTTCGCCAAAAACCGCCTCGCCGACCCCATTTTCCTGTGCCATGCCCGTATTCTACAATCGCCCCTGTGCCCCTGGTGCGGGGTGGACGGCTCGGCATGGCACATGCTAGTCGAGTGCCATCGGGCTACGGCCATGTGGCGTCTGGTCGTATCTATCTTTCGCAGACTTTTTGGGGAGCGTCGTCTCATCCTTAGAGACATTCATGCGGGGATGCGACTGGGTGCGCCTGGAAACGGGTCCAAAAAGGCCCTCGCAAATTTTGTCATCACGATGGCCAAAAGTACTGTATATCGTGTACTGACAGCTTGTTTCAAAGAACACCGGCTCCCAGCGGCATACGACAGTGTCTTTAAAGCAAGGCTAAAGGCTCGCATTCTGAAAGAGTACGCATGACACCTCGGTCGAGGCGACATTGCGTCTTTCGACAAAGTTTGGTGCGTGGGTGGCGCTGTGTGCGAAGCAGGTGACGGAGAAGTCACGCTGCACATATAGTTTGAAAAAAAAAAAAAAATGTAAATATTATGTATATTGGACAGTGACCGAAAACAAAAACGGCACTGTCCCTAAAGAATTTCCTATGTATCCCTTCCAAAAAATCTTGCGTTATTTCAATTTGAAACTTTTTCCAACCCCCTGGTTCTAATCGTTCTATATCCTTCACTTCAAAATCGGTCTTCACTTCTCTTCCAAATCTCTTTTGAGGAGCAAAGTCCAAAAAAAAAGAAACAGTTTTTCTTTCCGTATCGTTTATTTAAAAAAAAAAAAAAAAAAAAAAAAAAAAAAAAAAAACACACACACACACACACACCATCGGAGTCAGACGTGTCTCGTTTCGGCTCCCGATACTGGTTACGTGGAGGCTACGTCAGCTACTTTCTCGGAGTTTTCTGCTCATCCATAGATCGGTATCGTTAAAACGCATCTTTTCATCGTTTTATTTTGGCAGTTTTGTGTATAAAACTGTCGTTTTTCTTTAGTTTTTAAAATCTCTGCGTCCATTTCTGTACATCTAGTCGGCAGCTTGTTAGTCGTTTCGCGAGCAAGCTCGCCCGGCCCGGGAGGGTCAGGTAATTAACCCAGCGATAATGATCGCATGTTGATATTGCTGGCATTTTTGAACTCGCACCAACCTTGCACACTATCTCATTTCAAATGAACTCAAACACTACTGTAAACATGAATAAGAGTGTGATCTCTTCACAACAGTCACAGCAGACCAAAAACGTTTCCCCGATCAAGGGGGGAAAACCTCTCTCTTACCAAAATATCCCCCAAAGTGGTTAGCCCTTTGGCAAATAGAAATTCCTTTTTTGGACACATGGAAAGCCCTGTCACCACCATGGCAGTCAGTCGAAATCTCGACAGACGTGTCTCACGCTCTGCTGAGTCTATTCCCGCCACACCTGAAATTTCGGAAAATATATTTCCCTCTCACACAAAACCACCCCCCCTCCAAACAAAACAACCCAAAGAGACACCTTAAACCTCCCCAGCCCGAAAAACCATGGCACAAGCCCTATCTACAACCTCGGGGCTGAAACCCCCACAACACACTCCAACGAAGAACTCCGCAAACAGCGGAAGATCAGATGTTTTCCCGACAAAAGAACATGCTTTCCTCTTCCAAGCTTTTGAATCGGTATCTATTCACCAATATTTACGCGCTGTGGCCAACATGGTTGGAGCGAAAAACATATGGATCGGATCACGATTATCACAAGGCCGAGTGGCCATCTACCTAACCCAGGTAGGGCTGGTCAACAGTTTTATGACTGACCATGGAGGAATTATCATCGACCACCAGTTCATTCCGGCACGTCGAATGGTAACGAAAGCCAACAGACTTGTTCTCTCAAATGTCTGTCCAACGAAACCTCACAGCGTGATCGAGGAAGTCTTAAGCTCTGTAGTGAAATTGGTATCGCCGATGTCGTTCATCAACGTTGGCGGAAAAGACCCAGAACTCAGCAAAATTCTTAGCTTTTTCCGGCAGATTTTCGTAGTGTTGGACGAAAACCAACAGATACCGGATTCATTTCTAGTAGATTACGAAGGGGACCGCTATAGAATCTTCCTTTCGTTCGACGACCTTCGCTTTTTCAAATGTCGAAGAAACGGTCATGTGGCCCGAACATGTCCCCAAAATCCAAATGACGAAATATCATCCGGAGATGATGAAGAAGAAAACACGCTATCAACACTGAGGGGAAACAAAAGAAAATCCCCCCCATCATCATCAACCGACTCCCAAACCGCACAACAAATGAACCCCCAAGAAACAAACAAAACTCCAGCAGAAGTCCCAAAACCAGAAGAACACCCATTACAGACAGAAGACGTCCAGAAGATCAACAGACGACCAAATGAAGAGTCCAGACCGACAGACGACACAACACAGGCATCAAAAGAAGGAAAAACCCAACCAGAACAAATAAACATGGAGGTCGCATTGTCTGAATATCTAGACAAGGCCCAAAAGAAGAATGAAAACAATCCAGCAGCCGAAGTCTCTACCAACATCAGCCAAAAAGCTAAGCGGATGAAAAAAGAAATAGCCCGAAATAACAGAAAAAACACGAAACAATGAAGATAATTCTGCCATCGGAAGCCATGGAAACACTGGAAAACACCCAAGAAGATCATCCCCTGAAAACCGAGGATTTCCTTTTATTTCTTCAAGAAGTAAAAGGACACGACCACCCGATGAGGGTAGCCAAACAATATACCGACGATACCACTGGGCTCATAGACATGCTTGAGGCAATTCAACAAAAACTTATATCAACCCGTGCAATACGAGAACGTGTACGTCGGTTGATCGCCAATCTAAGGAAAATCCACGAAGCAGAAGACGAAGATGCCGTCTCCATAGCACGATCAACATCGCGCGAAAGCGTCATGTCGTCCTCCTCATTCCTTGAATAAAGAATCACAAATGAAAAGAGGACTGTGCGTAACAAGTTTAAACGTGCGAAGCATCAAGAGCGAAATAAAGTGGTTACAACTTGAGTGTTTCCTTGAAAGACATTCGCCAGATGTCATCATGCTGCAAGAAACTAATATCTCAACCTCCCATCTGCCACACACTCTCTCTCATTACAATTTCCTTTACAACCCTCCTGTACAACTCTGCTCAGGAACCATGATTGGTGTCAAAACCTCATCCCCCCCCATTGTCCAGTCACAGACAATCCTGGTCCCTGGCTACTTGCAAGAAGCTGTTTTTAGAATCAAGGACTCAACTCGAGTGATACAAGTGGTGTGCGTGTACATCCACACCAGAATGAAACGGCACAAGAAGTCCTAGGTGCACTGACCACCCTGCTAGATCAAGACTCAAATCCAAAAAAACACGCTGATGCACACCTTCTCATCGGGGGCGATTTCAATGTCACCCTGAATCCCAGCACGGATCGTTCAAGGGGAGGTCCAGAGCGATACCCACGCATCGCCAACTACCTAAAATATCTCGTCGAATCCCACAACCTGTCAGATTTGTGGCGAGATTTTCGACCAAACGACCCAGGTTTCACGTTTGTCGGATGCGCGCCGCACTTCTCAAGCTCTCGTCTCGACCGTTTTTATGCAACACCCGGGTACCTATCCTCCAAATATCGACGTTATCACATCATAACTTATGACATGATAACTTAATAACTACATTCTCATTTCAATACGCTTAAACATGAGTGAATTCAGCTCAGAAATGAGCCATAACTTCGACCAGAATACGTCGTACTTGATTCACTCACACCCGAGATACACGTTCGCTCGCGAATCACGAGTGAAGCTGAGTGAAGCTACGGCTCGCCCACTTCACTCACGGCAGCTGGGTCACTAAATATCCAAACGAGCGTTGTGCACTCCGACTTTAAACTGGATTATAGTAGGGGGTGATTAGAGGAACCGTTTGACACCTCATTTGGCCATGGGGGATGAAGGGTTCACAAGATATGGGCACTTTAATTTACCATTTTCGTGTATTTTTGTAGGCAACATTGGGTTGCGGCCTTTTGACTTTAACCGGCGCTGCTGTTCACTACCGCTGGTGTTGGTGTAGGTGCTAGTCAGACACCGACACCCATAACCTCACCTTTGTTTTTCTAATTCTGACATATTCTTAGGAATAGAATGGAATTTAGGATTAGGAACTGATCAAATCTGCAATTCATTCAAGTTTTACCGTAAAGTTTTATTAAATAAGCAAACAAATGGGATATTAACCTGGGACCGCTCGATTAGAAGAGGTGTGCTTGCCGTTGAGTTACCAAAGTAGCCGTGTTTGCTCTCCGCCGCAAAGTGCTACCTAGCTAAAGACTAACACGATCATAACACTAGTTAAAATCAGTTCAAATGGTTCGCAAAACATGTAAACGCTGTTGGCATCACGCGTCAGTCGTCTCCTTTTTGTCACTGTCATCACTCGCACCCGTCATGCCGCGTCGTGCTATCAACAAGTCGCAACAGGCCGAGTGGCGCCGAGACTAGCGTACTCGTGGGCAATGCGTGCGCACATTTGAGATATCTCTGGCTCATTGCGAGTGAACATTCTCACACAATTGCTTTGAGTTAAGTCAAGCAAGTGAAGATTTTATAAGCTAATGGTTTCGCTCGCTAAAAATGAGCTGATATTGACTCGTATATAGCTATATATTGCTCATATTCACTTTGAGCTAATGCATTCACTCGCTACTTGAGCTAATCGAAATGAGAGTGTATCACGACGATTTTACCACTTCGTGATAACGTCATCACGAAAGGTATCCTCGAACTGAAAGTGATATAACTATCGTTCGTCATAACTCACCGCCCGTAGTATCGTATATATCTCACAGAGCACATGCGCACAAAAAGATTCAATCGGCTGTTTTTCTGAGCTGTCTGTCATTTTTAGTCTGAAACTTAATACCTATTTATTATAACCTATTTGTTCTAAAAAAGTAATGTCAGAAGAGAAGGGATGTAAAAGGGGTGATATTAATTGTCAGGAAGATCCGGAAGATCTTCCTTCCGAGTTTCAGTCTTCATCCTGGCATGACATCCACCTCTCTGCTTAGACTATATTTAGACTACATCCGTGCACGGTGTTTTCACACGGTAGCACGCCAGCTACCCGCACTGCAATCTCCTCGCAACGTCATCTGCCCGCAATGACAACCAGCCAGTCTGTCAGCTACCTGCTCTGCCAGCCGCCCGCACTGTCAGCTACCCGCTCTGCCATCCAACCGCTCCGTCAAATACCCGCTCCGTTAACTGCCTGCTCTGTCATCTGCCCGCAATGCCATCTACCCACTCTGTCTGCTACCCGCAATGCCGTCTACCAACTCTGTCTGCTACCCGCAATGCCGTCTACCCGCAACGTCATCTGTTTGCTCTGCCAACTTACCGCTCCTTCGAATTCCGATATATGCGCTTCTTATACAACGCGTGATTTTTAAATATTTTAATACAGACTTAGCAGGGTCTGAGGGTGTAAGTAAACTAAATGTTTTCATCCTCTGAATATTGATGTGGATCTGCCTCCACCACCACAGGAGCAGTGAGATCCGTTCTTCGAAGACCAGCTTTCTTACAAGTGCAGTTATGACAAAACTTTTTGCATCCGCATAAATACGCTGTTTTCCCGGCCTCGACGCATCATTCAATGTGGACCATCGTAGTGACCTACCCTTAGACACCTTGAATCATTCCCAGTCTTCAGATAAGGCAATTGTAGCTGGCATAGAAATAAGAGCTTAGTGTGTTGTAGGGAAATGAGTCTGTATTTTGTTGAATCGTGTCTCAGGTTGCACCGCGAATAATTTTTATTTCTAGTTCAAGACCGAGTAACTACTTTTAACCAGCACAAATAATTAAAATGTAGCCATTTTACTGTCCTAAAAAGCGTGGAAAAATCGATGTCGTGAATTTGACTAGTTTGAAGTATTCGTCTGTGTGTTCAAGTAATGTTAATTTTCGGTGGCGAGAATATAAATAATAAGACATTACGTTCGAATTTAGCTTAGCTCTGATCGTTTTCTGAGCTAGTTGTCTTTTAGAAGAGGCTAGCTAGGACAGTAAAATAGCTACATTTTAATTACTTGAGTAACTATTACTATATCTTCAGCAGCGCCCAGTCGATGAATCAAATTTGCATAACCGTTTAATTTATCGAATAAAATGACGGAAATGCAGCTCCACATTGAAAAAATCTTGGCGGTCTTGTTGGTGAATTGGAAATACACATGCGTACGCTGTATATTAGGTATCCAGTTTCCGCCCTTCATTAAAATTTTGACGCTTATCTACAATGTTGTTAAAATTAGCGTAAGCGAAGCCCAAAGCTATTCTCCTGTTATTCTCCTGTTGAATATGCTGAAGGTCAAAGTAGAGCCCTAATGGTATGACACCCTCTAGCTATGTCCTAACAAAGACACCCTGTCAATGGCACCCTTTTGTGGGAGGAGGATGGTCAAGTCGGTTTATGACTTTCAGATGTTCTTTCACTATTTATTTTGGGCTGTGAGCAAAGCCAAGGATTTTCTTGCCCAAGTCTTGCAGCACTCAATAACCGATTGTATCATTGGTTTCAAACTTTCAGTCACTTTGCTGCTCACACGTGTTTGAAAACCCGGTGGACGCTATCCACCGCATGAAATTTTGACATTTTGTAGGGTTTCTAATTCTAAATCATATTTTTAATAGAGCCAAAAAATCCGACTTCCTAAGCGGCGTCAGGCGTCGATCATAGTGAAGACGCACCTCCACCTAAGCGTTCGCCCCGTCCGGACATGGTTGATAAGAGCGTCATGAAACTCGGTATACTTTTTTCCAAAACTATCGAGAGTGGGCTTGTTTTTATAAATCTATATATATTTGAAAAATTACACATGTGGGCTTTTTATGGGCGTTAAAAAATAATAATAATCACACCTTTGTTGGCCAACCAAGTTCATTATAGACTTGTTTAATTTCCTAAACGTGTGATAGGAGAGGGACTTTGCTTTACGGTTATGACTGAGCTCTATAAGACTGAGAAAATTAATCAGTTTGCTTTGAGCTGCAATGTGTTAAGTTTTCTTTCGCATGCAGTGTGTTGTACATTATTTGCCATTCACTGCGTAGTCCGAAAGAGGTTACCCGTATTCAGAACGGTGTTATAACGACACATTAATAATCGCTAGCGTTTGGTAATGGGTATAGCATCTAATTTTTTATAGAGTTATGTGTTATGTTGAGAGCGTTTTTAAAGCATGTGATACTTCCTCAAACAATTTAAAGTTAAATAGATCAGGGATTAAAAGAAGTCTGAGATTTCCATCCAAAACATGCATGATTCCTTTCAAAATACGATGTGGGAGCCCTTAATTTGACAAATTTACACAGTATAGCAAATTGTCAATCAAATTTGACACTTATTCTCGTTACTATGGTTACTAAATTGGTTCAACCGAGGTTGCAACTTGCTGTAATACTTTAAAATGAAAATTATAGCGCGAAAAACAGGCTACGGATCAGCACCATCAGACCTCAGTTTGAGAAATAATCTATCATATTAATTTGGAACTCATATTATATTTATTCAGCGTTAAGCAACAAACCTTTACCTGAAGATTGAAAATCTAACACTGAGAACGATATAAAAATCAAAACAAGAAATCATAGATGTGTCTAATCCATTATGACTATTGATTAGATGTATACAGTAGTATACACCTTACACCAAACTATACTTGATGTATAGGCGAAAAATAGGAAATCTAGGGATAAGCAAATAGAACGCTCTACTCTCATCGGCTCTGCTAACTGCAGGCAAATTATTTTGGGAGATCTTGTCATTGAGCTCAAATATATTTGTCGGGTGGTTTAACATAACATGAAGCGAATTTGAGCTTTATTGGCATATCATAACTACACCAATGGCGCACTTCCGTTTACAGCCAATGAATGCTACTCCTTAGCTTAAATTTTAACATGCCATTTTTGGAAAATTAACTACCAAAAAAAAACGATTGTTCAAAATCTGTACCACATTAGATCGCCAATATGTTGGTCGCCCCTGAACCAAATTGATGCTTGCGTTATATTGTAAGCAACAACATTGTCTAGGACCTATTTTGGTTCCTCCCATTTAACCTTCAATAATTACAATTATTATATATAAAAAAACACCTCTATACGACGGTGAAACGAAGGGACGCACCGATGCGATTTCACGCGACTTTCTGGCCAATGTTCAGGAGAGATTCCTTATTCTATCACAATATGCTAAGAAACGTTAGCAGTAATTAGCAAGTGTTAGCAAGTCCAGTAGCCTGGACTTTTATTAAATATGAATAAACAACTGAAAAAAAGTTGTATCCAGCTTGTACCATCTTCCGGCAGACACTGCCTGCATTAGCTGTCATATTCAAGCCAGTTTAAATATATATATTTTTTGGCGCCATCCGCCCGCTCTATCAAATACCCTTCCTGCCTACTGCTCGCAATGTCAAATACCCGCTATGTTATCTGCCCACTCTGACAAGTGCCTGTTCTGCTATCTGCCCGCTATGTCAAATACTCGCTCCGCCAACTGCCCGCTCCGTCACCTACCCTCAAAGACAAGTGCCCGTTGTGGCATCTACCCGCAATGCCAGCCGCCCTCTCCGTCATCTGACCACAATGCCAAGCCCTCGCACTGCCAACCACCTGCAATGTTATCTGCCTGCAGGAGTGGGAAGTTGACATTGCGGGTGGTTGGCAGGCTGCCTTTCACACCAGTGCCGGACCTAGCTATTAACCGACTTATTTTCTCTGCATATCTCCATTTATATAAATAGCACCCTTCGCTTTCGATAAGCAAGGGCAGTAACTTTCTCATGTATAACTTTCTCCGTACTCATATAGCTTAGTGTAGCGCGTTTCTAAACGACGCAGATATATAAGGGTGACCACCCATAAAGTAACACAGTTCTTCACAGTACGGCAGTATCACAGTTCTTCACAGTACGGCAGTATCACAGTTCTTCACAGTACGGCAGTATCACAGTTCTTCACAGTACGGCAGTATCACAGTTCTTCACAGTTCCTCACAGTATCACAGTACCTCGCAGCCGACATACCGTACATTAAACTCAGGAACAGTACCTCACACCCGACATACAGTTGTACCCAGTGTATATACAGGATCGCACTTCTAAGTGAATAAACTAGAACCATCGTGTGCTCGCTAGAACATATTCTCGTCGACTCAGTGCTACCTGTCCACCCTTCATCCTATCCCTCCACTCACGGTCTGCGAGTGCAACTCTCAATCTGACTTGGTAAGTCTTGATTAACCTCTGACCTAGACTCATAGTTAGAGCCATAAACTCTAACGGCTCACAACTCCGACTAGCACGACTACTATTCCGATACTTATCTCTGATGGCTTCTGATCTGGCCATGACAACCTAGATCAGTGGTGGCAGCGAATACCAAACAGTTTCACTCCCACCAAGGGCTGAGTTCCCAGAAGCTCAGCTCGGTCAGAGGCAATACAAACCTCCCGACATTAATAATAGATGAAATGATAAATTAATACTAGAAATTAGGAAGTGATATGTTATTAAAACAGTTTTACCGCCTTTCTAAGCTGCTGGCAAGATAACTTATTGATACCCTTCGCCCTGCTTTTACCCGTAAAACGAAGCTTATCCCTCTGTATTGAGAGAAAAGTAAGTGAATCTTGAAATAAGACATCTATGTAGACATAACAAGTTAATAACACATCACTTAGCTCGAACCCATCCGAAGGGGAAACGTGCACTCTTGGTCTTGGTACATAAGCCGCAATTGCATTTTGTTCTAAATGAAGTTCGTTTACTACTTCCATAGCAATTTCCATGTTCATATATCATCAAAGGTCGACTTTTTCAGGGTGTGCTATGCAAATCGTTTTATCTCTGCCAACGAGAACCGCCCTAATCATCTCATCACGCGCCATTTCCTGCGACCTCTGCGAGGGCTGGACCTTGGTTGGCAGGCTTTTTTTTGCCTCAGCATCATTAATCGCTCCAGCCGTGGCCTAACTTCCTTCCTCAGCTCAGTCATAAGAGCGTGGCGATCACTGACAGTAAGGCCAAAACATTTTGTCTCCACGGAACAAGGCCTCCGAGATATCCCACTTATTCGATCATATCTCGTGCCAACAACCACCTCCATTTTCATCCCGTCTTGGCAACTGCTAAATTTCAGATCACTTGGTGACCTTTTAGAAGGAAAAGAATGGAAACCCCTCCACCAACACGAGGGTTTTGCGGGACTTACCGCAAGACATAAGACGGCTTTACAAAAAACATGAATAGAATCAAGGCCTTCTGCCACCTCCGCCTCAGGGAGGCTTCGCAAGCAGAAGGTCCTGAGCACTGGCCCCCACCTCTCACTTACATACGTTCAAGTGACGGAAAAACCACTCTCCTCGACACCCTAAAAGAGAGGAAGTCCCTTCAATACCAAATCACGGAAAAAAACCTCAGCATCAATGGCCCCTTGAAAGGGTTCTGGTCAGATGAGCCGGTAAACTGGAAAACCTTTCTTTGCCCACCATCACTAGGACGTGATGGTGAAGTGTCATGGCGACCGGCTAGCTTACTCCATCTTCTTGTACCACGCAAACAAGACAGCCTCTCGCCTATGCCCGTGGTGTCACACAGATGGGTCCGCCTGGCATATGATCGTGGAATGTGGTCTTGCGACTGACATGTGGCGCTCTGTCACATCATGGGTCAACCAGCTGATTAGGGAAGGTTTCACCCTCCTTCTAAAACATATATTTGCAGGGATTGGTCCGCCTCAAAACCCAAACGCCCCAGAAGTCGCCCTATCCAACTTTGTGATCGTGCTCGCAAAAAGCACAGTTTACCGTATTCTAACCTCTTTTTACAAGGAAAACCACCGCCCAGTAGCGTACAACAAACCTCTAAAAGCAAGAATTAAAACCCGTATTTTGAAAGAGTATGCATGGAGCCTTGGGCGGGGTGAGCTCGCAGTCTTTGAAAAGGTTTGGACTGCTGGAGAAGTGCTGTGCACTTAGCACGAAAGAGTAGTTTCTTTCCCGCTCATGTAAACAAGGAGTTTGAAAAGGGAACTGAATACTGATACACTAAGGAAGTTAACACATACACACGACTTTTTACTTTTTGATTTTTGATTTTTTCGTTTTTTTCCTTTAGTAAAAATTTTTACCCTAATTGACGAACGTTTTTTTTCACATCTGTCCTAGAACTATCTTCTTTTTTCGAAAGCTTTTGCGAAGAATTTTATTTCCCAAAAGTACTTGAAATACTTTCCGTATCGTTTATCTCACACACACACACACACACACACACACACACACACACACACACACACACACACACACACACACACACACACACACACACACACACACACACACACACACACACACACACACACACACACACACACACACACACACACACACACACACACACACACACACACACACACACACACACACACACACACACACACACACACACACACACACACACACACACACACACACACACACACACACACACACACACACACACACACACACACACACACACACACACACACACACACACACACACACACACACACACACACACACACACACACACACACACACACACACACACACACACACACACACACACACACACACACACACACACACACACACACACACACACACACACACACACACACACACACACACACACACACACACACACACACACACACACACACACACACACACACACACACACACACACACACACACACACACACACACACACACACACACACACACACACACACACACACACACACACACACACACACACACACACACACACACACACACACACACACACACACACACACACACACACACACACACACACACACACACACACACACACACACACACACACACACACACACACACACACACACACACACACACACACACACACACACACACACACACACACACACACACACACACACACACACACACACACACACACACACACACACACACACACACACACACACACACACACACACACACACACACACACACACACACACACACACACACACACGACGTGTGTGGACGTGCTTCGCCTCGGCTCCCGTTACTGGTCTCGTGGAAGCGTTGTCGTCGGTCGTTTTTCGAATTTCTTCGACTCATCCATAGACTGGTATCGTTGATCTCTGCATATTGCATATTATTTTCACAGTTTTGTGTCCAAAACTGTGTTTTTTGCTACTTTTAGATCTCTGTGTTCCGTCACAGGGATAGTTGTTGCCTCGCTCGATTCTAGCAGCCAGCGTTCTGCTACCAACACAGCGACCGCGGTCGCCCGGCCCGGGAGGGTCAGGTAATTAACCTGCGTTAACGACGTACTGTTGATATCGCTAGCCTGCTCGGCTGACGCTCGGCGTTGTTATTATCAGTATTGAGATATTTCTCTCGTGAAACCAGACGTAAATCTCAATATGAGTGGCAAAGGAGCCAAAGATCAGGGAAACCCCCCTAAAACACAAAACATCCCCAAAGTGGTTAGCCCTTTGGGAAAAAAAAATGCACCAACCAAACCGATTGAAAGCCCAATCACCACCATGGCAGTGAGCCGCAACCTAGACAGGCGCATATCTCGCTCAACCGAGTCGATCAACCCGACATTTGAAACCAGCTTGAATGTACAGAGCCCAGGCCACACAGAAACGTTCCCTGTCCTAACAAACACACCAAGCACAGGCGACACAAACAAACCGTTCGCAGCCCACCCAGCCCAAAAAACCATGGCAGAGGCTCTAGCAAAAGCTTCCGAGAAAAGAATTCCCCATACCAACACCAAGCCAAACTCCAGTCCCAGCTCCAGCACCAACTCGCACATTTTCCCGACCAAGGAACACGCGTTTCTAGTACAGGCAATTGAGTCAGTGTCCATACACCAATATCTGCGCGCAGTCGCAGACGTAGTCGGAGCCGAGAATATATGGTTCGGATCGCGACTGTCACAGGGCCGGATAGCCATTTACCTTGCGTCCGTGAGGCTGGTCGACAGATTCATGGCTGACGAGGGGGGAATCACCATCGGTGACCAGTTCATCTCGGCGCGCCGGATGGTGACCAAAGCAAACCGCCTGGTCCTGTCCAATGTGTGCCCCACGATCCCCCACAGCGTGATCGAGGAGGCCCTCAGCTCCGCAGTAAAAGTAGTTTCGCCAATGACTTTCATCAGCGTGGGCGGCAAAGATCCCGAGATAAGAAAAATATTCAGCTTTAGGAGACAGATCTTTGTGGTGATGGACGAAAACCACCAGTTACCCGACTCGTTTCTAGTCGAACACGACGGCGACCATTACAGAATATTTCTCTCCTTTGACGACCTTCGCTGCTTCAAGTGTAGAAGGAACGGGCATATAGCCAGAACATGCCCCCAAAACCAAACAATTGAAACCGCTTCCGAAAACGAAGAAGACTGCGAAAGTCCCCTAAAACAAAAAAGAAACAAAAGGAAGGCGCCCACCACCTCAACACCGTCCACAGACTCCCAAGACGAACAACCGGCAGACAATCAAACACAAGGAGAAAACAGCACACAAGAAACGGCGGAAAAGTCAGCCACAGAGGAAGTCTCCGTGCCGACGAAGGACTCCACCCTGCCGGCAGATCGCGCAAACATGGACACAGCGATAGAAGATATGCTGGAAGCAGTGTTGGGTCAATTACTTTTGAAAAGTAATTTAATTACATTACTAATTACTTGACTCTCAAAATAATTAAATTACATTACAAATTACCTAAAACCAAAAGTAATTCGTTACATTACTAATTACTGATAAAAGATACTCAATTACTTTTCAAATTACTTTCTTTTTTTGTATTTTTGCATATCTCTGCATATCAACTACCCAGTAGTTTCGTGTTTTTTACTTTTTTAAGACTATTGCTGCCAAATAAAATGGTTTTCACGTCAAGCCCGTTCAGAAAATTTGCCCGAACTCACCTCAGAGTTAATACGCGTAATCTGGCCATGGGAGCCTCTTAAACGTGGGCCATCTCCACAATATCATCTAGGTTCTAAATAATCGTCTTTTTCCGAATCAGACATGTTTGAAGCTGATCACTTGTCACTAGAAAATTTTCGAAGATCCGAAAATATACGATCCAAACATAAAGAAAATCTGACTAACTGTAGTAGAAGAGCTCATTCACAGCGCAGCAGGTGCAATAAATCCCGATTAGGCAGTTCTCCCTATCTAGTTTTGCTTCACACATCATATTATCACATTGAAAACTACACTAGCAGTGACTGCATCCCGGTCGGCTCTCGGGTGAATACTGAATTAACATCGCGTAATATTTACGCATGGAGTGGAAGGCATTTGTAAGAGAGGCAAAATTTATTTTAAAAAACTTACAAAACAAGATAACTCGTGACTAATTTTATTCTAATTTCTGAATCCGTCAAAATGCCGACCGGCTGGCTGGCACCAGCGAACTCAAGCATAGTCTGCAAATCTCATGTCGAAAATTCTTCGGACTCATGAAGGACCAAAGCCCAAAGCCTCGCAAGGCTGCGTGAGATCGGTCTAACAAGCACATGGCATGGGAAAATTTTCACTATCGCTGTGATACAGATACAGACGTAGTATGGCTGTTCGGGAATTAGCTTCGACTGCAAAACGAGGGATAATGTAAAAAATATCGACTCAAAAGAAACATTACGGTTTAAGATATTGGACGGGAAAGGGAATTCCGAGTGCACGGGCCACAAAAAAATCCGGCCCAGGCCGGGCCAGGCTTTTGGGCCGGGCTTTCGGGCTGTTCGGGCTTTTTTCCCATCTCTACTTGTCATACTGTATGGAAGAAAATTTCACAAGCACGCGAGACTAAATCCCGGCAAACAGCAACAGCAAGGCGCTGGCCGGCCGGTGCGTGCTGGGGAGGAAGCGGACTTTGGGTGACATGTAGACGCCACATAGGAGAGCGGGAATTTAAATTATGCTAAAAATAGTTGCTTAATCCATCCATTGTTATAAAAATAATTTTAGACAAGCCAAAATGTAAAGTAATTCGGGATTTTTATAACTTTTCAATTACATTACATAAAATAATGTAATTAAATTACATTACAAATTACCTTCTCTTAAATGTAATGCATTACATTACAAATTACTGAAAAAGGTAATTCATTACAGTAATTCAATTACTTTTACTCAATTACTGCCCAACACTGGCTGGAAGACGTGGAAAAGAGAGAAAAAATGCATACACCAACCGAAAACAAACCAAACGACAACAGGCCAAAAGCAAAACGGCAAAGAAAAGAAGATTACACAGAACACAAACCAAAAGAAAAAGCAACCGATCTGCCATCAGACGCGATGGAGACCCTCCAAAATCCCGATCTTAACCACGTTCTGACGGCAGAAGAGTTCTTGGCCTTTTTAAAAGATGTAAAAGGAAACGACCACCCAATGAAGATAGCCCGCAGATACACGGAAGATACGCTCGGTTTGATAAGCATGCTCGAAGCAGTGCAGCCCAAATTTATCACAGCCCGAGCAGTCCGTGAACGTGTTCGGCGACTGATCGCAAATCTGAGGAAAATTCACGGAGCAGAAAACGAGGACAATGTCTCCTTAGCTCGCTCGACGTCACTGGAGAGCGTTCGGTCCTCTTCCTCTCTCTTCCTAGAATAATAATAAAAACAATTAATGGCTAGAAGATTGTGCGTCACTAGCTTAAACGTCCGCAGTGTCAAGGGCCAGTATAAATGGTTGCAGCTTGGAAGTTTCCTGGACAGGCACTCTCCGGATGTCATAATCCTCCAGGAAACAAACATATCAGCCCCGCCTCTCCCACAATCCCTCCTCCCTTATACGTTTCTCTATAACCCTCCAGTGCAGCACTGCTCTGGAACAATGATCGGCATCAGATCCAATAACTCCCCTCTCGCGGTGCAAAAACATAACATCTTGGTCCCTGGCTACTTAAAGGAAGCTTTCATAGAGGTCAAAGACTCACCACAAACCATTCGTGTAGTATGCGTGTACGTCCCACACCAAAGCGAGGCGGCAAACAGCGTCTTAGCGCGCCTGGGCGTGTTACTGGATGACGCCGCCAACACACAGGACCCGGCGCCAGCACAGCTCTTGATTGGGGGTGATTTCAATTGCACCCTAAACCCACGGGTTGACCGTTCCAGTGGAGGTCCTGAGCGATACCCACTTATCGCAAGCCAGCTAAAAAAATGTGTTGAGACCCACAGCTTGACGGACGTGTGGCGAGATTTCCATCCCAACGAGCCAGGCTTCACGTTTGTCGGGAACGCCCCTCATTTTTCCAGCTCTCGCATTGATCGTTTTTACGCCACACCGCAAATCTCGTGCAGGATATCCAGGATCCAGGTGACGCCATCGTTCTCCGACCACATGGCAGTGTCGGTCTCCCTGGAAACTACCCTTGAACATACCAAGCCACCATACTGGCGATTCAACAACTCGTTGCTCAGCGATCCCAACTTCGCTGAATGCATTCGCAGCATGCTCTCCGCATATGACGACCATTCCCGGCAAGCACACACCTCGCTACTCACGTGGTGGGATGCGCTCAAACTTGATGTGCAAGAAACGACAATACAATTCACTCGCTCTCGCAAGCAGCGACTCGACGCCGTTTTCGTTCGCCTCGAGAGGCAAGTGGAGGAGATTGTCACCGACAAGTCTCTCGGCCCTCACCAACTAGTTGAGCTCTCTCGAGCCAACGCTGACACCCGGGACGCGTACCTGCAGAGAAGTGAGAAAATCCTGGTCGCGGCCCAACATGATCATCTGCTGGCGATGGACAGGCCGGCAGGCTCCGTCCTCGCTCGCGACGTCACCACTGCATTTAAACCGCTGTCACAACTGCGGCATGAAAATCAGACAATCTCCGACGGCCCATCGCTCTGCAGAGTGACGAGGAAGCACTTTTCCGAAATATTCACCGGTGCAGCGACTAAAATTCAACCGGATGCCTCGCTGTACGAATCTCTTCCCACCATCTCAAAAGTTGAAAAAGAACGCCTAGACGAGCCGTTCACGCTCCGAGAGCTTACGACTGCCTTGAACGACTTGAACAAGGGGAAAGCACCCGGAATCGACGGACTGACCCCTGAGTTCTACATTTTCTTCTGGAATGAACTCGCAGGTTCTTTCCAAGAGGTGTTCAATTTCGCAATGTCAACAAATGTTTTGCCCAAGTCTTCCCAAAAATCGGTTATCACGCTCCTTCCCAAGAAAGGTGATCGTCTAGAAATAAGAAACTGGCGGCCCATCTCCCTGCTAACAACTGACTACAAAATCATCGCAAGAGCGCTCTCCTCAAGGCTTAAATGCGTAATGAGTGTTCTGGTTCATCCAGATCAAGGATATTGCGTGCCAGGAAGAACCATCTTCGACTCTCTCCATTTGCATAGAGATGCTTTAGAGCATGTCAATAGAAACAGGCTTCCCCTCGCTCTCCTCTCCTTGGACCAGCAGGGAGCGTTCGATAGAGTTGACCATGGCTACCTGTTCCATCTAATGACTCTGTACGGATTCGGGGAGGGCTTCTGCGCCAACCTCCGTACATTGTACAGAGATGCCAAGTGTTTTGTAAGAGTAGGACCCAACCTGACAGCGCCCTTCCCATTCGAGAGAGGCATCCGACAGGGGTGTCCACTCTCTGGGCCGCTCTTCTCACTCGCAATAGAGCCCTTTCTAATACGATGTCGGCGCACCATGTCGGGCATGAGTCTCCCAGGCGAGGCGGAACGCCGCTTGGTCGTGTCCGCATACGCAGACGACGTATCACTATTCATCTCCAACGATGAAGATTTCGACAAATTTCATGCGGCGTACACGATATACGCAGACCAGTCAGGTGGCTCACTGAATACAGCTAAATCCAGAGGCCTTTGGGCTGGAAACTGGAAAAAAAGACAAGACAAGCCCCTTGGTTTCAGCTGGACATCTGAGGGACTGAAAATTCTAGGCCTCATGTTTGGGAACAGCCAGGACACTGTAAACTACAGCACGACTACGCTTGAAAGCATGGTCAAACGTGCGGCAGAAAGCTGGAGGCACCGTGCATCAGCAATGTCGCTTCAGGGGCGTGTGCGAGTGGCAAATCAATTTATCGCCCCCCGGCTTTGGCACACACTGCAAGTTCTTCCCGTTCAAGCAGCGCTACTCGCCCGACTTCAAAGCCTGTTAGTCGATTTTGTATGGGCAGGCCGGCACCACTGGACCAGAGTGCGCGACCTGTGTGCCCCTGTTCCCCTAGGCGGTCTTGGCCTGGTGCATATAGCGTCAAAGGTTGACTTCTTTCGGGTATGCTTCGCAACCCGTTTCATATCCACCAGCGAAATCCATCCGGGGCATCTTATGACTCGTAATTTCTTACGACCATTGCGCGGGCTGGACCTCGGCTGGCAGGCTTTCTTCTGCCCCAGCATCATCCACCGCTCCAGCCGTGGACTGACGCCCTTCCTCAGCTCAGTCACACGAGCATGGCGATCTCTAAATGTCAGACCAGAGAAATACGCCACCACTGCACAAGGACTCCGTGACGTGCCGCTCATTCGGTCACACCTCATACCAACAGTCACATCCATTTTCATCCCCTCTTGGCAAATGCTAAACTGCAGAACCCTGGGTGACCTGCTTAACGGGAAAGAATGGAAACCTCTCCACCACCACGAAGGCTTTGTGGATCTTGGGGCAAGACACAAAACGGCTATAGAAATAAACATAAACCGAATCAAGGCGTTCTGCCGCCTTCGATTTCGGGATGTAGCGCAAACTGAAGGCCCTGAGCCCTGGCCACCACCTCTCTCGTACCAACGAGCAAGCGATGGAAAACGAGTCGCTCTCGACATCCTCAATGGAAGAAAGTCCCTTCAGTGGGATATCACAACAGGCAATCTCAACATTGATGGCCCTTTGAAAGGGTCCTGGTCCGACGATCAGGTGAACTGGAGCAGTTTCGTCTGCTCTCCATCACTCGGACGAGATGCCGAGGTGGCATGGCGCTTCGCCAAAAACCGCCTCGCCGACCCCATTTTCCTGTGCCATGCCCGTATTCTACAATCGCCCCTGTGCCCCTGGTGCGGGGTGGACGGCTCGGCATGGCACATGCTAGTCGAGTGCCATCGGGCTACGGCCATGTGGCGTCTGGTCGTATCTATCTTTCGCAGACTTTTTGGGGAGCGTCGTCTCCTCCTTAGAGACATTCATGCGGGGATGCGACTGGGTGCGCCTGGAAACGGGTCCAAAAAGGCCCTCGCAAATTTTGTCATCACGATGGCCAAAAGTACTGTATATCGTGTACTGACAGCTTGTTTCAAAGAACACCGGCTCCCAGCGGCATACGACAGTGTCTTTAAAGCAAGGCTAAAGGCTCGCATTCTGAAAGAGTACGCATGACACCTCGGTCGAGGCGACATTGCGTCTTTCGACAAAGTTTGGTGCGTGGGTGGCGCTGTGTGCGAAGCAGGTGACGGAGAAGTCACGCTGCACATATAGTTTGAAAAAAAAAAAAAAAATGTAAATATTATGTATATTGGACAGTGACCGAAAACAAAAACGGCACTGTCCCTAAAGAATTTCCTATGTATCCCTTCCAAAAAATCTTGCGTTATTTCAATTTGAAACTTTTTCCAACCCCCTGGTTCTAATCGTTCTATATCCTTCACTTCAAAATCGGTCTTCACTTCTCTTCCAAATCTCTTTTGAGGAGCAAAGTCCAAAAAAAAAGAAACAGTTTTTCTTTCCGTATCGTTTATTTAAAAAAAAAAAAAAAAAAAAAAAAAAAAAAAAAAAACACACACACACACACACACACCATCGGAGTCAGACGTGTCTCGTTTCGGCTCCCGATACTGGTTACGTGGAGGCTACGTCAGCTACTTTCTCGGAGTTTTCTGCTCATCCATAGATCGGTATCGTTAAAACGCATCTTTTCATCGTTTTATTTTGGCAGTTTTGTGTATAAAACTGTCGTTTTTCTTTAGTTTTTAAAATCTCTGCGTCCATTTCTGTACATCTAGTCGGCAGCTTGTTAGTCGTTTCGCGAGCAAGCTCGCCCGGCCCGGGAGGGTCAGGTAATTAACCCAGCGATAATGATCGCATGTTGATATTGCTGGCATTTTTGAACTCGCACCAACCTTGCACACTATCTCATTTCAAATGAACTCAAACACTACTGTAAACATGAATAAGAGTGTGATCTCTTCACAACAGTCACAGCAGACCAAAAACGTTTCCCCGATCAAGGGGGGAAAACCTCTCTCTTACCAAAATATCCCCCAAAGTGGTTAGCCCTTTGGCAAATAGAAATTCCTTTTTTGGACACATGGAAAGCCCTGTCACCACCATGGCAGTCAGTCGAAATCTCGACAGACGTGTCTCACGCTCTGCTGAGTCTATTCCCGCCACACCTGAAATTTCGGAAAATATATTTCCCTCTCACACAAAACCACCCCCCCTCCAAACAAAACAACCCAAAGAGACACCTTAAACCTCCCCAGCCCGAAAAACCATGGCACAAGCCCTATCTACAACCTCGGGGCTGAAACCCCCACAACACACTCCAACGAAGAACTCCGCAAACAGCGGAAGATCAGATGTTTTCCCGACAAAAGAACATGCTTTCCTCTTCCAAGCTTTTGAATCGGTATCTATTCACCAATATTTACGCGCTGTGGCCAACATGGTTGGAGCGAAAAACATATGGATCGGATCACGATTATCACAAGGCCGAGTGGCCATCTACCTAACCCAGGTAGGGCTGGTCAACAGTTTTATGACTGACCATGGAGGAATTATCATCGACCACCAGTTCATTCCGGCACGTCGAATGGTAACGAAAGCCAACAGACTTGTTCTCTCAAATGTCTGTCCAACGAAACCTCACAGCGTGATCGAGGAAGTCTTAAGCTCTGTAGTGAAATTGGTATCGCCGATGTCGTTCATCAACGTTGGCGGAAAAGACCCAGAACTCAGCAAAATTCTTAGCTTTTTCCGGCAGATTTTCGTAGTGTTGGACGAAAACCAACAGATACCGGATTCATTTCTAGTAGATTACGAAGGGGACCGCTATAGAATCTTCCTTTCGTTCGACGACCTTCGCTTTTTCAAATGTCGAAGAAACGGTCATGTGGCCCGAACATGTCCCCAAAATCCAAATGACGAAATATCATCCGGAGATGATGAAGAAGAAAACACGCTATCAACACTGAGGGGAAACAAAAGAAAATCCCCCCCATCATCATCAACCGACTCCCAAACCGCACAACAAATGAACCCCCAAGAAACAAACAAAACTCCAGCAGAAGTCCCAAAACCAGAAGAACACCCATTACAGACAGAAGACGTCCAGAAGATCAACAGACGACCAAATGAAGAGTCCAGACCGACAGACGACACAACACAGGCATCAAAAGAAGGAAAAACCCAACCAGAACAAATAAACATGGAGGTCGCATTGTCTGAATATCTAGACAAGGCCCAAAAGAAGAATGAAAACAATCCAGCAGCCGAAGTCTCTACCAACATCAGCCAAAAAGCTAAGCGGATGAAAAAAGAAATAGCCCGAAATAACAGAAAAAACACGAAACAATGAAGATAATTCTGCCATCGGAAGCCATGGAAACACTGGAAAACACCCAAGAAGATCATCCCCTGAAAACCGAGGATTTCCTTTTATTTCTTCAAGAAGTAAAAGGACACGACCACCCGATGAGGGTAGCCAAACAATACACCGACGATACCACTGGGCTCATAGACATGCTTGAGGCAATTCAACAAAAACTTATATCAACCCGTGCAATACGAGAACGTGTACGTCGGTTGATCGCCAATCTAAGGAAAATCCACGAAGCAGAAGACGAAGATGCCGTCTCCATAGCACGATCAACATCGCGCGAAAGCGTCATGTCGTCCTCCTCATTCCTTGAATAAAGAATCACAAATGAAAAGAGGACTGTGCGTAACAAGTTTAAACGTGCGAAGCATCAAGAGCGAAATAAAGTGGTTACAACTTGAGTGTTTCCTTGAAAGACATTCGCCAGATGTCATCATGCTGCAAGAAACTAATATCTCAACCTCCCATCTGCCACACACTCTCTCTCATTACAATTTCCTTTACAACCCTCCTGTACAACTCTGCTCAGGAACCATGATTGGTGTCAAAACCTCATCCCCCCCCATTGTCCAGTCACAGACAATCCTGGTCCCTGGCTACTTGCAAGAAGCTGTTTTTAGAATCAAGGACTCAACTCGAGTGATACAAGTGGTGTGCGTGTACATCCACACCAGAATGAAACGGCACAAGAAGTCCTAGGTGCACTGACCACACTGCTAGATCAAGACTCAAATCCAAAAAAACACGCTGATGCACACCTTCTCATCGGGGGCGATTTCAATGTCACCCTGAATCCCAGCACGGATCGTTCAAGGGGAGGTCCAGAGCGATACCCACGCATCGCCAACTACCTAAAATATCTCGTCGAATCCCACAACCTGTCAGATTTGTGGCGAGATTTTCGACCAAACGACCCAGGTTTCACGTTTGTCGGATGCGCGCCGCACTTCTCAAGCTCTCGTCTCGACCGTTTTTATGCAACACCCGGGTACCTATCCTCCAAATATCGACGTTATCACATCATAACTTATGACATGATAACTTAATAACTACATTCTCATTTCAATACGCTTAAACATGAGTGAATTCAGCTCAGAAATGAGCCATAACTTCGACCAGAATACGTCGTACTTGATTCACTCACACCCGAGATACACGTTCGCTCGCGAATCACGAGTGAAGCTGAGTGAAGCTACGGCTCGCCCACTTCACTCACGGCAGCTGGGTCACTAAATATCCAAACGAGCGTTGTGCACTCCGACTTTAAACTGGATTATAGTAGGGGGTGATTAGAGGAACCGTTTGACACCTCATTTGGCCATGGGGGATGAAGGGTTCACAAGATATGGGCACTTTAATTTACCATTTTCGTGTATTTTTGTAGGCAACATTGGGTTGCGGCCTTTTGACTTTAACCGGCGCTGCTGTTCACTACCGCTGGTGTTGGTGTAGGTGCTAGTCAGACACCGACACCCATAACCTCACCTTTGTTTTTCTAATTCTGACATATTCTTAGGAATAGAATGGAATTTAGGATTAGGAACTGATCAAATCTGCAATTCATTCAAGTTTTACCGTAAAGTTTTATTAAATAAGCAAACAAATGGGATATTAACCTGGGACCGCTCGATTAGAAGAGGTGTGCTTGCCGTTGAGTTACCAAAGTAGCCGTGTTTGCTCTCCGCCGCAAAGTGCTACCTAGCTAAAGACTAACACGATCATAACACTAGTTAAAATCAGTTCAAATGGTTCGCAAAACATGTAAACGCTGTTGGCATCACGCGTCAGTCGTCTCCTTTTTGTCACTGTCATCACTCGCACCCGTCATGCCGCGTCGTGCTATCAACAAGTCGCAACAGGCCGAGTGGCGCCGAGACTAGCGTACTCGTGGGCAATGCGTGCGCAGCTACATTTGAGATATCTCTGGCTCATTGCGAGTGAACATTCTCACACAATTGCTTTGAGTTAAGTCAAGCAAGTGAAGATTTTATAAGCTAATGGTTTCGCTCGCTAAAAATGAGCTGATATTGACTCGTATATAGCTATATATTGCTCATATTCACTTTGAGCTAATGCATTCACTCGCTACTTGAGCTAATCGAAATGAGAGTGTATCACGACGATTTTACCACTTCGTGATAACGTCATCACGAAAGGTATCCTCGAACTGAAAGTGATATAACTATCGTTCGTCATAACTCACCGCCCGTAGTATCGTATATATCTCACAGAGCACATGCGCACAAAAAGATTCAATCGGCTGTTTTTCTGAGCTGTCTGTCATTTTTAGTCTGAAACTTAATACCTATTTATTATAACCTATTTGTTCTAAAAAAGTAATGTCAGAAGAGAAGGGATGTAAAAGGGGTGATATTAATTGTCAGGAAGATCCGGAAGATCTTCCTTCCGAGTTTCAGTCTTCATCCTGGCATGACATCCACCTCTCTGCTTAGACTATATTTAGACTACATCCGTGCACGGTGTTTTCACACGGTAGCACGCCAGCTACCCGCACTGCAATCTCCTCGCAACGTCATCTGCCCGCAATGACAACCAGCCAGTCTGTCAGCTACCCGCTCTGCCAGCCGCCCGCACTGTCAGCTACCCGCTCTGCCATCCAACCGCTCCGTCAAATACCCGCTCCGTTAACTGCCTGCTCTGTCATCTGCCCGCAATGCCATCTACCCACTCTGTCTGCTACCCGCAATGCCGTCTACCAACTCTGTCTGCTACCCGCAATGCCGTCTACCCGCAACGTCATCTGTTTGCTCTGCCAACTTACCGCTCCTTCGAATTCCGATATATGCGCTTCTTATACAACGCGTGATTTTTAAATATTTTAATACAGACTTAGCAGGGTCTGAGGGTGTAAGTAAACTAAATGTTTTCATCCTCTGAATATTGATGTGGATCTGCCTCCACCACCACAGGAGCAGTGAGATCCGTTCTTCGAAGACCAGCTTTCTTACAAGTGCAGTTATGACAAAACTTTTTGCATCCGCATAAATACGCTGTTTTCCCGGCCTCGACGCATCATTCAATGTGGACCATCGTAGTGACCTACCCTTAGACACCTTGAATCATTCCCAGTCTTCAGATAAGGCAATTGTAGCTGGCATAGAAATAAGAGCTTAGTGTGTTGTAGGGAAATGAGTCTGTATTTTGTTGAATCGTGTCTCAGGTTGCACCGCGAATAATTTTTATTTCTAGTTCAAGACCGAGTAACTACTTTTAACCAGCACAAATAATTAAAATGTAGCCATTTTACTGTCCTAAAAAGCGTGGAAAAATCGATGTCGTGAATTTGACTAGTTTGAAGTATTCGTCTGTGTGTTCAAGTAATGTTAATTTTCGGTGGCGAGAATATAAATAATAAGACATTACGTTCGAATTTAGCTTAGCTCTGATCGTTTTCTGAGCTAGTTGTCTTTTAGAAGAGGCTAGCTAGGACAGTAAAATAGCTACATTTTAATTACTTGAGTAACTATTACTATATCTTCAGCAGCGCCCAGTCGATGAATCAAATTTGCATAACCGTTTAATTTATCGAATAAAATGACGGAAATGCAGCTCCACATTGAAAAAATCTTGGCGGTCTTGTTGGTGAATTGGAAATACACATGCGTACGCTGTATATTAGGTATCCAGTTTCCGCCCTTCATTAAAATTTTGACGCTTATCTACAATGTTGTTAAAATTAGCGTAAGCGAAGCCCAAAGCTATTCTCCTGTTATTCTCCTGTTGAATATGCTGAAGGTCAAAGTAGAGCCCTAATGGTATGACACCCTCTAGCTATGTCCTAACAAAGACACCCTGTCAATGGCACCCTTTTGTGGGAGGAGGATGGTCAAGTCGGTTTATGACTTTCAGATGTTCTTTCACTATTTATTTTGGGCTGTGAGCAAAGCCAAGGATTTTCTTGCCCAAGTCTTGCAGCACTCAATAACCGATTGTATCATTGGTTTCAAACTTTCAGTCACTTTGCTGCTCACACGTGTTTGAAAACCCGGTGGACGCTATCCACCGCATGAAATTTTGACATTTTGTAGGGTTTCTAATTCTAAATCATATTTTTAATAGAGCCAAAAAATCCGACTTCCTAAGCGGCGTCAGGCGTCGATCATAGTGAAGACGCACCTCCACCTAAGCGTTCGCCCCGTCCGGACATGGTTGATAAGAGCGTCATGAAACTCGGTATACTTTTTTCCAAAACTATCGAGAGTGGGCTTGTTTTTATAAATCTATATATATTTGAAAAATTACACATGTGGGCTTTTTATGGGCGTTAAAAAATAATAATAATCACACCTTTGTTGGCCAACCAAGTTCATTATAGACTTGTTTAATTTCCTAAACGTGTGATAGGAGAGGGACTTTGCTTTACGGTTATGACTGAGCTCTATAAGACTGAGAAAATTAATCAGTTTGCTTTGAGCTGCAATGTGTTAAGTTTTCTTTCGCATGCAGTGTGTTGTACATTATTTGCCATTCACTGCGTAGTCCGAAAGAGGTTACCCGTATTCAGAACGGTGTTATAACGACACATTAATAATCGCTAGCGTTTGGTAATGGGTATAGCATCTAATTTTTTATAGAGTTATGTGTTATGTTGAGAGCGTTTTTAAAGCATGTGATACTTCCTCAAACAATTTAAAGTTAAATAGATCAGGGATTAAAAGAAGTCTGAGATTTCCATCCAAAACATGCATGATTCCTTTCAAAATACGATGTGGGAGCCCTTAATTTGACAAATTTACACAGTATAGCAAATTGTCAATCAAATTTGACACTTATTCTCGTTACTATGGTTACTAAATTGGTTCAACCGAGGTTGCAACTTGCTGTAATACTTTAAAATGAAAATTATAGCGCGAAAAACAGGCTACGGATCAGCACCATCAGACCTCAGTTTGAGAAATAATCTATCATATTAATTTGGAACTCATATTATATTTATTCAGCGTTAAGCAACAAACCTTTACCTGAAGATTGAAAATCTAACACTGAGAACGATATAAAAATCAAAACAAGAAATCATAGATGTGTCTAATCCATTATGACTATTGATTAGATGTATACAGTAGTATACACCTTACACCAAACTATACTTGATGTATAGGCGAAAAATAGGAAATCTAGGGATAAGCAAATAGAACGCTCTACTCTCATCGGCTCTGCTAACTGCAGGCAAATTATTTTGGGAGATCTTGTCATTGAGCTCAAATATATTTGTCGGGTGGTTTAACATAACATGAAGCGAATTTGAGCTTTATTGGCATATCATAACTACACCAATGGCGCACTTCCGTTTACAGCCAATGAATGCTACTCCTTAGCTTAAATTTTAACATGCCATTTTTGGAAAATTAACTACCAAAAAAAAACGATTGTTCAAAATCTGTACCACATTAGATCGCCAATATGTTGGTCGCCCCTGAACCAAATTGATGCTTGCGTTATATTGTAAGCAACAACATTGTCTAGGACCTATTTTGGTTCCTCCCATTTAACCTTCAATAATTACAATTATTATATATAAAAAAACACCTCTATACGACGGTGAAACGAAGGGACGCACCGATGCGATTTCACGCGACTTTCTGGCCAATGTTCAGGAGAGATTCCTTATTCTATCACAATATGCTAAGAAACGTTAGCAGTAATTAGCAAGTGTTAGCAAGTCCAGTAGCCTGGACTTTTATTAAATATGAATAAACAACTGAAAAAAAGTTGTATCCAGCTTGTACCATCTTCCGGCTGACACTGCCTGCATTAGCTGTCATATTCAAGCCAGTTTAAATATATATATTTTTTGGCGCCATCCGCCCGCTCTATCAAATACCCTTCCTGCCTACTGCTCGCAATGTCAAATACCCGCTATGTTATCTGCCCACTCTGACAAGTGCCTGTTCTGCTATCTGCCCGCTATGTCAAATACTCGCTCCGCCAACTGCCCGCTCCGTCACCTACCCTCAAAGACAAGTGCCCGTTGTGGCATCTACCCGCAATGCCAGCCGCCCTCTCCGTCATCTGACCACAATGCCAAGCCCTCGCACTGCCAACCACCTGCAATGTTATCTGCCTGCAGGAGTGGGAAGTTGACATTGCGGGTGGTTGGCAGGCTGCCTTTCACACCAGTGCCGGACCTAGCTATTAACCGACTTATTTTCTCTGCATATCTCCATTTATATAAATAGCACCCTTCGCTTTCGATAAGCAAGGGCAGTAACTTTCTCATGTATAACTTTCTCCGTACTCATATAGCTTAGTGTAGCGCGTTTCTAAACGACGCAGATATATAAGGGTGACCACCCATAAAGTAACACAGTTCTTCACAGTACGGCAGTATCACAGTTCTTCACAGTACGGCAGTATCACAGTTCTTCACAGTACGGCAGTATCACAGTTCTTCACAGTACGGCAGTATCACAGTTCTTCACAGTTCCTCACAGTATCACAGTACCTCGCAGCCGACATACCGTACATTAAACTCAGGAACAGTACCTCACACCCGACATACAGTTGTACCCAGTGTATATACAGGATCGCACTTCTAAGTGAATAAACTAGAACCATCGTGTGCTCGCTAGAACATATTCTCGTCGACTCAGTGCTACCTGTCCACCCTTCATCCTATCCCTCCACTCACGGTCTGCGAGTGCAACTCTCAATCTGACTTGGTAAGTCTTGATTAACCTCTGACCTAGACTCATAGTTAGAGCCATAAACTCTAACGGCTCACAACTCCGACTAGCACGACTACTATTCCGATACTTATCTCTGATGGCTTCTGATCTGGCCATGACAACCTAGATCAGTGGTGGCAGCGAATACCAAACAGTTTCACTCCCACCAAGGGCTGAGTTCCCAGAAGCTCAGCTCGGTCAGAGGCAATACAAACCTCCCGACATTAATAATAGATGAAATGATAAATTAATACTAGAAATTAGGAAGTGATATGTTATTAAAACAGTTTTACCGCCTTTCTAAGCTGCTGGCAAGATAACTTATTGATACCCTTCGCCCTGCTTTTACCCGTAAAACGAAGCTTATCCCTCTGTATTGAGAGAAAAGTAAGTGAATCTTGAAATAAGACATCTATGTAGACATAACAAGTTAATAACACATCACTTAGCTCGAACCCATCCGAAGGGGAAACGTGCACTCTTGGTCTTGGTACATAAGCCGCAATTGCATTTTGTTCTAAATGAAGTTCGTTTACTACTTCCATAGCAATTTCCATGTTCATATATCATCAAAGGTCGACTTTTTCAGGGTGTGCTATGCAAATCGTTTTATCTCTGCCAACGAGAACCGCCCTAATCATCTCATCACGCGCCATTTCCTGCGACCTCTGCGAGGGCTGGACCTTGGTTGGCAGGCTTTTTTTTGCCTCAGCATCATTAATCGCTCCAGCCGTGGCCTAACTTCCTTCCTCAGCTCAGTCATAAGAGCGTGGCGATCACTGACAGTAAGGCCAAAACATTTTGTCTCCACGGAACAAGGCCTCCGAGATATCCCACTTATTCGATCATATCTCGTGCCAACAACCACCTCCATTTTCATCCCGTCTTGGCAACTGCTAAATTTCAGATCACTTGGTGACCTTTTAGAAGGAAAAGAATGGAAACCCCTCCACCAACACGAGGGTTTTGCGGGACTTACCGCAAGACATAAGACGGCTTTACAAAAAACATGAATAGAATCAAGGCCTTCTGCCACCTCCGCCTCAGGGAGGCTTCGCAAGCAGAAGGTCCTGAGCACTGGCCCCCACCTCTCACTTACATACGTTCAAGTGACGGAAAAACCACTCTCCTCGACACCCTAAAAGAGAGGAAGTCCCTTCAATACCAAATCACGGAAAAAAACCTCAGCATCAATGGCCCCTTGAAAGGGTTCTGGTCAGATGAGCCGGTAAACTGGAAAACCTTTCTTTGCCCACCATCACTAGGACGTGATGGTGAAGTGTCATGGCGACCGGCTAGCTTACTCCATCTTCTTGTACCACGCAAACAAGACAGCCTCTCGCCTATGCCCGTGGTGTCACACAGATGGGTCCGCCTGGCATATGATCGTGGAATGTGGTCTTGCGACTGACATGTGGCGCTCTGTCACATCATGGGTCAACCAGCTGATTAGGGAAGGTTTCACCCTCCTTCTAAAACATATATTTGCAGGGATTGGTCCGCCTCAAAACCCAAACGCCCCAGAAGTCGCCCTATCCAACTTTGTGATCGTGCTCGCAAAAAGCACAGTTTACCGTATTCTAACCTCTTTTTACAAGGAAAACCACCGCCCAGTAGCGTACAACAAACCTCTAAAAGCAAGAATTAAAACCCGTATTTTGAAAGAGTATGCATGGAGCCTTGGGCGGGGTGAGCTCGCAGTCTTTGAAAAGGTTTGGACTGCTGGAGAAGTGCTGTGCACTTAGCACGAAAGAGTAGTTTCTTTCCCGCTCATGTAAACAAGGAGTTTGAAAAGGGAACTGAATACTGATACACTAAGGAAGTTAACACATACACACGACTTTTTACTTTTTGATTTTTGATTTTTTCGTTTTTTTCCTTTAGTAAAAATTTTTACCCTAATTGACGAACGTTTTTTTTCACATCTGTCCTAGAACTATCTTCTTTTTTCGAAAGCTTTTGCGAAGAATTTTATTTCCCAAAAGTACTTGAAATACTTTCCGTATCGTTTATCACACACACACACACACACACACACACACACACACACACACACACACACACACACACACACACACACACACACACACACACACACACACACACACACACACACACACACACACACACACACACACACACACACACACACACACACACACACACACACACACACACACACACACACACACACACACACACACACACACACACACACACACACACACACACACACACACACACACACACACACACACACACACACACACACACACACACACACACACACACACACACACACACACACACACACACACACACACACACACACACACACACACACACACACACACACACACACACACACACACACACACACACACACACACACACACACACACACACACACACACACACACACACACACACACACACACACACACACACACACACACACACACACACACACACACACACACACACACACACACACACACACACACACACACACACACACACACACACACACACACACACACACACACACACACACACACACACACACACACACACACACACACACACACACACACACACACACACACACACACACACACACACACACACACACACACACACACACACACACACACACACACACACACACACACACACACACACACACACACACACACACACACACACACACACACACACACACACACACACACACACACACACACACACACACACACACACACACACACACACACACACACACACACACACACACACACACACACACACACACACACACACACACACACACACACACACACACACACACACACACACACACACACACACACACACACACACACACACACACACACACACACACACACACACACACACACACACACACACACACACACACACACACACACACACACACACACACACACACACACACACACACACACTGCTCTCGTCGGAGTCGGACGTGCTTCGCCTCGGCTCCCGTTACTGGTCTCGTGGAAGCGTTGTCGTCGGTCGTTTTTCGAATTTCTTCGACTCATCCATAGACTGGTATCGTTGATCTCTGCATATTGCATATTATTTTCACAGTTTTGTGTCCAAAACTGTGTTTTTTGCTACTTTTAGATCTCTGTGTTCCGTCACAGGGATAGTTGTTGCCTCGCTCGATTC
Source organism: Nemurella pictetii (assembly GCA_921293315.2). Taxonomy (NCBI): domain Eukaryota; kingdom Metazoa; phylum Arthropoda; class Insecta; order Plecoptera; family Nemouridae; genus Nemurella; species Nemurella pictetii. The sequence continues at coordinate 4,919,305 of OV121116.1, read as the reverse complement.
TAGCAGCCAGCGTTCTGCTACCAACACAGCGACCGCGGTCGCCCGGCCCGGGAGGGTCAGGTAATTAACCTGCGTTAACGACGTACTGTTGATATCGCTAGCCTGCTCGGCTGACGCTCGGCGTTGTTATTATCAGTATTGAGATATTTCTCTCGTGAAACCAGACGTAAATCTCAATATGAGTGGCAAAGGAGCCAAAGATCAGGGAAACCCCCCTAAAACACAAAACATCCCCAAAGTGGTTAGCCCTTTGGGAAACAAAAATGCACCAACCAAACCGATTGAAAGCCCAATCACCACCATGGCAGTGAGCCGCAACCTAGACAGGCGCATATCTCGCTCAACCGAGTCGATCAACCCGACATTTGAAACCAGCTTGAATGTACAGAGCCCAGGCCACACAGAAACGTTCCCTGTCCTAACAAACACACCAAGCACAGGCGACACAAACAAACCGTTCGCAGCCCACCCAGCCCAAAAAACCATGGCAGAGGCTCTAGCAAAAGCTTCCGAGAAAAGAATTCCCCATACCAACACCAAGCCAAACTCCAGTCCCAGCTCCAGCACCAACTCGCACATTTTCCCGACCAAGGAACACGCGTTTCTAGTACAGGCAATTGAGTCAGTGTCCATACACCAATATCTGCGCGCAGTCGCAGACGTAGTCGGAGCCGAGAATATATGGTTCGGATCGCGACTGTCACAGGGCCGGATAGCCATTTACCTTGCGTCCGTGAGGCTGGTCGACAGATTCATGGCTGACGAGGGGGGAATCACCATCGGTGACCAGTTCATCTCGGCGCGCCGGATGGTGACCAAAGCAAACCGCCTGGTCCTGTCCAATGTGTGCCCCACGATCCCCCACAGCGTGATCGAGGAGGCCCTCAGCTCCGCAGTAAAAGTAGTTTCGCCAATGACTTTCATCAGCGTGGGCGGCAAAGATCCCGAGATAAGAAAAATATTCAGCTTTAGGAGACAGATCTTTGTGGTGAATATTCAGCTTTAGGAGACAGATCTTTGTGGTGATGGACGAAAACCACCAGTTACCCGACTCGTTTCTAGTCGAACACGACGGCGACCATTACAGAATATTTCTCTCCATTGACGACCTTCGCTGCTTCAAGTGTAGAAGGAACGGGCATATAGCCAGAACATGCCCCCAAAACCAAACAATTGAAACCGCTTCCGAAAACGAAGAAGACTGCGAAAGTCCCCTAAAACAAAAAAGAAACAAAAGGAAGGCGCCCACCACCTCAACACCGTCCACAGACTCCCAAGACGAACAACCGGCAGACAATCAAACACAAGGAGAAAACAGCACACAAGAAACGGCGGAAAAGTCAGCCACAGAGGAAGTCTCCGTGCCGACGAAGGACTCCACCCTGCCGGCAGATCGCGCAAACATGGACACAGCGATAGAAGATATGCTGGAAGCAGTGTTGGGTCAATTACTTTTGAAAAGTAATTTAATTACATTACTAATTACTTGACTCTCAAAATAATTAAATTACATTACAAATTACCTAAAACCAAAAGTAATTCGTTACATTACTAATTACTGATAAAAGATACTCAATTACTTTTCAAATTACTTTCTTTTTTTGTATTTTTGCATATCTCTGCATATCAACTACCCAGTAGTTTCGTGTTTTTTACTTTTTTAAGACTATTGCTGCCAAATAAAATGGTTTTCACGTCAAGCCCGTTCAGAAAATTTGCCCGAACTCACCTCAGAGTTAATACGCGTAATCTGGCCATGGGAGCCTCTTAAACGTGGGCCATCTCCACAATATCATCTAGGTTCTAAATAATCGTCTTTTTCCGAATCAGACATGTTTGAAGCTGATCACTTGTCACTAGAAAATTTTCGAAGATCCGAAAATATACGATCCAAACATAAAGAAAATCTGACTAACTGTAGTAGAAGAGCTCATTCACAGCGCAGCAGGTGCAATAAATCCCGATTAGGCAGTTCTCCCTATCTAGTTTTGCTTCACACATCATATTATCACATTGAAAACTACACTAGCAGTGACTGCATCCCGGTCGGCTCTCGGGTGAATACTGAATTAACATCGCGTAATATTTACGCATGGAGTGGAAGGCATTTGTAAGAGAGGCAAAATTTATTTTAAAAAACTTACAAAACAAGATAACTCGTGACTAATTTTATTCTAATTTCTGAATCCGTCAAAATGCCGACCGGCTGGCTGGCACCAGCGAACTCAAGCATAGTCTGCAAATCTCATGTCGAAAATTCTTCGGACTCATGAAGGACCAAAGCCCAAAGCCTCGCAAGGCTGCGTGAGATCGGTCTAACAAGCACATGGCATGGGAAAATTTTCACTATCGCTGTGATACAGATACAGACGTAGTATGGCTGTTCGGGAATTAGCTTCGACTGCAAAACGAGGGATAATGTAAAAAATATCGACTCAAAAGAAACATTACGGTTTAAGATATTGGACGGGAAAGGGAATTCCGAGTGCACGGGCCACAAAAAAATCCGGCCCAGGCCGGGCCAGGCTTTTGGGCCGGGCTTTCGGGCTGTTCGGGCTTTTTTCCCATCTCTACTTGTCATACTGTATGGAAGAAAATTTCACAAGCACGCGAGACTAAATCCCGGCAAACAGCAACAGCAAGGCGCTGGCCGGCCGGTGCGTGCTGGGGAGGAAGCGGACTTTGGGTGACATGTAGACGCCACATAGGAGAGCGGGAATTTAAATTATGCTAAAAATAGTTGCTTAATCCATCCATTGTTATAAAAATAATTTTAGACAAGCCAAAATGTAAAGTAATTCGGGATTTTTATAACTTTTCAATTACATTACATAAAATAATGTAATTAAATTACATTACAAATTACCTTCTCTTAAATGTAATGCATTACATTACAAATTACTGAAAAAGGTAATTCATTACAGTAATTCAATTACTTTTACTCAATTACTGCCCAACACTGGCTGGAAGACGTGGAAAAGAGAGAAAAAATGCATACACCAACCGAAAACAAACCAAACGACAACAGGCCAAAAGCAAAACGGCAAAGAAAAGAAGATTACACAGAACACAAACCAAAAGAAAAAGCAACCGATCTGCCATCAGACGCGATGGAGACCCTCCAAAATCCCGATCTTAACCACGTTCTGACGGCAGAAGAGTTCTTGGCCTTTTTAAAAGATGTAAAAGGAAACGACCACCCAATGAAGATAGCCCGCAGATACACGGAAGATACGCTCGGTTTGATAAGCATGCTCGAAGCAGTGCAGCCCAAATTTATCACAGCCCGAGCAGTCCGTGAACGTGTTCGGCGACTGATCGCAAATCTGAGGAAAATTCACGGAGCAGAAAACGAGGACAATGTCTCCTTAGCTCGCTCGACGTCACTGGAGAGCGTTCGGTCCTCTTCCTCTCTCTTCCTAGAATAATAATAAAAACAATTAATGGCTAGAAGATTGTGCGTCACTAGCTTAAACGTCCGCAGTGTCAAGGGCCAGTATAAATGGTTGCAGCTTGGAAGTTTCCTGGACAGGCACTCTCCGGATGTCATAATCCTCCAGGAAACAAACATATCAGCCCCGCCTCTCCCACAATCCCTCCTCCCTTATACGTTTCTCTATAACCCTCCAGTGCAGCACTGCTCTGGAACAATGATCGGCATCAGATCCAATAACTCCCCTCTCGCGGTGCAAAAACATAACATCTTGGTCCCTGGCTACTTAAAGGAAGCTTTCATAGAGGTCAAAGACTCACCACAAACCATTCGTGTAGTATGCGTGTACGTCCCACACCAAAGCGAGGCGGCAAACAGCGTCTTAGCGCGCCTGGGCGTGTTACTGGATGACGCCGCCAACACACAGGACCCGGCGCCAGCACAGCTCTTGATTGGGGGTGATTTCAATTGCACCCTAAACCCACGGGTTGACCGTTCCAGTGGAGGTCCTGAGCGATACCCACTTATCGCAAGCCAGCTAAAAAAATGTGTTGAGACCCACAGCTTGACGGACGTGTGGCGAGATTTCCATCCCAACGAGCCAGGCTTCACGTTTGTCGGGAACGCCCCTCATTTTTCCAGCTCTCGCATTGATCGTTTTTACGCCACACCGCAAATCTCGTGCAGGATATCCAGGATCCAGGTGACGCCATCGTTCTCCGACCACATGGCAGTGTCGGTCTCCCTGGAAACTACCCTTGAACATACCAAGCCACCATACTGGCGATTCAACAACTCGTTGCTCAGCGATCCCAACTTCGCTGAATGCATTCGCAGCATGCTCTCCGCATATGACGACCATTCCCGGCAAGCACACACCTCGCTACTCACGTGGTGGGATGCGCTCAAACTTGATGTGCAAGAAACGACAATACAATTCACTCGCTCTCGCAAGCAGCGACTCGACGCTGTTTTCGTTCGCCTCGAGAGGCAAGTGGAGGAGATTTTCACCGACAAGTCTCTCGGCCCTCACCAACTAGTTGAGCTCTCTCGAGCCAACGCTGACACCCGGGACGCGTACCTGCAGAGAAGTGAGAAAATCCTGGTCGCGGCCCAACATGATCATCTGCTGGCGATGGACAGGCCGGCAGGCTCCGTCCTCGCTCGCGACGTCACCACTGCATTTAAACCGCTGTCACAACTGCGGCATGAAAATCAGACAATCTCCGACGGCCCATCGCTCTGCAGAGTGACGAGGAAGCACTTTTCCGAAATATTCACCGGTGCAGCGACTAAAATTCAACCGGATGCCTCGCTGTACGAATCTCTTCCCACCATCTCAAAAGTTGAAAAAGAACGCCTAGACGAGCCGTTCACGCTCCGAGAGCTTACGACTGCCTTGAACGACTTGAACAAGGGGAAAGCACCCGGAATCGACGGACTGACCCCTGAGTTCTACATTTTCTTCTGGAATGAACTCGCAGGTTCTTTCCAAGAGGTGTTCAATTTCGCAATGTCAACAAATGTTTTGCCCAAGTCTTCCCAAAAATCGGTTATCACGCTCCTTCCCAAGAAAGGTGATCGTCTAGAAATAACTGGCGGCCCATCTCCCTGCTAACAACTGACTACAAAATCATCGCAAGAGCGCTCTCCTCAAGGCTTAAATGCGTAATGAGTGTTCTGGTTCATCCAGATCAAGGATATTGCGTGCCAGGAAGAACCATCTTCGACTCTCTCCATTTGCATAGAGATGCTTTAGAGCATGTCAATAGAAACAGGCTTCCCCTCGCTCTCCTCTCCTTGGACCAGCAGGGAGCGTTCGATAGAGTTGACCATGGCTACCTGTTCCATCTAATGACTCTGTACGGATTCGGGGAGGGCTTCTGCGCCAACCTCCGTACATTGTACAGAGATGCCAAGTGTTTTGTAAGAGTAGGACCCAACCTGACAGCGCCCTTCCCATTCGAGAGAGGCATCCGACAGGGGTGTCCACTCTCTGGGCCGCTCTTCTCACTCGCAATAGAGCCCTTTCTAATACGATGTCGGCGCACCATGTCGGGCATGAGTCTCCCAGGCGAGGCGGAACGCCGCTTGGTCGTGTCCGCATACGCAGACGACGTATCACTATTCATCTCCAACGATGAAGATTTCGACAAATTTCATGCGGCGTACACGATATACGCAGACCAGTCAGGTGGCTCACTGAATACAGCTAAATCCAGAGGCCTTTGGGCTGGAAACTGGAAAAAAAGACAAGACAAGCCCCTTGGTTTCAGCTGGACATCTGAGGGACTGAAAATTCTAGGCCTCATGTTTGGGAACAGCCAGGACACTGTAAACTACAGCACGACTACGCTTGAAAGCATGGTCAAACGTGCGGCAGAAAGCTGGAGGCACCGTGCATCAGCAATGTCGCTTCAGGGGCGTGTGCGAGTGGCAAATCAATTTATCGCCCCCCGGCTTTGGCACACACTGCAAGTTCTTCCCGTTCAAGCAGCGCTACTCGCCCGACTTCAAAGCCTGTTAGTCGATTTTGTATGGGCAGGCCGGCACCACTGGACCAGAGTGCGCGACCTGTGTGCCCCTGTTCCCCTAGGCGGTCTTGGCCTGGTGCATATAGCGTCAAAGGTTGACTTCTTTCGGGTATGCTTCGCAACCCGTTTCATATCCACCAGCGAAATCCATCCGGGGCATCTTATGACTCGTAATTTCTTACGACCATTGCGCGGGCTGGACCTCGGCTGGCAGGCTTTCTTCTGCCCCAGCATCATCCACCGCTCCAGCCGTGGACTGACGCCCTTCCTCAGCTCAGTCACACGAGCATGGCGATCTCTAAATGTCAGACCAGAGAAATACGCCACCACTGCACAAGGACTCCGTGACGTGCCGCTCATTCGGTCACACCTCATACCAACAGTCACATCCATTTTCATCCCCTCTTGGCAAATGCTAAACTGCAGAACCCTGGGTGACCTGCTTAACGGGAAAGAATGGAAACCTCTCCACCACCACGAAGGCTTTGTGGATCTTGGGGCAAGACACAAAACGGCTATAGAAATAAACATAAACCGAATCAAGGCGTTCTGCCGCCTTCGATTTCGGGATGTAGCGCAAACTGAAGGCCCTGAGCCCTGGCCACCACCTCTCTCGTACCAACGAGCAAGCGATGGAAAACGAGTCGCTCTCGACATCCTCAATGGAAGAAAGTCCCTTCAGTGGGATATCACAACAGGCAATCTCAACATTGATGGCCCTTTGAAAGGGTCCTGGTCCGACGATCAGGTGAACTGGAGCAGTTTCGTCTGCTCTCCATCACTCGGACGAGATGCCGAGGTGGCATGGCGCTTCGCCAAAAACCGCCTCGCCGACCCCATTTTCCTGTGCCATGCCCGTATTCTACAATCGCCCCTGTGCCCCTGGTGCGGGGTGGACGGCTCGGCATGGCACATGCTAGTCGAGTGCCATCGGGCTACGGCCATGTGGCGTCTGGTCGTATCTATCTTTCGCAGACTTTTTGGGGAGCGTCGTCTCCTCCTTAGAGACATTCATGCGGGGATGCGACTGGGTGCGCCTGGAAACGGGTCCAAAAAGGCCCTCGCAAATTTTGTCATCACGATGGCCAAAAGTACTGTATATCGTGTACTGACAGCTTGTTTCAAAGAACACCGGCTCCCAGCGGCATACGACAGTGTCTTTAAAGCAAGGCTAAAGGCTCGCATTCTGAAAGAGTACGCATGACACCTCGGTCGAGGCGACATTGCGTCTTTCGACAAAGTTTGGTGCGTGGGTGGCGCTGTGTGCGAAGCAGGTGACGGAGAAGTCACGCTGCACATATAGTTTGAAAAAAAAAAAAAAAATGTAAATATTATGTATATTGGACAGTGACCGAAAACAAAAACGGCACTGTCCCTAAAGAATTTCCTATGTATCCCTTCCAAAAAATCTTGCGTTATTTCAATTTGAAACTTTTTCCAACCCCCTGGTTCTAATCGTTCTATATCCTTCACTTCAAAATCGGTCTTCACTTCTCTTCCAAATCTCTTTTGAGGAGCAAAGTCCAAAAAAAAAGAAACAGTTTTTCTTTCCGTATCGTTTATTTAAAAAAAAAAAAAAAAAAAAAAAAAAAAAAAAAACACACACACACACACACACACCATCGGAGTCAGACGTGTCTCGTTTCGGCTCCCGATACTGGTTACGTGGAGGCTACGTCAGCTACTTTCTCGGAGTTTTCTGCTCATCCATAGATCGGTATCGTTAAAACGCATCTTTTCATCGTTTTATTTTGGCAGTTTTGTGTATAAAACTGTCGTTTTTCTTTAGTTTTTAAAATCTCTGCGCCCATTTCTGTACATCTAGTCGGCAGCTTGTTAGTCGTTTCGCGAGCAAGCTCGCCCGGCCCGGGAGGGTCAGGTAATTAACCCAGCGATAATGATCGCATGTTGATATTGCTGGCATTTTTGAACTCGCACCAACCTTGCACACTATCTCATTTCAAATGAACTCAAACACTACTGTAAACATGAATAAGAGTGTGATCTCTTCACAACAGTCACAGCAGACCAAAAACGTTTCCCCGATCAAGGGGGGAAAACCTCTCTCTTACCAAACTATCCCCCAAAGTGGTTAGCCCTTTGGCAAATAGAAATTCCTTTTTTGGACACATGGAAAGCCCTGTCACCACCATGGCAGTCAGTCGAAATCTCGACAGACGTGTCTCACGCTCTGCTGAGTCTATTCCCGCCACACCTGAAATTTCGGAAAATATATTTCCCTCTCACACAAAACCACCCCCCCTCCAAACAAAACAACCCAAAGAGACACCTTAAACCTCCCCAGCCCGAAAAACCATGGCACAAGCCCTATCTACAACCTCGGGGCTGAAACCCCCACAACACACTCCAACGAAGAACTCCGCAAACAGCGGAAGATCAGATGTTTTCCCGACAAAAGAACATGCTTTCCTCTTCCAAGCTTTTGAATCGGTATCTATTCACCAATATTTACGCGCTGTGGCCAACATGGTTGGAGCGAAAAACATATGGATCGGATCACGATTATCACAAGGCCGAGTGGCCATCTACCTAACCCAGGTAGGGCTGGTCAACAGTTTTATGACTGACCATGGAGGAATTATCATCGACCACCAGTTCATTCCGGCACGTCGAATGGTAACGAAAGCCAACAGACTTGTTCTCTCAAATGTCTGTCCAACGAAACCTCACAGCGTGATCGAGGAAGTCTTAAGCTCTGTAGTGAAATTGGTATCGCCGATGTCGTTCATCAACGTTGGCGGAAAAGACCCAGAACTCAGCAAAATTCTTAGCTTTTTCCGGCAGATTTTCGTAGTGTTGGACGAAAACCAACAGATACCGGATTCATTTCTAGTAGATTACGAAGGGGACCGCTATAGAATCTTCCTTTCGTTCGACGACCTTCGCTTTTTCAAATGTCGAAGAAACGGTCATGTGGCCCGAACATGTCCCCAAAATCCAAATGACGAAATATCATCCGGAGATGATGAAGAAGAAAACACGCTATCAACACTGAGGGGAAACAAAAGAAAATCCCCCCCATCATCATCAACCGACTCCCAAACCGCACAACAAATGAACCCCCAAGAAACAAACAAAACTCCAGCAGAAGTCCCAAAACCAGAAGAACACCCATTACAGACAGAAGACGTCCAGAAGATCAACAGACGACCAAATGAAGAGTCCAGACCGACAGACGACACAACACAGGCATCAAAAGAAGGAAAAACCCAACCAGAACAAATAAACATGGAGGTCGCATTGTCTGAATATCTAGACAAGGCCCAAAAGAAGAATGAAAACAATCCAGCAGCCGAAGTCTCTACCAACATCAGCCAAAAAGCTAAGCGGATGAAAAAAGAAATAGCCCGAAATAACAGAAAAAACACGAAACAATGAAGATAATTCTGCCATCGGAAGCCATGGAAACACTGGAAAACACCCAAGAAGATCATCCCCTGAAAACCGAGGATTTCCTTTTATTTCTTCAAGAAGTAAAAGGACACGACCACCCGATGAGGGTAGCCAAACAATACACCGACGATACCACTGGGCTCATAGACATGCTTGAGGCAATTCAACAAAAACTTATATCAACCCGTGCAATACGAGAACGTGTACGTCGGTTGATCGCCAATCTAAGGAAAATCCACGAAGCAGAAGACGAAGATGCCGTCTCCATAGCACGATCAACATCGCGCGAAAGCGTCATGTCGTCCTCCTCATTCCTTGAATAAAGAATCACAAATGAAAAGAGGACTGTGCGTAACAAGTTTAAACGTGCGAAGCATCAAGAGCGAAATAAAGTGGTTACAACTTGAGTGTTTCCTTGAAAGACATTCGCCAGATGTCATCATGCTGCAAGAAACTAATATCTCAACCTCCCATCTGCCACACACTCTCTCTCATTACAATTTCCTTTACAACCCTCCTGTACAACTCTGCTCAGGAACCATGATTGGTGTCAAAACCTCATCCCCCCCCATTGTCCAGTCACAGACAATCCTGGTCCCTGGCTACTTGCAAGAAGCTGTTTTTAGAATCAAGGACTCAACTCGAGTGATACAAGTGGTGTGCGTGTACATCCACACCAGAATGAAACGGCACAAGAAGTCCTAGGTGCACTGACCACACTGCTAGATCAAGACTCAAATCCAAAAAAACACGCTGATGCACACCTTCTCATCGGGGGCGATTTCAATGTCACCCTGAATCCCAGCACGGATCGTTCAAGGGGAGGTCCAGAGCGATACCCACGCATCGCCAACTACCTAAAATATCTCGTCGAATCCCACAACCTGTCAGATTTGTGGCGAGATTTTCGACCAAACGACCCAGGTTTCACGTTTGTCGGATGCGCGCCGCACTTCTCAAGCTCTCGTCTCGACCGTTTTTATGCAACACCCGGGTACCTATCCTCCAAATATCGACGTTATCACATCATAACTTATGACATGATAACTTAATAACTACATTCTCATTTCAATACGCTTAAACATGAGTGAATTCAGCTCAGAAATGAGCCATAACTTCGACCAGAATACGTCGTACTTGATTCACTCACACCCGAGATACACGTTCGCTCGCGAATCACGAGTGAAGCTGAGTGAAGCTACGGCTCGCCCACTTCACTCACGGCAGCTGGGTCACTAAATATCCAAACGAGCGTTGTGCACTCCGACTTTAAACTGGATTATAGTAGGGGGTGATTAGAGGAACCGTTTGACACCTCATTTGGCCATGGGGGATGAAGGGTTCACAAGATATGGGCACTTTAATTTACCATTTTCGTGTATTTTTGTAGGCAACATTGGGTTGCGGCCTTTTGACTTTAACCGGCGCTGCTGTTCACTACCGCTGGTGTTGGTGTAGGTGCTAGTCAGACACCGACACCCATAACCTCACCTTTGTTTTTCTAATTCTGACATATTCTTAGGAATAGAATGGAATTTAGGATTAGGAACTGATCAAATCTGCAATTCATTCAAGTTTTACCGTAAAGTTTTATTAAATAAGCAAACAAATGGGATATTAACCTGGGACCGCTCGATTAGAAGAGGTGTGCTTGCCGTTGAGTTACCAAAGTAGCCGTGTTTGCTCTCCGCCGCAAAGTGCTACCTAGCTAAAGACTAACACGATCATAACACTAGTTAAAATCAGTTCAAATGGTTCGCAAAACATGTAAACGCTGTTGGCATCACGCGTCAGTCGTCTCCTTTTTGTCACTGTCATCACTCGCACCCGTCATGCCGCGTCGTGCTATCAACAAGTCGCAACAGGCCGAGTGGCGCCGAGACTAGCGTACTCGTGGGCAATGCGTGCGCAGCTACATTTGAGATATCTCTGGCTCATTGCGAGTGAACATTCTCACACAATTGCTTTGAGTTAAGTCAAGCAAGTGAAGATTTTATAAGCTAATGGTTTCGCTCGCTAAAAATGAGCTGATATTGACTCGTATATAGCTATATATTGCTCATATTCACTTTGAGCTAATGCATTCACTCGCTACTTGAGCTAATCGAAATGAGAGTGTATCACGACGATTTTACCACTTCGTGATAACGTCATCACGAAAGGTATCCTCGAACTGAAAGTGATATAACTATCGTTCGTCATAACTCACCGCCCGTAGTATCGTATATATCTCACAGAGCACATGCGCACAAAAAGATTCAATCGGCTGTTTTTCTGAGCTGTCTGTCATTTTTAGTCTGAAACTTAATACCTATTTATTATAACCTATTTGTTCTAAAAAAGTAATGTCAGAAGAGAAGGGATGTAAAAGGGGTGATATTAATTGTCAGGAAGATCCGGAAGATCTTCCTTCCGAGTTTCAGTCTTCATCCTGGCATGACATCCACCTCTCTGCTTAGACTATATTTAGACTACATCCGTGCACGGTGTTTTCACACGGTAGCACGCCAGCTACCCGCACTGCAATCTCCTCGCAACGTCATCTGCCCGCAATGACAACCAGCCAGTCTGTCAGCTACCTGCTCTGCCAGCCGCCCGCACTGTCAGCTACCCGCTCTGCCATCCAACCGCTCCGTCAAATACCCGCTCCGTTAACTGCCTGCTCTGTCATCTGCCCGCAATGCCATCTACCCACTCTGTCTGCTACCCGCAATGCCGTCTACCAACTCTGTCTGCTACCCGCAATGCCGTCTACCCGCAACGTCATCTGTTTGCTCTGCCAACTTACCGCTCCTTCGAATTCCGATATATGCGCTTCTTATACAACGCGTGATTTTTAAATATTTTAATACAGACTTAGCAGGGTCTGAGGGTGTAAGTAAACTAAATGTTTTCATCCTCTGAATATTGATGTGGATCTGCCTCCACCACCACAGGAGCAGTGAGATCCGTTCTTCGAAGACCAGCTTTCTTACAAGTGCAGTTATGACAAAACTTTTTGCATCCGCATAAATACGCTGTTTTCCCGGCCTCGACGCATCATTCAATGTGGACCATCGTAGTGACCTACCCTTAGACACCTTGAATCATTCCCAGTCTTCAGATAAGGCAATTGTAGCTGGCATAGAAATAAGAGCTTAGTGTGTTGTAGGGAAATGAGTCTGTATTTTGTTGAATCGTGTCTCAGGTTGCACCGCGAATAATTTTTATTTCTAGTTCAAGACCGAGTAACTACTTTTAACCAGCACAAATAATTAAAATGTAGCCATTTTACTGTCCTAAAAAGCGTGGAAAAATCGATGTCGTGAATTTGACTAGTTTGAAGTATTCGTCTGTGTGTTCAAGTAATGTTAATTTTCGGTGGCGAGAATATAAATAATAAGACATTACGTTCGAATTTAGCTTAGCTCTGATCGTTTTCTGAGCTAGTTGTCTTTTAGAAGAGGCTAGCTAGGACAGTAAAATAGCTACATTTTAATTACTTGAGTAACTATTACTATATCTTCAGCAGCGCCCAGTCGATGAATCAAATTTGCATAACCGTTTAATTTATCGAATAAAATGACGGAAATGCAGCTCCACATTGAAAAAATCTTGGCGGTCTTGTTGGTGAATTGGAAATACACATGCGTACGCTGTATATTAGGTATCCAGTTTCCGCCCTTCATTAAAATTTTGACGCTTATCTACAATGTTGTTAAAATTAGCGTAAGCGAAGCCCAAAGCTATTCTCCTGTTATTCTCCTGTTGAATATGCTGAAGGTCAAAGTAGAGCCCTAATGGTATGACACCCTCTAGCTATGTCCTAACAAAGACACCCTGTCAATGGCACCCTTTTGTGGGAGGAGGATGGTCAAGTCGGTTTATGACTTTCAGATGTTCTTTCACTATTTATTTTGGGCTGTGAGCAAAGCCAAGGATTTTCTTGCCCAAGTCTTGCAGCACTCAATAACCGATTGTATCATTGGTTTCAAACTTTCAGTCACTTTGCTGCTCACACGTGTTTGAAAACCCGGTGGACGCTATCCACCGCATGAAATTTTGACATTTTGTAGGGTTTCTAATTCTAAATCATATTTTTAATAGAGCCAAAAAATCCGACTTCCTAAGCGGCGTCAGGCGTCGATCATAGTGAAGACGCACCTCCACCTAAGCGTTCGCCCCGTCCGGACATGGTTGATAAGAGCGTCATGAAACTCGGTATACTTTTTTCCAAAACTATCGAGAGTGGGCTTGTTTTTATAAATCTATATATATTTGAAAAATTACACATGTGGGCTTTTTATGGGCGTTAAAAAATAATAATAATCACACCTTTGTTGGCCAACCAAGTTCATTATAGACTTGTTTAATTTCCTAAACGTGTGATAGGAGAGGGACTTTGCTTTACGGTTATGACTGAGCTCTATAAGACTGAGAAAATTAATCAGTTTGCTTTGAGCTGCAATGTGTTAAGTTTTCTTTCGCATGCAGTGTGTTGTACATTATTTGCCATTCACTGCGTAGTCCGAAAGAGGTTACCCGTATTCAGAACGGTGTTATAACGACACATTAATAATCGCTAGCGTTTGGTAATGGGTATAGCATCTAATTTTTTATAGAGTTATGTGTTATGTTGAGAGCGTTTTTAAAGCATGTGATACTTCCTCAAACAATTTAAAGTTAAATAGATCAGGGATTAAAAGAAGTCTGAGATTTCCATCCAAAACATGCATGATTCCTTTCAAAATACGATGTGGGAGCCCTTAATTTGACAAATTTACACAGTATAGCAAATTGTCAATCAAATTTGACACTTATTCTCGTTACTATGGTTACTAAATTGGTTCAACCGAGGTTGCAACTTGCTGTAATACTTTAAAATGAAAATTATAGCGCGAAAAACAGGCTACGGATCAGCACCATCAGACCTCAGTTTGAGAAATAATCTATCATATTAATTTGGAACTCATATTATATTTATTCAGCGTTAAGCAACAAACCTTTACCTGAAGATTGAAAATCTAACACTGAGAACGATATAAAAATCAAAACAAGAAATCATAGATGTGTCTAATCCATTATGACTATTGATTAGATGTATACAGTAGTATACACCTTACACCAAACTATACTTGATGTATAGGCGAAAAATAGGAAATCTAGGGATAAGCAAATAGAACGCTCTACTCTCATCGGCTCTGCTAACTGCAGGCAAATTATTTTGGGAGATCTTGTCATTGAGCTCAAATATATTTGTCGGGTGGTTTAACATAACATGAAGCGAATTTGAGCTTTATTGGCATATCATAACTACACCAATGGCGCACTTCCGTTTACAGCCAATGAATGCTACTCCTTAGCTTAAATTTTAACATGCCATTTTTGGAAAATTAACTACCAAAAAAAAACGATTGTTCAAAATCTGTACCACATTAGATCGCCAATATGTTGGTCGCCCCTGAACCAAATTGATGCTTGCGTTATATTGTAAGCAACAACATTGTCTAGGACCTATTTTGGTTCCTCCCATTTAACCTTCAATAATTACAATTATTATATATAAAAAAACACCTCTATACGACGGTGAAACGAAGGGACGCACCGATGCGATTTCACGCGACTTTCTGGCCAATGTTCAGGAGAGATTCCTTATTCTATCACAATATGCTAAGAAACGTTAGCAGTAATTAGCAAGTGTTAGCAAGTCCAGTAGCCTGGACTTTTATTAAATATGAATAAACAACTGAAAAAAAGTTGTATCCAGCTTGTACCATCTTCCGGCAGACACTGCCTGCATTAGCTGTCATATTCAAGCCAGTTTAAATATATATATTTTTTGGCGCCATCCGCCCGCTCTATCAAATACCCTTCCTGCCTACTGCTCGCAATGTCAAATACCCGCTATGTTATCTGCCCACTCTGACAAGTGCCTGTTCTGCTATCTGCCCGCTATGTCAAATACTCGCTCCGCCAACTGCCCGCTCCGTCACCTACCCTCAAAGACAAGTGCCCGTTGTGGCATCTACCCGCAATGCCAGCCGCCCTCTCCGTCATCTGACCACAATGCCAAGCCCTCGCACTGCCAACCACCTGCAATGTTATCTGCCTGCAGGAGTGGGAAGTTGACATTGCGGGTGGTTGGCAGGCTGCCTTTCACACCAGTGCCGGACCTAGCTATTAACCGACTTATTTTCTCTGCATATCTCCATTTATATAAATAGCACCCTTCGCTTTCGATAAGCAAGGGCAGTAACTTTCTCATGTATAACTTTCTCCGTACTCATATAGCTTAGTGTAGCGCGTTTCTAAACGACGCAGATATATAAGGGTGACCACCCATAAAGTAACACAGTTCTTCACAGTACGGCAGTATCACAGTTCTTCACAGTACGGCAGTATCACAGTTCTTCACAGTACGGCAGTATCACAGTTCTTCACAGTACGGCAGTATCACAGTTCTTCACAGTTCCTCACAGTATCACAGTACCTCGCAGCCGACATACCGTACATTAAACTCAGGAACAGTACCTCACACCCGACATACAGTTGTACCCAGTGTATATACAGGATCGCACTTCTAAGTGAATAAACTAGAACCATCGTGTGCTCGCTAGAACATATTCTCGTCGACTCAGTGCTACCTGTCCACCCTTCATCCTATCCCTCCACTCACGGTCTGCGAGTGCAACTCTCAATCTGACTTGGTAAGTCTTGATTAACCTCTGACCTAGACTCATAGTTAGAGCCATAAACTCTAACGGCTCACAACTCCGACTAGCACGACTACTATTCCGATACTTATCTCTGATGGCTTCTGATCTGGCCATGACAACCTAGATCAGTGGTGGCAGCGAATACCAAACAGTTTCACTCCCACCAAGGGCTGAGTTCCCAGAAGCTCAGCTCGGTCAGAGGCAATACAAACCTCCCGACATTAATAATAGATGAAATGATAAATTAATACTAGAAATTAGGAAGTGATATGTTATTAAAACAGTTTTACCGCCTTTCTAAGCTGCTGGCAAGATAACTTATTGATACCCTTCGCCCTGCTTTTACCCGTAAAACGAAGCTTATCCCTCTGTATTGAGAGAAAAGTAAGTGAATCTTGAAATAAGACATCTATGTAGACATAACAAGTTAATAACACATCACTTAGCTCGAACCCATCCGAAGGGGAAACGTGCACTCTTGGTCTTGGTACATAAGCCGCAATTGCATTTTGTTCTAAATGAAGTTCGTTTACTACTTCCATAGCAATTTCCATGTTCATATATCATCAAAGGTCGACTTTTTCAGGGTGTGCTATGCAAATCGTTTTATCTCTGCCAACGAGAACCGCCCTAATCATCTCATCACGCGCCATTTCCTGCGACCTCTGCGAGGGCTGGACCTTGGTTGGCAGGCTTTTTTTTGCCTCAGCATCATTAATCGCTCCAGCCGTGGCCTAACTTCCTTCCTCAGCTCAGTCATAAGAGCGTGGCGATCACTGACAGTAAGGCCAAAACATTTTGTCTCCACGGAACAAGGCCTCCGAGATATCCCACTTATTCGATCATATCTCGTGCCAACAACCACCTCCATTTTCATCCCGTCTTGGCAACTGCTAAATTTCAGATCACTTGGTGACCTTTTAGAAGGAAAAGAATGGAAACCCCTCCACCAACACGAGGGTTTTGCGGGACTTACCGCAAGACATAAGACGGCTTTACAAAAAACATGAATAGAATCAAGGCCTTCTGCCACCTCCGCCTCAGGGAGGCTTCGCAAGCAGAAGGTCCTGAGCACTGGCCCCCACCTCTCACTTACATACGTTCAAGTGACGGAAAAACCACTCTCCTCGACACCCTAAAAGAGAGGAAGTCCCTTCAATACCAAATCACGGAAAAAAACCTCAGCATCAATGGCCCCTTGAAAGGGTTCTGGTCAGATGAGCCGGTAAACTGGAAAACCTTTCTTTGCCCACCATCACTAGGACGTGATGGTGAAGTGTCATGGCGACCGGCTAGCTTACTCCATCTTCTTGTACCACGCAAACAAGACAGCCTCTCGCCTATGCCCGTGGTGTCACACAGATGGGTCCGCCTGGCATATGATCGTGGAATGTGGTCTTGCGACTGACATGTGGCGCTCTGTCACATCATGGGTCAACCAGCTGATTAGGGAAGGTTTCACCCTCCTTCTAAAACATATATTTGCAGGGATTGGTCCGCCTCAAAACCCAAACGCCCCAGAAGTCGCCCTATCCAACTTTGTGATCGTGCTCGCAAAAAGCACAGTTTACCGTATTCTAACCTCTTTTTACAAGGAAAACCACCGCCCAGTAGCGTACAACAAACCTCTAAAAGCAAGAATTAAAACCCGTATTTTGAAAGAGTATGCATGGAGCCTTGGGCGGGGTGAGCTCGCAGTCTTTGAAAAGGTTTGGACTGCTGGAGAAGTGCTGTGCACTTAGCACGAAAGAGTAGTTTCTTTCCCGCTCATGTAAACAAGGAGTTTGAAAAGGGAACTGAATACTGATACACTAAGGAAGTTAACACACACACACGACTTTTTACTTTTTGATTTTTGATTTTTTCGTTTTTTTCCTTTAGTAAAAATTTTTACCCTAATTGACGAACGTTTTTTTTCACATCTGTCCTAGAACTATCTTCTTTTTTCGAAAGCTTTTGCGAAGAATTTTATTTCCCAAAAGTACTTGAAATACTTTCCGTATCGTTTAACACACACACACACACACACACACACACACACACACACACACACACACACACACACACACACACACACACACACACACACACACACACACACACACACACACACACACACACACACACACACACACACACACACACACACACACACACACACACACACACACACACACACACACACACACACACACACACACACACACACACACACACACACACACACACACACACACACACACACACACACACACACACACACACACACACACACACACACACACACACACACACACACACACACACACACACACACACACACACACACACACACACACACACACACACACACACACACACACACACACACACACACACACACACACACACACACACACACACACACACACACACACACACACACACACACACACACACACACACACACACACACACACACACACACACACACACACACACACACACACACACACACACACACACACACACACACACACACACACACACACACACACACACACACACACACACACACACACACACACACACACACACACACACACACACACACACACACACACACACACACACACACACACACACACACACACACACACACACACACACACACACACACACACACACACACACACACACACACACACACACACACACACACACACACACACACACACACACACACACACACACACACACACACACACACACACACACACTGCTCTCGTCGGAGTCGGACGTGCTTCGCCTCGGCTCCCGTTACTGGTCTCGTGGAAGCGTTGTCGTCGGTCGTTTTTCGAATTTCTTCGACTCATCCATAGACTGGTATCGTTGATCTCTGCATATTGCATATTATTTTCACAGTTTTGTGTCCAAAACTGTGTTTTTTGCTACTTTTAGATCTCTGTGTTCCGTCACAGGGATAGTTGTTGCCTCGCTCGATTCTAGCAGCCAGCGTTCTGCTACCAACACAGCGACCGCGGTCGCCCGGCCCGGGAGGGTCAGGTAATTAACCTGCGTTAACGACGTACTGTTGATATCGCTAGCCTGCTCGGCTGACGCTCGGCGTTGTTATTATCAGTATTGAGATATTTCTCTCGTGAAACCAGACGTAAATCTCAATATGAGTGGCAAAGGAGCCAAAGATCAGGGAAACCCCCCTAAAACACAAAACATCCCCAAAGTGGTTAGCCCTTTGGGAAAAAAAAATGCACCAACCAAACCGATTGAAAGCCCAATCACCACCATGGCAGTGAGCCGCAACCTAGACAGGCGCATATCTCGCTCAACCGAGTCGATCAACCCGACATTTGAAACCAGCTTGAATGTACAGAGCCCAGGCCACACAGAAACGTTCCCTGTCCTAACAAACACACCAAGCACAGGCGACACAAACAAACCGTTCGCAGCCCACCCAGCCCAAAAAACCATGGCAGAGGCTCTAGCAAAAGCTTCCGAGAAAAGAATTCCCCATACCAACACCAAGCCAAACTCCAGTCCCAGCTCCAGCACCAACTCGCACATTTTCCCGACCAAGGAACACGCGTTTCTAGTACAGGCAATTGAGTCAGTGTCCATACACCAATATCTGCGCGCAGTCGCAGACGTAGTCGGAGCCGAGAATATATGGTTCGGATCGCGACTGTCACAGGGCCGGATAGCCATTTACCTTGCGTCCGTGAGGCTGGTCGACAGATTCATGGCTGACGAGGGGGGAATCACCATCGGTGACCAGTTCATCTCGGCGCGCCGGATGGTGACCAAAGCAAACCGCCTGGTCCTGTCCAATGTGTGCCCCACGATCCCCCACAGCGTGATCGAGGAGGCCCTCAGCTCCGCAGTAAAAGTAGTTTCGCCAATGACTTTCATCAGCGTGGGCGGCAAAGATCCCGAGATAAGAAAAATATTCAGCTTTAGGAGACAGATCTTTGTGGTGATGGACGAAAACCACCAGTTACCCGACTCGTTTCTAGTCGAACACGACGGCGACCATTACAGAATATTTCTCTCCATTGACGACCTTCGCTGCTTCAAGTGTAGAAGGAACGGGCATATAGCCAGAACATGCCCCCAAAACCAAACAATTGAAACCGCTTCCGAAAACGAAGAAGACTGCGAAAGTCCCCTAAAACAAAAAAGAAACAAAAGGAAGGCGCCCACCACCTCAACACCGTCCACAGACTCCCAAGACGAACAACCGGCAGACAATCAAACACAAGGAGAAAACAGCACACAAGAAACGGCGGAAAAGTCAGCCACAGAGGAAGTCTCCGTGCCGACGAAGGACTCCACCCTGCCGGCAGATCGCGCAAACATGGACACAGCGATAGAAGATATGCTGGAAGCAGTGTTGGGTCAATTACTTTTGAAAAGTAATTTAATTACATTACTAATTACTTGACTCTCAAAATAATTAAATTACATTACAAATTACCTAAAACCAAAAGTAATTCGTTACATTACTAATTACTGATAAAAGATACTCAATTACTTTTCAAATTACTTTCTTTTTTTGTATTTTTGCATATCTCTGCATATCAACTACCCAGTAGTTTCGTGTTTTTTACTTTTTTAAGACTATTGCTGCCAAATAAAATGGTTTTCACGTCAAGCCCGTTCAGAAAATTTGCCCGAACTCACCTCAGAGTTAATACGCGTAATCTGGCCATGGGAGCCTCTTAAACGTGGGCCATCTCCACAATATCATCTAGGTTCTAAATAATCGTCTTTTTCCGAATCAGACATGTTTGAAGCTGATCACTTGTCACTAGAAAATTTTCGAAGATCCGAAAATATACGATCCAAACATAAAGAAAATCTGACTAACTGTAGTAGAAGAGCTCATTCACAGCGCAGCAGGTGCAATAAATCCCGATTAGGCAGTTCTCCCTATCTAGTTTTGCTTCACACATCATATTATCACATTGAAAACTACACTAGCAGTGACTGCATCCCGGTCGGCTCTCGGGTGAATACTGAATTAACATCGCGTAATATTTACGCATGGAGTGGAAGGCATTTGTAAGAGAGGCAAAATTTATTTTAAAAAACTTACAAAACAAGATAACTCGTGACTAATTTTATTCTAATTTCTGAATCCGTCAAAATGCCGACCGGCTGGCTGGCACCAGCGAACTCAAGCATAGTCTGCAAATCTCATGTCGAAAATTCTTCGGACTCATGAAGGACCAAAGCCCAAAGCCTCGCAAGGCTGCGTGAGATCGGTCTAACAAGCACATGGCATGGGAAAATTTTCACTATCGCTGTGATACAGATACAGACGTAGTATGGCTGTTCGGGAATTAGCTTCGACTGCAAAACGAGGGATAATGTAAAAAATATCGACTCAAAAGAAACATTACGGTTTAAGATATTGGACGGGAAAGGGAATTCCGAGTGCACGGGCCACAAAAAAATCCGGCCCAGGCCGGGCCAGGCTTTTGGGCCGGGCTTTCGGGCTGTTCGGGCTTTTTTCCCATCTCTACTTGTCATACTGTATGGAAGAAAATTTCACAAGCACGCGAGACTAAATCCCGGCAAACAGCAACAGCAAGGCGCTGGCCGGCCGGTGCGTGCTGGGGAGGAAGCGGACTTTGGGTGACATGTAGACGCCACATAGGAGAGCGGGAATTTAAATTATGCTAAAAATAGTTGCTTAATCCATCCATTGTTATAAAAATAATTTTAGACAAGCCAAAATGTAAAGTAATTCGGGATTTTTATAACTTTTCAATTACATTACATAAAATAATGTAATTAAATTACATTACAAATTACCTTCTCTTAAATGTAATGCATTACATTACAAATTACTGAAAAAGGTAATTCATTACAGTAATTCAATTACTTTTACTCAATTACTGCCCAACACTGGCTGGAAGACGTGGAAAAGAGAGAAAAAATGCATACACCAACCGAAAACAAACCAAACGACAACAGGCCAAAAGCAAAACGGCAAAGAAAAGAAGATTACACAGAACACAAACCAAAAGAAAAAGCAACCGATCTGCCATCAGACGCGATGGAGACCCTCCAAAATCCCGATCTTAACCACGTTCTGACGGCAGAAGAGTTCTTGGCCTTTTTAAAAGATGTAAAAGGAAACGACCACCCAATGAAGATAGCCCGCAGATACACGGAAGATACGCTCGGTTTGATAAGCATGCTCGAAGCAGTGCAGCCCAAATTTATCACAGCCCGAGCAGTCCGTGAACGTGTTCGGCGACTGATCGCAAATCTGAGGAAAATTCACGGAGCAGAAAACGAGGACAATGTCTCCTTAGCTCGCTCGACGTCACTGGAGAGCGTTCGGTCCTCTTCCTCTCTCTTCCTAGAATAATAATAAAAACAATTAATGGCTAGAAGATTGTGCGTCACTAGCTTAAACGTCCGCAGTGTCAAGGGCCAGTATAAATGGTTGCAGCTTGGAAGTTTCCTGGACAGGCACTCTCCGGATGTCATAATCCTCCAGGAAACAAACATATCAGCCCCGCCTCTCCCACAATCCCTCCTCCCTTATACGTTTCTCTATAACCCTCCAGTGCAGCACTGCTCTGGAACAATGATCGGCATCAGATCCAATAACTCCCCTCTCGCGGTGCAAAAACATAACATCTTGGTCCCTGGCTACTTAAAGGAAGCTTTCATAGAGGTCAAAGACTCACCACAAACCATTCGTGTAGTATGCGTGTACGTCCCACACCAAAGCGAGGCGGCAAACAGCGTCTTAGCGCGCCTGGGCGTGTTACTGGATGACGCCGCCAACACACAGGACCCGGCGCCAGCACAGCTCTTGATTGGGGGTGATTTCAATTGCACCCTAAACCCACGGGTTGACCGTTCCAGTGGAGGTCCTGAGCGATACCCACTTATCGCAAGCCAGCTAAAAAAATGTGTTGAGACCCACAGCTTGACGGACGTGTGGCGAGATTTCCATCCCAACGAGCCAGGCTTCACGTTTGTCGGGAACGCCCCTCATTTTTCCAGCTCTCGCATTGATCGTTTTTACGCCACACCGCAAATCTCGTGCAGGATATCCAGGATCCAGGTGACGCCATCGTTCTCCGACCACATGGCAGTGTCGGTCTCCCTGGAAACTACCCTTGAACATACCAAGCCACCATACTGGCGATTCAACAACTCGTTGCTCAGCGATCCCAACTTCGCTGAATGCATTCGCAGCATGCTCTCCGCATATGACGACCATTCCCGGCAAGCACACACCTCGCTACTCACGTGGTGGGATGCGCTCAAACTTGATGTGCAAGAAACGACAATACAATTCACTCGCTCTCGCAAGCAGCGACTCGACGCTGTTTTCGTTCGCCTCGAGAGGCAAGTGGAGGAGATTTTCACCGACAAGTCTCTCGGCCCTCACCAACTAGTTGAGCTCTCTCGAGCCAACGCTGACACCCGGGACGCGTACCTGCAGAGAAGTGAGAAAATCCTGGTCGCGGCCCAACATGATCATCTGCTGGCGATGGACAGGCCGGCAGGCTCCGTCCTCGCTCGCGACGTCACCACTGCATTTAAACCGCTGTCACAACTGCGGCATGAAAATCAGACAATCTCCGACGGCCCATCGCTCTGCAGAGTGACGAGGAAGCACTTTTCCGAAATATTCACCGGTGCAGCGACTAAAATTCAACCGGATGCCTCGCTGTACGAATCTCTTCCCACCATCTCAAAAGTTGAAAAAGAACGCCTAGACGAGCCGTTCACGCTCCGAGAGCTTACGACTGCCTTGAACGACTTGAACAAGGGGAAAGCACCCGGAATCGACGGACTGACCCCTGAGTTCTACATTTTCTTCTGGAATGAACTCGCAGGTTCTTTCCAAGAGGTGTTCAATTTCGCAATGTCAACAAATGTTTTGCCCAAGTCTTCCCAAAAATCGGTTATCACGCTCCTTCCCAAGAAAGGTGATCGTCTAGAAATAAGAAACTGGCGGCCCATCTCCCTGCTAACAACTGACTACAAAATCATCGCAAGAGCGCTCTCCTCAAGGCTTAAATGCGTAATGAGTGTTCTGGTTCATCCAGATCAAGGATATTGCGTGCCAGGAAGAACCATCTTCGACTCTCTCCATTTGCATAGAGATGCTTTAGAGCATGTCAATAGAAACAGGCTTCCCCTCGCTCTCCTCTCCTTGGACCAGCAGGGAGCGTTCGATAGAGTTGACCATGGCTACCTGTTCCATCTAATGACTCTGTACGGATTCGGGGAGGGCTTCTGCGCCAACCTCCGTACATTGTACAGAGATGCCAAGTGTTTTGTAAGAGTAGGACCCAACCTGACAGCGCCCTTCCCATTCGAGAGAGGCATCCGACAGGGGTGTCCACTCTCTGGGCCGCTCTTCTCACTCGCAATAGAGCCCTTTCTAATACGATGTCGGCGCACCATGTCGGGCATGAGTCTCCCAGGCGAGGCGGAACGCCGCTTGGTCGTGTCCGCATACGCAGACGACGTATCACTATTCATCTCCAACGATGAAGATTTCGACAAATTTCATGCGGCGTACACGATATACGCAGACCAGTCAGGTGGCTCACTGAATACAGCTAAATCCAGAGGCCTTTGGGCTGGAAACTGGAAAAAAAGACAAGACAAGCCCCTTGGTTTCAGCTGGACATCTGAGGGACTGAAAATTCTAGGCCTCATGTTTGGGAACAGCCAGGACACTGTAAACTACAGCACGACTACGCTTGAAAGCATGGTCAAACGTGCGGCAGAAAGCTGGAGGCACCGTGCATCAGCAATGTCGCTTCAGGGGCGTGTGCGAGTGGCAAATCAATTTATCGCCCCCCGGCTTTGGCACACACTGCAAGTTCTTCCCGTTCAAGCAGCGCTACTCGCCCGACTTCAAAGCCTGTTAGTCGATTTTGTATGGGCAGGCCGGCACCACTGGACCAGAGTGCGCGACCTGTGTGCCCCTGTTCCCCTAGGCGGTCTTGGCCTGGTGCATATAGCGTCAAAGGTTGACTTCTTTCGGGTATGCTTCGCAACCCGTTTCATATCCACCAGCGAAATCCATCCGGGGCATCTTATGACTCGTAATTTCTTACGACCATTGCGCGGGCTGGACCTCGGCTGGCAGGCTTTCTTCTGCCCCAGCATCATCCACCGCTCCAGCCGTGGACTGACGCCCTTCCTCAGCTCAGTCACACGAGCATGGCGATCTCTAAATGTCAGACCAGAGAAATACGCCACCACTGCACAAGGACTCCGTGACGTGCCGCTTATTCGGTCGCACCTCATACCAACAGTCACATCCATTTTCATCCCCTCTTGGCAAATGCTAAACTGCAGAACCCTGGGTGACCTGCTTAACGGGAAAGAATGGAAACCTCTCCACCACCACGAAGGTTTTGTGGATCTTGGGGCAAGACACAAAACGGCTATAAAAATAAACATAAACCGAATCAAGGCGTTCTGCCGCCTTCGATTTCGGGATGTAGCGCAAACTGAAGGCCCTGAGCCCTGGCCACCACCTCTCTCGTACCAACGAGCAAGCGATGGAAAACGAGTCGCTCTCGACATCCTCAAAGGAAGAAAGTCCCTTCAGTGGGATATCACAACAGGCAATCTCAACATTGATGGCCCTTTGAAAGGGTCCTGGTCCGACGATCAGGTGAACTGGAGCAGTTTCGTCTGCTCTCCATCACTCGGACGAGATGCCGAGGTGGCATGGCGCTTCGCCAAAAACCGCCTCGCCGACCCCATTTTCCTGTGCCATGCCCGTATTCTACAATCGCCCCTGTGCCCCTGGTGCGGGGTGGACGGTTCGGCATGGCACATGCTAGTCGAGTGCCATCGGGCTACGGCCATGTGGCGTCTGGTCGTATCTATCTTTCGCAGACTTTTTGGGGAGCGTCGTCTCCTCCTTAGAGACATTCATGCGGGGATGCGACTGGGTGCGCCTGGAAACGGGTCCAAAAAGGCCCTCGCAAATTTTGTCATCACGATGGCCAAAAGCACTGTATAACGTGTACTGACAGCTTGTTTCAAAGAACACCGGCTCCCAGCGGCATACGACAGTGTCTTTAAAGCAAGGCTTAAGGCT
Organism: Nemurella pictetii; assembly: GCA_921293315.2. NCBI lineage: Eukaryota > Metazoa > Arthropoda > Insecta > Plecoptera > Nemouridae > Nemurella > Nemurella pictetii. Next base: position 4,893,127 of record OV121116.1, on the reverse strand, counting down.
CGTATTCTGAAAGAGTACGCATGGCACCTCGGTCGAGGCGACATTGCGTCCTTCGACAAAGTTTGGTGCGTGGGTGGCGCTGTGTGCGAAGCAGGTGACGGAGAAGTCACGCTGCACATATAGTTTGAAAAAAAAAATGTAAATATTAATGTATATTGGACAGTGACCGAAAACAAAAACGGCACTGTCCCTAAAGAATTTCCTATGAATCCCTTCCAAAAAATCTTGCGTTATTTCAATTTGAAATTTTTTCCAACCCCCTGGTTCTAATCGTTCTATATCCTTCACTTCAAAATCGGTCTTCACTTCTCTTCCAAATACACACACACACACACACACACACACACACACACACACACACACACACACACACACACACACACACACACACACACACACACACACACACGGAGACGGACGTGTTTTCGCTTCGCTCCCGATATCGGTCCCGTGTAGCCTTTCTGGGGCATCGCGGCGGTTGTTTTTCGGCGACTACGCCTGCAGATCGGTATCGTTGAATCTTTGTTGATGTTTTTGGCGGTTTTGTCGTGTTTTTGGTAAAACTCTGTGTTCTGACGCAGAGTTTCATCATCTCCTGTGCAGAATGTCGCGTTAGCCAGGCAGTGGAGCGTCGATCGCTGCATCAGCTGGCTGGCCCGGGAGGGTCAGGTTGTTTTTATTTGCCTTTGCGCAATTAAGCTTTCGACCTTTCGCCATAAGCACTGTGTTTTGAGCTCGCTCGGGTTGTATATAAACATTGAGCTATTAGTTTATTAAAATGAGCAAACATCCAACTAATTTCCCTCCACTTGCTGGCAACAAGAAAAAAGTGCCTTTCATACGCCCACCAAAAATAAGAAAAGAAACTCCAATGACCAGCCCTCTGACATCTCTACCTGTCCAAGCAAACCTCGACCGGCGCCTTTCCAAATCCACCGACACCATCATCCCTGAAACAAACTCCTCATCGGAAACACCTAATGAACATCCCACTCCAAAGCCCCCACCTCTCTACACGACATTTTCGTCACAAAAAAACAATGGCCGAGGCCCTGGTTCAAGCATCGATACCGAAGATCGTTTCGTCTAAAACATCGAACCACACAGCACCAAGAAATTCGAACACTAACGAACAAATACCAAGAGATCAGTCGTCGTGTTTGTCGTCTCAACCACAAATGTTCCCCACCAAAGAACACGCCTTCTTAATCCAGTCTATTGACGGGGTTACTATTCATCAATACTCACGTGCAGTCGCTAATATAGTTGACGCCAAAAATATCTGGTTTGGGTCCAGGCTTTCGCTTGGTCGAGTAGCGATCTATTTGTCATCCATAAAACTGGTGGACGAGTTCATGACCAATCACGCGGGCATAACGATAGACGATCAATTTCTGCCAGCGCGCCGCATGATCACAAAGGCGAATAAGCTAGTCTTATCGAACGTGTGCCCGACAATTCCACACAGCACCATTGAAGAAGTATAACGCACTGCAATGAAATTAGTGTCTCCAATGTCATTCGTCAATGTTGGTGGCAAAGACCCAGAATTGAGCGTCATATACAGTTTCAGACGACAAATCTTTTTGATCATTGAGGAGTCTTATGTGCTCCCTGAATCTCTCCTGGTGGAACACGATGGGGATCGGTACCGGATATTCTTATCCCTCGACGATCTTCGCTGTTTTAAATGCAGGAATCGAGGTCATGTTGCCAGAAATTGCAATTACAACAACAGCAACAACAGAAACAACAAAAACAACAACGATAACGCTACGACGATCGAAGACGTTGAAGAGAATACAGAAGTTTTCCCCGATGCTACCACCCAAGAGGTCTTGACTGAACTTGCAAACACCAACACAAACAAGAGGAAAGAACATCCATCCTCGTCTAGCCTCTCAGACACTGCCCTAGACGAAGATGTTGACCCTACCCCCGAAACAAACATAGACATGGAAATAAGTCTATCAGAAGTCCCAGAAAATGCTGAAACAAACGGCGAAGAAACAAACACTGCTCCTCCCATAGAAGATGAGGATCATGATCCAAGAAAACCAAAACGACCAAGAAAAGAAAAACACAACCGAAATATCTCTCCAGGTCGAGAGGTCACACTACCAGTCGAAGCAACAGAAGCACTATAGGAAAATCTGCTCAACAACGTCATAAAAACTCAAGATTTCCTGGTCTTTCTTCGGGAGGAAAAAGGAAATGACCACCCAGTCAGAGTCGCGAGACGATTCACCGAAAACGTGCCCGGTCTGGTCGACATGCTAGAGACAATACAACCGACCCTCAAGAGTGAACGAGCCCTAAGAGAACGAGTAAAACGGCTTATCACAAACCTAAAGAAGAACCTTGGCACCGACGATGAGGCAGAAGGCGAAAACATCTCGTTGACCAGTGCCACATCAATGGAGAGCCTATCTTCACACCATTCAAAAATTAAATTGATGAATTAAAAATTAATTATATTAATTGTTATTACATGGCAAGAGAACTCTCAATCACAAGTCTGAATGTGCGAAGTGTAAAAATGCCTTTCAAATGGACACAGCTTCGCAGTTTTCTTGAACGACAATCGCCAGATGTAGTTCTACTGCAAGAAAGCAATACTGCCAAATCCCCTTTTCCTCTCATGACGTCACCATACACTTACCTGTTCAACCCCCCGGTCAACGCCTGCTCAGGTACAATCATAGCCCTACGGAACTCTTCCCCATTAGAACTCCGTTCCCATGCCATCCTTGTACCTGGATACCTCCAGGAAGCGATACTGGACATCAAAAATACCCCTCTCTCCATCAGGGTAGTATCTATCTATGTGCCACACCAGTGCGAGGCAACTCACGCGGTCTTGGATGCTCTCAACACTCTCTTAGAGGAAGCCAACTACACAGAAAATAGTTTCGACTCTCATTTTGTAATTGGAGGCGATTACAATTCAACGCTCAACCCCCTTCTAGACCGATCTAGTGGCGGCCCCGAGCGTTATCCGCGTGTGGCTGAAAAGCTAAAACGGATGGTAGCCGCTCACAACCTGACACTGGGACAAAGTGGCAGATCATTTCAATGTAAATGGTCCCCTACTCGGCCATTGGTCGGACGACATCGTGCTCTGGTCAGCCATATGGCGAGCCCCAACTCTCGGGCTAGATGCTGAAGTGGCTTGGCGCTTTGCGAAAAACCGCTTAGCCGACACAATATTCTTGTGGCACGCCCGGAAAACTCGTTCCCGTCTGTGTCCCTGGTGTCACGTGGAAGGAACTGCGTGGCATTTGATTGTCAAGTGTAGAAAAGCCACGAGCATGTGGGGATTTATTAACAGCCTACTTTCCAACCTACTAAAAAACCAGCGAGTTCTTTTGAGAGATATACATGTTGGTTTCAGAACAGCATGTCCTGGAAGTAGTCAGGAAATAGTTTTGGCAAATTTTCTGCTCACATTGGCCAAGAGCACCATATACAGGCTGTTAACCTGCTATTTCAAAGACCACCAAAACCCGGCAGCTTATGAGGTTGTGTTGAAAGCTCGCCTCAAGGCAAGAATTCTCAAGGAATATGCGTGGCACGTGGGGAGAGGTGATTTCAATACCTTTGTGGACACATGGTGCCCAAGAACAGTACTATGTAGATGCAGTCCTGGAGGCATCATCTTCATGTTCTAAGATGTAAATGAATGAGGTAGACCGCCTGTGAGGCGGGATGTACATTGGATAGTGCCATTTCTTGTGATGGCACTAACCCGTTATGTTTCTCTCGAAACCCTATTCTCTATTTTACTTTTGTTTTCCTTCTCTCTTATCTCCAATTCAAAAGTCTATCCGTCAGAATTCTTTTAACTCTCTTTGCGGAGCAAAGTCCTCAAAAGAAATTGTTATCTTTCCGTATCGTGTACCACACGCAGCACAGAAACTTCACACGGCACACGCCATCACCACGTTCGCATAAAAATACTCTGTCTAGGTTGTGATTTTTCTACACCCCACTGGCTTGAGAGCTCGACAAAAACTGATGATTTTTGTAATTTCTTTGCGAAACTTGCGTTTTTTGCACTGAGCATCTGGATCTTTAATGCGTTTTTATCGCCAGTAACTTAACCTGTCTTCGTATGACCAGGATGTGTCAACTCTTCACACCCAATTACCTTCAATTCTCGTTGCAGGTAAAAGGCAGAAAATGAAACATGTGTTATTCCATTATGGAGGGTTAGGTGTAATAATATCCATCTAAAACCTCAACATATCCACCAGCTATGCCCGTTAACTTAAGATATAGTCAACTTGACTACCCCCACAAGAATTTGTAATATTACTATCTTGAAGAGAATGGACGAGACAAGAATAGCAAAGAGAGAGTTTGAGAACTCAGTAAGCGGACGTAGAAAGGTGGGGAGACCAAGAGAGAAGTGGAGTGGGCTGATTGCAGAGGATTTGTTGGAAAGGAATATGAGCTGGAAGATGGTGGAATCGGTGAATTTGTGTGGAAGATAGAAGTGCATGGAAGGCGGTGCTGGAAATGAGAGAAGAGGAAGATAAGAACGGGAAGGGAGTAAACGACAACGAAGAAGAAGAAGACGAACAGACAATAGCGGCAGGATTGGCCATCCGGCTACGTTTACGAGAGAGGGAGAGGCTTAATAAATATGTATTGACCCAGAAATGGAACAACAATAAAGATTATTATTATTACTATATTGCCAGTAAACCGTGAAACCATGAATAAAACGAAATTTCCGAAGAATATCCATAACATATGACCAAAATATTGTTCACCCCTGAACAAGAAGGACTGCTGATATTATAAAACTATAATTTGTAATCAAAAAGTAACTTAATCCGGGAATTCCGATCGATTAAACACAAAAAACACGATTTTACGAAAATGGTACCCAGCGAGATCGCAAATATCTTGGTCACCCCTGATTCAAATTCAACCTTTTTTGGAATCATCAGATGCGTTATTGAGTCAGCTACGACATTTCCACTGTAACTTTTTGGATACCTCCCATAGCGACCTCAATAATCACGATTATATGAAAAACTACGCCTAAACAAGGGTGAAACGAAGGGACGCACCGACCCGATTTCGCGCGACTTTCTGGCCAATGTTCAGGAGGGTCAAATGAACATATGCCGAAATATTAAGCTTGACATGAGTCATGTCCGGGTCGAATCGTGATTGCCTGGACTTTCTACTCATTGTTTCGTGCAACTTCGAGCTATTTTATACATTTTGCAGTTATTCCCTGAATGTTAAATGCAAATGTCAAAATGTCAAAATATAAATTAAAAAAGAACTCTTAAGTCGCACGAAAAAATGAGTGAGTGGACTCATCGTTAAAACATCCCATATTTCATGGTCGATGCTATAATTTTGATTGCTCACGTATTGAAAAATACGAAAATAATCAGGGACTGAAACCGTTTCGAATTTCGGTTTGGTTTTTGGTTTTTGTTCTTGAAATTTTGCTTTTCCGGTTTCGGTTTTGGTTTCGTTCTTTCGAAAAAATAACGGTTTCAAAACCGGCTAAAACCGGTTAATATCGGTTTTTGAAAGAAAAACAAACGTGCGGGTGATAACGGACTTTCCCACTCATGTCTGTGATTTGTTTGGCCTATAGTGACCTTTCTGGATAAATTTTATTTGAAATTAGCTTGATAAATTTAGGATATCATGACAAAATAACCCAAACAAAATACTCGCGCACTTTATTTTCTTTTGTTCTACCCATTTTTCGATTTGAACCAAATCGACTTCGTTGCTCTTGTCTCGAGCAATGCCACAGGGCAACTAATTTCGAATCTGAGTTTTTCCTGCAGCTGCAATTGAAATCCTATCCCAAAAGTAGAAGAATATGTGCTGATAGCAAGTAGCTGCATCTACAGTATCGGAATGTTTATTAGTAATTCAATGTAGATTATGGCTAAGATGTTTGGCTGAGACAAAATAAGCTTATAGAAGCACATGTCAACTTTTGCTGGAGGAGCAGAAAATATAAACTTAAGGTTTTACAAGTCGGATGCTTGTTAAAGCTACACGTATAGCACTATCTAGATATATTTCGACAACGCGTGATTTTCTCCCCAAAATTTTTTTTTGCTTGAAAAAGCAAATAAGAAAGTACAATTTTCAGCAGCATGAAAGCACGAAAAAACCGAAAAAAACCGATATTGAAATAACGGTTTGTTCTTGGTTTTGTTCTTTTTCAAATAACGGTTTTGATTTCGGTTTCGGTTTTCGAAAAATAACGGTTTTTATCGGTTTTCGGTTTCGGTTTCAGTCCCTGAAAATAATACACATCTAGATAATAAAAAAATCAGAACTCAGATTCCAGTACCGGCCCAACTTTTTTTTTTTTTTTTTACAAGTAGATAATTGATATAAGATAAGATGCTGGAAAAAAATATGGTACATATATAAAAAATCACTTTACACGTTATTAAGGGTTGAATTTTAGGGGTGAATTTCTTTCACCCTTAAATTTTATTAAGACATTTTTCAAATTTTTTATCGCATTTTTCAAAGAAATGTCGTCAAGTGAGAACAAATCCCATCCTTCTAAGTGTTTTAGGTACAACGCTAGAAAGCAAATAGTGGAACGCCGTGCTCCGCAATAAGTTGATATCTGGGGGCCGATTCTCGTACAGGTTTTAAGAAGAATTAGCGAGATGTAAGCAAGATTAAGCAAATGGACAATTCTGGAACGCTCTCCAAGGTTAAATCTCGGCGCCAAGGTTAGTTCTGCTTAGACCTGGTCGAGGGCAGCTCTAAGAGGTTTTAGTGGGTGGTATCTCTGAAGGTCACAATCTTAGTAATCAAATTGTGCATCTTTTTCGCATTGCGTCTCGATTTTTCGCTGTTTTACCTGTGCTCTATTATAATATTTACTCTATTTTTACTATTACTATTATTATCTGCTTTACTATTGCTCTAGTTTAATTTATTGTGGGCGAGTGTTGGATTGATTGCACGGTAGGTAAAAATTTATAATATGTCAATTCTAACCTAAATTTCCTCTGTTACTTGGCTTTACTTCCTCCTGAAAGGCAGTATTTCTGAATTAACTGAATTCGGAATTAACTTCCATATATATGGATACCAAAACCCCAAATCCCCCCCTTAATCCGAAGAAGCGCCTTCGTCCTCTTTTGGAGGAGGTTATTTCGCTGAAGGATGTGGTGGCTCCCAGAAGTGTGGAGCCACTCTTCCTAATTCTAAAATTGGAGAGCGGGAAATCGTTCCGCACCGTCTCGCCTTTCGCGCAGAAGCGCGGATTGTTGCTAATCGCTGGCGATGTTAAGAGCTCCAAATGCCTTCGGGATGGATCGCTCCTAGTAGAAGTTACAAACGGTGAGCAGTCACTCAAATTGCAATCGGCAACGACATTCGACACCATGCCGATATCTGTGACTGCACACAAATCCCTGAACACTTCAAAGGGAGTTGTTTTCAGCTTCGATCTACAGGACTTTTCAGCCGAAGAGATCAAAAAAGAGCTTTTAAGCCAAGGCGTCATCGATGTATATCGTGTTATGAGCAAGAAGACCGGTGCTCTCAAGCCAACACCTTTGCTTATCTTGACCTTTGGCACCCCTAAGCTCCCGGAGTTTATATTTGCTGGCTACTTGCGTCTGCCTGTGCGACCGCATATTCCTAATCCTCTGCGGTGCTTCACCTGCCAGATGTTCGGCCATTCCAGCTTCGATTGTAAGCGGAAGCCCATCTGTGGGAAGTGCGCCAAAGAAGACCACGAGACTGACGCGTGCAGCAACAGCTTCCACTGTGCTAACTGCTCGGCAGCCCACCCTGTGTGGTCCCGCGACTGCCCACAGTGGAAGTTGGAGCGGAAAATCGTGGAGATTAAGACGATTGAAAACATTTCTCTGTTCGAAGCAAGAAAACGCTTCAACAACCAGAATGGCCTCGGTCCAAAATCTTTTGCCAAAGCCGTGGACTCGGGCGCGGCTGTCTCGGCGGAGACGGCTCGTTTGCAGGCCATGGTAGAAAAACAACTGCAACTCTCCGCCGAGCAGGCCAAGCGCCACGAGGAGATGGAGGAACGCCACAGGCAAGAGATCGAGGCCATGAAGAAAGATTTGGAGGCTAAGAACAGAGAAATTGAATCGTTAAAACTACAGATTACTGAACTCCACGAAACCCGCACGCTCCAGCTGCACCCTTCCAAGGGAAGGCAGGCTGAGGCCAGCACCTCGAGGAAGGCGAGGGAAATAATCACCTTCCTTCCCAACACCACCGGTAGCTCCACGTCCACCTCCCTGTCTACCAGGAAGGATGGAATGGAGGTAGACCCTACCGACACGTCGCCGAACACCTGGCAGACGGTGAAGGGAAAGGAGAAGGAGAAGGTGAAAGAGAAGGGAAAATCCTAAGTCCAACAAAATGCCAGACATCATTCAGTGGAATGTGAGAGGATACTCCACAAGAGCACCCGAGGTCAGACAACTAGTGTCGTCCAAAAGCCCCCTTGTCTGTTGCTTCCAGGAATCACACCTGAAGCCATCAGACAAGCCACTCCTGAAGGGCTATGACTTCTACCGTTACGACCACACAGGTGGACAGAGAGCTCAGGGGGGAGTTGCAACGGCCGTCCACAACAGTATCCACTCGGAGACTGTTGTGCTGACCACCACCCTCCAGGCCGTGGCTGTGAAGGTTTTCTTTCCCAGCCCCCTACACATATGCAACATCTACCTCCCCCCTGATAGTGTCGTTACCCAGCAATCCATCGACCATCTCATGGACCAGTTACCTCTACCCTTTCTATTGGTTGGTGATTTCAACGCTCACAACCCCCTGTGGGGTAGTCTCAGCACCAATCAGAAAGGTACACTGGTGGAAGACACTATCAGGCTTCGCAATGTGGTCCTGTTGAATAACGGCAGTAACACCCACTTCACTGCATCAACAGGATCACTCTCTGCGATTGACCTGACTCTCTGTTCACCCTCCCTCGCTCTTGACACTGAATGGTCTGTGCACGACGATTTATGTGGAAGTGACCACTTCCCTATCTTCATTAAATCGTCGAGGATCCCTTCTCTACCACCCAGACACCCAAAGTGGATTCTAAGACGGGCTGACTGGTCGCTTTTCAGTGATCTTGCCACTTTCGATGAGGCTGTCCCCGAGGATATCGATTCTCACGTGGACAGCTTCACGGAGGTGGTAATTCATGCAGCCGAGAAATCCATTCCACGGTCGTCTGAAAAACCCTACCGTCTCCCCGTCCCGTGGTTCACTTGTGAATGCAAGTTGGCCATCAGGGCGAGACGGAGGGCCCTCTCCTTCTTCATGTCGCATCCGACCCAAGAAAACCTGATCGCCTTCAAGAGATCAAGAGCTAAGGCTCGGAGAACAATCACTGAGGCCAAGAGAGTGTCGTGGCGGGCCTATGTGTCGACCATCACGGCCCGCACGCCGTCGTCCAGGGTATGGGACAAGGTTCGGAAGTTGTCTGGCAGATCAACTTTCCGTCCCATATCCGGACTGATGCGTGACGGGCTGTTGCAGTCCACGGGCCCGGCCATCGCCGACACTCTTGGTTCTCAGTTCTCGAAAGTCTCCAGCTCAGAGAATTACACCGCATCCTTCAAGCGGGTCAAGCAGGTAGCCGAGCAGCAAGGTCTTGTCTTCCGAAGTAAGAACCAGGAAACCTACAACCTGCCCTTCAGCGACTGGGAGCTGGACTCCGCGCTAAGAGCCGCCAACGACACTTCACCTGGCATCGATATGATCCATTACCAGATGATCAAACATCTGAGTAAAAGCTCACGATCATACATGCTTCAGATGTTGAACAGAGTCTGGCTCGAGGACAGTTTCCCAGCTCGTTGGAGGGTGGCGATTGTCATCCCCATCCTGAAGCCGGGCAAAGACAAGACTGATGCTGCTAGCTACCGCCCAATTGCCCTTACAAGCTGCCTATGCAAGATCTTGGAGCGAATGATCAACGCTAGGCTTATGTGGCATTTGGAGAAGAACGGCCTACTCTGTGCGGAGCAGTCTGGTTTCAGGCGAAACCGCTCCGTCACAGATAACTTGACCCAGCTTGAAGGATTGATCCAGGACAGTTTCCTCACAAGGAAACACCTGATCGCGGTGTTTTTCGATCTCGAGAAGGCGTACGACACGACGTGGAAGTACGGCATTTTACAGACCATCCACAAGTGGGGTATTCGTGGCCACTTGCCCCTCTTTGTGCAGAACTTCATGGCTGATAGGTCTTTCCACGTTCGTGTCGGAAACACTCTCTCGTCGGCTTTCGATCAAGAGAACGGAGTGCCGCAGGGCTGTGTCCTCAGTGTAACCCTGTTTGCGATCGCCATCAACTCCATCACGACATGCATTCGAACCCCGGTTCGTGCATCGCTCTACGTTGATGATTTGGCGATCTTCCACCAAACAGGGAACCTGAACTCGGCTCAGCGGCAGCTCCAGCTAACGATCAACCGATTGGAGAGTTGGGCGGATCGACATGGCTTCAGATTCTCCTCGTCGAAAACAACATGCATGCATTTCAGTCGCCATCGTCTATTTCATCCTCATCCTGTCTTGACGTTGGCAAACCAGGTGTTGCCTTTCTCAGAGTCAACCCGCTTCCTCGGAATGGTATTTGACGAGAAGCTCACCTGGTTACCACATCTCCGTCAACTCAAAGACAAGTGCTTGAAGGCAATGAACATCCTGAAGATCTTGAGCGGTACCTCCTGGGGAGCCGACAGAACGTCCATGCTCCGCCTCTACCGCTCTCTCATAAGATCTAAATTAGACTTTGGCTGCACTGTTTATGCATCGGCGAGGAAATCATATATCGGCATCCTGGATCCAGTGCACAACGCTGGTATCAGGTTGTGTACTGGCGCGTTTCGCACAAGTCCCATCGTCAGTCTGCATTGTGAGGCCGCGGAGGCTCCGCTTAAGATCAGGCGTGACTACCTCCTTGCCAGCTACGTAGCCAAGCTGCGTGGCATGCCAAAACACCCGGCATACAGGTCTGTGTTCGCTCCGCCGAATGTTGTGCTCTACAACACCAGGCCAAAAGCAACCAGACCTGTTGGCATCAGAGCAAAAGAGCTCCTGGCCGCATTTGGAATGGACCTACCACCTGTCCTTCCTGTCGGAATTGGTCGTGTGGCTCCCTGGACAACATCCCAGCCTGTGTGCCTGATGCAACTCGCTCAGCACACCAAGGCCCAGACGAGCCCGGCCGTGTTCCGACAGCTGTTCTTCAGCATTTGCGACCAGTACCCTCAACACTGCAGGATCTACACTGACGGATCAAAGGACAATGAGTCTGTGGGGTGTGCCTTTGTCATCGACAACACAAGCGTGTGCTTTAAGCTCAGTCCTCTCTGTAGTGTCTATACAGCAGAGTTGTTTGCGATTCTCAAGGCCCTTGAACATATCAAGCGTGCCAATCGCAAACAATTTCTTGTCTGTTCCGACTCTCTGAGCTCCCTCCAAGCACTATGTCAGGCATTCCCCACGGACCATCTTGTGCAAACCATCCAGGCTAAACTTGGCGAACTGTGCTTGGTCGGCACAGAAGTGTTGCTCTGTTGGCTTCCAGGCCATGCAGGAATTGCTGGCAATGAGATGGCCGACAGAGCAGCTAAGGACGCCACGACAAAAGCCGATGTTGACTACACAGCTGTCCCTGTGAGTGATATTAAAGGCGCCTTCAGGGCCGAAACAAAGAAGTGCTGGCAATCATCATGGGACACTGTGTTAGCCAACAAACTGAAGCCCATCAAGGCATCTATCGACCCCTGGCAATCTTCTGCCCGACACACTCGACGCGAGGAGGTTGTAACAACGAGGTTGCGCATCGGTCATAGCCCGCTCACTCACGTCTTCATCCTGAAGCGCGAAGAGCCACCGATGTGCACCTCCTGTGATCAACCTCTCTCGATCAAACATCTCCTTGTTGAGTGTGCCGTTCACAGGCAACTGCGCAACCACCTGCAGATTCCCGGAAGTTTGCCAGAGGCGTTAGGAGATAACGCCGTGTCGATAGGCCGAATTATTAAATTTTTAATTCAAACTGACTTTTACAAACTTATCTAGTTTTTAGTAAGTTTTTAAAGCAGTTTATGTTCCAGGCGCAAGTATTTATAAAAACTGCGTCTGGACATGACAACTGGTTTTTTAGCATTGTTTTTTATTGCTTTTTAACCCTTGACAATATTTTACTCACCTGACTTAAAGCAAATTTTTGTTTTTAGTTGGAGAGTTGTTTTTTAATTGTCTTTGTTGTCTTTTTATTTTAAAAATAAGACTGTCATTTTATAAACTGATATATTTTAGAGAAGTTTTAAAATCAGTCTTCAATTCCTGGCGCAAGTATTTATAAAGAATGCGTCAGGAAATAAAAACTAGTTTTTTAATCTAGTTTTTGATTTTTAACCTATGACAATTTTTATACAACTGATCGATAGTTTTATCTATTTGATTTTTTGTTGTTTAAAGTTTTTGTCATTGTTTTTTGTTTTAATCATCTGACCGGCGCAAATAGCCAAAGCTGCTGACGCGCCGTTAAGCCCACAAAATCAATCAAAAATCAATCAAGCCATCAGCGGTTCAGCATGAATGTGATGGCTGTCTGTGACGCAGGCATGCGATTCACAAACGTCTATGCCGACTATCCTGGTAGCAACGGCGATGCGTACATCTACGCTCAGAGTGCGCTAGCTCAGCTCTTTGTGAACGGCACAATCGTTGATGGTTGGCTCCTAGGTAAGTAGTAGTATAATCAAGCTGTAATGTAGCTTTTTATTTGAAGCAAATATACAGCTAACAATAATTTGATGTCAATTATTATCAGGTGATTCTGCATACCCCCTGCAAATGTGGATGATGACTCCACTGAATAACCCAGTAACCATTGCTGAGAGGCGTTACCAGGCTGCCCACACAAAGACCAGATGTTTGATTGAGCGAGCATTCGGTTTGCTTAAGTCGCGGTTCCGCTGTCTCGACGACTCTGGGGGAATCCTCTGCTATTCGCCTCAAAAGGTCTGCCGCATAACCGTCGCCTGCTGCGTGCTACACAACCTCTGCCTGGATGCCGGGATCGACCACGAGATCGACCCAGCCGTCGCAGAGCGCATCGCGGAGATGGCTGCCAACCCACAGGCGGCTCCTCGGGCAGGTGCGGCAGCTGCCCGGCAGCGAAGGCTGATAGAAGAAACGGCTTGGCCGGCATAGCGACAACGAGCACAATCGGTTGGTTTATGTGAGCATATATTTTTATTATTCATGATGATTATGTTTAATGATTAGTTTGGCACTTTATAAAGGAGATTCTCGCAAGTGTAAGTCACTCGTTATGTTCAATCTGGGGGCGAACAAGGAAAGAAATGTCTGCACGACATACTGGTTCGACAAACGCATATAAATTAAATAGTGTACTTAAAGTAATACTCAATTTCCTACTTAGTATCTTGCAGTACAATTATAAATTATAATACAATACAATTCCTTTCTAATAAGTTGGAAGTTAGTAGTAAAGTAATAAAATAGGATAATATTTACTAAAATGTAGCTCCTGCCAGTATATTTACACCTATTTCTGTAGGGCGGAAAGAATTTGAGCTAGTGAATTAGCAATCATGGTTTGAGTGGCCAAAATCTCTCCATGTTGTGTTGCATTCTGCTTAATTTCATCTCTTTTCAACTGCAACATATTTGCAGCAATCCCATTGCGCTGTCTCAGTTCCTTTGTCAGCTCAGTTATTTTGCTGTTCAGTATTGCCTGATTGGTTACAACAGTGTTTTTAATGTCTTCTGCAGAGCGTCTGACACGTGTTCGCTTCTTCTGGGGCTCTCCCGAGGTGTTGAGGCTGGCTGGATCGTCTGGGTTGTCGAAGTCATCATCCAGGTCTACGGCAGGCAGAACCTGCCGCAGTGGCTCCGGGCCCCGCGGAGAAATGGCATTGTTGTCAGTCAACGGACTCTCCTCTCGGACTCGTTGGGCCTCTCGAACGGCTGGCAGAGCATAGCGTGACGGCTGGTGAATACCTGGCGCAGTTCTCAAGGCGTCGCCAAGCAACGAGCCCGTCCATGGCGTCGCAACGATCTCGCGACGAGGCTCCACGTGGATGACCCGCACTGCGTTGGCGTCGTTGGCAGCCAGCAGACGCTTCTGTGGGCCTGCCAGAATCTTTTGCTGCGGCTCCACACGGAACACATTCGCAGTGCTAGCGTCGATGCCAGTCAAATGCTGCCAGGTAGCTGGCGTCTCCAAGTGCAGAATCTCCTCAGGCTCTGGTCCATCAACCACATCGAAATGGTCATCATAATCAAACACAATTGGATCTACCTCTGGCAGAGGCCTGGTAATTGTTGCTGGGCACAGCTTTTTCTTGTGTACTTCCATCCGAGGCTGTATGGCTGCAATTGTTACATTCCAGATTAATTTTGAGCTCACATGCCATTTGTGAAAATAAAACTGTTTCAAACTATGATTTTGTCAGTTTAAATTTTTGGATAATTTGGATCTGTGGACTGTTATACTTTGATGTTGTCAACTTTAATATGAAAGGGCACATTTATTTTAATATTGTCGATAATTAAACAGACTGTAACCGACTTTTTATAATTCAATTGCCAAACCGCACCTCGAAGGGTGTCCATTCCTCCTACTCCGTGGAGGGAGGCTTTTCCAATTGTGGTTTCAACAAGCCTTTCAACCTCGGTGATCTGCAGCAGGTCAGCAACTCCTCCGCCCGTCTTAAAAACCTCCCGCTTGTTGTGGCTGACCTTCTGTTTTGTCAGTCGCTTCATTTCTTTCCATTTGGACTTCAACTGTTGCATGGATAACAAATCTTTATCAGATGGCAAGTTCCGCTGGGCAATCTTGAGATTTATCAAGGCGCATGTGTAAATTTACGTTCATTAAACTATGTATTCTTGCAATTGCCTACAATTGAGCAAATAACATTGTTACCTAGTTGAACGTATAACATGGGGCTGTACTTACACTTCCCGTTGACCGGTATGTCGGTGCCACGGCATTGACAGCATCGGTTATTTGGGCCCATGCGTGGTCTTTGTGCTTATTTGTCAGACTGGGTGACAACTCCCCGCTAATTACTCTTTCATACTTCACGTATTCACTTGCCAACACTCTCTTCTCTGCTTCTGTAAAGTTGTGACTTCGCTTTTTATCTGGCTTTTGCTCAGACATGATTGTCTCGATAAAATTTGCTGTCCTTTTTGGTTACAAAAATGTTTAGTGTTTCAAGAAAAGGCGCTCGAATTTGTATCATGTCACATGACCTAAGGCGGCTGTGAATTATGAATAGTTGGCGCTTGATAAATTTGAAACGGCGCTTATGATTGGTTGATTGCTTTACCACGGTAGGCGTGGCAAATATGCGTTTTAACTTTTACACCCGCTCTAATTCTGACTAAGTCTGCTTCCAGAATTGACACCATCGTAACATTCGACCTTGGGTTTATCGTGGTTCTAGTTTACCACGGGTGTAACGAGTTTTAGCGATATGTACGTGAATTGGCCCCCTGGGGTTTTCCGTGCCCCGCCACGGGCAAACCGTTGGACCTACGGAAAAAACGCTGATACGAGATTTTTGATTGGCCGTAGTCTGCCACTCCTGCAAATTTTGTCGAATTCTGAGATGGTGAGGGTCTTGGGTGTGGGCGCTACCCACGGATTCACCCTTAGCCACCCAAAAAAATATTACTTTCAAAACCCACTAAGAAAAGACGCTTGGGTTTTGACGTGGTTAAAAGGTCCAAAAGTACTTTATGATGCATAGATGACGGGGAAATCTCAAAGTAACTGAAGTGGGTAGGACGTAATTTTCTCCCCGTCGTGGAAAACACCATATCAGTAGTAAAGCCTCCCCAAATAGGATCCACCCTATATATAAAGAAATAGAGCTCAGGGGGTCAATTCACGTACATTTCCTTAACTCTCGCTAATACCGGGTGTAGCTTAAACCTCGATAGACCCTGGTTTTAAATTTACTCCTGTGACAATTCACGAAACAGAATTAGCACGGTTTTAGAGTCTTAGGCCCGCCCACCGTGGTAAAGTTAAGTAAAGGCTCTGTTCCATTTATTTTGCGGCTGAATATTAAAAAAAAACTGCTGCCTTCTGTCGTTTGATGCAAAAAGAATCTTTTTCAAGAGGGCGCATTATCTTAAAACAAATTTTTTGCTCAGTTTAGGCCTTTGACACAAATGTCAAAAGCAGAGAAGAAGCCAAGTATACATTTTATTTTCGACTTTAAATAAACGCCAAAGCTAATTCCGCCATATTCTATGGAATAATTTACCTGATAATGACATGGTTTGCAGAAATATAATAGTTGTATTTGTATTTTGCGTGTTTTTTTTCCAATAATTAATCAGTTTTGACATTTGAACTGTCAGATTCCTCGGATTAATTAAGATTTTAAGTGAAGATATAATATGACACATCATTGATTGCGGACTGTATTCTAATGTTTAGTAATAATAATAACAGTTTACAACTAAAATTTAAAATAATAGGTACTGATAAGTTGAGTAAACCAAGTAGGTAATGGAAGTTAAAATTGACATATTTCGAATTTACTCATCTAGCCAATGTACTGCTCGCCAACAACCAATAAAACGAAGAAAACACTAAAACCATTATGATAAATCATTAAAAAACACTAAAAACACTTTGGGAAAATCAAAAGCTAACTGAGAGAATAGCAAACAGTGCAGCTGAGGAAGATATCGAAAATATTGGGCACTAACACAGATCTCAAATCGGTGACCTTGAGATTTACCACCGCCTAAACTCCCTACCTAGCAGGTCTAAATTTACACCCAGGTTTTAGTGGGATTTAGGTTCGAGAATTGTCCATTCCGTTAACCCTGCCTAATTCTCACTAATTCTCGTTAACTCTGCTTCGTGAATTGACCCCCTGGACCGTAGTTAGCTTGCTTGCAAGTGCCATGGCGGAAAGAGTCAAGTTCGTTAATGTGAAGCGAGGTGGACGAATGTTAAAGAGAAATAATTTTTTATATCGCTTAAAACGTTACAATTCGGACATGGCGCATTCACACTGTCTAGCGCAGTGTGGCACACAAATCGACGTCCGCGGTGATTTCATCCTGCGTGTCTGGTAAATGTCAGCACGATGACCACGAAAATGAAATAGTTAAACTGCAAGCAGTAAATACTATGAAGCAGAGGGCTGTGACCGAGCGCCTGTCAGCAGTTACAGCTGTGTACAAGTAAGTGTTTCAATATTTTGTCTCGTCTTTGGGCAAAACTTTTTTTTTTAAATTTTTAGCTGTGGCTACAAATCCTTACTCCAACTTTGAATTTTTCTTCGTTTTTCTGTTACATTAGGGGCTGGTTATACATTCTCATTACTAAAATGGTTCTCTGTACTTCTTAATTACTCTATTTTTTTTAAATTTTATATCACCCTTCTAATCAACCTTTTAATATCATCGTCAACCTTATTGTTTTAACCTTAATATATAATTGCCCTAATTTGGGTAGCCTAACACTTATCGTGTCTGTCTGCTGCTCATTTTTACAACTATTTTTTCTAATTTTAGGCCTAGTTTGCGATTCAATGATATTTACGCGTGATTTTGGGCCCATCTGCTGGGAGAATAATGTGACGAGTTTCACGACACGTTGCGTAGGCTACAAATCGTGCGAATGGGCATAAAGGTGCATAACGGGATAGGTGCATAACGGGATAGGTGCATAACGGGATAGGTGCATAACGGGATAGGTGCATAACGGGATAGGTGCATAACGGGATAGGTGCATAACGGGATAGGTGCATAACGGGATAGGTGCATAACGGGATAGGTGCATAAGAGCATAGGGCAGAAGGTCGATTAGATGGAAAAAAATACACAAGACAAAAATTAGGTACTCGCCTCAAAACGTATTCCCATTCGACCAATTCAATACAAATCTGTTACAGAGAGGTGGCGCGCTGCATAATAATATTAGGTATAGCTAATAGCTATGCATGTTTGAACATTTTTTTTACACAATTTTTCTTGTTTTAGGGAAGTACATCGCGAAGCTAACGTTGACAGGGATATCCCAATAACTAGACATTTGGGGAAATCAGAAATACCCTTTACAAAGCGCGCACGAAATCATTCCCGCCAGTGCCCGCTGCTCTGGCGGAGCTCGTTTTGGAAGGAGAGTGGGCGGAAACGTCTCAAGGAGAAAATTTTCTCCTACTTGATGATGGTGGAAACGATACAATTTTGGTAAGTAATTTTTTTAGTATTCGGTTCCTATAACTGAAAGCACAGGTTTTTTTGTTATTGCGAATATATTTTAATGTCAGAATCTTTTTTCCAGATATTTGTTACCCTGCGGAGCGTGGAAATGCTGTGTGCCGCTCCCACAACATTTTCAGCAATGCCAAATAATTTTTCCCAAATGAACAGTCTACACGGGAACTACAGCGGCCAGGTAATTACTTCATAAAAAAATATCGAATGTGTATGATTCACGACCAAGTTTTAACACATTACTTTTCTTTTCAGATTTTGCCCCTCGGTTTTTGTTTGCTGCCCGACAAAACTATTCCAACAAATGTGAGGATGCTTCGGGGGTTGCAGGAAATTGCAGCAGCCAACGATCCCCGCTATTCGCGAAGTGTTTCCAGGCAGCCTACATCGTGGCTGCCTGTTTCACTTCACTCAGGCCCTCTGGAGAAACAGGGATACTGTGCCTTTAATATTTGCTGGAATATATTTTCTCCTTGACACCAATATTATTGTATTTTTTATTTTTTTTTACAAAAAAATCATTCTATTCCACGCATTAATTCTTATTTATTATTCATTCATTAATTAATTCATTGTGTGTGGATGGTTGACTACTGGCAATAATCTATCGTGCCATCCTGTGTCCTGGTATAAAATAAATGTTTACCTGTTACATGAATGGAAAAAGAATAAAAATGTGTTAATTAAATTATTACAACTCTTTCAATTTATGTTCGAGATTCAAATGCTGGACTGGCTGGTCTTTATAAAAATGACGCCGTCCACAAGAGGTGGATTCGCCAGCAGTTTGCGTTTCCCCTGGTTCCGGCCCAAGAAATTGACCAAGCGATCGAAATCATCGAGCCGGGTGTCCCATTTATCCCAGGCGTCAACAATCCTGCCGCCAGGGATTTCCTGGAGTAAATTGTCGACACCTGGCTCCATGAGCTGAACGGAAGATTCTCTCGGTGAGTTATCCTTGTGTTCATTTCCAACCAGCTTATCACGCAAAAAATTTAAGTTCTATAGAAATGAATTTCTCTCTCCACCCACTGTTCTATTCTATCGAAAAGAGGAATATCAGAGTAAGGCTGTCAGAAAAGTCAATCGTTACATACGTCTACATCGACAAATTTACAGAACGTTCCCAGGTTGCATAAGAGACATAAATTGTTGTATGTTTCCCATGTTTACGCAATTTTTTATCTCGCATCACATGCTTCAACTCAGAGAAAAGTCCCCAAAAAAAATCTCTTTGACATGTTGTCAGTGGAACTTTTCTATTGGGACGTGATAGTCTCTGTCGATTAGTAACATTATATTATTTTTGTCAAATTTGCCCCAACATTTAGTTGATTCTGAGTCGAGGGCCTTTTTCTGGATTCATTGTGTGACAATTTGCATCATTATTTTCGTGAAAAAATTATAGTTGTTCATACGTCAGAGACAATGTTAAAAATAAAAAAATGCTACAGCTTTTAAACGTAACGACTGATTTTTGATCTTTGAATATCATCTGTGAATTGCAATATGAATTGACTATGGATTGCATTAATATCAATTGCTAACCGGTCGCACCTCATTATTCGCTTAATTTAAAACTCGACTCTATAAGTTCGCGAAACACTAGTTCGATAATCACATTAGAAATCACATCAATCTATTTTCTATTCTGTGTTTTCTGTGCTCGTCTCTTTAGAAGAAAATTTGAGAGAAATTTCGTGTCATCTTTTCCTTAACATAGTTCTGGATGTGTTTCAATTGCAGAGCAATGTGGAACCACAGCGAAAATGAAGGCCCGAGAACCACGAACCACTGCGAGTCGTGGCACGCGCCTAGAAAAAGTGACGGGGAAGCGGCATTTAAACATTCATGCGTATGTTAATGCACTAAAAATTATGCAACGAGAGATGATGGAGGCAGTCGCGCTTCTAGACGAGGGGCACCCCCACCACAAAAAATAGATATTTAAGACTAAACAATCAATTAGCCTCCCTCCGCGAACGGTACGCGAGGGGGGAAATTGAA
Organism: Nemurella pictetii; assembly: GCA_921293315.2. Lineage (NCBI taxonomy): Eukaryota > Metazoa > Arthropoda > Insecta > Plecoptera > Nemouridae > Nemurella > Nemurella pictetii. The sequence goes on along the minus strand of OV121116.1, from coordinate 4,872,820 downwards.
CTAGATAGCTTTTTGGTGGGAGTCGGCGCCCGACTCCACGAGGAGTTTCTAAACGTTGTAGATTAGGTATAAATATTGTTTGTCGTATAATAAACCAGATTAGTAATGGTATTAATAGGTATTTCCTTTCGATTCACATCAAGTATTTTTTTCCCTATTAATTTAAGCATTATGTTTTTGCTTATTCATATCACTACTGTTTTATTGGTGGCAACTTGCATAGCTTGTTTTCAGCATTTGAATTGACCGCGTAGCAGGCGGTTTGGTCGTCGTTTCCAGTCAAGTGGTGCAGTTAAGGTGGATCCGTACTGTTTCCGTACAGTTTTTCTATTGTTTTCGTTTTGGTAAAATTTTACTCATATGTGGTCATATGCCGGAAGGAAATATTTAAAAAATATATTTAAAAATATTTTGCTGGAAATTTTCCGGAAAATTAAAAAATTAGTATGGAAAATTACGCTTGCTGACCTGTCTCTTGTCCCGCTAGGGGGGAGTATCAGTCGTCCGATCGAAATGAAATTAATATTTATGGAATGTCCAAACTTCAGGGATTATAATAAGACCCTTAATTCAATTCTCGCTGACATTCTCGAAATTTTGTCAATGGTTAAAATATGAAGTAAATTTTCCAATTTTTTTGCTTTGTTTCAAAATTTGTTACTGAAAAAGTATGCAGTTCTAAACTTGTATCTTCCTTTATTGGCAAGCTGCAAGTGTCTTGATCGAAAAAAAAAATAGTCGAGAATGATATCACCAATATTTAGACCTAATTGAGGGAAGGAGTGGTGGCATGTTTACCAAACAAATTTTCAAATTTTCCGGAAAATTTCCAGTAAAATATTTAAAAAAAATTTTTTTTGAGTATTTCTTTCCGGCATAGACCACATCTGAGTAAAATTTTACCAAAACAAAAACAATAAATTTCTGTACGGATCCACCTTAACCGGGCCTTGCCAACGCAGGTAGAGCGGCTGAAAAAAGGTTACATGGGTAATCGGAGAGTGGCGCATCGGAGACGGCTCCCTTTGGTGTTGCACTACTGTCAGGTCAGATCAGGTCAGCAAAGAGTCAGAAATTCCATCTAAATGGCTAAAAACAAAACTGATGGAGTTGGGGGGAAAGAGGGTTTTTGACAACTTCGGTATTATTAAGATATTATTTTACGATGCCCATTCCAGGTCATTCATTCATTCATTCAATCATTTTCGTTTCAATTTTCAATCATATTCACATCCATTCAATTTTTTTTTTTGGTTTTTAAAGGCGCTTCAACCTTTTGGTCATTTTGCGCCCGAAAAATGGATTGCATACTAAAAATTAAAACCCTTCGTGGGAGACAAAAAAGTCTCACTACGTCAGTAGATCTAAATGATCCCAAGTAAATTAATTTCCCTTAAAAACTTAAACAATTTTTCGATTTGTTTCAGGTCATCTCCGAGAACTTTGGATAAAGAGTTCGAGCGAGAGTCGCCTTCGTGGAGCCCTATATTTCGGACATTCAATCAAGGTGTGTTTAACAGTAAGCACATCATTACACGTATCACACATGGGTGGGATCTTATCGATCGAGAAAAGGTAAGAATGGGTAAACAAAGTATGTCCTATTCGTAATCTAGTGGGAACTACCTCTTCCCGTCTAGTGGATCTGATGGATGAGACCCACGCATCAACGGTAGTCTTAATTGCCTTGAGCTTGTTGTTGGTCTCTAGGTTCCACAGACACTGAAACTTACTTTTCAACAGAGTTTTGATGAAGTTTTTCAGATCAGGGAACATTCATTCAATCATTTTATCATAATACTTCCAGGCGATGGTGATAGCAGCGTTTACAAGCAGCTGTGTGCCGTCAAGCCGTATGGCCATAATTTTGCAATAGAAAAAGTGGAATGCAAAAATCACATTCTCTGGAATTATGGCAACAAACTGACCGATCTGAGCAAGAGAGCCAGTGCCGGCTTTCCTGTCTCAGCGAGACAGTTTGTTCAAAAAAATAAGTTGCGCTTCCGCATAGAATTCCGCTTGAAGCAGGAGGCAGAGCCGCTTCATGAGCGAATTCGCCTCCTGAAGGCTGACATTGATAACAGCCCATACAACATCTTTGGCTGCCACGATGACTGCGCCCGTTACTGGAGCCAAAGATGGTGAAGTAAATCAGATGCCTGCGCTCACTGCTTGCAACTTCATGCATGAAGTCATGAAAGTTGTAGGACGCAGTGTGTCGCACCACGCCAGCAGCCTGATACAGAACAAGACAAACAATCCCGCAGAGCAATACAAAAGCATGGTCAAAAAGTTTGTTGCTGGAAAGAATGTAAACTTTGCTCTGCGGGATCAGTACCAGGTCAGGTGCAATGCGGCCGCAGTCGCTTACAACAATGTTGGGGATTACCTCAGCCGGGTCCACAACGCTATGATGGATGGAAATAGCCATGGTAAGATATTCACGCTTTCTATTTCACGTTGAACCCTTATTCGGGGGTTTGCTTTTTTGTCCACAGTGGACGGTCCTAACTATTTATACGAAGATTATGGTTTTTTTCAATTAACATTTAGGTCCCAACACAAAGATATTCATCGATAAAGCAAAGCGAAGACATGCAGCCGTCAAGCCTGCTCGCAGGTGAGACCGGGCTAAATTTAATTAGGTGAAGATAAAAAATGTCTACGTCGCTAATAGATTTACAGTTAAAAGACGATTGTAATCTGTTGATACACGAATTTTTAAAAACATTAATTCTACTATTGCATTGTTTAAATGTGTCTGTGTTTCTAGTGTTCCTGATGGGCACCCTAAAACTAAGAAGGCTTATAAGGTTACTATCTAAACGAAAATCATGTCTGTGAGGAATCGCCTCTTATAAAGAGTTGTCAAGTTTAACATAGAGCAAGCGTCCAGGTAGTCTTTCCTTTGATACTCAGTGCCTGCCTTTAAACAAATTAACTTGACAAAACGACGCTGCACACACTCTACATAGTCAGTGTTTTAAATGTGGGAGTTATTGGAGTTCCAGATGACAGTGGCGTAATCTACTTGTGGTCTTACAAGTGCAACGTAGAGACGTCTTAGGGTATCAGTCTTGAAGTCTTGAGAACAGTTACGTTTGATAAATCCAAGCATTTTGTATGCCTTAGGGACTATATTAGCTACATGTCTATTGTATGAAAGGTCACCGGAGACTGTCACCCCAAGGTCTTTGATGTAGTTTACACGGTCAAGCGTTACACCAGCAAGCGAATAAGGATGCACACAGTAATTTTTCTTATTAGTAAATGAAAGTATGTTGCATTTGCTTATATTTAAGTTGAGTTGCCAAACAGTGCACCAGGTAGATAGGGCGTCAAAGTCGTGCTGTAACAGGCGAAAGTCTGAAATGTTTGATTTGGGTAGAAAGAGTTTGAGATCGACAGCATAAAGTAGTGACTGGGAATACTTAAAACAGGATGGCAGATCATTGACAAATAGTAAGGGGCCAAGGATAGATCCCTGGGGTACGCCAGAAGTTACGGGTTCCGTCGTTGAAGATGCAGAATTTACAATAACAGTTTGAACACGGTTAGATAGATAGCTAGACAACAACCTGTGGAGGTTACCACACACTCCGAATCCTTGAAGTTTGTGCAGAAGCAGTGAGTGATTCACACTGTCGAATGCACTCGAAAAGTCAGTACGCATCAACTTGTTTTCTACCGTTCATATTACTAGCTATATAGTGAGTATAGTCTACGAAGTTAGTTATAGTCGATCTACCCTTGACAAAACCGTGTTGTTCCTTAGCAATATACCTGAACACATGGCTGTACATTTGTTTATGCAGTAATCCCTCAAACACCTTTGAGATCACGGATAGTAGAGAAATTGGCCTATAATTAGTGATAAAATAACGAGAGCCTTTTTTAAGCACTGGTGTCACGTTGGCGATCTTCCATCTTGATGGGAAAACACCACTACGGAGAGCAAAATTGCAGATTGGGTGTCTGTGATATGGTGGGGAATGCGTCGTGGGGGTGATCTATCAGACGTTTGTTGGTTCTTCTGAGGTTCTTCTTTATATCTTTGAAGGTTCTTCATAAGATCTTCGGATGTTCTTCAGTTGTTCTTATTAACTAACCTCTGAGAGCCTGTTGTTGTGGTTTGAGAATATGATATGTGGGATGTTTGGTTGTTGTAGATAGCGTTAGATAAAGTGCCATTGCAGGTGGAGGGCTCTGCCGAGTCCTCTATAATGGCCGACTTGTTAACGTTGGTTCTCTCGAGAGGGGGGAAGGAGTTGACGTTTATGGTGAGGGGGTGGGGCCAGAGCCGGACTTGAGCATGTGCGGACGGTGCACAGGGCCCCGGAATTTCAGGGGCCCCGAGAATTTGGTTAACCTATGGATAAAACAGAGAAAATTACTAGAATCGCTGAAACACTGGGTTACTGAAAAAATAATTATTTTCATTGAAATCTGCTATCGCCAATTCTCTCAATGCCAAAGACGTGTTTTAAGCTTCATATTAATTTTACGTGAATTAGGTAGGGAATCGTCATTCTTTACTTAACAGTAACTCTTTGTAGTCTGCTCGCTACCGCGCCGCACTCGGCAGGGTATCACTCATACTATATATCGTGAATTCAGCGCCGAGAGCGATATTCGTACAGCTAGCTCAAATTTCGAAGTATTAGTAAAATACCGAAACTGACACACACACATACACACATGTGTGATGTTCAAATCATAATAAGTCAGAAGTGTTCATTTCGGTTCTCATTGTGTGGGGGTCTCTGGTGCAGTAAGGGTGTTGCGCGTGCACAAGCACCAAATTACTTACAGTTACATACTATTAATTTTTCATTTTTGAAAAATATATCTCGTAAATACGACAGTGGTTGCGCAAAGAGGTTGAAGAAAAAAGTAACAGAGAATTTAACAAAAGAATCGGCAGTGAATAATAAAAAAAATCTTCGTTTTTTTCGCTAAGCGTTGGCGCATCATCTATAGGTAAGTCTCAACATAATGTGTAAGCGCACATTTTTCAACAGGACGTTTTGATCGGTTAGGTCGTACGCCGATGCGTATATTATTTATTTATTAATTTTTTTTTTTTAAGTCAAAAAATTCCTATACTGTATGAAACAGTGGAATGTACAGACTCTTGAAATCTTATTAATAATTAAGGACTAAATAATAATTGTTTACCTAATAATACTTAATCATAATGACATGCCATCCTTCTGAAATGCATAGTTATAATAAAATAATAAAATAATGATAAAATATATAATAATATTGATTATAAAAATAGTATAAATAATAACATTTATTACGATTATAATTTACTTAATCGTACGAAATGGTAATTGGATAAATAGTAACATCCTAAAAATATTTGTCATGGTTATTGATGGGTTAATAATACATTTAAGTAATAAAGTAATTGAATTATAATGAAAGAGAATTTTTAAATAACTAAGCTATTGCAGGTAATTCCAGTAGGTTTATTGCATTACATTTTTAGTGTTGGATTTCTAAGAGCTAGTGTAAATTCTTCAATACTGTAAAAAGCATTATTAATCAGGAATAATTTTAATCGGTTCTTAAACTTACTTAAATCTAGGCTTTTCATTCCACTGGGGAGCAGATTAAATAGGTGCAAGCCCATCGATTTAGCCTGTCTTTTTATTTGAGTCAGTTTTTCTCGGGATAATTTAAAGTCATTTTTGTTTCTAGTTCTGTGATTGTGGTTGTGAATTGGAAATGAATCTTTGTTGACTTGTATAAATATTAATAATCTGTAGATATATAAATTTGGCATCGACATTATTTTTAGTCCTTGAAAATGTTTGCGACACGATTTTTTTGATTTTATGTTTTGCATTATGCGGATAGCACGTTTTTGGAGAGTAAATATTTTTTTATGATGTTGACTATTTCCCCAGAAAATAATTCCGTAGCTCATATGAGCCTCAAAAAGTCCGAGTCGCCTGAATAGCGCCATATGGAATAACGCCATATCGGCCATTTTCTGTCCCACCGGAATAAAGCCATAAGTCGATGGCGTTAATCCAGTGGATTAACGTCATATTTTGAGATGACTTTGTTCCAGTGACAGCTGCACTGTACTAACGCCATCTGAGCATATGGCGTTAATCCAGTGGATTTATGTCATATTGCAATATGGCTTTGTTCCAGTCAAATGCACTGTAAACGCCATCTGAGCATGTGGCGTTAATCCAGTGGATTTAAGTCATATTGTGAAATGGCTTTGTTCCAGTCAAATGCACTGTACTAACGCCATCTGAGCATATGGCGTTAATCCAGTGGATTAACGTCATATTGTGATATGACTTTGTTCCAGTGACAGCTGCACTGTACTAACGCCATCTGAGCATATGGCGTTAATCCAGTGGATTTATGTCATATTGCAATATGGCTTTGTTCCGGTAAAATGCACTGTACTAACGCCATCTGAGCATATGGCGTTAATCCAGTGGATTTATGTCATATTGCAATATGGCTTTATTCCGGTATCCACTGTACTAACGCCATCTGACTATATGGCGTTAATCCAGTGGATTTATGTCATATTGCAATATGGCTTTGTTCCAGTAACAGCTACCCTGTACTAACGCCATCTGAGCAGATCGCGTTAATCCAGTGGATTTATGTCATATTGCAATATGGCTTTGTTCCAGTAACAGCTACACTGTACTAACGCCATCTGAGCATATGGCGTTAATCCAGTGGATTTATGTCATATTGCAATATGGCCTTGTTCCAACACCAGCTACACTGTACTAACGCCATGTGAGCATATGGCGTTAATCCAGTGGATTTATGTCATATTGCAATATGGCTTTGTTCCAGTCAAATGCACTGTACTAACGCCACCTGAGCATATGGCGTTAATCCAGTGGATTTATGTCATATTGCAATATGGCTTAATTCCGGTATCCACTGTACTAACGCCATCTGAGCATATGGCGTTAATCCAGTGGATTTATGTCATATTGCAATATGGCTTTGTTCCAGTAACAGCTACACTGTACTAACACCATCTGAGCATATGGCGTTAATCCAGTGGATTTAAGTCATATTGTAATATGGCTTTGTTCCAGTCAAATGCACTGTACTAACGCCATCTGAGCATGGCATATTGCAATATGGCTTTATTCCGGTATCCACTGTACTAACGCCATCTGAGCATATGGCGTTAATCCAGTGGATTTATGTCATATTGCTATATGGCATTGTTCCAGTAACAGCTACACTGTACTAACACCATCTGAGCATATGGTGTTAATCCAGTGGATTTATGTCATATTGCAATATGGCTTTGTTCCAGTCAAATGCACTGTACTAACGCCATCTGAGCATATGGCGTTAATCCAGTGGATTTATGTCATATTGCAATATGGCTTTATTCCGGTATCCACTGTACTAACGCCATCTGAGCATATGGCGTTAATCCAGTGGATTTATGTCATATTGCAATATGGCTTTGTTCCAGTAACAGCTACACTGTACTAACGCCATCTGAGCATACGACATTCAAAAGCGGCCGCGAGTTTTATTATGCTAGGAAAATTCAATAATTCCCAATTTTCTGGTGGGAGCGCGCTCGGTTAGTAAAGTTATGAACTATTAATTTCTTATCGACCTAACATTGGGTATCGATTATCTGTTCGCTGGTATAAAATAATTATCAAAATTGGATTTAATAAAATATGACAGAACATAATATCTTGCTATCGCTTAGTATGGTGACTGGCAATTGTCTCGTCACTCGAGCATATTAATGAAACGCACTGCCTCGTTTATGGCTGAGAGGTGGGAAACGCCCGATGCAGGCTAGTTTGGGCTAGTTACAATGCGGTAAGTTACAATGTTTTGTAGCAAGTCGCGACACTTATGTTATGATAGGGACTCCGGCTGCGGGTGAATGAAGTAGATCATGGGATTGTTTGAATGAACTTTTATTACATAGTCTGACGTCTCACAGTCGCCATTGCTCGACAGCCACTGTCAATAGTGCCAACCGTTACAACATACATGTTCCTAGATAGATGTTATACAATGTTGCCAACATCACATCTCAGTCCCGTCAGGTCAGTCTATATCCATAGATGTTAATTATTTGTCAAATGTCAGTCACGGTAATGCCACTTAATCGTTGGTAAAAGGCGGATGTACTCGACATTTTTTAATAATAATAATATTCTTTTATTGCCTTTTGATCATTACATGATATTGCCATCGTCACTTCTTTAAAACTAAAATAACGTACATACAAACAGAGTCAGTTCATTTACAATTTATGATTATAAAGGTCGTCAATTCGATAAAAACATTCTTGAATTAAATATTGTTTTAAAAGGACTTTAAAATTCCGACCTTCACATTTAAGTCTTTCAGGTAAAGCGTTGTAAAGTTTTCTACCAGCGTAAATTGGAGTCCTTTTGTAAAATTGATGTTTAAAATGTTTTGTCTTTGGCATGTTCTTATTTCTAGTGTCATAGGCATGGTCCTGATTATTCAAATGATAATTATTGTTTACAACATACATTATTACATAAAGAATATAAATGCAAGGCATAGTCAATATTTCGAATTTTCTAAATAAATGCTTACAAGAGTCTTTGATGTACAATTCTGCTGTTGGATTGTAGCTTGCTTTGCCCATGTATCTAATTACCTTTTTTTGTGTTTTTAACAATAGTTTGGCTTTCGGAGAGTTTCCCCATAATATTACCGCATATGTAAGCTTTGAGTGTATGTAGGCATAGTATACTTGCATTGCTGACTGCAGATTGGCTATTTTCATGATTCTTTTTATGAGAAAGCAGGTAGAGCCTAGTTGCTTACGTATGTCATTTATGTGTTCGCTCCAGTCAACCCCATCACCCATTTTTACCCCTAGGAATTTTGAGCTCGCGCATAGTTCGATGCTCTTCCCATGTAGTGTGATATAAGGACTAGAATTAACTTTCCTTCGGCCTGTGTAGTTCATGAATATGGTTTTTGATTTGTTAAGGTACATGTTATTGATGGTACACCATTTATCAATAGCATCAACGGCCTTATTTGCTATCTCAGTTGCTGAGTTCATGTCATGACCGGTTATAAAATGCGTAGTGTCATCTGCAAATAACGTGAGTTCCCCCATTTGCACCTGCCTTGGTAGATCATTGGTAAACAAAATGAAAAGCAGTGGAGAAAGGGTAGAGCCCTGCGGGATTCCTATGTTATTGGTTATCGTATCGGAAATAAAAGTTCGTCCGTTGTTTTGAATATGCACTGCTTGTGTCCTATCTTTAAGAAATGATTCTAACCACTTATTTGCGACACCTGCTATCCCCAGGTTTTTGAGTTTGGCTAAAAGGAGATTGTGATTAACAGTGTCGAATGCTTTTTTGAAATCATAAAATATGCCTATTGCTGGCTTTTTATTGTCGAGTGCTTCTAAAACATTAGTGATTAAGCCAGTCTCTATCATTATGTGATAGAATACAACTAGGTAGCAGATACCTACTAATATAATTGAAATAATTTCGTCTAGGTTCCCAAGTGCCAATTCCAAGCCTGGTCAGTGGTCTGTCGAAAACAATCTCGTACCACTGAATTACGTAGGTACCTACCACTGCTGCTTCTAACAACTAGGAAAGTTCAGCTAGATACATTTCTTCCAGAACATTGTGTGCCTATGTGCAGATCTATAAGAGTAGCTTTTATTGTTCTCTCGGTTTCTTCGGTAGGTAGGTATTTACAAGGCCGTAAGCTTTTCACGTTGATCACGGTAAATAAAAAACTTCCAACATTCGGCCAATAGCCCAGCCTTGAGATCATACTTAATTCCCACCATAATATAGGTACCTATCTGGGAGGGAATTGTAAAGGAAAAATGGCCCAGCAAACACGTAGGTATAGTAGAAATATATCAAACATGTAGCATATACTATGGTACTAAATACTACAAAAAAAAACTACAATTATTGGAACCGATCGCCATTGGACATGAAGTACTTTCGGGTAGAAAACTAACATCGACCTATTTTCTTTTTCAAACCTTGTTCGGGTAATTTTTTTGTGCTCGACAGGATACCGGGCATAATTGCCTAATACCGTGGCTTCACAAACTTTTTCCTCGCACAAACCCCTCCCTAAAATCGTTCCACTGAAAACATCTTCCACATACTTTTGAGTACCTACTACCTAGTCGCATGGTATATGCGTAGGTACCCAGTTAGATCTTATGCCCGATTTGAATATTCAAAGAATATGCTGCTACGCGCCGCTCATCGTGGGCGCTGAGTGTGATGTTAATAGAGGCTTACGAAAACCCACTCGACCGAGCGATCTGTCACGTGGTCAGAGCCAGTCGGAGCTCTCCGAGCTGCAGACGTTTTCGAACGCAAACTTGACAGTCGATTGCGAACATTGAGCAGGGTGATTGCAGGTTATGTTGGCCTGATTCAGATTTTAGAAGTATAGTAGCAATGTCATCTCTTTATTTACTAGAATGTCGTATGAAATTGAGTAATTTATCTTAACTGGCTCATCTTTGGTGATTAGTGTTCAGTAATCAATGTTCGCGTTACAATATTGGTAAAGAAAAAACGACAATTCAAATTACCCGCCTGTTCCAAAAAACAAAACTCGCGCCCCAGCCTGAAAGATGGGGCGCGAGTTGAGTGCTCTGATCGCTCCAGACTAGGTTTTCGGAAGCAAAAGAGCGTCGATCGGATCACTCCGAGCTGGTTTCCGAACGCTGGAGAGCGGTCGGAGTAGGTTTTCGTAAGCCTCTAATAGCGGCCCATTAAATATAATTGCGTTTACAAAATGAAGTGCGATCGCTGTTGTATTGTGCAATTATAACGCAGCGCCCGTGATGAGAAGCTTGCTACTACTAGTGCTCCACTCGTACGCGATGGTATAACTACGCCCATATTGTGGAATGACGTTTTAAAAAAAAACAGGTTGTTTGGAACAACACGGAAGTTTCCGAGATCGCTGAACTGGATTGAATTACGTCAACAAAGTAACAAATTACTTGTGAGATGCCAGAAAACATTCTTCGATGCATAGAAGACACCGATTTCACGGAAAATATTTGCAAAAGTACCGGCAGCTCATCAATTAAAACAACGTGCTATGCGGTGCCGCCGTGAGTATAGGTACCCCCGTCCACCGTGATTCAAGAAAGTGGAATGCGTGGCAAGAAGTTGTTGCCACGAGTAAGCATGTAGGTGAATCAAGAGTTTATCAAAACTGTCGGTCTGCACGTTAAGGATGGGAGATTGGAAATGTAGGCTAGGAAAAAAAAGTTAGTTTTCATTAGGTTTTACTCAAGAGATAATAGTATATTTGGCAATGGTATTGGTAATGGTATGGTATGGTAAATGGTATGGTAAAATTTTGGCAATGGTATATTTTATGGCAATGGCAATGGTGCACGCCCTTATGTGCCGTGCAGGAATATCCTGCGGAAAGTTACGGCCGGCTGGCGGCAGGGAGGGCAACGCGGCCTCTGATCCGCTGCCAGTACCTCTTGGCATGTGTTACACAATATAAAGTAATCACAAGGGCCTATGGCATACGTGACCTGCCTCTCGAGGCACACAGAGCATCGCAGCAGAGGTGGTACTTCATCGGGAATGGCTGGGGCGGCAGCTGCGACCGGCACGGCTGGGGCGGGAGCAGCTGCCGGGTCGTCTTCGTCCTCGTCGTCCAACCCTTCCCCGCGAAGGGCCACGCCCCGGAAATGGCCAACCTGGCCGCCGATTGCGTGGGACGCTGCGCGCAGGAAGTCCGCTACAGCTCCTGGGTGATGGGCGGCGTCCAAAGCCGCGGTGGCCTGCTTTATGTGCCGCCCGTTGGCAAGGTATTTCTTTTTCGGCTCCCTCCTAACCCTCTCGCCGCTCAGATGGCGAGCCACGTCCAACTCGTAAGAGTTGGTCAAGGCGCCCAAGCGAACTAAAATATAAATCAAAGAAGAATGATCAGACTTGGCCCAACAATTGTAGTCAATAAGTCAAGTTGCACTCTGGACATGGATTGTACCTTGCCAATTGAAAAACAAAGCCTGATCTGCGGCTGGGAATGAGCAATTGTATTTCCGAGATAAATTCAATAGTTACTTGGCATGATAACACCCAACTAGATTGGAAATGATCACAAATCTATTTAGTTCGCCTGCATTGTTCGATGCAATTAAAATGTCGACATTTAACCAGCAACTTAGCGGGCAGTTGCCGGTTAAGCACTGTCACTTGGTAAGGAAAGCAATTGAGAACAAAATGGCAACATCCATGTTGAGAATCTGCTCAAATTATAACCTAACAACCTGTTATCTGACACGCATTTTGTCACAAATAGGTGAGCAACAAGAAGCTTAGAAGAATTAGTGCACTACTGCAATTGAAAATTGCAGATAAACGAAGAAAGAAAAAGAAAGAAACCTATACCAAACCTCTCCACATCATCCGCTGGCGACTTACCGAGAAACGTCCAGAAGGCAGGGTGCGCTTGCCCGAACTTCGAAATGAGTTGCGCGTGGAAACTCTCCACGTTGTTATTGGTGCGTCTCTTTTTCTTATACACGGACACCGTCTCTGCCCGCGTTCCCTCGATCCACGTCCCTCGGACGTAGTCGAGGAACGGCCCCAGCTCCAGGGCGAGGTTTATTTCTTGGACATACCGCACAACCTCCTCGAACCCTTCGGGGATCATGTGCTGTGGCAGCAAGGGCAGAACCATGGCCATCCGGACGGCCCTTGCTGCTTGCGGGTCAGCTTCAAGCAGTGGCACCAGACGAAGTACCTGGCACCTCTTCCACAAGGCCTGTTAACACAGAACGGAGACGCTGTAGACCAAGCATCACAAACAATAACGCCATCTATGGTACATACAAGGAAGTGAGCGTAAAAGAATGTATTTAAAGCATTGGTAATGAGGGTCGGCTGTTGTTTGAACAAAAGTTTTAACCAAGTGAAGGGCCACGCCGCTAAATTTAAAAAATCTAAAGCAACGCTCACTCACGTAAGCCATGTGAAACCAACAGCCTGTTACGTCGGCGTCCGGGAACTCCTGCCGGAGGGCACGGACCAGGGGCCCCTCGTAATCCGACATCAAGGATAGAGGGGCCATGTTGGGTGCCAGCACGCGCTTTGCAAATGCAAACAGGAGGTGGTACGCCCCCACCGTCCGCCTCGTTATCAGCGCATAGAGCACCGGGAAGGTCTGTTAAATACAAATAAATAATCAAATTAGACTAAGCGTACAATTCGGCCGGTACAAAGGTATTGGCATTCAATGAAACGTTGACCGATTCAACTTACATGTTCCCCGACAGCAGCGTGTACGGAAAAAAGTTGCTGCATGTTCGCAACGCGGGGCACGACCTTAAACGTGCCGTCGCAGAACAGCTCGGTGGCCGCCTCGAGCCGGGCGCACATTGCTGGCGTCGCAAACACGGCCGTTTGGCTGCCCCCCTTCCCCTCCAGCAGGCCCCGGAAGAATGGCACCCTGCCTTGGGGGGTGGGCACCGAACCGTAGGTGGCACCGACGTTTGGCTCTTGCGCCATCATTTCGGCCATTTCACTAAGTGAAACTGGAATGCGGGGCACGAAGCGCCGCCGCCGCTTGTAGAGCGTAGACTCGATGCCAGCAAACCCGACGGTCGCGGCCCCCGCTGGCATCCTATAATTGCGATGAAGGGAAATTGTAGGAAATTAAATCACCCATTGATTGGCTTCATCGTACGCGTTGGATTTTGGGGCAATTAATTCGGAAAAAACTATCAAGAAATTCTTGCCGCAAAGTACATTCGGGTCGCAATTACTTGGAAGTTAATCTACATTTAAAAGTAGATCAATATCTGATATATCTGATAGTAAATTGCACTCAGTAGAAACTGGGAAACTTCCCTAGGACTTACCTACGTGTATTTTTATGGCATTTATTATATTTTGAAGTTATTTTATGGCAAGGCCGCATGAAATCAAGCAATTTACAATGTTCATTGAAAACAGATGCTATACACTTACCTCTCGCTCACGGTGTCGACGAGGTTCTTCAACGAGTGGGTCCCTGGGGCCGATGCCAACGGAGCCTCTCGACCCTCTGGAGATCCGGTTCGTGGGTGTGTGCTTTCGTAATCTCAACTCGCCTAATTTCGGGCGCCAAACTCGCTGGTATCCTTCCCCTGGCCCCACACCCATTTACAGTACACTGTACGTAAATAATCTGGTGGCCAGCCGCCCCCTTGGCATAAGATTTCCGGTAATAGAAACCGTCTCCGTTGTGGTAGTTGATACTGTTCACACGTTGGCCCTCAATCTCCATGGTGCTTTCTTGTTGACTCTCAGGTCTCAACTGCAGAGTGAGGTCATTCGCGAAGATGTCAACAGCCCTTGTGTAAGTTCTTGCCCTGCTCGAGCGACGACAGCGCTTCCTGTCCGGCAACGTAGTTTGAAAATATGTGTTCGCTTAAGAGACGGTAGGCGGCGATAAGACCGCTGGGATCCATGGCTATCTCTCTCACACACGCGTTAACGTTCGCCTCGCTCTTGGCCATCCAACGGTTTCTCTCTCTCGCACTTTCGCCGTTCGCGCCGTTTCGCGCTATCGTTCAAATTGAGCATCTTGGAATCTTCCTGTCTCCGTGCGCGCTCGCAATAAAGCTATACGCCACCCTGGATTCCACAGCAATCACTCGCATGTGACAAGTGTGTAGTAGCAATGGTAGCAAGGTTTCTGCAGAAATTATGTAACTTTTTCCTGGCTACGCCGTGTTCTAATGGCAATCATAGCACGCGGTGTGATTCCTTAGAGAGGGATCGATTGCATTGAATGACAATAATTATGGGCAGCCCAAAAACTCACCATATAAACGCAGCACATGTTATCGAAGAAAAAATGCAATGGCTCTTTCCAGGGGCGCCTTCTTACAACCCGCTTCCATTACAAATGCTACAGGATCCCCACTCTTTGACTGGAATAACATATTATATCATTGGTATTGACACGAAGTTTTTTAGCTACCAAATTCCAATCGTTTTGGACGAATGATCCATTCATTCTATTGTGCTATTATGCCAATTCAGTTTCTTTCAGTTTGCAAGTTCAATTCACTCATTCATTAATTTGAAATCATTCATTCAAATCATTCATTTGAAAACCACGAGATAGCCAAGAAAATCTGGCACAAGGCAATTTAACAAGAATCACCTTTCGTGAGAAACGAATTCGTTTCAACCTGTCAATCTTTCTGTCTACTCGATGAATATCAAAAACACTATGCTGCGTTCCGACAAATTTTGTAATCAGTGTGCCCGGTCGGCACACATTAGAATTGTGATTATTTACTAACTCCTTTCAGCATTCTTGTGATTCCTTGCAAGCAATTATTAGCGTTAATGCCAGGTATGTGTATACTGTATGTGAATCGAAGCTATCTACAATCCATGTACTTACCTAACATCGAGAGCGTCCCAATAGGCCGAGTTTGCAAAAGGCCGAGTTTGCAAAAGACCGAGTATTTGAGCTAAAACACCGAGTGTCAAATAGACCGAGTCTCCAAAAGGCCGAGTGTTCAAAAGGCCGAGTCTTCAAATGACCGAGTCTCCAAAAAACTGAGTCGCGTGATCAAAAGACCGAGTCGTCAAAAGGCCGAGATTACAAAACACCGAGAGTCAGATAGACCGAGTCTACAAAAGGCCGAGTTTACAAAAGGCCGAGTCTACAAAAAGCCGAGTCCACCCCGTGATTCAGACGCTGGGTGCGCAATAGACCGAGTGTTCAAAAGGCCGAGTTTGCAATAGACCGAGTCTCCAAAACACCGAGTTTATTCTACTGCGCATGCCCAGGCCTGGCAACGATGCCGGATCGTTCTAGCATGCTGGTCGTTCTCCAAAGGTACATTGGCTGCCTATCGTGAGGGGCATTGACTGAAATACAGGGACAATTCAGTCGGTGAATTGTCACCGACTTGCTGTGCGAAACAAGAGTCTCTAGTCTACGTCAATTTATAGCTTCACAGTCCACCGACATCTAAACATAACAGTGTTAATAACTGGCCGATCATTACCGATCCCTTCTTAGGTTGCTTAATGAGTAAAGCCTGTAGAGCTTTGATTTCTGAATCTGATTAATATATTTTGTAGAGGTCAAGGAAAAATCCGACGCCCCTAGCGTCTTCGGGCGTCGTTTTAAGTTAAGATGCACTCTTCCACCAATATCGTTTTAGACTGTTATAACAGGGTCAGGAAACTCGAAACAGGAAAAAAAATCAATGGATAGTTAAAATAAATTTTGACTCACAATTTCAAGTCTCAATTGGATCTAACCTTAGTTTATTCACCAAAAAAATGAAATTTGGACGATAATTGTTTGTTTTTTTTAAATATCACTGTTCTGTTTTCTGAGGTAGCTTTACACTGGTCTGATTCAACTCGCATGCTTTAACGTGGACCTCCGCATTTATGGTTGTGTTCCATAAAGGCTCTAGACGTATGAATGGAGACAAGAAATTATTTCGATTCTCGACATATACGTATTTTCTTGCCAGCTATGTGACCAACATATTGTGAGGTGCGTCGGACACATAGTCCGGTCTATAGTCCGGCCGATGGCGGCCTTTTATCATGCATATTCTGCAGGAAATATGCAATTTTACAGTTTGTAGGGTTTTTAATTCTGATTCATTTATCCGAAGCCCCTAGCGGCGTCGGGCGTCGTTCAAAGTTCATGCGCACTCCACCACCTTATCGTTCGCCCCGTCCAGACCAAAGACTCATGAACATGAGTACATGAAACTCAGTACACAACTTTCCAAAACTAGCCAAGTGAGCTAGTTATTGAAACTTTAGAAAATTTACATATTTATGTTTTTCGAGGCGTTAGAATAAATCAAATAAAAACATGCTTTCCTACCTTCGTCGGCCTACCAAGTATATTAGATTTGTATTATTAGCGTACAATTTGGGATATATTGCTAGCTAGTTTTATTGAATATAGTTTTATTGACTAGCTAGCAATATATAATCTGATTTTTTTAAATCAAAACCGTGTAATACTACTATCTGATAACACGATTCCTAAATCTGCAGAGAATCCCATTATTTCTTAGGCTAAGCTCGCACCGTCCGCTTGCCAGAGGAAGGGGCGGAGTACAATAGTCGAAGATTACGGTACTTTACTGTACTTTGCCGCTTTAAGACCCTTTACGGTCGGTTTCTATAGCGACCCAAGGCTCAAATTTCTGCGTTAGCTGTCAATAACTTGTTTGTATCCCACTCATTATAAAGATGACCGATGGATATTAGGAGTGCGTAATGGACAGGGTCGGAATTGGATAGAATATGTTCGATTCCTATTTTGTGCATATTTTTCTTTTTGTTGTTTGTTAACTTATTGTGATAGCGATTTCATATTTTTGAACATGGCATTTGGCAAACTTCTCGAGGAGTAAACATCTTCTCTCAAAAATTAAAATGTATTATTTTATCCTAACAAGACTCACGCGGATTATTATTTGTATAACCTTTAAAGTATCTGTATAACTGAACTATTGCAAACGACGGCGATCTCCAGAAGGTAAAACGGCTACAATTTTATCTTCCTTTTTGTGTCCTAAATAACTTGTCTATAAACTGTCAACATTTTGTGTGTATGACGGACTATTCGAGCTCATCCCCACTCCGCATAAGGTTTCATACTACACATCTCACATCTCTAGCAAAGATTATAGTCAACGAGCAATGAGTGAGAGATTCGAGAATAACCATGACTAATTAAAAGTGTTTTCTTTCCTGTGATGATACAACGAAATAATATACCAACTGAATACAAGATATTATATGTGAGTTGTCATTGAATCGATTGAGCTCGTGATAAATTTAAAAATTTGAATCAATTTCAAGCGAATCTGTACTTTATAGCGGACTCACTTACGTTTTGAAACATCACTGAAATGCCGAATGATACCTATTATTTTTCCCTGCTATTTTATCTGTCGCGATGTTCATTCCTTGTGTGCTCGGCAGTTTAATCCGGGATTGAAATACTATTCGATTTAAGTGCAGTATGCTATGTTAAGGATCGATTAATTTGAATGATTTCATTTACTCAGAGGAAATCATTCTTATTTGACTCGTGCGTTTTCTAAAGAACTCTCTATGGTGAGTTTTTACGAAAGTATTAAATAGGGAAACTGTACAGAAAGATCGCAACATTTCAAGAAAATTTTGTTGTCCGAGATAATTATCTGTGGTGGTTACTGGTAACATTGAAATCGGAAATATTACCGGTAATTTTAACAACCTCGGTGCCCTATTTTCTTCATGGACCCGAAAACTGGGAAATTAAATAGATTTATAATTTGCAATTGGGTGTTCCACATTCGCCAAATGCGAGTCAAATTAACTGACGAAGAAGCGGCTCGTGTGCGTGGATGGATGAAAAATCGGTGCATTTATTTAAGTGAGAAACTATCAACCTGAAACGGTGATAATTTTGTAGAAATAATTTACTTATTATATTTTCATGAACACTTGAAACTTTTTCATTCCAGAGATTTACGCATAAGTGAAAGGTGAGCCATCTGCACATTATGCAGTTATTTCTAACAAGGGGGCAAATGTCACAATTGATCGTAATTTTAAGTATCACACCGTCGAGCCTCCAGACGTTTCTTGTTGAAGGAAAACAATTGCCCCATTTTCACCCCAGCTATCCGAAGAGAAGTGACAGATATCATCGCACATTACGAGCAAGGACTGTGGGTGTTGATTTGCCGCCATCGTTCAAACTGTTCTAAGCCGCATATTGCTCTGTGAGCGTTCCGTAATAGTGCGTGATGACCGGGAAGTAAAATTGTAGATCCTTTGACCGGTGGGTCACTGTGTCAACATGTCCGGTCGGAATTCGAGTAAACAGTGACATTTGAGACAAATGCACAAGGTGACAAATGAAAGTTTAATTCAAAAATATAGAAAGACAAAGCTTTATTTTCTAATAATATTATACCGAAAATTTCAATGTAACCGGAGTTGGTGTAAAATTACCGTTACCAGTAACACCATTTTACATCACTGATAATTTTGCAAAACAACTGAATAGAGCCAATGGACTTGGTAACGTTAATAGAAAAGTAAAATTTGATTTGAATTATAATTTACTTGGGACACTCTCCCCTAGTAAATTGCCTAGTGAACAGTTGACATTTAGGCTAAGGTATCTTTCCATGGTTAAAATGTGGAACACCTACAGCACACCGATATGAACGATTATGTCAAAAAAATTGTGATGAAAACACTCGCTTTATAGACCACCGGCAATGCATGCATGCTAGAAGGGGTGTATCTTATCCCCTAAATCGCTTCTTGGACCGTATTGCGGCGAAGTGGTAGACAGAGAAGAGAAACCAAATATTTACCGCGTTCACAGCCGGCAACACTGCATGATGAGTAGTAGGGCTGTGATTCTCCGACGGCCGTAGTAAGGAAAACCAGAGTGTCAAATAGACCGAGTCTACAAAAGGCCGAGTTTACAAAAGGCCGAGTCTACAAAAAGCCGAGTCCACCCCGTGATTCAGACGCTGGGTGCGCAATAGACCGAGTGTTCAAAAGGCCGAGTTTGCAATAGACCGAGTCTCCAAAACACCGAGTGTGCAAAAGGCCGAGTCTCAAATAGACCGAGTTTGCAATAGACCGAGATCTCGGTGTTTTGGAGACTCGGTCTATTGCAAACTCGGCCTTTTGCACACTCGGTGTTTTGGAGACTCGGTCTATTGCAAACTCGGCCTTTTGATACGCACTCCCTAACATCTATTGTATCCAGATAGTGTACGTATAAATAGATACGACTACGATACGAATAGATAGAACTTGTCAACGATTAATAAATCCGTCAGTTAGAATTAGAATATTTATTTCACAACTTTGTAAGCCTTGCTGGTTGTCAAAAGTAAAATTTGCTGAACGGGTCTTCTTCGTGCTTGCCGCTATTTTCAAAATTGATTCACTTGTCATGAGAGCGCGATCGACATGAAGAAGGATTTGATGTGTTTTAATTCGAGTTTGTAATACCGGCCCTATAAGTAATCTGCACTTCCCTGTGTAAAATAAACTACATATTTGCGGCCGTCTTAACGATCCTTTCATCATCTCCTTTCCAGGAACGAGTTAAATTGCAAAAATGCAATTGTAGTGTAATTAGATGGCCGATCGCTTAAATTCTCGTTTCAACTTACACCATCAAGTTCGTCTTGCCAATTAGACCGACAATCATCTTGAATCGAATTTCTAGTTTCTCGTAGCAAGTTTATAATGTCCCTGCAATAACATATTGTTTTTCCCCTCGGTTGCTAGTTTTCCAATATTTTCATCTAGAAGATAAGACGAGGATACCTACACAAAGAAACGATCGATAAATGAACTTTTTTAATGAACGACTCCGTCAGGTGCACTGATTTTCCAAGAGTAAGATTTCAGTGTCAGAATCGCATTCTCCACACGGTGTCTTTTAAATGGGACGACCACATTTTCAATGCAATTAAAAGAATTTCTAGGACGCGAAGATTGGCAAACGTGTCGGTGCATATACCAACGCCGAAACATAAACATTATTATAGGTCCGCATCTTCCGCGGTGTTGCTATTCCAAAGTGGAAAATGTCCCTTTATAACGAAAAAATCATGGAAAAGACCAATTGACACTTGCACCCTATAGCTAGTCCCTCTCAACAACTAATTATTATCTTTAATTGGCGATGACTGCTTAGAATTGTCAGCCCCAATCCCGGCTGATGTTTCTGGTCTGGCCCATGGCGTCTTGCAGCCTCCGGGCCCTTAGAGAGACAGGATTGTCTGCATCCACACATGAGGATAACTAGACCTCGCGCCGCCCGTGTGTTACATGAGTGTCACATGAGTGTCACAGTGTGTCACATGGTGACGCGGTGTCTCACACGAGTGTCACAGTGAGAATCACAGTGTGTCATATCGTGTCACAAAGTGTCATCGGTGTCATACTTCCGGATCGACTATGCCGACGCCGACGCCGCGACGCCAATTTCCCTTTGGCGTCGCGGCGTCGAGAAACGATGGAAGGAAACAGCGTCGTGACGACACGCTTTGTACTCTTGTCAGATCGCCACTTGTTGCGGTCACCACGGTCATTGTTGCTTTGTACCTGACGGGCCTTTGATCTTCGATAATCGGTGTCCCAACTCATCACAGTGTCACATCGTGTCACCATAGAATAGACGGTGGAGCGGCAGAAATCGGCAGTTTGCAGGTGTTCGCCAAAAACACAATGAAGGGGTAGTAACGGAACATTTCGTACCGAGAAGATGGTCAGTGCTTCTGTTTTGGGACGGACATATCTTGATACCTGATAATGATAGGGCGATCCTTTCTCTTGTACGCCAAAGTGCTGTTTGTAAATGAATGAATGAAAAAAGGAAACCCTTTATAAGGCAAAGGCCCGCCGGACCCGCCGGACACCGGAGCAACGTCAAGCGGCAACGACTGACCATCTTCTCGGTACGAAATGTTCCGTTACTACCCCGTCATTGTGTTTTTGGCGAACACCTGCAAACTGCCGATTTCTGCCGCTCCACCGTCTATTCTATGGTGACACGATGTGACACTGTGATGAGTTGGGACACCGATTATCGAAGATCAAAGGCCCGTCTAGGTACAAAGCAACAATGACCGTGGTGACCGCAACAAGTGGCGATCTGACAAGAGTACAAAGCGTGTCGTCACGACGCTGTTTCCTTCCATCGTTTCTCGACGCCGCGACGCCAAAGGGATGGTGATCCTTGCCATTGTCAGATAACGGTGCTCGTTCCTCGACATCGATTGACGGTCCCTGTCCCCGGATCCTCTCGCTCTTTCTCGGCAGGTATGCCGTATTTGCACTGCAGTGCGATGGCGATGCTTCCCTGGGTTGTCGATTCTGCGTCTGCGGCGGCTGCGTCGTTCTGCGGAGGTCCGGTTGTTCCTGAATGTCCTGATTGTCTCGCCGTGTGAAACGAGCACTCCCATCGCTGCTTTGTTGTTGTTGCTGCTGCTGCTGCTGGTACTGATGCTTATTTTTTGGGTAAAGCTGTTGTTGTCGTATCCCTTGAAGGCACTCCTGTTTCTGCTGGTACGGAAGGGGTGGCGGCATCGGAGGTTTGGGTGTAATTGGTGTCGGTAACCTTTGATGCTCTCGTGGTGTTTCGTAGACAGCACGCACAATTTGCTTTGTGGTTTCGTCCACCCTGTAGACTACTCCGTTCACTTTAAGGTGGATCCGTACTTTTTCCGTACAGTTTTTCTATTGTTTTTGTTTTGGTAAAATTTTACTCATATGTGGTCAAATGCCGGAAGGAAATATTAAAAAAAATATTTTTAAAAATATTTTGCTGGAAATTTTCCGGAAAATTAAAAAATTAGTATGGAAAATTACGCTTGCTGATCTGTCTCTTGTCCCGCTAGGGGGGAGTATCAGTCGTCCGATCGAAATGAAATTAATATTTATGGAATGTCCAAACTTCAGGGATTATAATAAGACACTTAATTCAATTCGCGCTGACATTCTCTAAATTTTGTCAATGGTTAAAATATGACGTAAATTTGCCAATTTTTTTGCTTTGTTTCAAAATTTGTTACTGAAAAAGTATGCAGTTCTAAACTTTCATCTTCCTTTGTTGGCAAGCTGCAAGTGTCTTGATCGAAAAAAAAAATAGTCAAGAATGATATCACCAATACTTAGACCTAATTGAGGGAAGGAGTGGTGGCATGTTTACCAAACAAATTTTCACATTTTCCGGAAAATTTCCAGTAAAATATTTTTAAAAATATTTTTTTGAGTATATCTTTCCGGCATACACCATATCTGAGTAAAATTTTACCAAAACAAAAACAATAAATTTCTGTACGGATCCACCTTAAGCTTATCGAATGTTACTATCGCGTCATGATTGTCTTGTCTAGCGTGCAACAGTAGCTAGTAATATTCGCCTATCCTCGATAACACGTTGGGAAAAGTCTTCGGAGATACTGATGTCGGTTCCTTTCAAGTTTTTCTTGCACCTGAAAACTTTATCACGAGTCTTGAAACTTAGAAATTTCACAACAATTGCCCTGGGGAACTTTCCCCCTGCAACACGATGCGCTCTTTCAATGTCTCTAGCTTCCACTTTTACACCCAGCACTCTTCTTGTGACGTCTATAATAAGATCTTCACAGTCTTTCCAAGATTCATTACCTCCCTGCTTTTCACTAAGTCCTCTGAACACCAGATTATTACGTCGACTCTGGTTTTCCAGATAATCTTCTTTTTTGGCCATCATCACTAGTTTTTGCTCTAGGATTGTATTATTCGTTGTGAGTGATGCGACAGTCGCCTCGAGCTCACCTATTCTTCTTCCCATGTTCCCGACTGTCGTCTCTAGGTTGGACAGTTGTAGCCGAATCGACAGAACATTTTCTTCTACTGAATCAAGTTTATTTACCTTGACAATAATAGCATCAAGCTTGTCATCCGTCGTTGGACCCGGGTTGGCTTCAATACCACCAATCACTAACAACACTGAGATAATTGTCACGCAAAGCACTTGACACAGTAAGCTATCCATTTCACTTGCGTTGCTAGCACTTGCGCTGCCTCTGCCACTGCGCGTTTTGCCGTCCCACGACCCTATCCTCGCCCGCCAGGTACCCGTGTCCACCATAGTTATAACAATTGGAAAGGGAGCTCACTAAAAGCACGTCTACCCTCGACGAACGCACAACTGCAACTGCAAGTCTTACAGTTCGATTACTACAGTGCGATTACTACAATTCTATAGTTCTAACATTATACTGGTTTTATAGTTCGTTAATATATCACATTTAATTTATCGTGTCGCGTAGATGATGATGCTGAAGGAAAAGGTATCAGCGTTGAGGTTCTCCCAGTCCCGATGCCGGGTTCATCCGGGGAAATTGCGTCATCTTCGAATTCGTTACTCTCAGACGTCGTCGTCGCCAACGACAGCAATGGTTGTGTTAGTGACGCGGACGATGGTGACGAAGAAGATGCATTCGACATTACTTCAAGTGATGTTGCAAACTGGGGACCCGTAACAAGAGCATTGCAGACATTTTGGGTCACAAAGGATCTGCACGCCTGTCAAAACGTCAACGATGTTTCCGATTTCTCTGCGTCCGCAAGGCCCTATCTTGATTCAACAGGCATACGTCGTGAACGGAAGCTCTATAGAGCATTGTTTTCTAGACGCATGGAGAACGGAGAAACAGTTCCTAGGGAATGGTTTTGCTATTCGCCATCAACTGGAGCAGTATTCTGTTTCCCTTGTGTTTTGTTCGGCACCCAAGAAAATTCTGCGTCGTTTAAAACAGGATTCAGTGATTGGGGGCATGCGTCGGCAAGATGTAGGGAGCACGAGAACAGTGTCAAACTTTGCGCGGCAACAGTCGTGTGGCTGACCCGGGCGAAATTAGCTGGATCTGAAGTAGACGAGCAGTTAAGTGATCAAATTTTGACTGAAAAATTGTATTGGCGTTATGTCTTAAAAAAGGTAGTAGCGACGGTTAAGTTTATGGCCGAACGTGGGTTGGCATTCAGAGGGGAAAATGAAATCATTGGCTCATGTCACAATGGAAATTATTTGGGATTGCTCGAACTTTTAGGACAATTCGATCCGTTTCTAGCTGGCCACATTTCCAAGTATGGTAACATGGGATCAGGGAATGTGTCTTATCTATCCAGCAAGATATGTGAAGAAATGATCCATTTGATGGGAGACGAAGTTTTAAATGTAATACAAAAAGAGATCCAGGAAGCAAAGTATTTTTCCATTAGTGTCGACTCCACCCCTGATCCCATCACATGTAGACCACCTGACATGACATGTAGACCAACTAACTTTCATCATTCGATATATTGATCCAATGGGAGATATTTAAGAAAGATTTGTAAATTTTTTGGAAATTGAAGGACATAAAGGCCACTATTTATACAATTCGGTTATTGCCGTCCTAGAAAGTATGCATTTGGACAGCGAACTGTAGAGGTCAATGTTACGACAACGCAAGTAACATGTCAGGCATTTATAATGGAGTGCAAGCTCTCATAAAAAAGGATTCTCCACTGGCTGAGTGGGTTCCGTGTGCTGCTCATTCCTTAAATCTGGTCTGTGTGTCGAGTATCGAGTGTTGCCTGATGTCAACCAATTTTTTTGGGTTTGTACAACAGCTGTACAATTTCTTTTCGGGATCTCCTGCCCGTTGGAGCATTCTTTTGGAGGGGTTGCAACCGAACGAAAGAAACCGAATCGAGTTTCTGAAGACTTTATCCACGACACGACTAGGTGGTACAACCACGCTCAGGCTACTAAAGCATTGCGTGGAAATTACTCAAATATCTTAAAAACTTTAAATGATATTCAGTCAGATGAGCATTTAAACTCCGAATGCAGATCGGCTGCTATGTCATTGGCCTTAAAAAGATGGCTTCGTTAGAAATAGCTTTTCTAACTTTGCTTTGGACGAAGATATTAGAGCGCTGCAACGCTGTGAGTGAACAGTTGCAGTCAGTAGAATTAGATTTACTTACAGCGGTAAAACTGCTTACCTCACTCAAGGAATACGTTTTATCAGTTAGGGAAAACTTCAGAAATTCTGAAATCGAGGCCAAAAATTTTGATTATGTAACTGATTCATACAGCGAAACAAAGAGAAACCGGAAACGAAAACGCCAGTTCGATGAGCAAGGCGATGACTCGGCCTCGGGTGCTAATTTGACTGGCAGGGAGAAGTTTAAGGTGGAAGTTTTTTACACCATTATCGACAAAGTTGTTGTCGAGTTAGAGAAGAGAATTAGTCAGTAAAAAAATATCGAATCGAACTTCGGATTTGTAACAAAAATGCAAGGTGAACTCTCAAATGATGAGATTTTAGTAGCTGCTGAGAAGCTGAAACTTCTTTATTGCAAAGATTTGCAGCATAACTTCCCTGATGAGTTGTCTCACTTTTGCAGTTACTTAATAGAAAATAAAAGTGCAGGCATTGAAAAAAACATCGTTTTATCTCCGAAAGAACTTTTTACATTGCTAAGAAAGGACAGATTGCAAAATGTATTTCCGAACGTGAACATAATGCTACGCATTTTTTTAACTCTTCCTGTAACCAACGCGTGTGGGGAACGATCATTCTCCAAGTTAGCTCTACTCAAGAACAAGCTCTTTCATGAGGCAGGCCCGATTAAACTCACTTACCATTATGTCCATTGAAAATGATGTTTTGCGAAATATCACCTTTGACGAAACCATCAGGGCTTTTGCCGACAAGAAATGCAGGAAAAAATGTATGTAGAAAAAAAGTATGAAAAAAAAATAAAAAATAAAGTGATTCAACTAAAATATGTGGCAAATTGCATTCTATAATACGTCTCCCTTCAATTCCTTTAAAAAAATTCTCCTCCTCGCATAGTTGCAGGGCCCTGTTGGTGGATCCCAGGTGAGAGGGGACTCTGGTGGTGAATCCTCCTTTGGTTCCTAAAAATTGTAGGTGAATACAGGTGAACTAACTCTCTACGCGGATGATACTACACACCTAATCATAAGCAATGATCATGAAGGCATGAGTGTTCAGTCCAATGCAGCCGCTCAGCAAATGCAAACCTGGTGCAAAAATAACAAGCTTACTATAAATAAGGCAAAAACTGTCTTCATGCGTATTACCACCTAGGTTACAAAAATTGAAAGCAGCCCCCTGATTAGATTATACAATAAGACGATCACTGGGACTAACGAAACGAAATTCCTGGGCATAATTGTAGACAGCAAGTTTATTTTTATTTTGTTTATTTCCCCATTTGGAACATACTGTATAATTACTATACATGTTATCGGAGACATAGCGAATAACTAACATATACATAAAAATATCACACTATTTGTCAGGAACATACAATACAATTTTGGATTAAGTTACACTTTACATTTTTAAATAGTCATTAACATTGTAGTAGCACTTATCTATTAAATATGATTTAAGGCTAGATTGAAATTTTGATAGTGAGTCCAAGGACCTTATATTGTCCGGTAATTTATTGAATAGAGTTGGGCAAGCACCACAGACCGGCTTAATAAACTTTGACGTTCTATATTTGTTTACAAAAAATATTAAGAGTTTGTCTGATGTCATGATCATGCACTTCCTTATTTAAAGTAAAGTCAGTCTTGTTTTTGTAGACATATATTGCGCAGTCATAAATATATTGAGAGGACAGAGATAGCACATTATATTTGACAAGATATTCACGTGCACTGGCACGCCCTTTAACTCTAGCTATTATTCGAATTGCCCTTTTTTGTATTTTAAAAATTATTTTGGCCTTCGTTGAGTTACCCCAGAAAATTAGGCCATATTTCATTACGGGGTGGAAGTAAGCATGGTAGACCATTAGTACTGTTTCCAGACTCGATAAGGTAGCTATTTTTCTTAAGACTGATTGGATCTAGGGTAGCCCTATCAATAAATAATAACACTTGGTTTATAGATAACTTTACTCCATCAATACACAACTCTACACAAACTCAACACTCAACACTCGCTCACAATGCTCACATAAACCTCCTTCCTGCGACTCGCCTTAGTGCATACTGTCTTCCTCCCTCGCCTCGACCGACAAACTAGCGGTACTTGTACGGTCGTGTACATAGTTATGCTACCCCTAAAATATGTACAGTCTAAACAAGATGAATATAACTAAGCCGGCTGAAGGCCTGTTCTAAGGAAGACTAAGACTAATACTAAATTAGGCTGAGGGCCTAACAAGGCGAAGCAAGCCACAGATAGTTTTTGGGTAAGCATGGTTACGTGATGGTGCCAGTTAAAAAATGGGTCGATATGTACACCTAGAAATTTGATGTTGGATGCCATTTCGAAGCCATTGCTGAAAGTCTTATTGTTAACTTTATCATTTGTGAACAGAATACACTTTGATTTCGTTGTGTTGAGAACCAATTTATTAGCACTAAACCATTTATAAAGCCTTTTGATTGCATTAGTAATACCAGTATCCAAATCCTCGAATAATAATAATAATAATAATAATAATAATAATAATAATAATAATAATAATAATAATAATAATAATAATAATAATAATAATAATAATAATTGGAATTAATAATAATTAATAATAAAATAATAATTTGGAACTTTTTAAAAAGAGGCGTACATGAATCCTTAATGAAGACCTCAGCACAGGGATATTCGTCGCGCCAGCCATGGTCCTTACGCACCTTTTCTGCAATATAATAGCCGCAGTGCATAGTGCGAGCTTCCCCATAGCGTTATACAGGATCTTAGCTTTGATTCTATTTGGGAGGAATATAGTGTTTTTACTACTTCAGGGCTCGTTACACATTTGATTTTCCGGAGGAGGTAGCAGTCCGATGCTATTTTCTTGCTGAGGGTATCGATATGGGCCTTCCGTTCAAGTGTATTCTCCAGCTTGACGCCAAGGAACGAAATCTCTTCTTGTTCTGGAATGCTCTTCTTGTCGATTCTTATCAATGGACTGTAGTTGTGGTTGTGATGAGGTGTTATAAAATGCAGCACTACTGTTTTCTCCTGTTTATGAAGAGACCATCTTCAATGCAGTAGGCTTGCATTTTCTGCACCGCTGTTGAACACTGCTGACTGAGACTGACTTGTTGCTCAGCGTCACTTTTGTTTATTTTTGCGTCGGTGATAAGTTGTGTGGTGTCGTCCGCATACAATGTAAGGCTGCCGACGTTTGCCTGTGTCGTTAGATCTGCTGTAAACAGGATAAACAGAGTGGGCGATATCGTTGACCCTTGTGGCAGTCCAACATTCATTTTGGTTTCTTCCGACAATGTTGTCCCGTTTGGTCCGCGGAGTGCCACCGTTTGTGTTCTGCTTTGAAGGTAGGTTTTGATCCAGTTATTTGCATTTCCGGCAATCCCCATAGATTCTAGTTTTTCTAGCAATATGCGGTGGTTAACTGTATCAAACGCCTTACTGTAGTCATAGAATATGCCTATTGCGTTGTGCTGATTGTCTAAGGCTTCGTGGACTTCACAGATGAAGTTTGTGACCGCTGTTGTTGTAGATCTGTTTTTCGTAAAGCCGTGTTGGCGGGGGTTTAACAGGTTGTTTTTTTTTGGAGGAAGCTAACTATTCTTGTGCAGAAGGCAGTTTCAAGAAACTTGGAGAAGACACTGAGGAGCGAAATTTGTCTGTAGTTTTCTAGCTTGGAACGATCTCCCTTCTTGAACATTGGAATGACCAGTGCATGTTTTAGATTTTTGGGGAAGCATCCTTGGCTGAAAGTGGCATTGGCTATGTCTGTAAGTGGTTCCCTAATGAAGGCGGCGGTGTCCTTGATAAGGGTCTCTGGGATCTCGTCAATTCCTGCTGAATTCTTCTTGCTTACTTTGTTTATTATCTCGAAATATTCCTTGGGTGCAATAGGGGCCAGGAAAATTACTTTATTTGTTACGCGCCCATAAGTTTTCTTATGTCCGTCCGGGGTATCATTTGCGCTCCTGTTTATGAGATTTTTAACCTGATCGCGGAAAAAGTTATTGAAAGAGTTAGCGACTTCTGATTGCGATGTTATGATTCTGCTGTTTTCATTAATATGTACTTCCTGCTTACCTTCACATCTCATGTGGCTGTTTTGATTCGAGCGGATGATGCGCCACGCGGTCTTCTGTTTATTTGACGAGGTTTTAATTGCCTTATTGTTATGGTTCGCTTTCGCGATGTCAAGGGCCGTAACGTAGTGTCGCTTTAGACGGAGGTACTTTCGTTTTTGGTCTTCATCGGTACTGTGTTTTGATTCTTGATAAGCTTTCCAGACATCCAATGACAGGGCTTGTAGTTCGGGGGTGTACCATTCGAGCTTTCGTTTTTGACTTGTTGGTATTTTTATTTTTCTTGCGGGGAATGTCTCCTCGAACAATGCACTGAATATTTTTATAAACGCGTCGAATTTTTCATCAACCGAGGATTCTTGAAGGATAGGGATTAGGGTCCCAGTTAGTGTTCCTCAGCTTGAGGGTGAAAATATCTTTCTGTTTGTCGTTCATTGTTATTCTCGTCGTGATTTGGATATTCTTGGTTTTGTTGCCCACCGGGAGTCGTACCTTCAAAGTAAGAGTGCAGTGATCCGATATGCCGCTGTCTGCTATTGTTGTTGTAGCAAGGTCCTTGTCGATGTTAGAGAAAATATTGTCTATACACGTTCGTGAGTGGTGCGTGATCCTTGTGGGTTCGTTTATCAACATGTAAAGGTTGAACGAGCTAAAAATGTCAATGAGCGCTTGCTGGTTAGGTCCACGTTCAAGGAAGTTCAAACTGAAATCTCCGCCGACCAAAACACGGTGCTTCAGGTGGGAAATTGTTTCAAGTGATGACGCCAGATTTTCCATGAAGATCTTCAGGTCGCCCGTCGGTGACCTATACAGTGTCACGATTGTTGTTTTTCCCTCAGGGCCTTCTATCGTCGCAGCTGACACTTCGAAGTGCTTTTCCACGTTGAGCGAGGTGATGCGGTGTAACGGCGTTGTGGTTAAGCCTATTTTCGCGTATATTATTGTTCCTCCATTCTTGTACTTTTCTCTACAGGACGATTCTGCCACCACGTACCCCTGAATGCATGTTGCTTCAACTCCTTCTTTTTTTAGCCAATGTTCTGTTATGCCGATAATGTCTGGTTCACTCGAATGTACAAGGGTTTCAATCATTTTTGTTTTGTGACGAATGCACTGGACATTCATGTGTAGGAGCAGGTTGTGTGAAGCTTCGTGATTTCCTTCATGTGAGAGATGCAGCTTAGGATCCTTATGGTTACAGGTATTGAGTCTCTAGGAGTTCCATTTCGTAGAATTTTTTCGCGCGCTTTTCTCCACCTTTTCTTCGGATCGCTTCAAGTTTCTGTTTTGTTGGACAGCTCCTGTTCCTGGCATCATGGTTCGCCTCTCTCTTCTCGTGGGGCTTACTCTTGACGCAATTTGCGCAGTTAAGTATTTGGGCTTTGCAGTCTATTTCATTGTGGTCTTTTCCACATTTCATACAAGCTTTTCTTTGATTGCAGTTTTTCGCGATGTGATTGAAACCGCAGCAATTGTAGCATTGCGTTATGTTCGCATTGTCGTACACCTTATATCTACGCCATCCTATGTTGATCTTGTCTTTCTTGAGCAAAATCCGACGTGTGCGGGCATTTACCTCAATAATCATCGAGGGTGGGCCGTTTTTCGGCTTAATCGTAGTGACAACTTTAAGTACAAAGTCGGGGTCGTCTTTACTAATTTCATTTTGAATAGCGATAGCTTCACATATTTCGGTGCCTTCGGGGAGCAGGGATGGATCCAGATCACAGATTCGGAGCCTCGGATTAAGTTTAGGCATGATTTCTGACGTGTATTTTTCACCGAGGATTTCGTTTACTTGTTTAATGAGCGTCGTGGCCGATGAACCGTCAGCACAGCTGATCAGCATATCGCCCTGCTTGCTCATGCGTATGTTTGACACTCCTACTGGCAGTTTAGAGGGGTGAATGTGCTTGGTAACGTCGTTCTTTGTGATGTCTTTGTCTTGATTGCTGTCTTTAGCTTTGATACTGATTAGTTCCCTGTTTCGGCTTGACAGAGCTTGGGAATAGCTGGGCCTCAAGTCAATTTGTGGGTGTGGCATGTTGCTGCTCACCTGGCCCAGGGTCGAGTTTAGTTTTGTTTCTAGCAGCGTGATTTTTTCGTTTTTCAGCTTATTTTCAACTTCTAGGCTTTGGACAAGTTTTGCGAGCATCTTATTTTCCCGTTTGAGCATTTTTACTTCCTCTTGAATATTTAGGGCTTCACCTGGTTTTGGAAGTTCATCGCTGTTGCCGTTTGGTCCGCCATGACAGATCGAGCTGCAACCGATGCACACCCACACGAAATCGTTGTTTTTGGCTTCATTCACCGATATCTCAGGCTGTGAACACCCGTAGTGAAAACCAGAGAAACACTTTTCGCAGAATACGCCGTTCGTAAGCTTTTTATTGCACTTTTTGCATTTGTGACAGCCAATTATCTTCGGAGCTAGCTTAGCGTCGCCCTCTCCTGCCGCCATCTTGTGATACACTTGTTCCCCCGTAATAACCGCGCTTGTGTCATCAGCAAATAAGACTAAACTTCCCTCTGAGAACGCTTCCGGAAGGTCATTTATATAAAAAATAAATAATAATGGACCTATTATAGATCCTTGTGGAACCCCGAGCTCGACTATTCTCTCCATAGAATGGTATTTTGTATTGTTTCGTTCTATCACGACCTTCTGTGTTCTTCCTGTTAGGTATGACTTGAGCCAGTTCAGGCAAATTCCTCGAATGCCATAAAATTCAAGTTTGCTGAGTAGGATCGAATGGTCGACACAGTCGAACGCCTTCGAAAGATCACAGAAAATACCACCAACAGTTTTTTAGAGTCTAAGGCTTTGTTAATTAAGGTCAATATAGAGTAAAAGAAGCTAATTCTGTTGATTTTAGTTTTTGGAAACCAAATTGGTTGCCGTTTAGTAGTTTAAACTTATCAGCGAAGGCAATAATTATTCTATCGGCCATTAGACGTTCGAGAACCTTGGAGAACGCTCCGAGCAAAGAGATTGGCCGATAGTTTTCAAGCTTTTTTTAATCACCGGCTTTGTATGTTGGCACAAGCCCGGCATCTTTCATTTTTTGTGAAAATATCCCTTGCTGCAGGGATTTCTCAAAAATATCCCTCAAAGGGTTTATAATATAGGGTTTGCACCTTTTAAGTAGCTTGCTCGGGATCTCATCGATTCCAGACGAGCTTTTGTTTTTTATATTGTCAATTGCTTGGCTGACCTCCTGGCAGGAAATGGGAAACAGAAAGATCGAGTTACCCTGGGGCCTTACTTAGTGCCACCCACGGCTACACCTGTGTTACTAACGTAACACGGGGCTACCGTAGCCCGTCCGTAGCCCCGGACCGTAGCCCCGATCTAATGGCAGCGTTCTACACGGGGGCTACGCTAGCCGTGTTTCATCCACTCTGCTTTTTGTTACACGACGCCTGATTGGTCGATTGCGTTTGGCGTAAAAAGACAATGTTTTAAACGTCATTCGAATTGCAATCATGGCGTCGAAACGAGTTAAAAAGCCAGATTTTACAGAAGCGGAGAAAAAAATTATGGTAGAAAAGGTTAAATTTTATTGGAATATAATAAATGGACCATTTGGACCAACTTTGACAAAAGAAAACAAAGATGTGTGCTGGAGGCTGGTAACCTCAGCTGTAAATGCAGTGTCCCCCACGTCTAGGACAACTGAGCAAGTAAGTATTTGAATTTACTGAGATTTTAATTCCCATTCACTACATGAATTAACTGTCAATGCTTGTCATTTACTTACCAATACTTTGTCATTTTTAAGATAAGAAACAAGTGGAAACACCTAAAAAGTGGGGCAAGGAACTCCAAAGCAAATTTTAACAGAGAACATAATAAGACTGGCGGAGGACCACAGCCGAAAATAATTATTGCTCCCCTGGACGAGGAAATAATTTCCTTTCAAGCTGAAGAGACATACCAGGGGATACCAACTGGAAGAGATTTAAATGCTGGTAAATAAAGCAAAGAACTTGATAATAATTTCCATGTATTATATTACACTAGTGCGGTATCTAATTCGGAAATAAATTCCGTCACTTTCTACAGAGAGATGGGCAAGCCAGCAACTTGTTTACGAGACAACACCAAAGGACCAGCCACAAAATGTGTACCATGATCCAAGTCCCAAGACCCAAGTGCAAGTTGACGATCTTGGAGGTAAATAATATTTTAAGTACCTACTAACTTTGCACATCAATTAGAAACGTGTTTAGTTTCAACAATGTATCAATTTAATCTTATCTTTAATAAGAAGCACTTAGATAATAGTAAACAACAACTAAATTTACAGTTGGAATGGTTATATTAATAGAAAATAATGAAGTAAGTGAATTGATTTCAAAGCATAAAATGTCATTAAAATAATAATATATCTTCAAAATGCGTATCCGTACACAGACATCTCGGACGAAGAGCTGCCACTGCCTCCAAGTCAGGCCACCGAAAGACCACCTGTCAAGCAGAAGAAACGGCCAACACCTTACCCGATGGCTCCGCAACGTGTGCGGAACCGAACGAATAAGTTCCAGCAGGAGATTGTGGCTGGCGGGATTAGTCACACAGAAGCATTACACAGCATAGACCAATCATTAAAACAGTTAATAGAACAAACAAAAGAGCAAAATACAAAGATGTCAGGAGTTGAAACCGCACTGTTAAATATAAACGACACTTTAAAATCAATTTTGGCCCATTTTGTTCCTCCTAAATTTTAGCATAGCAAGCAGCATTACCTTCCATTCCCTGTTAATAAAAATATTTCACCCAATTACCAACAACTCTTTATTTTTAAAGTGTATTAGGACTAGATACTGGTAGACTACATGCTCTTTTGAATATAATTTTTGGTCCTTAAAAGGACCATTATATTCACAAACTAAGAAGAGGAATTTATTGAAGCTAAAGATAAAAATAATTTTGATTTGTAAGAACTAATAACTGAAGATTTGCAAGCAAAAAACCCAGTAGGAGGTATGAGTTTGGTAAAGCAATTGTAACAATATTATTGAAAAGACATTGATGAACAAAATTAGCTCCTCAAACCAAGCAAGGAGCAACTTGCTGTGTAATCAGTTGGTACAAGTCTACTGCGTAAAGTCATCCTCAACAAGGCGATCACGGATAGCTACAGCCCGAGCACGCAAAGCTACACGAGCGTTCCCAAGGGCTGCAACAGCAGCAACATCTCGTGGGTAGTTCACATCTGCGAGGGGGATCATTTCCAGATCACCAATTGCGACATTCCTCTCCACACAGATGTTGTGCATAACACAGCAAGCAATGACAATGTCGCAAACTCTCTCTGCACTATAGAGCATCTGTCCACCCGACTTGGCAAGAACTCTCCATCGGCTCTTGAGAATACCGTTTACATTCTCAATTAGACTACGCACTTTACCAATAGCTACGTTGAAGCGCCGTTGTGGTTCGGTGGCAGCAATGCGGTACTTTGTGAGAAGCCACGGTTCAAGCGGATAGCCAGAATCTCCTTTAAATCAAAAACATTATTAAATTTTGTAATTGCCTATTTTAAGCTGATGGAACTACTAAATTAGGTACACTACTCTTAATTGGGATTAAAGACTACTTCATAATTCTATTTTGATTTCAACATAACCTTACCTAAGAGCCAGCCATCCGTTTGAACCATGGTTTCACGTAAGCCACAGTTATTCCAAATAAAACTGTCGTGTACGCTTCCCGGCCACCGAGCCACAGCATCCGTAATTAACAGCTTCTCATTGCACACAAGTTGAACATTGATAGAGTGAAGGCCTTTCCTGTCAACGTAATGTGCTTCTTCAACCTTTAGGGGCTGAAAGTGAACATGTGTGCAGTCAATTATACCTATCACATTGCGGATTCCGCCATGGCGATGAAAGTCTTGTTTGGTCGCATTCAATTCGACAACAGTGGCGATGGAAACTTGATGTGATCTCCTGCTATCCTATTCAACGCAACTACAACACGACGAATGATATCGCTAGAAGCGGGTTGGGATACACCATACAAACCACCTAAAGTCCATTGAAACGAACCACTCGCTAAAAATGACAATCCAACCAAAAGTTGGGTGTCAGATGGAACGGCGCAGTTATTGGTATTTTGTCGCAAAACATGATGGAACGTCGGTCTATCAAGTCTTGTCCATGTTCGCAAATCAAAATCGTTAATATCGGTAACTCTTTTATAATTCTTTTCGATTTCTACCTCGAGATTCTCGGCCACAGCTCCCAAATGGTACGCCATCTTGGAAATAACAACAATGTGATGTGGGCGTAGCCCGCCTGTAACACTGATATCTAGCGGTGTTACCAGTAACACGGCCAAAACACGGCTAGTAACACGGGCAACGGTTTAAGCGGCGCCTTTAAATCGGGGCTACGACGGTAACACCGGGCTACGGCGTAACACCGCTGTAACACGGCTAAATGGGTGGCACTAAGTAAGGCCCCTGGCCTTTAGCCCCCCCCTTTCTTTAAGCACATCCCAAGCCTCCTCACCATCGTCATTTGGGCCAGCCCCCATTTTTTCCGCTGCATCCGTAAACTGATTGATCATGGCATTAGCTACCTCAGTATGGTCAGTCAGTAAGATATTTTCATTAGTCATAATATGAATATCGTCCCTTCTACTCGTGGCAGCCTCCCTCCCCGTAGATCGAGCAATTATGCGCCAGGTAGTCTTAATTGGATATCCCATATACATAACACCTGTATAAAGGTGTCAGCTGGTTGTTTTCTAATGAAAAGAATAGTAAACATTACAAACACTCAAACAGCAAAACAAGTGTACTTTGCGTACATTCAATCAAGACTACAATCTTGTATTATATTCTGGGGAAGGTCAAGGAATGCGGCCAAACTTTTCACATTACAAAAAAAATCACTTCGTTGCGTGGCAACAAAGGCATACTATGATCCGAAACCTGTCATCTATATGAAAGATTCATGTAAGACATTGTTCCGTCGTTTCCAAATCCGTACATTGCCGTGTCTTTACATTTATAATTGTATTCTATTCGCAGTGGACAATAACCATATTGATTTAGAAACAAAAAGGCATGCACATGACACCAGAAACCATGTAACGGTGACTAAAAGATACTCGAAATCCATTTAAAAAAATCCTATCTATTCAGGAATAAAACTGTTTCACGCCTTACCAAAGAATGTTAAAGGCCTTGTGAGGGGAAGAATATCGTAATTTGGGTTTTTAATTGAGTTTTAGATCGATTTGCCTTCAAAACAAACATTGGAAACTAGAAATGTCGAAAAGTCACAAGTCCCGAGCTAGCGCGCTATAATGATACGTCATACTCGGCAGACGATGGTGGGGGAATAGCGCGGCGCGGCGCGTGGAGCCGCCAGCCGGCCGGCAAGGAGTAGGAACTGGGCGATCGGGAGCGATGATTCGCTGCCATTCTATGATTTTGTTGTGCAATGTGCGATACTTTATCGTTGAATTTTAGTCTACCTTGTTAGTAGCTTACGCTGCTACTTTAGCCGATCTACGGCAGTTGAAATACTGCAACCTATAATATTATGTCAAGTGTTGGTTATCGCTCATGTGATAATAAGTGACTAATACTTGAGATGAATGCCAGATGCCAGTGCAACTTCTGCTGGATCCAGGCTATAAAAATGCTCTTCTTTAGTCGACAGAGCTTTTAGCTAGTGGGATCTCAACGTTTTTTGGCCGCGTTCATAATCACACAGGTGGGGTTGAATCATACCACAATGCCCGACTGAAATACATGTCTAAGCGAATTCATTTTACCTATCAAGGCATGATTCTCCGAACAGTGTTAGCTATGCTGGACCACAATGCCAACATAGGTAGATCAGTGACATGCGAATCGGTGCGATATTCTAAAGCTACAAAAATGGGTGCTAAGATCAAAATACGAAGAAAAGTCTAAACTTTGGCGAGAAGATATACTGTCGTAGATATCAGATGTAGCTTTTGGCATTTCACCATTGCCATGCACTCCAGAGGACGACCATCCAGACATACCACAAAACATATCGGCTGCTCCCCGACCCTCATTTGAATCTCTGAAAAATATTCGGTTCAAGAGATTTGATTGATTGTAAATCGTTGCTAGATGAAATAAACACATTTCGAGCAGAGCATTTTAGTTCTTCTTGCGATAAATTAGCGTTGACATGTCTGGGTCAGGACTAAACCTCTACCAATTTGACTATTAAAAGTGCACAAGCGATGCATTATTAGTTCGTGATGTGGATTTCTGTGGCCGGGCAAATGCTGCAGTGCGCGATTGGTGTTTTTGTGGCGAGTGCACTTCGATGCGAACAGACAATGAGTGTCACTGATGTCAGGAGAGTGATATAATAACGAAAGTGCGTGGCAGTATTGACTGCATTACATATCATGCATCTTTTGAGAATGTAGTTATCAACGCCGATGCACTGCACACTGGAAGACATCACATGATGCTGAGTGCACCATCTGATGAATATAAAAAATATCTCAAATCAACGAACAATCGCTTGTGGCGACACGTTACCTATAAACAATTCGTGTATTGGATGAATTCATGGTTGACTCTAGGAAAGAACAATAGAAAAGTTATTCCGTCGTGTGTTGTAAGAACTGCTAGGGGTGAGTTTGCGGAGCAAGACGACAAGTTGTACACAGGATTTAAACCCTCGGCGTTAGCTAATCCACAATATTTCGACTAAATTTCCAGGTAAGGGTACCAATAGATTGTTTTCATGGTTGGTTTTTGTAGTTATTACTTGTATCACCGTGTTAAATCGCTCATTATTTCTTGGGAAAATTTTTAATTCATGTTTTAACTTATTATTGACCCTCTTGATGATTCGATGTATCAATACAAGTAAACTGAAAGCATCGAAGTCGCCTAAATTCGATGTAGGGGGGTTTAAGAAAGGTAAAGGCTATGCGTATGGCTGGCGCGGCAATCTTTCTACAGCGAATATGACGTCACAGCAGAGTCCGCGCGGCGTCTGAGGCAGACACTGTGCGCGGAGGAACAGATGGGCTAGAGCCATTTTTCTTATCTCGTTGCGGGCTAGCAGATATGTGAACCCCACCTTCCCCTCACACGGCCTTTAAAGACTGCTTCCAAAAGGACAATTTTAAAACAACCCTAAAAACTTACCTTTTTAGAGAAATGTTATTATAATGTGAAAGAGATATGCGACAGTTTATAAGTGGACATTATTATTATATTTCATTATAAATATTATATTTAATATTACTTTAATTATGACAATATGTGAATGCCTTCATTTTAAGAACAAATAACTTATAGCAAGCAAGGTAAAACCTTACTTAACAAACAGGCTGTCTTTACATCATTGTAATGTTATAACATATGACAATAAACAAATAATAATAATAATTATTATTATTATTATTATCAAGAAAAACATGTTGAAAATGACTGACAAATGCCCAATCTATGCAGGCTCTTTATTTCTTAACAAACTGCCAGAAGAGTTAAAAAATCAAGAAGGCAGCACTTTTAAAAATGGTTTAAAACGGTATTTTTTAACCAAATGTTATTATAAAGTGAACGAGTTTTTATATGAAACAGAAAATGAACTCGTACCTATAGGCATAAGAATTGACCGTGGAGAAGACCGTGTCGATTTACCAGGCCTTACATCCGGCTATTGGTGGACAACACAAGCAGGGACAGAGAAAGGTAAGGAAGTCTGTCATGCAGCCAGGAGGTGGGAAGGGGGTCGAGGCACAAGGCACAAGTGCACAAGGTACAGACTATCGTACGATTGTGCATATCAACTCTGTCGTACTACGCAGAGGAAGGTTGGGTAGTTGGAGGGGAGGGGGGGAATATACTGTGGTTTTATGCAGTGAATATGTAGATAACCATCGTACGATTGTGCGCATCAACACTGTTGTACTACGCAGAGGAAGGTTGGGAAGTTGGGTCAGGTGAGGAAAGGTAGGATTAGTTGTGGGGGGGGGAGATATACTGTGGTCTTATGCGGTAAATATGTAGATAACCATCGTACGATTGTGCATATCAATACTATTGTACTACGCAGAGGAAGGTTGGGAAGTTGGGTCGGGTCAGGAAGGGTAGGGTTAGTGGTGGCGGTGGGGGGGAGGGGGGTATACACTTTGGTTTTTCAATAATTTGCCACTGACAATTAGTTGGGAGGTTAGTTGGGGCAGGAAAGGAAAACCTAGAAGCAGTACGTGTAGTGGCACGTGAAAACTCATGCTGTGGCGACACCAAGCGATGGTGGACATCGGTGTATCTGCCATCGGTGCATCTGAATATGCAGATAAACACAAAGTGTTAGGTAAACGTGGCAGAAGGGTCAAATCCCAATTACCGAAAAACAAACCATCACAAGAAACAAACAAAACCTACAGTGGTCGAAGCCCCCTGCAAGGGGGCCCCGAGCAGATGGTGCTTTGGGGCGAAGCCCTAAAGCACGCCGGGGGCGCTGGCGGCCGGAGGCCGCAGGGGCAGAGCCCCTAGTCCACCTTAATTAAAATCCTTAAATCCCGTTGCCACGATACAATTGTAATCATGGATGTGGCGATGTGGCTATGTGGGGATGTGACCATGTAATTGACGCCGTAAATCGCTAGAGAAATTGCGAAAACGCAATGAAAACGCGTGGCCCAAGTCGCGTTCTGTTCATGCCACTTGGGACTTGAGCTCTGCAACACTCGGCCAGCGATTTAAGCCGCGCTTGATGGGGAAAACAACGAAAAACGCACGCCATTTCACTCGGCCGAAAGTCATCGCTTCTGGAGGCAACAATTGGCAACAATGCTTGACTAAATGTATCCATAGTAACAAAATTAATCGCACTGAAAAGTTAATTTATTTTAGCTTCATGTATCAGGTATCAAAATAATTTGCCACTGACAAACTCATGCTGTGGCGACACCAAGCGATGGTGGACATCGGTGTATCCGTTCTCCTGTGAGATTTCCTACGAGTTTAACTGCGTTTTTACGCGACTTTTCCACTAGGAATATAATAGTGTTAGAAATCGAGTTTTGCTCTTCAGAAAGTATAATATAGCTTTAACACATCATACAACTACTGCAGATGCCGCCAAAAAAACGTGCTCGCCTGACCCAGGCCAAACTAACGCCGACGAGCAACGAATAAAGGACGAAAGCAGCAGCCGACAGGGCACGGGTCCTGGGGGTCGGGTGCCGGGTGCCAGGTGCTGGGTGCTGGGTGCCAGGTGCTGGGTGCCGGGTGCTGGGTGTTGAGTTCTGGGTGCCGGGTGCTGGGTGTTGATTGCTGGATGTTGGGTGCCGGGTGCTGGGTGCTGGGTGTTGGATGCTGGGTGCCGGTTGCCGGGTGCTGGGTGTTGATTGCTGGATGCTGGGCGCCGGGTGCTGGGTGTTGATTGCTGGATGCTGGGTGCCGGGTGCCGGTTGCCGGGTGCTGGGTGTTGGGTGTTGGGTGCGGGATGCTGGGTGCCGGGTGCTGGATGTTGGATGCTGGGTGCCGGGTGCTGGGTACTGGGTGCCGTCTGCTGGGTGTTGAGTGCTGGGTTTTGGGTGCCGGGTTCTGGGTGCCTGGCAGGGTGCTGGGTGTTGAGTGCTGGGTGCTGGGTGTCGGGTTCTGGGTGTTGAGTGCCGGGTGCTGGGTGCCGGTTTCTGGGGGTCGGGTGGTTGGTGTTGGATGCTTGGTGCCGGGTGTTGGGTGCTGGGTGCCGGGAGCTGGGTGCCGGGTCCTGGGGGTCGGGTGGTGGGTGCTGGATGCCGGGTGCCGGATGCTGGGTGCCGGGTGCTGGGTGTTGGGTGTCTGGTGCCGGGTGCTGGGTGTTAGGTGCCTGGTCCTGGGGGTCGGGTGGTGGGTGCTGGGTGTTAGATGCTTGGTGCCGGGTGCCGGGTGCTGGGTGCTGGATGCCGGGTGCTGAGTGCCGGATGCTGGGGGCTGGGTGTTGAGTGCTGAGTGTTGGATGCTGGGTGATAGGTGCCGGGTCCTGGTTGTTGAGTGCTGGATGCTGGGTGTTGAGTGCTGGGTGTTGGGTGCCGGGTCCTGGGGGTCGGTTGCTGGGTGCTTGATGCTAGGTGCCGGGTGCCGGGTGCTGGGTGTTAGGTGCTGGCAACCCGGGGAGGTTGAGATTTCCTACGAGTTGCGCATTGGAGGACCGTGTTGGTAAACCAGGCTTACCAACAGGTTATTGGTGAACAACACAAGCAGGGACAGAGACAGATCATAGGAGGTCTGTCATGCAGCCGGGAGCGGATAAGGTCTCTTGGCAGAGAAAGGAAAGGAAGGGGGTCTTTCATGCAGCCAGGAGGTGGGAAGTGGCTCCAGGCACAAGGCACAAGTGCACAAAGTACAGACCACCGTACGATTGTGCATATCAACACTTTCGAAC
Source organism: Nemurella pictetii (assembly GCA_921293315.2). Taxonomy (NCBI): domain Eukaryota; kingdom Metazoa; phylum Arthropoda; class Insecta; order Plecoptera; family Nemouridae; genus Nemurella; species Nemurella pictetii. Next base: position 4,830,757 of record OV121116.1, on the reverse strand, counting down.
TACGCAGAGGAAGGTTGGGAAGTTGGGCCGGGTCAGGAAGGGTAGGGTTAGTGGTGGGGGGGGGGGGGGGGGGTTTATTGTGGTTTAAAAATAATATGCCACTGACAATTGGTTGGGAGGTTAGGTTGGGTCAGGAAAGGAAAACCTAGAAGCAGCACGTGTAGCGGCACGTGAAAACTCATGCTGTGGCGACACCAAGCGATGGTGGACATCGGGATATCTGTGTCACGAAATGAAACCCCCCTCCTTTTAGCAATACCCACAAATCAACAGGTGGGCAGAGAACATGCAGAAAGGCACTAATTGTTGGGCAAGGGGAGTGGCAAAAATCTTCGGACGAAAGGCAGAAAAGGCATCAGGAAACATACAACACGGTTAGGTTCGGAGGTTGGGTTGGGTCAGGAAAGGAAAACTTAGAAGCAGCATGTGCGGCAACATATGAAAACCCTCTGTTCTTGGATCACCAATTGATAGTGGAACGAAAAACGCATGCGATTTCACTCGGCCGAAAGTCATCGCCTATGCCTTGCTTTTTTCATCGCCTCTGGAGGCAACAATTGGCAACATTGCTCGACTAAATGTATCCATAGTTACGAAAAAATTATTCGAACTGAGAAGTCAAGTCAAACTGTGAGCTATATTGTATCATCATACAACTACAGATGCCGCCAAAAAAACGTGCTTGTCTGACCCAGGCCAAACTAACGCCGACGAGAAACGAAGAAACGAAGAAGGCAGCACAGGCCAAGCGAGCTGCCAAGCACGCGACAGGAGAGCGAAATGCCACTGCGCCGTCGGCAACGCTCGCTTTGCCGCCCCTTGCCGAGCCCGACGTCGACCCCCTCGAAGGACGATCCGCGGCCGCATCGGTGAGCGTCACCCTTGACAATCCGCCCTTTACGCAAGATGCCTCGGTACACCAGGCGCACGCCGAGAAGAGCCCGGACAATGCCTGTGGCCAGCGCCCGTACGACGAGCCAGACAGCCAACGCCGCCAGCGCCTCGCTGTCGTTGCAGAACAGGCGCGACTGCGTAGAGATCGCGAGTCCGCGGACAATCGCCGTGCTCGCCTCGCGCGAATGGCTGGCCTCAATCGCCAGCGCAGTGAAGCCGAGACAGAGGCACAGCGCGTCGAGCGTCTGGCTGGGAAGGCCGAAACAGTGCGCCGCCGCAGGGAGGAAGAGCTCGAGGAACAGCGACTCCAGCGGCTGGCCCAGTGGACGAATCAAGAGCGCCATCGAAGGGAGACCGAGACCGAGGCCCAGCATGTCGAGCGTCTTGCTAAGGCCGGAGCAGAGCGCCGCCGCAGGGAGGAAGAGCTTGAGGAACAGCGACTCCAGCGGCTAAGTGCTAATAAGTGTAGTACTACTTACTACCTAGTTATATTATAATTTGTTGCATAACGTATTACAATGCTAGCTTATGCATATGCATGACATGACAGGCAGTCCGCAATATACAATTTGAAGTTAGTGTTGCGCGGTTATATTTGAGCTTATTTTAACAGGATGGTATAAGGCAGCATGCGACGCAATGTGTGACAGCAATAAGCCAGGTATCAGTTGTTACCTACAAATGCACTCATTCTCTTCTAAAGTTACCAATACCATGCGCCAGTATGGTCAGTAAGTACCATCTGTCCATGTCCGATTTAAATCTCATTCAGACATATTATCATTCAAGTCAGTAAATTTATAGATTGAAAACTGTTCAGTGCTTATCCGTCGGATCAAAAATCCTAAGATTTGGGTCGGTTTTCAAAAATTCTGGCAACTGAACATTTATTTCTGACATTTTTTGTTAGAAGAAATAGATAATTTATTTGCCCGAGCGGTCTACTCCAGTGGAGCGGCGCTACTGTTGGTTGAAAACCGGCACTGGAGAGAGTTTTTTTTTTTTATGAAAATACGTCCATCATGGCATATCTTGTCACGGCGAAAATTGTCAACTAGTAGTTTAGATTCAGAATTCCTAAGAATTAAGAATCAAGTAGACTCAAGAATTGTCGAGGCAGCCAGCCTCGGGCTGATGTGCGACGGCTGGACAAATGTATAATATATATAAATAAATAAATATGTTAAATATAAATAAATAAATATAAATAAATATGCCAATATAATATGTATATATATATATTAAAATATAATATATATATATATATCATACATATTTATACATATATAATAAATATGTTAATAAATATGTTAAATATGTTTGCTTTGTTTTCAACAGAAAAAGATATTTAATTGTTTGACAGTTTTGTTTTTCGTGTGAACGAGAAAAGGTTGTGTATTTTTGAAGTGAAAATAAAAGTCAGGAAAGAAATTTCTAAGATCTTAATATTCTTATAGTAAATTCGTGATAAATGGCGCCCAACGTGTATTGATGAACCGAAGATGGAGAAGAAGTTATTTGAATTGAAAAAAGGAGAAATTGTCCAGGAGCTACGAGCCAGAAATTTAGACGAAAAAGGATGCAAGGCCGAAGTGTTATTAAGATTAAGAGAAAATATTGAAGAAGGAAATCGTGAAGTAGACTGGGAAAGGTATGTGTTCAAAATTAAAACAACAAGTCCAGATATTCCTACACCCATGGTTGAAAACATGTTAGAATTATTGAAAGGAATACAAGAAGAAATGGGAAAGCTGAAGGATAAACTTTGTTTAAGAGAGAGAATGGGGGAAAGATTAACTGAAGTCGAAGATCATGTTAATATGTCGGAAAATTCAGACATGAGAACAAATCATAATAGAACTAATAATACCAACATGAACATCCCAATTAAAGACCTTTTAACATGGACAATCCCAAAATTTGCAGGGAAATACACGGAGGATCCCGGGTTGTTTTTAAAAAAATGTCAGGCCATGTTAGAAGGAAATGGAATAGGGAAGGAATGTTGGGTGGCAATTGCAACGAATCATTTCCAAGGAGATGCATTACATTGGTGGCAAGTAAGAAGTTTCACCTGTCCCACATGGGAAGAATTTAGCAGGGATGTAGAGTTAAGATTCAATGATCCATTAATAATAGAATCACTGATCTCAAAACTACATGGTGAGAAACAAACCAAGGGTGATTCTGTTGAAATTTTCATTCAAACAAAATTAGCCCTTTATCAGAGAATATACAAGATACCACCAGCGACACCAGCTATTCGAACTATAGTAGAATTAGTGGACGCGAGAATTCGGTCGTTCCTTCGCGCACCGTTACCCACAACATCGGAGACGCTAATAATGAGAGCAATTCAAATGGAAAGAGACATCGGGGAGATGAACACTCAATTAGATGGATACAATCATTGCTCGGGGAAAAGCACACCAATGAGACATGGTAGTGAACAGAGAGAAGCCAGCCAACAATTAAAAAACGTAAAATGTTACAAGTGCGGAGAGTTAGGTCACTATGCAAACTCGTGTGGTGACGATCAAAATCGACAGAACCATCAGGGAAACGGAGGGAGAGGGAAGTCCCAGGACTGTTGAACCCCCCTCTTGAAAATCCAACAGTCCATAATAAAGAAGCAAGTCTCAACAGTATGCAAATAAAGACGGCAACTCAACTCATAATTGGACCATCTTTTGAACTCACCATTGGGGATCAGACCATAATTGCAATTGTTGATACTAGAGCATCTGAAAATTTTATAAATACAACACTGGCAAAGAAATTAAATTTAACCTTCATACCAACAAACATCCCTTTAATAATACAGATGGGAACTTTAGATGCAAATTGCAAAAGTAACCATACTTGCCATATTACTACGTATGTAAAGGAATTGAAACTGGATTTAGTGGCTTACACAGTCAACAATTTAACACATCCAGTTATACTTGGTCAGACTTTTTTGAAAGATAATCAGGCAATCATTGATTACGAAACAAACACGTTGAGTCTTGGGATAAATAAAAGAAATACATTTAGTTGGAGGGTAACAGATTTCCGAGAAAAACTTGTATGTCCTGACGAATTGAGAACGAAACTGATAAAGATAGGTGGACATACAGCGGGTGAGATTGGCAACAATTTTCGGGAAAAGTGGGACGTACCAGAACAATCCAACATGAGATACGTCTTAAAAGTGAGAGGCAACCACCGATAAAACAGGCGCAATATCCATATCCAAATGAAAAATTACGGCGAATATTCCAAATAGTTAAAGAAATGGAAGAAGATGGCATTATTGAACCAAGCAAATCACCATAGGCATCACCAGTAGTATTGGTTAAAAAGAACAACGGATCAGATCGTTTTTGCATTGATTTCCGTAAATTAAATAGTGTGACTATATCGGATGCATATCAAATGCCAAATCTGGGACAAGAATTGAGAAATGTGGGAGGAGCAAATTTTTTTACTACACTGGACCTCAAAAGCGGATATTGGCAAGTAGAAATGGATTCCAGATCAAGAGAGTTCACAGCATTTAACACCCCAAATGGATTATATCAATGTGTAACAATGCCATTTGGACTTAAAAATAGTCCAAATACATTCATGAGATTAATGGGAGAAGTTTTCCGGGGGTATATTGGAGATTTTGTGCAAGTTTATTTAGATGACATCATAATTTATAGCAAAACATTATCAGAACATAAATTGCATATCCAGAAGGTACTAGAGAAATTGCGTCAACACAAATTGACTTGCAATTTAGGAAAATGTGATTTTTTACAACGAAGAGTAAAATACTTGGGTCACTATCTAGACAACGAAGGGATGAGCATGCTGCCAGAAAAGTTAGAATGTATTGAAAATTTCCCAAGGCCGAAAAATGTGAAACAGGTACGAAAATTCATCGGGTTGTGTCAGTGGATGGGAAGTTTAATTCCACATCTGGCAATAAAATTAGCCCCACTGACAGATTTAACAAAAGGGAAACAGCGATGGCTCTGGTCACAATCACAAGAAGAGGCATTTATTAGGATTAAAGGCACATTAGATAAAGGTATAAAATTGGCACATCCTAATTATGCAGAAAAATTAATGGTTCAAACAGATGCCAGTCAGATTGGACTAGGGGGAATTTTATACCAAGTGGACGAATTGGGAAATAAAAAAATAATTTCGTACGCTAGCAAGAAGTTGAAAGCCGCGGAACAGGCATATGAGTCAAACGAACGGGAATGTCTGGCAGTGGTGTGGGCATTGACAAAATTCCGACCATGGCTCGAAGGAAGGAAAATAATTATCAGAACAGATAACATTGCCTTATGTTGGTTGGATTCAAGTAAAAATGTGAATAAGAAATTTATGAGGTGGGCAATATTCTTAATGACATTCGATTACGAAGTAGAACACATTGCGGGAAAAGATAACATAGCTGCCGATGCACTATCTCGCCAACCAGTTGGAGAAGCTTGGTTTGATGATGAAGAGAGAGAGGTAGAACTACTCTATGCTAGATCGGAAAATATTGAAAAGGATATTCCGACGGAATTACTAGCAATGAATAAAGATGGAGAAGAATCGAATTTAGCTAAGAAGATCAAAAACTCACAGGACTCCGACCAATGGATCACTAGAATGAAAACATTTCAAAAATCAGGGGAGTTACCCCGAAATGAACAGCAGAGAAAAGAAATTCAACGGTTATACTTTCAGAAGAGATTCTATACCGAATGTTAGAAGAGAATGAAACAACAACTTGGAGGCTAGTTGTTCCAAAACAAATAATCCAAAATGTGCTTTACAGATTCCATGACCATTTATCTGCAGGACATCCAGGTACCACTGAAACCACCCATGCAATTGAGAAAAGATTTTACTGGAAGAACATGAATCAGGATATTTCACAGTACGTAAGAAGCTGTATTATTTGTGCATGCTCAAAATCAAGAAATTACCAGTTTGCAGAGAAAATGCATAGCAGAATCCCGGTGTCACCGTGGAAAACTCTGGCGGTGGATTTGATGGGACCCTATCCCTCATCCAGATGTGGAAAGAGAAATCTCTTAGTAATCACCGATTTGTTTTCAAGGTGGGTAGAATTGGTTCCGATGGGAACAAATACTGCTGCAAAAATTATAAAAGCAATAGAAGAAACTACGATACAGAGGTTTGGGACGCCCAAACATATTTTATCCGACAACGGACCACAATTTAGGGGGAGCTTGTGGAAAGAGTTTTGTAAAAAGTGGGGTATAGAGATGTGGACCACACCTATATACCATCCTAGGGCCAACCCAACTGAACGTAGAAATCAAGAAATTAAAAAAATGATTCGGGTCTCCATTGATAGCGACCATAGAAACTGGGCGAAAAAAATTGCACAGATTGCGTGTAATTTAAGGGACAGGAAAAATAGCAGCACAGGATTTTCCCCAGTAGAACTTATACTGGGAACACGTTTTAAAAGAGCTGGGGATTGGCAGTTGGAAACTATTGAACAGAGGGATCATGGAGGAACATTAGAAGATTGGGCTAAGGAGCATAAAAATAAAATAGAACAAAACAGGAGAGCAGCAAAAACCCATGCAATTGAGTCCCAAGAAAAGTATTATAAAAATAAGGAACAGTCTGGAATGAAAGACGATTTTCAAGAGGGAGACTTAGTATTGATAAGAAACCATACTCAATCCTCGGTAATCAAACATTACAATACAGGATTAGGACCAAAATGGATTGGGCCATTTAAGATTGTTAGAAGATTGGCAGAGAATATATATGAACTGAACAGGAAACAAAAAGAATTTAATAAAGTACATATATCACAATTAAAAAAATTCTATGATCGAATTGATCCTAATACATTACAGAAAACGTCAAGAGAAGAGGATTTGAAAAGAACAGACTCAAAAAGTAAAAGAGATAGAAAAACAGGAGTGGTCCCAGATAGGGAAAGAGAACAAGATGATGAAGAAGGAGAAGAAGAAAGAGAACAAGAAGATGATAAAGAAGGAGAAGAAGAAAGAGACGAAGGGAAAGAGGAGGACAAAGGAAGGGAAGAAGGGGAAAGAAAAGAGGAGGAAGACAAGAAAGAGGAAGAAGAGGAAGATGAGGAGACTACCGAGGACTTCGAACAGAAAACAAGATATTTCTTTAGGAAACGGAAAGGGGGATGAGAATACTCAAATAAAGGAAAAAATTAATTTTAGTGGAATGTCCTAGCTTGACATTGAGTTCCTCGCTCATGGGGACAGTGGTTTTTTGTTTTTAACAGAAAAAGATATTTAATTGTTTGACAGTTTTGTTTTTCGTGTGAACGAGAAAAGGTTGTGTATTTTTGAAGTGAAAATAAAAGTCATGAAAGAAATTTCTAAGATCTTAATATTCTTATAGTAAATTCGTGATACTTGTCACGGCGAAAATTGTCAACTAGTAGTTTAAATTCAGAATTCCTAAGAATTAAGAATCAAGTAGACTCAAGAATTGTCGAGGCAGCCAGCCTCGGGCTGATGTGCGACGGCTGGACAAATGTCAGGAGGGAGTCAATAATAAATTATGTGATCACGACTCCATCTCGTATCTTTTTCAAGACTCTACCAACTGGCGCAGTCACACACAGCGGAATATATCGCTGAAAAAATTTAAGGCGTTATTGAGGAAATAGGACCCAAAAAGGTTTTTGGTGTCGTGACAGATAATGCTAGCAGCATGAAAGCAGCTTGGAAGCTGTTAAAGGACAAGTATCCTCACATGCAGGCATATGGCTGTGTGGCCCAGGTCTGAACCTTCTTGCCAAAGATATAACTGGTCTGGAAGCCATAAAAAATATCGTAAAAGCTGGTAAGGTCGTAGAGAAAGAGATCATTCTTTCACATAAATTAAGTGCTATTTTCCAAGAAAAACAAACAGGCCATAAGCTAACTTTGAAGCTGCCTGTTGCAACGAGGTGGGGCTCCCATGTAGCATTCTTGAAAAGTCTGCTAGACAGCAAAAATGCCTTGCGGTGTGTTGCAATCGACGACAGAGCAGAAAAAGTTCTGTCTGAAATCACCAAGAGGCACTTGTTAAGCGATGCATTCTGGGCAACCGTGGGGCAACTCCATGCACTTCTTGAACCAGTTGCGGTCTGGACAACTATCATAGAAGGATTGATTGATTGTGGGTTTAGCGGCGCGTCAGCAGCTTTGGCTATTTGCGCCGGTCAGATGTTAAAAAATAAAACAATGACAAAAAAAAATTATCAACTAAAAACAAATAGATAAAACTATCGATCAGTTGGATAAAATATTGTCATAGGTTAAAAAGCAAAAACTAGATTAAAAAACAAGTTTTTATTTCCTGACGCATTCTTTAAAAATACTTGCGCCAGGAATTGAAGACTGATTTAAAAAACTTATCTAAACTAGATCAGTTAATAAAATGACAGTCTTATTTTTAAAAATAAAAAGACAACAAAGACAATAAATAAACCACTCTACAACTAAAAACAAAAATTTGCTTGAAGTCAGGTGAGTAAAATATTGTCAAGGGTTAAAAAGCAATAAAAACAATGCTAAAAAACCAGTTGTCATGTCCAGACGCAGTTTTTATAAATACTTGCGCCTGGAACATAAACTGCTTTAAAAACTTACTAAAAACTAGATAAGTTTAAAAAAGTCAGTTTTGATTAAAAATCGAATTACTCGATCTATCGACACGGCGTTGTCTCCCAACGCCTCTGGCAAACTTCCGGGAATCTGCAGGGTGTTACGCAGTTGCCTGTGAACGGCACACTCGACAAGGAGATGTTTAATCGAGAGAGGTTGATCACAGGAGGTGCACATCGGTGGCTCTTCTCGCTTCAGGATGAAGACGTGAGTGAGCGGGCTATGACCGATACGCAACCTCGTTGTTACAACCTCTTCGCGTCGAGTGTGTCGGGCAGAAGATTGCCAGGGGTCGATAGTTGCCTTGATGGGCTTCAGTTTGTTGACTAACACAGTGTCCCATGATGATTGCCAGCACTTCTTTGTTTCGGCCCTGAAGGCGGCTTTAAGATCACTCACAGGGACAGCTGTGTAGTCAACATCGGCTTTTGTCGTGGCGTCCTTAGCTGCTCTGTCGGCCATCTCATTTCCAGCAATTCCTGCATGGCCTGGAAGCCAACAGAGCAACACTTCTATGCCGACCAAGCATAGTGCGCCAAGTTTATCCTGGAAGGTTTGCACAAGATGGTCCGTGGGGAATGCCTGACATAGTGCTTGGAGGGAGCTCAGAGAGTCGGAACAGACTAGAAATTGTTTGCGATTGGCACGCTTGATATGTTCAAGGGCCTTGAGAATCGCAAACAACTCTGCTGTAAAGACACTACAGAGAGGACTGAGCTTAAAGCACTCGCTTGTGTTGTCGATGACAAATGCACACCCCACAGACTCATTGTCCTTTGATCCGTCAGTGTAGATCCTGCAGTGTTGAGGGTACTGGTCGCAAATGCTGAAGAACAGCTGTCGGAACACGGCCGGGCTCGTCTGGGCCTTGGTGTGCTGAGCGAGTTGCATCAGGCACACAGGCTGGGATGTTGTCCAGGGAGCCACACGACCGATTCCGACAGGAAGGACAGGTGGTAGGTCCATTCCAAATGCGGCCAGGAGCTCTTTTGCTCTGATGCCAACAGGTCTGGTTGCTTTTTGCCTGGTGTTGTAGAGCACAACATTCGGCGGAGCGAACACAGACCTGTATGCCGGGTGTTTTGGCATGCCACGTAGCTTGGCTACGTAGCTGGCAAGGAGGTAGTCACGCCTGATCTTAAGCGGAGCCTCCCCGGCCTCACAATGCAGACTGACGATGGGACTTGTGCGAAACGCGCCAGTACACAACCTGATACCAGCGTTGTGCACTGGATCCAGGATGCCGATATATGATTTCCTCGCCGATGCATAAACAGTGCAGCCAAAGTCTAATTTGGATCTTATGAGGGAGCGGTAGAGGCGGAGCATGGACGTTCTGTCGGCTCCCCAGGAGGTACCGCTCAAGATCTTCAGGATGTTCATTGCCTTCAAGCACTTGTCTTTGAGTTGACGGAGATGTGGTAACCAGGTGAGCTTCTCGTCAAATACCATTCCAAGGAAGCGGGTTGACTCTGAGAAAGGCAGCACCTGGTTTGCCAACGTCAAGACAGGATGAGGATGAAATAGACGATGGCGACTGAAATGCATGCATGTTGTTTTCGACGAGGAGAATCTGAAGCCATGTCGATCCGCCCAACTCTCCAATCGGTTGATCGTTAGCTGGAGCTGCCGCTGAGCCGAGTTCAGGTTCCCTGTTTGGTGGAAGATCGCCAAATCATCAACGTAGAGCGATGCACGAACCGGAGTTCGAATGCATGTCGTGATGGAGTTGATGGCGATCGCAAACAGGGTAACACTGAGGACACAGCCCTGCGGCACTCCGTTCTCTTGATCGAAAGCCGACGAGAGAGTGTTTCCGACACGAACGTGGAAAGACCTATCAGCCATGAAGTTCTGCACAAAGTGGGGCAAGTGGCCACGAATACCCCACTTGTGGATGGTCTGTAAAATGCCGTACTTCCACGTCGTGTCGTACGCCTTCTCGAGATCGAAAAACACCGCGATCAGGTGCTTCCTTGTGAGGAAACTGTCCTGGATCAATCATTCAAGCTGGGTCAAATTATCTGTGACGGAGCGGTTTCGCCTGAAACCAGACTGCTCCGCACAGAGTAGGCCGTTCTTCTCCAAATGCCACATAAGCCTAGCGTTGATCATTCGCTCCAAGATCTTGCATAGGCAGCTTGTAAGGGCAATTGGGCGGTAGCTAGCAGCATCAGTCTTGTCTTTGCCCGGCTTCAGGATGGGGATGACAATCGCCACCCTCCAACGAGCTGGGAAACTGTCCTCGAGCCAGACTCTGTTCAACATCCGAAGCATGTATGATCGTGAGCTTTTACTCAGATGTTTGATCATCTGGTAATGGATCATATCTATGCCAGGTGAAGTGTCGTTGGCGGCTCTTAGCGCGGAGTCCAGCTCCCAGTCGCTGAAGGGCAGGTTGTAAGTTTCCTGGTTCTTACTTCGGAAGACAAGACCTTGCTGCTCGGCTACCTGCTTGACCCGCTTGAAGGATGCGGTGTAATTCTCTGAGCTGGAGACTTTCGAGAACTGAGAACCAAGAGTGTCGGCGATGGCCGGGCCCGTGGACTGCAACAGCCCGTCACGCATCAGTCCGGATATGGGACGGAAAGTTGATCTGCCAGACAACTTCCGAACCTTGTCCCATACCCTGGACGACGGCGTGCGGGCCGTGATGGTCGACACGTAGGTCCGCCACGACACTCTCTTGGCCTCAGTGATTATTCTCCGAGCCTTAGCTCTCGATCTCTTGAAGGCGATCAAGTTTTCTTGGGTCGGATGCGACATGAAGAAGGCGAGGGCCCTCCGTCTCGCCCTGATGGCCAACTTGCATTCACAAGTGAACCACGGGACGGGGAGACGGTAGGGTTTTTCAGACGACCGTGGAATGGATTTCTCGGCTGCATGAATTACCACCTCCGTGAAGCTGTCCACGTGAGAATCGATATCCTCGGGGACAGCCTCATCGAAAGTGGCAAGATCACTGAAAAGTGACCAGTCAGCCCGTCTTAGAATCCACTTTGGGTGTCTGGGTGGTAGAGAAGGGATCCTCGACGATTTAATGAAGATAGGGAAGTGGTCACTTCCACATAAATCGTCGTGCACAGACCATTCAGTGTCAAGAGCGAGGGAGGGTGAACAGAGAGTCAGGTCAATCGCAGATAGTGATCCTGTTGATGCAGTAAAGTGGGTGTTACTGCCGTTATTCAACAGGACCACATTGCGAAGCCTGATAGTGTCTTCCACCAGTGTACCTTTCTGATTGGTGCTGAGACTACCCCACAGGGGGTTGTGAGCATTAAAGTCACCAACCAAAAGAAAGGGTAGAGGTAACTGGTCCATGAGATGGTCGATGGATTGCTGGGTAACGACACTATCAGGGGGGAGGTAGATGTTGCAGATGTGTAGGGGGCTTGGAAGGAAGACCTTCACAGCCACGGCCTGGAGTGTGGTGGTCAGCACAACAGTCTCCGAGTGGATACTGTTGTGGACGGCCGTTGCAACTCCCCCCTGAGCTCTCTGTCCACCTGTGTGGTCGTAACGGTAGAAGTCATAGCCCTTCAGGAGTGGCTTGTCTGATGGCTTCAGGTGTGATTCCTGGAAGCAACAGACAAGGGGGCTTTTTGACGACACCAGTTGACGGACCTCGGGTGCTCTTGTGTTGTATCCTCTAACATTCCACTGAATGATGTCTGGCATTTTAAGTTATTAGGATTTTCCCTTCTCCTTCACCTTCTCCTTCTCCTTTCCCTTCACCGTCTGCCAGGTGTTCGGCGACGTGTCGGTAGGGTCTACCTCCATTCCATCCTTCCTGGTAGACAGGGAGGTGGACGTGGAGCTACCGGTGGTGTTGGGAAGGAAGGTAATTACTTCCCTCGCCTTCTTCGAGGTGCTGGCCTCAGACTGCCTTCCCTTGGAAGGGTGCAGCTGGAGCGTACGGTTCTCATGGAGCGCAGCTATCTGCTGTTTAAGCGATTCTATCTCCTTGTTCTTTGCTTCCAAGTCTTTCCTCATGGCCTCGATCTCTTGCCTGTGGCGTTCCTCCATCTCCTCGTGGCGTTTGGCCTGCTCGGCGGAGAGTTGCAGCTGTTTCTCCACCATGGCCTGCAAACGAGCCGTCTCCGCCGAGACAGCCGCGCCCGAGTCCACGGCTTTGGCAAAAGATCTCTGACCGAGGCCATTCTGGGTGTTAAAGCGTTTTCTAGCTTCGAACAAAGAGATATTGTCGATCGTCTTGATCTCCATGATTTTCCGCTCCAACTTCCACTGTGGGCAGTCGCGGGACCACACAGGGTGGGGTGCCGAGCAGTTAGCACAGTGGAAGCTGTTGCTACAATCGTCAGTCTGGTGATCCTCCTTGGCGCACTTCCCACAGATGGGCTTCCGCTTGCAGTCCAAGCTGGAATGGCCGAACATCTGGCAGGTGAAGCACCGCAGAGGGTTGGGAATGTGCGGTCGCACAGGCAGACGCAAGTATCCAGCAAATATACACTCAGGGAGTTTTGGTGTGCCGAAGGTCAAGATGAGCAATGGTGTTGGTTTTAAGGCCCCGGTCTTCTTGCTCATGACGCGATAAACGTCAACGACGCCTTGGCATAAAAGCTCTTTTTTCAGTTCTTCAGTCGGAAGGTCCTGAAGATCAAAACTAAAAATCACTCCCTTTGATGTATTTAAGGACCTGTGAGCAGTCACTGTGATCGGTATGGTGTCAAAAGATGTTGCCGATTGCAGTTTCAGTGACTGCTCACTGTTAGTTACCTCTACGAGTAGCGTGCCATCTCGCAAGCATTTCGAACTCTTGACTTCGCCAGTCAAGAGCAACAAACCGCGCTTTTGCGCGAAAGGCGAAACAGTTCTGAACGATTTTCCATTGTTTAGTTTTAGAATAAGAAAGAGTGGCTCCACACTCCTAGGAGTCACCACATCTTTCAACGAGATAGCCTCCTCCAAAAGAGGACGTAGGCGCTTTTTAGGATTGGGGGGGGGATTTTGGGTTTTGTTTTCCATATAAATGGAGTTATTTCGTCCCCCGGAGCCCTGCCCACCACGGAGCCCAACCAGGGGGACGTCCCACTGGGACGCCGGGGTTGTCCGGGGGATATAGTCAGGAGGCACCGGCAGTCGCGAGTGACTGCAACTGGTGGGGCCCAGCAACACCCATCACGCCACCGGTGCCCCCCTCCTCATCCACGCGTGAAGCTTTAACGCCCCAGGCGAGCCGATTGACTGGGGGTGGATTAGCCCCCAGCCTCCTGTTTTGGGCGAAGCAGAAACTAAAGGGGTGTGTTGGGACAATTGTCTATAATAACCAGACAATTGCCCCTCAACCCCCAAGAAAATCTTTTCCGCCCGTACAGGTCTCTGCGCACGGCAAACACGCAGGTAAGCGTTTAGACCTGCACAAGGGGTCGGCCGGAAGTGAAGACAGGAGAGTGTAGGATAGATAAGGGACAGCAATAAAGTAAGGCTCGAGAACTCCCTGTGCAGGTCATCAGTCACCAGACATCGCTGGAACTCACGACGACTGTCAGTCAACCAATTCGTATCCGTGTTGGTAGCCGGGTCGTCAATGGGGGGAACTCCGCCGCTGTCACAGAAGACAGACGGTGGGTTCGGGAGGTGGCAAAAGAAATGAAGTAAGAGGGGAGATGAAGAAAAGATGGTGAAATGAAAGGTGGGGAGAGAAAGAGCGCCAGATCCTCCCTCGACCAAAGTCTGGGTCCCGCGACAACGACGGGGTGGACTAGTCTTGGTCTGGACCCTCACCGACAGCCTATCCGGCATAGGAGACCTTGCCGGGAGTAACACCTCCCGCCGGCATGGCCTGTCGGATCATCGGGCCGCGCAAACCTCTTCACCACGGTAAGGTGCTAGTCCGCGAAGAGGATCATAGAAGGAGACTAGAAGCTCTGCCCCTGCAGCCTCAAGCCGCCGACCCCCCCGGCGTGCTTTGGGGCTTCGCCCCAAAGCACCATCTGCTCGGAGCACCCTTGCAGGGGGCTTCGCCCCCTGTAGGTTTTATTGGTTTCTTGTGTTAATTTGTTTTTCGGTAATTGGTGTTTGACCCTTCTGCCACGCTTACCTAACACTTCGTTTTTATCTACATATTCGTTGCTCAAATGCGAACATATAGGTACTACTAATGGTGGCTACATATTTTCGTGACTCGGGGTCACAGACGTCAACCATCAATTGATTATTCAAGAAAAGAGAGTTTCCCCAACATCCCAACCTTCCTCTGCGTAGTACGACATTGTTGATATGCACAATCGTACGATAGTCTGTACCTTGTGCACTTGTGCCTGGACCCCCTTCCCACCTCCTGGCTGCATGACAGACTTCCTTACCTTTCTCTGTCCCTGCTTGTGTTTTCCACATATAGCCGGATGTAAGGCCTGGTAAATCGACACGGTTTTCTCCACGATCTTCCTTCGAGTGCAAACGCGACGGTGTTGACATGCACAATCGTACTATGGTCTGTACCTTGTGCACTTTGCGCTTTGCCAGGTGCCCTTCCTCGCTCCCGGCTGCATGACAGACCTTTTCTGATCTGTCTATGTCCCTGCCTGTGTTGTTCACCAATAACCTGTTGGTAAGCCTGGTTTACCAACACGGTCCTCCAAAGCGCAACTCGCAGGAAGTCTCAACCTCCCCGGGTGGCCAGCACCCGGCACCCAGCATCCAGCACCCGGCACCCGGCACCCTGCATCCAGCACCCGGCACCCGGCACCAAGCATCCAGCACCCAGCTCCAGGCACCCAACACCCACCACCCGAACTCCAGGACCCAACACCCAGCACCCGGCACTCAGCATCCAGCACCCGGCACCAAGCATCCAGCACCCAGCTCCAGGCACCCAGCACCCACCACCCGAACTCCAGGACCCAACACCCAGCACCCGGCACCCAGCACCCAGCACTTAACACCCAGCATCCACCACCCGAACTCCAGGACCCAACACCCAGCATCCAGCACCAAGCACCCGGCACCCAACACCCAGCCCCCGTCACCCAGCATCCAGCACCCGGCACCGACCATCCAACACCCAGCAACCAGCACCCGACCCCCAGCACCCAGCATCCAGCACCCAACACCCGGGACCCAGCACTTAGCACCCAGCACTCAACACACAGCATCCAGCACCAGGCACCCAGCACCCAACACCCAGCATCCACCACCCGAACTCCAACACCCAGCACCCAGCACCCAGCACCCGGCACCCAGCACCAACACCCAGCAACCGGAACCCGGCACCCAGCACCCAGCACCAAGCATCCAGCACCCAACACCCGGCACCAAGCATCCAGCACCCAACACCCGGCACCCAGCACTCAACACCCGGCACCCGGCACCAAGCATCCAGCACCCAACACCCAGCACCAAGCACCCAACCCACAGGTCCTGGCACCAGCACCCAAAACCCGGCACCCGGCATCCAGCACCCAACACCTACCATCCGGCACCCAGCACCCAGCACTCTCCATCCGGCACCCGGGACCCGGCACCAATCATCAAACACCCAGCACCCACCACCCAGCATCCAGCACCCGGCACTTAGCACCCAGGACCCAGCATCCACCACCCGGCACCCAGCACCCAGCCTCCAGCACCCGGCACCCAGCACCCGACCCCCAGGACCCGTGCCCTGTTGTCTTTCGTCCTTTCTTCGTTGCTCGTCGGCGTTAGTTTGGCCTGGGTCAGGCGAGCACGTTTTTTTGGCGGCATCTGTAGTTGTATGATGTGTTTCCAGTATTTCAGTAAAGCTATATTATACTATCTGAAGAGCAAAACTCGATTTCAAACACTATATATTCCTAGTGGAAAAGTCGCGTAGAAAACTCACAGTTAAACTCGTAGGAGATCTCATAGGAGAACAGGTACACCGATGTCCACCATCGCTTTGTGTCGCCACAGCATGAGTTTGTCAGTGGCAAATTATTTTGACACCCGTTATTGGCAATGTTCGACATTTGGCGAATTTCATCGCTATGGAAATTATTTTGCACCTGTATTTTCCTTACTGCCTGCATTATTGCCTCCAGAGGCGATGACTTTGGCCGAGTGAAATGGCGTGCGTTTTTCGTTGTTTTTTACATCAAGCGCGGCTCAAATCGCTGGCCGAGTGTTGCAGAGCTCAAGTCCCAAGTAGTAGGAACAGAACGTGACTTTTGCGACGCGTTTTCATTGCGTTTTCGCAATTTCCCTAGCGATTTACGGCGTCAATTACATAGTGACATGGCCACATCCCCACATAGCCACATCCATGAACCGTCTAGTATCGTGGCAACCGAAAATAAGGATTTTAAAGAAGTCTTGGTCTGGACCCTCACCGACAGCCTATCCGGCATAGGAGACCTTGCCGGGAGTAACACCTCCCGCCGGCATGGCCTGTCGGATCATCGGGCCGCGCAAACCTCTTCACCACGGTAAGGTGCTAGTCCGCGAAGAGGATCATAGAAGGAGACTAGAAGCTCTGCCCCTGCAGCCTCAAGCCGCCGACCCCCCCGGCGTGCTTTGGGGCTTCGCCCCAAAGCACCATCTGCTCGGAGCACCCTTGCAGGGGGCTTCGCCCCCTGTAGGTTTTATTGGTTTCTTGTGTTAATTTGTTTTTCGGTAATTGGTGTTTGACCCTTCTGCCACGCTTACCTAACACTTCGTTTTTATCTACATATTCGTTGCTCAAATGCGAACATATAGGTACTACTAATGGTGGCTACATATTTTCGTGACTCGGGGTCACAGACGTCAACCATCAATTGATTATTCAAGAAAAGAGAGTTTCCCCAACATCCCAACCTTCCTCTGCGTAGTACGACATTGTTGATATGCACAATCGTACGATAGTCTGTACCTTGTGCACTTGTGCCTGGACCCCCTTCCCACCTCCTGGCTGCATGACAGACTTCCTTACCTTTCTCTGTCCCTGCTTGTGTTTTCCACATATAGCCGGATGTAAGGCCTGGTAAATCGACACGGTTTTCTCCACGATCTTCCTTCGAGTGCAAACGCGACGGTGTTGACATGCACAATCGTACTATGGTCTGTACCTTGTGCACTTTGCGCTTTGCCAGGTGCCCTTCCTCGCTCCCGGCTGCATGACAGACCTTTTCTGATCTGTCTATGTCCCTGCCTGTGTTGTTCACCAATAACCTGTTGGTAAGCCTGGTTTACCAACACGGTCCTCCAAAGCGCAACTCGCAGGAAGTCTCAACCTCCCCGGGTGGCCAGCACCCGGCACCCAGCATCCAGCACCCGGCACCCGGCACCCTGCATCCAGCACCCGGCACCCGGCACCAAGCATCCAGCACCCAGCTCCAGGCACCCAACACCCACCACCCGAACTCCAGGACCCAACACCCAGCACCCGGCACTCAGCATCCAGCACCCGGCACCAAGCATCCAGCACCCAGCTCCAGGCACCCAGCACCCACCACCCGAACTCCAGGACCCAACACCCAGCACCCGGCACCCAGCACCCAGCACTTAACACCCAGCATCCACCACCCGAACTCCAGGACCCAACACCCAGCATCCAGCACCAAGCACCCGGCACCCAACACCCAGCCCCCGTCACCCAGCACCCGGCACCGACGCGTTTTCATTGCGTTTTCGCAATTTCCCTAGCGATTTACGGCGTCAATTACATAGTGACATGGCCACATCCCCACATAGCCACATCCATGAACCGTCTAGTATCGTGGCAACCGAAAATAAGGATTTTAAAGAAGGTTGAATTCACCACAAATCAGCCTAGTTCCCAAAATATTTTGGGAACTCAAGAACCATTTCTTGAAGGTTGTGGTAGCCTCATCTCTAATCCGTGAAGAGAAATTAAATATAATGATGCAATTGGAGAGCCGCACTCCTTTTTGTGTCACGTCTCTACACAAAGCAGCCAATCTCTTAGACCCGGTGTTGCGAGGTGAAGATCTTGCACCAGCCGAAGAATTGGAAGGAGTGGATTTAATCGCAAACGTGGCGAAGCTTACTGCCGCAGTTTATGAAGGGACAATACCGGCTGAATATGCCAACTACAAAGTAAAGGATGGTTTGTGGGCGAATGAATTCATTTGCGAAGCTGCAGACAGGGTATGTAAAACACAACTCGGCTCAAAAATATATAACTCGAAAGTTTTGGTTCACTTTGCTTATTCATTGATTTGATTCACTATTTATTATGTATAATACTCGTCTTTCTAGGTTTCTGCGAACACCTGGTGGAATGGACTGTGTTCTTCATCCCAGCTGTTAAAACTTGACACAAGTATTTTACAATTACCTTCAACTTCAGCTGCTTGTGAGAGAACATTCAGCACTTATGGAAATGTGCACGCTGTTAAACGAAACCGATTGTTGAACGAACGTGCAGGGAAGTTGACGTACATTCAGCATAATCTGAACCTCTTACAGCCAACCTCACAATGTACCTCAACTAGGGATGTATCAGTTGTTTGAGATAGCCTACAGTCTACATCTACTGCCAACAATCATGCCCAACTAAGCCTCCAAAATATGGTAGTTGATCTTGATTCAGATTGTTTCTGTTGGCCGCAATGAGCTATCAAGTTTTTTTTGCCGTTTCTCATCTCGAAATGTATAAGTTTATGTTGTATTTAATTTTTGTCTCTTCATAGTTTTGTTTAATTTATTTAATTATATCCTCATAAAAATTATAATTTCTCATGCACTCCACGTGTCTGGCACGTTTTTCAGCTCACTCAATAGTTTATTTGGCAAAGAAGGCCCGCGCACAATGCTCAGCATTATGCGGGGTTCAAACTCACTTTTCATTAATTTTTATTTCTTTTACTTCCATTTTTGTAATGAATTTTTGTTTATCAATGATTCTTATTTGTTATAATTGTGTCAATACTGTAAATTTAAATTTTGCCGCAAATTTTAAGCCGTTGCAAAGATGTCTAGTTCCGGTTCTTCACCAAGTTTTTTTTTAAATATTATTAATGTACTACGAGTAGAAAGTTGAAGCCGCATGATTGCCAAATGTGTCTAGTTCCTCTCCACTGGTAGGAAGTATGTTTTACATATTAATCTACGAATAGATAGTTGAAGTTGCCAAAGGTGTCTAGTTCCACTTCCTTGGTAAGAAGTATTTTTTTACTTATTTTGAACGCACCAGTAATTGAGGTTGCTATGCCAACGGTGTCTAGTTCTGGAAGTTATGCTGTTGTACTTACAATTTTCATTGTACCTCTAAAAATAATGTGAAATTTTTCATTGAAAAATTGTATTGATCACTTCACCTGTCATATTTTAAATATTACCCCGAAATTAATAAGTTTAAAACAATATTTTGTAGGTGACTTGACATTATTTTATTGCTAACAAGTTGTGCTGAAACTTTCAAAATAGGTACAGTACCCTGTCGTACCTTGATCAATTTTCCAGCAAAATGTTGCTGAAGTGCCTGCTACCTACATAATTTTCCTCTCATTCAGATCTATTACTTTGCTTTTAAAAGATGATGAGACAGCTACAATTCATACTTAATGATGATAGTAGAAAAAACATTTTTTTAGTTGAAAAAATAGAATACTTAAGGTAAATGTCAAAGTTGAAAAAAAAAATATTGGAAAAAAAATTGAAAATATTCATGAAAATTTTCAAGATTTTTGTAAATGAAAATTCCCAACACTATGTATGTAACACTAGGTTAAGTTATAGTTTTTTTTAAATGATGAAAAAAAAACGATTTTTAGCAAAGTTAAAGATGTGGACAATAGGCTCGATTATGAAAAGCTTAGTGTCTCCAATCAAGAATCTATGTTTTGCACACATGGTCCCCAGAAATGTGTCGAGTTTATCAATAAAATACTTAACATGCGTTGTTGAAGATCTGTACAGGGAAATAATTTCATAGAGCTCGTCATTAAAAGAGAATGAAGTAAGAGTCGCGTTTGCTTCCTTAATATTAACTAATAATTTTGATTTCACATCATATGTGGATTGAGTATCATTATATATGACAATTCCATCGGATTTTTTTATTTTTTCATTAAAAAATGAGCCATTGTAGCCTTCTATTGAATAATCGTTAGTATGGTCCTCGTATTTATGTGTTTCTGTAAAAATAATAATGTAAAACTTGAACTTGAGGTTGTTTAGCATAATCAACTCTTCATCGAAATGCTTCTTTATACTTCTAATATTTAGATAGAAAATTTTTATGCTTTTTTGATTAATGTACAGGTCATTTAACTCACTTGTTATTAAGCAGGTTTTTGTAAGTGCGTTAACAGAAATACATAATTCGTCGGAGATTTATGCATAATTGAAGCTGGTAATGGCTGCGTATATAGATTATCAAAATACGATATCAAACCGGCAAATTTGTATCCAACACTCCGCGCATCTCAGCCAGCCATAACAAATTCTTGTTAAAAACCGTCAAATGATCGTTAATATAAATTTTCGCATTTGAATTATCAAACCCAATATCATGACCCACAAGATCTTGTTTTGTCTTTATTTATTTTATTTATTTAGTTGCCACATGTTGAACATTTTAAAAAATGTTTTGGGGCTTAGAGAAAAACACACAAGATTTTACTACAACAGTGTGATCACAAATCACAATCAAATAAAAATAAAATATCACAAAAGCACAAAACAATGCTTGTCACAGACATATGGGTTTATAAATAAAACAATATAAAAAATACTCTGCTAAATAAAATGTTTAAAATTACAATGTTTGGTACAATGTTTGGTACATTTGTCAATTTTTTAAAAATTCGCTTACACTATAATAGCATTTGTCAATTAAATGTTTCTTAAGAGTACTTTCAAACATAGATTGCGAGTCACTTTTTTTTAAATTTTCTGGCAGCTTGTTATATATTAATGGGCATGCACCACTAGCTTGGTTTACAAATTTAGCAGTTCTGTGCTTGTCGAGGTGTATCAGCTGGCAGTTTCTAGTATTGTGGCCGTGTACATCGCTACTTAGTGTAAAATTTGTCATATTTTTAAAAACATACACAGAGCAATCATATATATATTGTGAAGGGAGGGTTAAAACATCATTTCCAATAAAATATGGTTTGGTCGATGCATGTCGAGTCTTTGCTCCAGCTGTGATGCGCATGGCTCTCTTTTGCAGTAGGAAAATTCTTTTTGCCCGGGTCGAGTTCCCCCAAAACATTATGCCGTACTTCATAATTGTGTGGAAGTAGGCGTGATATACCATTTTCAGTGTTTTGATGTTACTTATGGTTGCCATTTTTCTGAGTGCATAGCAGGCTGCAGTTAATTTGACACTGATTTTGGAAATATGTAGGTGCCAATTTAGTTGGGAGTCTATGTGTAATCCAAGGAACTTGGTAGAAGCCAGACATTCAAAATCGTTGGAAAACGTCTTGCTACTTGTTTTGTCATTAGAGAAAAGAATACATTTTGATTTAGACTTATTTAATAGCAGGTTGTTTGCCTCAAACCACATATTTAGAGTAGTTATACTATGGTTTATGCCTTTATCAAGATTTTCGAAAGTGTCGGCGGTGAGTATTGCGCTTGTGTCATCTGCAAATAAAACCAAATTTTCCTCGGGAGCTCCCTCGGGTAGATCATTAATGTAAAATAAGAACAACAAGGGGCCCAGGATCGATCCCTGTGGGACTCCAATCTTTGATTGTCTGTCGGTTGAGTGATATTTGATGTTATCCCGAGTAATTTCGACTCTCTGCGTTCTGTTATTTAGGTATGATTTTAGCCAGGTTAAGCAGGGACCCCGTATACCATAAAATTCGAGTTTAGTCAGCAGTATAGAGTGGTCCACACAATCAAACGCCATCGATAGATCGCAGAACAGTCCTCCAACAGACATCTTATTATCTAGAGCTTTATTTATTTGTGCAATAAGATTAAATGTAGCCATGTCCGTGGATTTGCTTCTTTGGAACCCAAATTGTTTTGTGCTTAGCACTTTAAATTTATCTGCAAATGCCATGAGTCTATCCGCCATTAGCCTTCCGAATACCTTGGAGAAAGCTCCAAGTAAGGAAATCGGCCTGTAATTGGAAATTTTGCTTCTTTCTCCAATCTTAAAAATAGGAACAACCAATGCTTGTTTCATTTTTTGTGGGTAGACGCCATCTTGAAGAGATCTTTGCTTCCATTACAGCATCTTTAACTCTGCGCTAAACGAACTTGGCAATAATGGAGGGAGGCATATTTGATCTTTTCTCATTGTTTTTATTTTGTCGGATGCGGTGGCAGTATTCAATCTGCTGACAAAGATGAACCCAACCGTGTCATTAAGATCACAAAAATAGAGAAAAGTCAATATTTTTTCATTTTGATGATTATTCTTGGTTATGCAAGAGTCGCAGATGTGTGTGCGCTTTTTCCATTATCGTATCGGGTGACAGGCTTTGGAGACTCTCAGGCGCGCTAATTTCGTTCCAACATGATGAGAGCGATTGCGTCAATAGTACTCCTTTCCGGATGTATGTCATTATTGCAATGTAGTCAACCAAGAAAACCACGCGTGCTTTTAGCGTCAATACACTCTCATTTCGATTAGCTCAAGTAGCGAGTGAATGCATTAGCTCAAAGTGTATATGAGCAATATATAGCTATATACGAGTCAATATCAGCTCATTTTTAGCGAGCGAAACCATTAGCTTATAAAATCTTCACTTGCTTGACTTAGCCCAAAGCAATTGTGTGAGAATGTTCACTCGCAATGAGCCAGAGATATCTCAAGATGTAGCTGCGCACGCATTGCCCACGAGTACGCTAGTCTCGGCGCCACTCGGCCTGTTGCGACTTGTTGATAGCACGACGCGGCATGACGGGTGCGAGTGCAGACGACAGTGACAAAAAGGAGACGACTGACACGTGATGCCAACAGCGTTTACATGTTTTGCGAACCATTTGAACTGATTTTAACTAGTGTTATGATCGTGTAAGTCTTTAGCTAGGTAGCACTTTGCGGCGGAGAGCAAACACGGCTACTTTGGTAACTCAACGGCAAGCACACCTCTTCTAATCGAGCGGTCCCAGGTTAATATCCCATTTGTTTGCTTATTTAATAAAACTTAACGGTAAAACTTGAATGAATTGCAGATTTGATCAGTTCCTAATCCTAAATTCCATCCTATTCCTAAGAATATGTCAGATTTAGAAAAACAAAGGTGAGGTTATGGGCGTCGGTGTCTGACTAGCACCAACACCAGCGGTAGTGAACAGCAGCGCCGGTTAAAGTCAAAAGGCCGCAACCCAATGTTGCCTACAAAAATATACGAAAATGATAATTAAAGTGCCCATATCTTGTGAACCCTTCATCCCCCATGGCCAAATGAGGTGTCAAACGGTTCCTCTAATCACCCCCTACTATAATCCAGTTTAAAGTCGGAGTGCACAACGCTCGTTTGGATATTTAGTGACCCAGCTGCCGTGAGTGAAGTGGGCAAGCCGTAGCTTCACTCAGCTTCACTCGTGATTCGCGAGCGAACGTGTATCTCGGGTGTGAGTGAATCAAGTACGACGTATTCTGGTCGAAGTTATGGCTCATTTCTGAGCTGAATTCACTTATGTTTAAGCGAATTGAAATGAGAGTGTAGTAATCCTTTCCGGATGTATGTCATTATTGCAATGTAGTCAACCAAGAAAACCACGCGTGCAGCGTCAGTAGTAATCCTTTCCGGATGTATGTCATTATTGCAATGTAGTCAACCAAGAAAACCACGCGTGCTTTTATTACCGAAGCCGAAGGTCCTGGTACATTGCCGTGTTGAACGGTGTGTCTGGGACGGAGAAGGTGGTTGAGGCGCAGATTGGAAGCGCGTCTCTCCATGGCGTTGGAGGAATGGACACGCTCGCTGGTACGTTTGCATTCCATAAGCACATTGCCATCACATCTTTTCACATTGAATGTATTGTCTGCCTTTCTCAATGTTGTCAGGATTCACAATCAATATGAAGGAAAATATTTTCACATGAAAATAATAGATTTGGTCATTAAAAAACATACTTAATATTGTTCTTTACAAAAAAACAATAATTCTTTTGACATGGAAGTTCCTTGTTAGTAACAAATATTATTGCTCCAGCCCTTCTCGCTCCAGGCAGAGCCTCAACTTTGCCCATGACCCCGACATCCGCAACAACTGCTCCACGAGAAACTAAGGAGTTATATTTCTTCGATGACTTGGACGACGTTGGCGGATTACACGAGCCGGTCGTGGAAGTGATCATCGAGCAGGAGTCAGAGCCGGAGCCAGAAGAAGAGGCAGAAAAACCGTAGCCACGAAAGCGACCCCTCACTTTTTAGACCCGTCAAGAGCTGAAACGAATGGTTGTTCCAAATCAGGAAAAAATGAAAGCCAATTTTAAATCGCTCATTTCTCAAATGGAGAAAATGAATCAGATTGCCCAAAAGCAGCTATAGATGCATCAAACAAAGCAAGCGAGGGAACGCTTGCTTGCCAAGCGCAGGTAGAGGGTGCCTTTGAGCAAATTTTAGAAACTTAGTAAAATTAGGTTCCTTGCCTTTGTATTAGAAACAAAGTTTTCCATTTATATCAAATAATATATATCATGCAAATGAAGTAGGACGTTGATTCACACAATCCAAAATGGATCATTTTATATATTTCAAGCAAAATAAAAAGTCTTAAAAATATTGCGCATTGTTCAACATAGGTATCACTACCTATAAACTTCACCCACATTTATATCATTGGGGCGAGACCGTTTCGTCAATGAAACGTCGCAGCATTGTCGCTGCTTCCCCCGCCGCAGGAGGAGCTTGTGGATTGGCAGCCATCTCGTCGATTTGCTCAGTGACAGCCTGGTCAACTTCCTGCTGCACCCCCGAGTCCAGGCACAGGATGTGAAGGACGCAGCAGCCGATGCTGATCTGGCAGACCTTTGCCGGGGACAAGCAGGGGATGCCACCAGAGTCTTCCACGCAGCGACACTGTATTTCAGCAGTCCGAAAGGCCGCTCAATTGTGCATCGGGTCTTTGTGAGGACCTGCTGGTACCTCCTCCCAGCAACCGTTACTGGATTGTGGAGAGGCGTCAGCATCCACAGCTGCAGCGGATATGCAGTCACCTGATAACAATTGAAACGTGAAATAATAATCTGTTGTACCTGGTGAAATAATAAGTACCACTGTACCTGGAGTGAAACTAAGAAACAGACACAGCTAATGGTGGACCTCAAAGCAGAACTGATTGAGTGCAAGAAAGAAAACAAGGAAATTAAGGTGGAAAATGAGAATCTCAAAGCTAAGTTCAACGACCTTGAACAGTATAGGTACAAAGAAATATAACATAGAAATCAAGGGAATTCCTGTGACGCATGGTGAAGATGTGTACGAACTGGTGGCGAAGATTTGTGAAAAGATTGGTTCCTCAGTTATCGTCCAGGACATTGAGATGTGCCACCGGCTACGTGTTAACGAAAACAAGAACCCAAAGGCGATCGCGACTATACCGAAATTTTTCTCACGTAGATGTAAAGAAAATATTCTGGTCTGAAAAAGACAATTCAAGGAGCTATCATCGAGTGAAATTGGCTTCAGAAACGCTTCCTCCAAGTTATACATTAATGAGCATCTTTCTCTCGTAAATCAAAATATTTTCTGGCTCGCCCGAAATGCTCGTTTAACACTGGGTGTCGAAACGGGAAAATCTTTATGCGGAAAGATGAAAACCCTCCCGACATCCCGCAGAAAATTTAGGGGTTAGTGTTAAATGCTGATGTTCCGTTGACTTTGTTCATAAGAAACTATAATTATAAAATGGAGAAAAACGATGACATTGGGTTTAGTAGGAATATAGGAACATACATAGGATGTGACACAACATCGAGGTTGTTTGGATTTAGTAAGGGGACAGCCATTACCAATTAAAAGACATGCGACATCTTTCATCTTGCAGCAGAAGTCTTTGCTAGTGTTCGCCCCTGGTTCTTCAATCATGGGATGGGCGAACACTATGCTTTGTTTCCTAAGAATCCTAAAAATGCATGTGCAAATAGTATGTTATTGCATCTTATGACAAATGAGAACGCTTTAGAACACACGTTTAAGGAGTTACACGTTTTACACAGGGATCACGCAACCCATCCCATGATTGAAGAAGCAGGGGCGAACACTATGTTTTGTTTGAATGGCGGCAAAGATAGGGAGACTCTGGACAGTCTTAGGTATACAGACTATTTTGCGAAACGGCGAACAACAGTTCACTTCATGTTCGTCCAGAAAAGTTGCCTCCTACGATGTCAGCAGCGAAGTACCATTCGTACAGAGTAGTATACCATCAGATGAGTGCCTGGAGGAATATTCATCTGGATGTCCAAGTGTGGGTGTGGAAACTGAAGAAAGGGAAACTTCACCCTGTTACAGCCGACAAGCCCCCAGCACTACAAAACCTCCTTCAAGTAATTCGGTGCAGTTGCAAAACAGATTGTCAGTCCATGAAGTGTTTGTGTAAGATACTGGGAATGAGCTGCTCATCGGGTTTCCCGACATTGCCAGGGAATCAGCTGCACCAACACGCCACGTCCTGATATTCATGATGATGCCGACGACGAAGATGAATTGTGATGGACGCAGAATAACGGCGAATCATCACAGAATAGTAAGCTTGCTCACAATTAATTATACTAGTTCGAAACACACATTATTCAAGGCAATTTTGTGTTACAAAGACTACAATCGTTTTCATCGCTGCCGATGGCAATTTTCCGCACAAATTTCTGAAATTCGTATATTCAGTAGGACATAATTATGAACGTGACTGACTTTTTTTGTATACTTTTTGACTTTTACCTTTTATACCTTTTGACTTTTTTCATGTATATAGTATACATGAAGCGAGGGAATACCACTTCTTTGAATATCCAATGAAATACGCTTTCATTTGATACCCCACTCGATAGGTTAAAATGATAACAAAAATTAGTTTGTGCTGTACCCTACTAATTGTTTTATTAATCCCTCTTAATACCAAGGGATTTTGGTATACTTTTGATATGTTATAAAACACAACATTCTGCATCGTTTGGTATCACGCTGGAGACTGTATCTTTGATGGTTTTTATACAAAAAAATATTTTACTCGGGACCGTTATATTACCAATTTTTGCGCATTTTTTCCATTATGACCTTGAAATTATGAAAATAAACTTTTGTTTTATTTTTATTTAGTTTGGCTTGAAACAAGCTTTCGTCTGATACCACACTCGACGCATTTGAAGGAAGTCGTAAAAAGTGATAGCGCTTAATTGGATTTTGATTAATCAGCCGATTAAACCCATCCCCGGTACTTTGATTTTGGTAGACTTTTAGTATGTTATACAGTTTTTTTTTCTGAATCCAACCATATAAAAAGAAATTCTGTTGCAATTTGTGATGGGTTCGGCCCAATTTTGGCCTTTAGACTCTGGACTAATATCTTGGCCATATAAGTTACGAACATGCGACATTGAAGATCTGTCGGTAAATTAGCAAATAGCCACAACGTTCCTTACAATTATAATCGACGGGCAACAGAACCAATGAAATGCTCGCTTAAGTAGAATGCAACTTTTTTTTTTGCTTTTTCCCATCACGCAAACCCTTATCCCTCGTGATTCGTGTCCATAAAATTACCCAAAACAAAATGATAAAATGTTATTTTAACTTATTATCTTTGATTAAATCAAATCAGATAATACAGGTTACATTGAATTTTTCATTTTAGCACCTCTGACATTTTTTAATTTGTGACTCAATTCTGTTGCTTTGAAAATTATCCCAGGCTAAAAATTGTCTCACAATGATGCGATCTATACTTTCGTCAAAACTCACGCTAGTTAGTTCATTCAAAAAGGCATTAGAGCATGTTTGCTTTGCTTGGAAAACATAATTAACTTTCTCCCAATAAACAAAATCAATCTAATTAATCGATATATATGTAGATATTTATTTTGGTTTTAAGGCGCGCCAACTTTTTGGTAATTTTGCGCCTGTTTAAAAAATAAAAAATAAATTAAGACGTTTACAAATATAAATCAAATGGTCCCACATCTTTATACGATGTTAAGGTGGCAAATTCGATCTAATCATAGAATAAAAGTAGAATCTAGAATAAACTTATACGACGAAATATTGTTACTTTCCTAAATTAGCTTAATTATCTCTATAGCCCTCATAAATCCGAATAGCTGATCTATGGGTGCATTCCGTAATGAAATCAGAATGACCAGAATGACCGGCCCGATTATTATGTCCGCCATTTTCGATCCCGGTTGGTCCGCTGAATTACGGAACGAATTGACTGCTTAGAAAAGGCGGGTTATGGTTTCTAACCTACAAACTTCCTACAAATCCAATAGCTAGGTATCTATAACTAACTAATATGAATCTATTAAGCGCAATCGTTTACGTTTACTTGTCATGGCTCTCTCCGCTTCTGCTTCAGGTATTACAATGGATACCACATTGTTTAATCCATCACAAAACTCGAACGCTCGCCACGACATGATGATGAGGTTGAAATTGGCGCACTTTTTCACTAACCGACCGGAGTGACCGGCCGAAAAGCTCGATCCCTCTGGTCGCGATCGAAACGACACAACCGGTGGAATACGGAACAGTCCTCTCGGTTATTCTGGTTAACCAAGTCAATTACGGAACGGATTTTGGTGGTCCGGTTAGGATCGGGTCATTCTGATTTCATTACGGAATGCACCCTATAATGCTAGCTTGGTCGCCTTGGGCTTCAGAGATTGAATAAGCAATTGCAAACTGCCACCTGGCTCGTCGATATTTTTCTGCACTCCAATAGGGTGTGCCGGACTGATTGGAGTTCGTTGCAGTCGTCACAGCGAGGTGGAATTTTGTCGATTGTAAATAGGTATGAGTGGGTAAAAAGAGTGTGTCCTATTCGGAGCCGTGCAAGGACCACCTCCTCTCGTCGGCCTAATGGAAGAATCCCATGGAGCAACGGTATCTTAAATAACTCTCAATTTATTGTTAACCTCTGTTTTCCACATGGCTTGGAATAGTTATTTTATAAAGGGATCTAAAAAAGTTTTTTAAATCACTGCAAGAGAGTTTGTCACTATCGATAAAATCTATTTCTGTCGCAGCCTTCGCCGCCCTGTCTGCCAGTTCATTGCCCTGTTTCCCCACGTGTCCAGGGACCCAGCAGAACACCACCCTGACGCCCCTGGAGGACAGGGATTCCCTGGACGAGAGGGTGTCGTGGCCTGAAGGGAACTGAGTGAATCAGAGCAGATGAGGAAAGCCATCTCGTGGTGACTGGACTCTATGTATTTCAGGGCGTTTCAAAGCGCGTATAGTTCTGCTTTTAAAATGCTAGATTTGTCATTAAGTTTAAAACCATAAGAAATATCTGTTCCAGAAATAAAAGCTCTGCCAACTGCGTTGGTGTCCTTAGATCCGTCAGTAAAAAATCAAATATATTTATTTATTTATTTATTTATTTATTTATTTTGCTCGTTATCACATAGTACAGTACAATAAGACAATAATAAGATAACAATATGAATTATTCACATCCCGGCTCGTAGCAATATCTTTATTCCGACTCGGGTACAACAACGTATCTCTCTCAAAGCCTAGCCGCGACTGCCGACCCGCTCTTGCTCGGGTCGGTTCCCTCCGAGCTCACAGGTGGCGCGCTCTTTCGCCACGCCGCATGACTCGTACATATCATTTTCCTCTTTTTCAACGTATCTCCTGAATTTCAGGTCCATTTACAATATTTTAATTAATCCTAAATCTACATCGTATATCCTCATAATACATCATACATCATTATAATTTTCCAATGATAAATTTACAGTACAATAAAAAATAATACGTTACAAAACAAATACATTTATTATAGTCAGCTTGCTTATAGATCCAACCTTATGGGTGCCGTTCGCTCTCTCTGTGATTGGCGTACTGGCCTCTCCTCAATTGTTGGGGAGTTAGGTTGCTGTGCCCCTACTTGTGGGTTTGGCCGGGGACTTGTTACTCTCTCTCCGATAGGGTGGGGACTTGCCGGGAGTGCCGCTTCTGGATGCGGCAGTATCCTATCCGCTAGATGGTCCAAGCTTGGGGAACCACTTTTGGTGATCTCTCCTTCCGGCAGTGTTTAGTGCCTGATATGGTCTGCGTGACACATTCTAACACGTCCTGAAACCTTCAC
Source organism: Nemurella pictetii (assembly GCA_921293315.2). Lineage (NCBI taxonomy): Eukaryota > Metazoa > Arthropoda > Insecta > Plecoptera > Nemouridae > Nemurella > Nemurella pictetii. The sequence goes on along the minus strand of OV121116.1, from coordinate 4,800,063 downwards.
CAGATAAGGCACCGCTCTTATTATGGATTTAATTACCCCCATACTCGATCGTCTGTTTTGCAGCCCCTTTTCTCTCACTAATACTCTTTCCCCTACCGAAAATCTGTTCAACGTATGGTGGGGTTTTCCCCCGTCCTTACCCTTCTGTGCCTGCATTGCCTTTCCAAGGTTGGGTTTCAACAGCCCTAGCATGGTCTGGGGTTTTACTTTGAGCAGTATCTCAGCTGGTGATAAGTGTGTCACCGTGGTGGGGGTGTTTCTGTAGTGGAAAAGAAAATTAACTATCCGAAATTGTATAGACCGTTTATCGAGCTGCTTCCCTAATGCTTCCTTCACTGTCCGTACAGCTCGCTCGGCTATGCCATTGGATTGGGGGTGGTATGGTGGACTGTGCATGAGATTAATTCCATTAGCTACACAAAACGTGCTGAACTCCGCCGACTGAAATGGTGGAGCGTTATCCGTCACAATACCTTCGGGTACCCCGAATACCGCGAAGGCACCCTTTAATTTTTCAGCCACCTTGTCCCACCTTGCCAGACATGTCCCACACCTCCAGCCACTTTGAAAAGCTATCGACTAAAATTAGAAACGTTGCATCTTCTTATTTGGCGAAATCTAAATGTACCCTTTGCCATGCCTTGTGGGGAGTCGACCAACTGATAGCCGGACTCTGTCCTGAAACCGCGTTACGTGTCTGGCATGGTTCACATGTAAGCGCTGTGCGTTCTATGTCCTCATCAAAACTTGGCCACCACACGAAACTGCGAGACAGCAATTTCATCCTAACTATGCCAGGGTGTTGTTCGTGCAGCAAGTTTAAAACTCGACCACGTAACGCCATGGGTATGATCACTTTTCCAGCCCAAGTGAGGCACCGCTCGTCTACTGATAACTCCTGGCGTCGTCTTAAATAGGGAAGTAAATTTTGCTGCGTCACGAAATCAGGCCACCCACGTAAGGTGAGGTCTCTAGCCCGGGCTAGTGTTATGTCCTTGTCCGTTTGATTAGCTTTCTCCTTGGCTGTACGTGGTTTGTCGGTACCCTCTTCCACGAAGCTAGCAGTTACGAATTTTACGGTGGATCCCGCGCGCCCGACTCGCCTGTTGGCACTTGAAGCGGTAGCCGAGACATTGCATCTGCGTGCCTAATCTCTGTGCCTTTTCGGTATACTATTTCGTACTGGTATGACGACAGAATGATCGCCCACCTTTGTAGACGAGCAGCCGCCATTGTGGGTATGCCTTTTTTGCTACTCAAGATAGCTTTCAGTGGCAGATGATCACTCCCCAGCAGAAATTTCCTCCCCATCAGAAATTTATGGAAATGTTTTACCGAAAATATGATGGCCAGGGATTCTTTTTCTATCTGTGCATATCCCCGCTCGTGGGTATCTAAGGGAGAGGATGCGAACATAATTGGTTTCTCGACCTCTTCCACAACGTGTGCTAGGACAACCCTTCCCCTTATCCCGGTGCATCACAGGCGAGTACTAGGGGTTTGTCTCGGTCATACGGGGTTAAGACTTGGTGCGATAATAGTAATTGCTTACTTTTACTGAAAGCCTCCGTGCTGCTATTGTCCCAAAGCCAGCGAGCGTTTTCTCGAGTAACCGGTGGAGAGGTCTTAAAAGTGTCGACACATTTGGCAAGAAATCTACTACGGGGATGTTCTTGGATAAGTTACTTACAACACTAGCGAAGTAACTGTTCATACCATTCGCTATTTCAATTTTTTCTGTCAGATCCTGACCACTTATGTTAATTGCTTTGATGATTTGGTTTAATGACTCAGTTATTCCTATACCCTTAGGAAATAAAACTATTCAATCTTAATAGAAATTGGAAATTACTATTAAGATTGAATAGTAATTTCGAAACCACTATTGACAGCCAATAGTATTTCCGAAGAAGTCTGGCACGGCGAATAGTTTCATTAGTTTACTACTCATCGCCTCAATAGTATCCTACCGAATAGTATATCTCGGCAATAGTAATGGCAGTTCACTACTCGGTCATCAATAGTAAACTGGCAATAGTAAAGTACGTTAATAGTAAATGATATTTTACTACTGAAGCCTCAAAAGTGAAACATATTTCACTTTCTTAGTCAATAGTATTTATAGCTACACTATTCGCATTTCAAATAGTAATTCTGATCCAACCTAACAACAGTCGCATTGTTCAGGAAATAGCTAGATTTTGATGTTTGTATGATGGGATGACCGTACGAAGACTTCAATTTGACTATGTACCTACCTACTTTGAAAAAGTATAGAAATATTATATATTTTATATACCCTTTTTTCCGTTTTCTAGGCTCCGGTCCAATGGACCAGTATGGATATTTTAGAACATCAAAATATCTACACGTTTTTGTAAAATATCTGTAATTATTATTATTTTTTTTTTTAATTTTTAGCTCTCCAAATTTACCCTAAATTACACATCTTCATTAACGTTGGATTCTGAGATCGATCAAGTCTATTATATAAATTCAAGGTGCCGTTTATTTGTGATTATAGGTGACTGCGATACGGAGATTTAAAAAGAAATATTACATAAATTATAAAGGTAGTAATAATTATATAATATGGTATATAATATGGTTTACGTTTTATGACCATATAGGCATCTGTTCCAAGACATTTGCTTAATTTGTCAAGCTTTATATCTGAGAGATTTTTGCCTGTACATCAAACAGAAACATAACCAATTATCATAAATGTAATAAGACAAACATTAGCAATGATGACAGTAGCTAATCTCTTTCGATTGAGTTTACTATTTCACACACATATTGCTTCTCCTCTGTGAATATGGCCATACATTTTCTGGCGATGGCGTTCGGATGTATGACGACGGTTGCATTGTCCTCCGAAGGCAAAATCATCGAACGTATAAATGAGCTCGACTTGAACTGTCCGTTTGAGCAAATGTTTTCATCTAGTAGATCAAGTTGTTGGCCAATAATGATATACCTTAAGAATGCGTTCTGGATGTTATTGCCTAAATCTAGTAGATGTGAAATTTGGAAAAAATGGCCATCGTCAAGTCGAGCAAGATTGTTTGTTCGGCGCTGCAAGCGATTATAATCACTCGTGTTAAAAACCATGCCATGAACCAAAAACCTTTGGTAGCAACTTATCTGGGTTAGGTCGACCACTTCATTGGCTCCGACAACATGGTCTTCAAGGGATGCTTCAATGCTGATCTGTTGAAAAATGGGCAGCGTTGCACGCTTTGCTGCACCAAACAAAACAACGGTCTCAGTCTGCTTTGCATTGAACGAGAAGTATTTCCCAGCTAGATTTTTTAACAGATGTTTTGCCATCGGACTCCAGTCTTCATTTGGTCTTGAGTTTATCACTTTCTTCATCTTTTGTAAGCGCTCATAATTTCTAAAAATTTGGTCCGAAATATGTTGGGTGCCAGTAAAAAGATTGAGCAGGACGCCGTTCAAATGCTCAATATGAAAGTTGACGATCCCCAGAGAGCTCCCAAATTTTCAACAGCCTGCGGTATATGTAGGCAAATGTGCATGTTGAACGTCATCCACCCTTTGCCATAGAGTGCTTCTGTGCCCGACACAAATTGACAGATTGCAGCGTTTGCTTGGCGGAGATCTGCTTCCATAATTCTCTCTTGAAGGTAGATAGTCACGCTAAAAACCAGCAGCATCCAGTGACGAAGGTATTGGATCGGTAAGAGGCCTGCTAAACATGGTGTTGAATAGTAGAGCAGGAAAGATCTATACTCGCTCGCTTTCCAAAGTTTTTTATCGGACAAGAATGATCGTGGAGCTCGTGTAACCTCCGACGGTGGTTTAATGCTGCACAGCCGATTTTCAAAGATCTTGCACTTGTTCCTTGTACCAAGATACCAGATTTGGTTGGAATTTCTGCTATCAAACCACCCGAACATGAACCAGCGTACAATTCCCAAGAGCAGATTGTGAAGATAGTCAGGTACAAATGAAGAAATGATTTTAAAGAGTGGTATTAACATCAACTGTGATGGCCCCTTGACACCGCGGATGCTGACGCCTGTTTCAACCGCTTCCGTTGCATCAGCCAAATGCTGGTCTTCGTCCCGCAACGTATCCGACACTCCACAGTAGACTCGGGAGAAGCCGCGGCCTCTCTCCACCCACTCACCAGGCTTCAGGCAGTACGAACATCCACTCTTACCTGAAAACATGAAACTTTTACAATCGAAACATGGCAGCATTAATGATGGTTAATAAGTATATACTATAATCAAATCTAAATTGTAAGTCACGGCATAGAACCCCAGACTTCTCGGTTGGTATCCGAGTGCTCTACCCACTGAGCTATCGTGCTAACTACAACACCAATTTGATAATAGCGGTGAGTTACCGTTGTACTGCATGATGTTTTGTAGATGGGGCCTGGCAACCGAGCTACGCTCGCAACGAGACAATGCACTTTCACTACAGTTTCGTCGGCGAGTACTATCCCATCGTTATGGAGGACCCTCAGCTCGTCTACAAAAGGCTTGAGAAATAAATCCATGTTTGGCTTGGGCCCTTGCCACAAGCTGGTCATTATTATGTTTTCTTTCCTGTCCCTCAGTGGTAACTCGTTAATTGCGCATTGAATAGGCCAAATGCTGCACTTGGATGACTTGGCTGGCGAAGCTCCGTCAGTGTTCCATTGGAGCGTTATATCGTTAGGTCCAAACTGATTAGCCGCTTGCAGGCTTTGCTACATTTCTCCCAATGGCACATCACTTTTTTTGTCATTGTCTACACGTAATTTTCCACGAAGTTCTGGATTGTCTAGCAACTCTACTATAGTTGTGGACCAAGAGGCATATGAAGGAAGAAACTGCCAGCTTTAATTAGTGCCGATTCACTCTTCTCTTCGTTGAACAAATCGCAGCTTGCCAGCAAACATTTTGTCATTTTCGAATTTTCAGGAAATTCCAATCCACTCATGCAACTTTGGCAGTAGAAATTACGGCCAACAGATTTCTTTAGGTTCAAATCTTGTAAGAAGTGGTACTTAGACTGATGAACAACACTGGGTGAATGCAGGTTGATAAGTTCCAGGAGGTCTCGAAGCCCTATCTCTGGGAGATGGTATCTTGTGACAAACGCCAAAATCAGACCCTCGCTTTGATTTCTTGTCACGTTGGAGCCAGGATATAAGTATTGTTCATCCCCCTAAAAAGAATATTTTAAGAGAGTTCAACTTTCAGACAATTTAAATTATCAATATTAAATATTGCTTTCCTAGTAATTTAAAATTTTAATTGCCAATTTTTTTTTTTTTACAACAGAAACTAATACCAAAAAAATTGTTATACATAAAGTTAGGTGGGTACCACCTAGGTACAATAGCTACCTACCTCCGGTCTTCTAACACAAAATATGGAGGTGTTGATAGGTAGTACCTACTTAAAAATAAAATCTTGAACTTACAATTTGAGGATTTTAATTCTCAAATGCAGCCTCCTCATCATCATCATCATCATCAATTCATCACTGACATTGTCGGGATGAGCGTTTTCTTCCATATCGTTTTCCTGCCACCAAAATGCTTTGTAATGGTCCATTTCATGGCGCCATTACACTCGGCTATCAGACTGCACACGCATCCTCGCGGCAACCGCAATCTCGCAGTCTCGAGATTACCGCAAGAGAGCGCGGAAGTCATGAAAGTCATGAATCAAGAATATCACGTGCACACCAGCTGAACCCCTGCGTGACGTAGAACGACGCATCGGGCGACTCGGCTGGAGCGCGACGAAGCGCGGAAGAACGATCACTTCGACACGGACGCTCGGGACGAGAGGCGACCACCAGGCCAGCCCTGGCGGGCTAGTCCAGGCAGGCCGACGGCTGGACTGTAATACGTATCAGGTTCTATCTTGACTCTTCATGGGAATCTTGCTTTGAGCTTTTGGACTTCGTCCACTAGCTAGCTACAAGATAGAATCATTGTTTGAAATAGGCCACACCGATCTGTCGGTTGGCTATTTAACGTAAAGATACTCAAGTTTCAGTGCCACGAGGCGACTGGCAGGCTGATAGCTGGACTGTATTGCGTATCAGGTTCTATATTGACTCTTTATGAGAATCTTGCTTTGAGCTTTTGGACTTCGTCCACTAGCTAGCTACAATATAGAATCATTGTTTGAAATAGGCCACACCGATCTGTCGGTTGGCTATTTAACGTAACGATACTCAAATCTCAGTGCCACGAGGCTACAGTCGACCCAGTCCGAGGTCTTTGAAGAAGTCACTCAGTTCACGCTAAATGTTTAACATTCCATTCTTACCATATGTTCTCAACGATTGGGGTCGCGCCCCAAGCCGTTTTGTTTATCTCTGGGTAATGAGCGCTGAACTGTTTTATTAGAGTCATTTCCTACGTTGTGCCTATCACAACTATTCTGTTTATGTGCGTGAGGACCACACGCGGATCAAACGCATCGTATTATTTGACGTGAGAAGGAACGTCTTAGCATAGTCTTGTGTTTGAATTGATTAGAGCCATTTACTACGTTGTGCCTATCACAACTATTCTGTTAATGTGCGTGAGGACCACACGCGGACCAAACGAATCTTATTATTTGACGTAAGAACGAACGTCTTGTGCCTGAATTGTTTAGAGCCACTTACTACGTTGTGCCTATCGCAACTTTTATGTTTATATGAGCCGAGACCGCACGCGGTCAACGCCAATGTATCGGTTCACTGGTCACCAAACGACACAGAGAATGTACCAATTAGCCAGGGACCAATAAACCCATGAGCTGAGCTCAATAATTACTATCTCGCAGTTCACGTATTGCAACCATTTGTTCAGCGGAGAATACCCACGACCGTCAGCAGCCTTGCGAGGAAACCTGACAAAAATGGCGCCCAACGTGGTCTCCGAACACCTGACAAAAATTGACGCCCAACGTGGTCTCCGAACTCCTGACAAACTCGGCATCAAACGTGATCTCCGAGAACACCTGACAAAAACGACCCAACGTGATCTCCGAGAACACCTGACAAAAACGACCCAACGTGATCTCCGAGAACCTGGGAAAATCGGCACCCAACGTGATCTCCGAGCACGATTGGCAAAATTGACGCCCAACGTGATCTCCGAGCACGACCGACAACCCTGGAGCACCACACAACCTACGCGGAAGCCTAACGCAACACGGCACCGCAACCCTATGTCTAATCAAAATAAACTGTTCCCACTTTATTTTTCACCAGGAGGAGGGCAATTGTAATGGTCCATTTCATGGCGCCATTACACTCGGCTATCAGACTGCACACGCATCCTCGCGGCAACCGCAATCTCGCAGTCTCGAGATTACCGCAAGAGAGCGCGGAAGTCATGAAAGTCATGAATCAAGAATATCACGTGCACACCAGCTGAACCCCTGCGTGACGTAGAACGACGCATCGGGCGACTCGGCTGGAGCGCGACGAAGCGCGGAAGAACGATCACTTCGACACGGACGCTCGGGACGAGAGGCGACCACCAGGCCAGCCCTGGCGGGCTAGTCCAGGCAGGCCGACGGCTGGACTGTAATACGTATCAGGTTCTATCTTGACTCTTCATGGGAATCTTGCTTTGAGCTTTTGGACTTCGTCCACTAGCTAGCTACAAGATAGAATCATTGTTTGAAATAGGCCACACCGATCTGTCGGTTGGCTATTTAACGTAAAGATACTCAAGTTTCAGTGCCACGAGGCGACTGGCAGGCTGATAGCTGGACTGTATTGCGTATCAGGTTCTATATTGACTCTTTATGAGAATCTTGCTTTGAGCTTTTGGACTTCGTCCACTAGCTAGCTACAATATAGAATCATTGTTTGAAATAGGCCACACCGATCTGTCGGTTGGCTATTTAACGTAACGATACTCAAATCTCAGTGCCACGAGGCTACAGTCGACCCAGTCCGAGGTCTTTGAAGAAGTCACTCAGTTCACGCTAAATGTTTAACATTCCATTCTTACCATATGTTCTCAACGATTGGGGTCGCGCCCCAAGCCGTTTTGTTTATCTCTGGGTAATGAGCGCTGAACTGTTTTATTAGAGTCATTTCCTACGTTGTGCCTATCACAACTATTCTGTTTATGTGCGTGAGGACCACACGCGGATCAAACGCATCGTATTATTTGACGTGAGAAGGAACGTCTTAGCATAGTCTTGTGTTTGAATTGATTAGAGCCATTTACTACGTTGTGCCTATCACAACTATTCTGTTAATGTGCGTGAGGACCACACGCGGACCAAACGAATCTTATTATTTGACGTAAGAACGAACGTCTTGTGCCTGAATTGTTTAGAGCCACTTACTACGTTGTGCCTATCGCAACTTTTATGTTTATATGAGCCGAGACCGCACGCGGTCAACGCCAATGTATCGGTTCACTGGTCACCAAACGACACAGAGAATGTACCAATTAGCCAGGGACCAATAAACCCATGAGCTGAGCTCAATAATTACTATCTCGCAGTTCACGTATTGCAACCATTTGTTCAGCGGAGAATACCCACGACCGTCAGCAGCCATACGAGGAACCTGACAGCTTGTTAGTCAATTTAATCATTCTATACTAACTTCTATGTAGGTATATACTTATCTTAGGGCCGCGGGTATATAGTTATCTTAGGACAGACCTACATCAACACTTGTAGGTGCCTATTTCCATGTGTTAGTTGATATCCATGTACAACTTACATTTGGAGCATAATATTCATTTTCAACTGCGGCTTCCAAAAACTCAAAATAGTCAAAGTCATTTTCGACGTCGTTAACGTTGGGAGCAGCGTCTTCTTCAACGTGATCGTCGTTTGCCTCATGCTCGTTACCATCCTGCAATAAAAATCTTTGTTGTAAAATAAAATCTATAACTTATATGCATTGAATAATTAAATTGAGTAGGTAGGTAAGTAGGTACAAAAAATTCTCAGGGAGAATTCCCAGTGAAATAGATAGACTTGAATTTTTTCACAAAACATGGCAAATTGCGTTCATAGTAATTGGAACGTCCCGTGACATTAATTGAATGTACACTCCTGGACACTGAAAACCGTCCACTAGAAAATTATACTAGTCCCGAGGGAGGTTGGCTTGATAAATAGTGTAGGTAAGTCGGGTACACACCATGCTGTATGCCATGTGCTTTCTGAACCTATACCTCGTTATGATAAACCAGTTTTCCTTATCAGTAATGCCTGCCCAGTGAAATGAGGATCGACCAAGCTCACAAATATGATATCTCGTGAGTCTTGCACACCATTTCAGCACCCCCCAATGGCCTATAACTCGTAATTTTGAAGATGCAGAAATAATTCGAAAACTTCCTGCCTCTTCTCTTTACAGCAAACACGTTTATCTCATCACTTCTTCAGTATTCTGGAAAAAGTTTGTTTCCTGGCACGATTTAATTTTCTCTCCTTTTAATTGCTTATCTTATCTTTGGATCAAGTCAATGGTTGGCTCCGAGACTCGACCTTTTTATGCTACCTTGTCCTGGCGGGTCGGATATATTATATCAAGTACGGGAGATTAGATAACAAACGACGACGTTGATTATTACAATACAGTGGAGGAAATTCAAACGGTTGTCATTTTTAGTATTTTTGCCATTGAATAAATGTTTTTTAACTATTAATAGGTATCAATAGTAAATGTAGTGTAGTTACAGCAAGGATATTGAAATTCGTCCAAACCGTCTAAATCTTCACCGGCAACTCTGTGACAAATGCTGGAGCTCGATCATGCCAAAAGGGCTACTCTGGTGAACGAATATTCGCAATGCACGGTTCATATGAATTGTTAAAAGCCCCACTGATAAGAAAACTGGTTTTCCATCATTAGGCAGCTTCCCAAGCAAGTGGTTTCATATGCCATGTGCTCAGCCTTTACCTGGCTACCTATACTTTTTTCAAGCAAGACGAAATTGGGACTTTTAAAAATTTCAGGTGGACGGTTTTCAGTGTCCAGAGGTGTACGTTCGCAAAGAGAGAGATCAAAATACTAACCACGATCAAAACATCGCTGGTGGCCTCTCCAGAGTTCACTCAGTGTGAGCAAGTGTGACCAACTGGTCCAAAGATTTCAACAATATATTATAATATTTTAGTAACATGAACCAGGTCCTACCTACCAAAAGTACCGCTTCACCAACCTCGTCCATGTTATCCTGGGCAACGTCATGCGGATTATCATCCGGCTCATTGTCACCAGTCGATAAGTCTTTGTTGATCGTGGTACATCCACAAGCTCATCAGACAAGTAGCGTTATAACGCCTCATATTGGTTTATAGACTATATTACCTGTAAAAGATTAATGTTAATAAAATGCAACAACATTATTGATTTTACATTAAAAAAAAAATACTAATGTATAACCACAAATGATCAAAATGTCAGAATAATTGAGTTTGATAATTTACAAAATATAAAAGGTATAACATATTTATCACTTACCACTTCAAATTTCTGTTAGACCATTTCTAACCAAAGTTGTTTTATTATCTGGAGATCACTCAAAGACAATTCAGCAGAGACTATTTCAGCTAAGCAACAAAGATAAAATCTAATAAATAATTTTCCCAACAATCTGGTAGCAGCATAATATTTCGCCTGCTAATTTGTGCTTGGCAAGTAAACGAAACAAAGAAAATCTGAGTAAGATATCTCCTCAAGCATTATAATATTTAATATAATGTATTACAATATTATGATATAATACTAGCTGGTACCCAGCTAGGCCCTGCGGGCAGCTTCTATGCCCCTAGGGCAAAGATATGCCCATAGGGCAAAGATATGCCCATAGGGCAAAGATATGCCCATAGGGCAAAGCTATGCCCGTAGGGCAAAAAGCTGCAGTATTTTATGTCAAAATGCCCATAAGGCATAACCCTATGCCCATAAGGCATAACTATGCCCCTAGGGCAAAAATTATGCCCATAAGGCATTTTTATGCCCATAGGGCAAAATGCTGCCAAAATAATATGTCAATATGCCCATAGGGCAAAACGTTATGCCCATAAGGCAAAACAATATGCCCATAAGGCAAAACGATATGCCCATAGGGCAAAATGCTGGCATAATTATATAACAATATGCCCATAGGGCAAAACCCTATGCCCTTAAGGCAAAACGATATGCCCAAAGGGCAAAATGCTGGCAAAAATAAATGGCAATATGCCCATAGGGCAAAACCCTTTGCCAATAAGGCAAAACCCTATGCCCATAGGGCAAAACCCTATGCCCATAAGGCAAAACGATATGCCTAAAGGGCAAAATTCTGGCAAAATTAAATGTCAATATGCCCATAGGGCAAAACCCTATGCCAAGAAGGCAAAACCCTATGCCCTTAGGGCAAAACTCTGCCAAAATTATATGTCAATATGCCCATAGGGCAAAATGCGCGTGCGTGGCAAGAGTTTTAGTGACGTAATGTGTCTTTATTGCATGAAATTGTAAACTACTGTGTACTTGTTGAATTCCAGTGCTATAGTGATATTTTCCATTTTTAAAGTGGATGCATTTTGGCCGGCCGTCGGTTGCATTTGTTTTTATTTCAGCCCAGACGAAATCAGATTTCTTCAAAGTTAAATAAGAAAAAGGTCACAAATCTCGCTCAAAAACGAAAGTGTTGTTGGGAAGAGAATGACAAAAGTTTCAAAACAAACCCCAATAATTTTCGTGCATTTTTCACCGTTTCTATAAAAGATTAATGGAAGACATCCCCAGATACCCAGAAACCCAGATACGTACAAAAACAACTGAAAATCAACCCTCTTGTAAATTATCCCTATACTAATATTATCCCTGTGGTTCAGTATGTTTTCATCACTTTCAGACATGTCTATGCACGCCTAAAGTTACCATCCGATTCTTATGAAATTTTGGAAACGCACTCGATATATCATAAATGGGTGCAACGAGGGGGTCTCGCTGCGGTTTGACCAAAATGGGCCCTTTTTTGGGGGGGTTCACCTACCAAATTTGGACTTGGAGGATTGAAAATTTATACCCGTGTAGCAGCGACCATTTTCAATTCAAATTGAAATTTTCAAACCAGCCAGTCCAAAATTGAGCCCTTTTGAGGGGGTCATTTAGCAGAAACAAAAACTTGCGATTACACTTGGCAGTTATTTTCCTAACTTTATGAAATTCTGGAAACGCACTCGATCACACATTATACAACTCACTGTTGAGGTTTCGCTTCGGTCTGGCCAAAATGGGCCCTTTTTTGGGGGGGGGGGGTTCACCGGTCAAATTTGGACACATAGAATTGAAAATTTGTACCCGTGTAAAAGTGTTCATTTTTAATTCAAACCTATAATTTTACATCCGCCAGCCCAAAATTGGGCCCTTTTAGGGGGGGTCTTTTCACAAAAACAAAAACATGCGACTCTACACTTAGCAATTATGCTTCTATCAATATGAAACTTTGAAATCGAACTCGATCCAACATTCTACACCTCACTTATGGGGTCTCGCTATGGTTTGGCCGAAATGGGCCCTTTTTTATGGGGGGGGGGGGTTCAACCACCAAATTTGAGCATCTATTTGTATTACAAATCCACGACTTAAAATTTGCCTAGCCCGAAATTGGGCCCTTTTTTGTTGGTGGGGTGGGGGGGGGGGGGGGGTCTTTTCGTAAAAACTCCCGACTTGCGGTTTGGGCATTTTGGAAGATATTGAAAAGTGGATGTCCGTTGGTAGCATGGTAAAATTGCGCTCATCTTGACATTATTTCCCGTCAAATGTATGAATTTCTTAATCTTATTTCGTTGCGTTCAACGCTGACAGCTAGATGAGCGCTGTGGTCTGTTTTTGAAGTACTTTGTCCAAAAACACATGGCCCCACCAAGTGCATATAAATCATCATGGAGAGTGGGGGCTCGCTACAGCCAGCCGCATTTCGGGGAAGTCCCATGATTGCGCAACTGATCATACACATTGAGCTTTTTTTTTTGAGCACATTTAATTGAAACTAAAAATGAATCTGAAAATTACTGACGATATTGTGATTTGTTTTCGTAAGGCGTCGGTATCGAGAGTTCGCGAACATTGGTCAACTTTGCGCGTTATGACACCAATTTCGCGTTGGTTCGCGAAAAGCAGCAAACACACAGCAAACATAGTAAACATCAACCTTCAATCATCATCCACCTTAACTAAAATCCTTAAATTTGGCTCCGCGTAATTCTCTATAGAAATTGCGAAAACATGAAAACGCGTGGGTCAAGTTGCGTTGTGTTCGTGCCACCGGGGACTTGCGCGCTGCAATATTTAGGCAGCGATTTGAGCAGGGCTTGATAGGGCTTTGATAGGGCTCGAAAGGGCTTGATTGGGGTTCACGCGGCCGAAATTCGTCCAACGTCGAGACAAAATTCGAAGCAATTCATCGCCTCTGGCTTGAAGTTGGGTTGGGTCAGGAAAGGTAGGATTAGTGGAGGGGGGGGGGGGGGGGGTGAGGAATTCTGCAAAACCATTCCTGAACCAATTGATGGTGGACGTCTGTGTACCTGAGTCACGAAAACATATTGCCATCATTAGCAGTACCCATAAGTTCGCATTTGAGCAGTGAATATGTAGATAAACACGAAGTGTTAGGTAAGCGTGGCAGAAGGGTCAAAGACTAATTACCGAAAAACAAATCAACACAAGAAACAAATAAAACCTACAGGGGGCGAAGCCCCCTGCAAGGGGGCCCTACGCAGAGGAAGGTTGGGAAGTTGGGTTGGGTCAGGAAAGGTAGGATTAGTGGAGGGGTGGGGGGGGGGGGAACTCTGCAACACCATGGTTGGGAGGTTAGTTTGGGTCAGGAAAGGAAGTCATAGAAGAAACACGTGTAGCGGCACGTGAAAACTCATGCTTCGGCGACACCACTCGCTTTTCTTGGATCAACTACTGATGGAGGACGCAAGTGTACCAGAGTCATGACCATCATTAGTATTACTTTAAAGTTCGCATTTGAGCAGTGTATATGTAGGTAAACACAAAGTGTTAGGTAAGCGTGGCAGAAGGGTCAAATACCAATTACCGAAAAACAAATCAACACAAGAAACAAATAAAACCTACAGGGGGCGAAGCCTCCTGCAAGGGGGCCCTACACAGAGGATGGTTGGGAAGTTGGGTTGGGTCAGGAAAGGTAGGATTAGTGGAGGGGTGGGGGAGGGGGATGGGAAAATCTGCAAAATCATGGTTGGGAGGTTACTTTGGGGCAGGAAAGGAAAACATAGAAGCAGCACGTGTAGCGGAACGTGAAAACTCGTGCTGTGGCGACACCAAGTGATGGGGGACATCGGTGTATCTGTGTCACGAAATGAAACCCCCCTCCTTTTAGCAACACCCAACAATGAACAGGCGGGCAGAGAACATGCAGAAAGGCACTAATTGTTGGGCAAGGGGAGTAGCAAAAAAAGACGCACGAAAGGCAGGAAAGGCATCAGGAAACATACAACACGGTTGGGTTGGGAGGTTGGGTGGGGTCAGGAAAGGAAGACTTAGAAGCAGCATGTGCGGCATCACATGAAAACTATCCTTTCATATTGCCATCATTAGTAGTACCCATAATTTCGCATTTGAGCAGTGTAGGTAAACATGAAGTGTTTGGCAGGCGTGGCAGAAGGTTCAAAGACCAATTAACAAAAAACAAATTAACTCAAGAAACAAATAAAACCGACAGGGGGCGAAGCCCCCTGCAAAGGGGCTCCGAGCAGATGGTGCTTTGGGGCGAAGCCCCAAAGCACGCCGCGTGGGTTGGCGGCCGGAGGCCGCAGGGGCAGAGCCCCTAGTAATATAGCATATCTTCACTTATATCAATGGATACTATCTTTTTGATTGAATTCAAGTTGAAAACGTTTCAAACTTCCCACCCAGTAGTGACGGTAGTGACGAAATGCGCCGTGATGTGAACCATGTGAACCACTTTCCGCTTTGATCATCATCTTGTTCTTGATCGATAATCGATTCGCTGTTTTCGCACACGCTGGCTGTTTGGATTTTTTATTCATTGCTTGTAGTTGTATCAAACAAAATAGTTCGTGAACCGAAGTGAAGTGTGCGGTGGGTACAGTAATGGAGTTCCATTCGGAGAAATGCGCTCTGCTCGAATTCCCCAAGGAAAACAATAATTTTGCAGTCGGTTACCTAAGTTTTCTGATCGACGCGTGCGATATCGAAGCCGGCGACAAAGTTTATAAAGTCAGATGGCCCAATTGCGAAATAAAAGAAGCGCGGCTGATGCCTGGCCTCACAAAGAACGTGTCGTGGAAGACGGTTGGCGGCAAAGTTCTTGTATTGGGAAGTGAGTATACACACCTAGATCTAAAAAGTATAGCAGAGGACCTACCTGAATTCATAGGTGACTCGGTAGGTAGTGTATAGTATATATACCTAGGTAGGTACTACCATGGTACTACCATAATAATAATAATAATAATAATAATAGTTTTATTGTCCTGGAAATCGCAAGGATATAAGACAGTCTTCACAATGATAACAATGATAACATAAAATAAGATAAAATGAAATAAATACATCACAGGAGTAGCGAAGATAGTCATTTACATTTGTTGCAGAACTCGTTCAAGCTGTAAAAGCAATTGTCAATTAGGTACGATTTGAGAGCTGTTTTAAACTCCGTGTCCTCTTTAGAGGTAATTACTCTAGGAAGGGCATTGAACAGCTTACGACCTTCGAACAACGGTCCCCTGGTGATATTACGTATCGGTCGGTTTAACAGGTAATTATTTCTCCCGGCACCCTCGATGAACAGATGTTTGTTTTGTTTTGCGTACATTATGTAGCTGTAAATGTAAAGTGATGGCAAACTGAGGATCTTGAACTTCTTAAACAGTGGTCTACAAGAGTCTTTATAAAAAATTTCTGCACATGGGTCATAGCTTGCCTGAGCCATGAAGCGTACCGCTTTCTTCTGAAGAATTAATAATCTCTTGGCACATGGAGAACCACCCCAGCTTAGGACCCCATACTGAAGGTGGGATTGGATGTAGGCGAAGTAAACCAGTTTTACCGCGCTTAGATCTGTAATCTCGATAAGTCTCTTAATTAAGTAACATCCAGATGCTATCTTAGATGCTACGTGGTCAATATGGTCTGCCCAGGTTAGCGTATTGTTTACTTTCAGACCAAGGAACGTGGTTAGTTCGACTTCTTGCATTATTTCTCCATCCATGTGGATTTCCGGGCTGCATGTTGGTTTCCTTCTTGGGAGTCTAAATTTGATAAAAACTGACTTTTTGGTGTTTAGGAAGAGGTTGTGCTCCCTGCTGAAGTTCTCCATATTTTTCACCGCTAGGTTTGCTTGCTCGTTCATTTCACACGGTACGCTACAGCTGACAACTTGTGATGTATCGTCAGCGTACACTGTCAGTTTACCGCTCTGAACTTGCTGCGACATATTGTTAATGAATAGGATGAACAATAATGGCGAGATAATGCATCCCTGAGGAAGTCCGCGATTTACTATGAGTTCATCGGATTTTATGATATCAGCTCCGTTCGTAATATGGATGATTTGCTTGCGATCCTTTAAGAAAGTGCGGATCCACGAATTGGCAACCCCACAGATTCCCATCTTGTTCAGTGTGTCCAGTAGTGTTTCATGTATCACCGAGTCGAACGCCTTGCTGTAGTCGTAAAATATGCCAATAGCTTCTTCCCCCTTTTCCTGTGCCTCCAAGATATTGTTGATGAAACTGACGATTGCTGAGCTCGTGGACCTTCCTTTGAGGAAACCGTGCTGGAAGTCGTTGATTAGCTCGTATTTGTTTGTGAAGGAGAGAATTCTTGAGCATAGAGCTGCTTCGAAAAATTTTGAGAAGACTGACTGGATGGCGATTGCACGATAATTTTCTTTGTTTTTTTCGTCTCCTTTTTTTAGAAATGGAATTGCCTTGCTGGCTTTTAGGCACGTTGGGAAGTAACCCTGGATAAAATATTCGTTGATTACGTGAGTGAGGGGGTTTCTTATGTAGACTCCAACTGTCTTCAGGATGTGACAAGGTATGTCGTCAACTCCTGAGGATTTCTTTTTGGTGACTTTTATTAAAATGTCGAAGAATTCCTTGCCCGAAAGAGGTGTGAGGAAAATGTATTTTCCTGTTAATTTTCCTTGCTGCGCTGGCGTGTGCTGCAGTTTACCGCGGGCGCTTGTGAGTTTCCCTACCATTGTGCTGAAATACTCGTTAAATATGTTCGCTACACTCTTCGGGTCCGAGATGATTTCTTTGTCGTTTTCTTGTAGTTGTATGTTCTCGTGGACTTTACGCTGTTTGTTGTTTTGATTTTCCAGCAAAATCTCCCAGGCTGCTTTGGATTTGTTGCTGGCAGACTTTATGACTCTCGCGAATGAGTTTCGTTTTGCACTATCTAGTTTCTCATTGTATTTAAACTTTAATAGATTGTGCTCACGTTTTCCCGAGGCCGAAAAACCTGTCCTTAGAAGTGAAGAGTAAGACTTCTGTACTGCTATTGACATTTCTTGTAGTTCTAAGGTGTACCAGCTGTGTCTCTTATGTCTCTTCTCCCGCAAAAATCGTTTGGTTTCTATTGGAAAAGCACGATCAAAAGCCCTATGAAAAATGTCCTTAAATGAGTTAAATTTTTCGTCGACGGTGACTTGGCTGAAGACATCATCCCAATTTGTGGTACTTAGGTCTATTTCGAAGTTCGAGATTTGTTGTTTAGTGAAAAAGCGTTTTGTGACGAATGTGTATTTCTTGTATATACCTTCGTCTTTTATCGTACATATAATACTTTTATGGTCTGCGATGCCTAGGTCGACGACTTCGCTTAAAAAGCTTGAGGGTTCATCTGCTATGTTTGTAAACACGTTGTCTATACAGGACGTTGAGTTCACGGTAACTCTAGTAGGGCAATGTACTGTCATATGTAAGCCGAAAGAACGAAAGAGATCTAGCAACTTTGTTTGACTTGGTCCGTTTACTGCTAAATTGGTGTTATAATCGCCACAGAAAATTAATTTTGTGTTTTTCTTCGAAAGACGATGAAGTAGTCGTTGCATTTGCTCAATGAACACTTGAAAGTTGCCAAGGGGGGATCTATAAACACACACTAAAACTGTTGGCCCCTTTTGACCGTCGTATTTGATGGCGGCTGCCTCAAAGTCCTTGTCACTAGTGAACTCGTCCACATCAAACGCTTTGGCTTTAAAACTATCCTTCACATAGATGATTGCGCCGCCATTTTTGGAGGACTTACGGCAGTAAACACTAATGAGTTTGTAACCTTCTAGGCACGTGCCATTGACTTCTTCATGTTGAAGCCAATGCTCCGTCAGGCACACGCAGGATGGCGATACAGGGTTTATCACAGTCTCTAGTCTGCTAATTTTGTTCCGAAGACATTGCACATTACTATAAAATATCTTAGTATCACTAACTTTACTTCGTGGATCCTTCGTACGACCTGTGGATAGTTTCTTCGAGCTTCTTAGTTCCCGTTTGTTGTTTGGGTCGGCTGTTTCTTTGTTTTTTTCCCCATAACTATAATCCACTTGTCTAAAAAAGTGCCCGCGGTGTTGTTTTCTACTTTTCCTAGACTTGCTTCATTCGGTTGGCTTTTGACTAACCATTTTTCTAGCACCGTCAACCTGTGCACGGGTTTTACTAGTTTGGTAATTGGCATGAAGTGTGTGATGGTCTTAGCGAGTACTTGCTTTCCGCTCCAGTTTAAATGAAGCCCATCTCTAGCAATGTGATGGTTGTAGATTTTCTGATCTAGGAAGTTCATGTAGATATTTTTGCTGCATTTGTCTATACAGCTGTTTACTGTGTTGTGGACCAGTCGATTTGCTTTATTGATGGAACGATTTACATTTTGCTGGTCATACGCAAGCCTTCTCGGTACTGTGTTTATGATAAGTTTGCAGCGTCTACTTACTGGCAGAATCTTCCTTATAGCTTCGCTAATTTCCGAGTCTTCGGAGCTGCCGATGTCATTAGTCCCACCTAGGACGACGACCCAATCTTCTTTGGTTAGTGTTTTTGCTTCTTCTATCACTTGATTTGATAGATCTTTAAGTTTAGCACCTGATTTGTGACGGACCTGCACTTCGAAATCACTTCCTAATAGATATTCTAATTCCTTGTCCAACCACCTACCATGGCTATCTGCTACCACCACAATTCGAGGTTTAGCACGACACTTCGCTGGTATGGTCGTAGTCGGCGATACACACATTTTGTCACTGATTTCTGGTGGACCTTCTTTGCGGTGGACCTTCAAATCCTAGTTGCAGAGAAGGATCGAAGAATAGGTCACCTCGAAGAAATAAATGCACTACTAAGAGGAAAACTTGAAAATATTACGGATAAAAATAAAGAAGATAGTTCACAGAGTTTCCGCCAATCCACGTCAGAGCGCCAGTCACTAGTGGGCGCCATGGTAGAGCACTACGAATCACCACACGGCAAACGACGTAGGGTAGCATGCCAAGAAACAGACAAGAAAGAAGAAGAAGAAAGAAGATTAAGAAAGAAGAAGAAAGATAGAGTAAAGGATGGCTGTGTACTACTTAGGTATTACCAAGCCATCTGAATAATATTCCAAAATTCCAAGATTGGAAGAATAGGTACTCCCAAGATTGGAGTCACGTTAACATTGTTATTGAACGATAGCATACCTACTAGCCGGCGTTCGAAAACTCCTCCGGCTACAATCCGGCTCAGCTGAGCTTAGTGATCCGTGGGTGCTTAGAGCATGGCAGGTGCTAACGGAGCAACTCTAAGATGGCGGACGGAGTAGGAAACGGAGTAGTTTTCGTACGCTGCACTGTATGCAGGTCGGGGGGTAAAATGGGGGCACTCAAAATTTAAATGAGGGTTTTTCAAAATTTAAACTTGAGGAAAAATTGGTTTGCTGGTTCGTAAGGAGATACTAAAATGGGTTCGGAGGTGAAATTTCGGAAATTTGTCGAGGGGGTCGACACGGTCGATGAGTGGCTATGGCTTTTTGAAAGGACAGCTTCGGCAAAGGGTTTGGGGATCGAGGACAGAATTAATTTATTCCCGTGTTTTTTGGATGGAACCCCGCTCAGGTGGTACGATGTGTACGAGCGCGGGCATCCGGAGCTGAGTGGGGAGGACCATGGGCAGATCTGGGCAGGTCTCAAGGATGCATTTTTGCGTGCGTTTTTGGGGGCGAATCATGAGGAGCAATGGGAACAGAAACTAGAGGACAGACTGCAGGACCCTTTAGAGACATATCAGTCATACACATGGGATGTGTTATGGCTCTGCGCTAGGGTGGACCAGGCGATGTCGGAAAGAAGGAGGACGCGTCATGTCATCAAGGGGTTGGTTCCGGAGTTGCTGGACAAAATTATAATGTTGGACAATTCATCGGTGGAAAATCTTTTGGGGAATTTAGAGAGGGCGCAAGAGTCTCTTTTAATGAGGCATAGTCGGCTGGGGGACTTTGCGGAAGGAGGACAAGATGTGCACTGTGAGACGACTCGGTTTACGCTGAGCGCGGCAACAACGTCAAGAAACATCACCACGGACACGCAGGAGAGCCCGAGGGAGTCCGGGGGAGGTCGTGAAGGAAGACTAGGCAGTCGGGGTCCTTCATCGACTGGACGGGACTTTGCGGGTCGCCCACGGAGGGAGCTTCCGATGAACTTGCGTTATGGAATGGAGCAAGTCATCGAAGAGGATCAAGTGGACGACACGGCCGCGGTGGCTACTTATTCGGACGCCTGGGCTGTCGCGTGTTTTCCCGCGACTGTGTTCTCCGAGGCTGAAGAATGGGTGAAAATTGAAGTTGTCGACGTTGAGGATAGACCTGAGCAGATTTGTCTCGAGCAAGACGTCGAGGAAATTGTTTGGCGTTATGCGGATTTCTTGGACATTGAGGACACAAAGACGATTCTTAGCACTTGTTCACCAATCACTGTGGTTTCTGCGGCATTGCTAAGGGTTGAAACTGACCGGGTTGAGATTCAGGAGGGACCCAAACGGGTTAGAAACCACCAAGAGGCCGGAGAGATCGGAGTGAAGAGATCGGAGGGAGAAGTTTTGGATTTCACGAGCTCAAAATCAATCGTGATTTCGGTGGAATCATCGAGGACTGGCAACGAGATCGGACAATGCAGCACAAGTGGGTTAGTGTGCTGGTGCAACAGCGGCTGCAGAATCTTTGATCCGGGCGGTGGGACGTTCAACTGTGGCGGCCGATCAAGCGGATAAGAAGACCAGTGCCATGAACTCGGAGTGACTGTAATTTGTGTCCTTATTTGTATTCAGTATGCTTTTTTTGGGGTAAAAGGATATGGATTCGGTTGAATTGTTTTTTATATTCTTTTAAATTAAATTAAAATGAAGTGTAATTTGCTTTAGGAATGTTACAAAATTATGCTGATCGTAAAAATGTGCTGATGTGTGAGCTTGTGTGGTAATGGAGTGCAGGAAATGTGATAATGCTTAGTCGGCAGATTCTTGTACTGTTGAAACGTGCCTACCTGATTGAGTTTATACTTGATTTGTTTGTTTTTGGAAAGGCTTGAGGAAGGTGTGGTTTGTACAATAATTTGTGAATTTAGATCTTTGTTGTCCAATTTTGGGGTTGGGTTGGTCTTGGTCGTGAGGGGGCTTTCGGAGCTCAAATCCTGAGTGAGCTCCCCTCCCTTGGATCTAACAGTTTCAGAAATCGGGACGATTTCATCTAGGGTGGGGGAGTGTTACGAAATGCATGGGTGCATTTCGTGGCTTAGGTGAGCTGTCGCTGACAGGTGAGGAATGTGTCAGGTCAGCGTCAGCAATATCCGAATGTCCGATGTGTGCTCGTGTTGGCCAGGGTTTGGGACAGAGAGAAAGGAACCAGCGACCGAAGGGACAGGTCGGGCGATGGGCGCCGCTGTTCATGCTGTTCGGGGATTGGGGGTAAGCAATAGTAATTTTCGGAATTAAACATTGGAAACATTTTGGAGAAATCTGTGCCCTCATTTAAGATCCTGGCAAGTTACGACCTCTCACAAGCCAATCGAGTTGTATTTCGGCCTTTCATTCAATTCACTAAATTTATCGTAACAATATCTAAGGAATCCGATGTCACCGATCACTGTGGGATAGTGAGAGCGCCATGTCTGTCTTGGAATCGGGAGGTCCCAGGTTCGATCCTGGCGGCCGGCTATCTTGGTCGTGGTTGGAACTGCAGTGGTAGTTCCTCCATCAAATGGACACGGCCGTCTTCCTAGTACCAAGTCCCTTACTGATTGAACTCCCATCCCAATTTCAGCTAAATTTAAAATTGGATTTTAATTTCTAAATTTACTGTGATGTCTAGTTCTCATTCATGATTTGTTTACCTAACAGGTTACAAGAAAATGTTACATGCAGAAGCAAACATGGTGAAATATGGATCGGTTACATCCCCAGTGCGCCGTAGGAAGCAGAGCGTGACTCTCAAGCAGAAACCAAGTGTGGAGGTCAGTAATATAGATCCAGATCTACCATTCTGAGTGACCAATGACCATTAGTTTAGTTAGTGCCAGTTTAAGAGTGGCAATTTTGCTCTGCACATGCGACGGATTTTGCTGATAGGAAAACAAAATGGATTAACAATGAACTATTGCAACCTGCTGATTAAAAAACGGCCATGGCTACCCAATGATCAATTTTTTTCTCTACCTACAGACTACCAAGCCACCTTCACGGAAGGAAACAAATAAGGCGGCAGCTCTCGAGCTGCTAGGAGAAATATCTAAAATCAAAGCTGCAGGGGATGATCAGAAGAAAGTGGTAAGAATTCTTTCACTGACAAATCCCTCAAAATTTAACCTTTGATTGATGTGATTTTTTTTTATTAATAACACATTTTGTTCTTGATAGGTTGACCCGGAAAAAGCTGATAACGAACTTTCAGGAACAAAAATGGTAGGTAAAAGATTATGCACTATGGCATAATTACTTCTAATTGTCCAGTACACACATTTTAATCATCTTTTGTTTGTTTATGGCATCTACATCTATTTGTTCTGCACTTGCAGGCAAGAAAACCATATGATTGGTCTATGTCAGAGTCAGAAGAAGAAGAAGATTAAAAAAAAAGTAAATTTCAATTGTGCAACAAGATTGACATGCTGACCGAAAAAAACCGAAAGTTGAAAGAGGAACTGGATGCCAACCGCAAGATGTGGAGCCTCGTTGAAAGTAAGTGACGTCGGCTGGTAAAAATTCTCCCATTCCCGATATGCGACATTAAAATAACTAGAGCTTCACTAACGTGAGAATCTTACCAACAAATTTTTTAAAATCTTCAATTTATATCATCAGCTTTAAGAAACCTTTTCAAAACTGGGTTAACAGCTTCAAAATAATTATTTGTATTTTTTATTTTTCTACCATCAGATTTACCTGACTTACTGGATTCTTGCCAGAAGGCCACCAAAAGGCTGGGGTCTATAGCCGACACTGCTTTTCTGCCGGCAAAGCGGACAATATTGGATCCTGTTTGGCCTAGGCGTCCGGCTTCGACGCCGCCAACTTCAAAATTGACAACTTCAACATCGACCACTGTAACATCGCCATCGGCGATTCCCAAATCGGCGAGTGTAACATCGCCATTAGCGACTGTTACATCGGCGACTGTAACATCGCCATGGGCGACTCCCAAATCGGCGAGTGTAACATCGGCGACTGTAACAACTCCCGAATCGGCAACTGTAACTTCTACTCCTAAACCTGTGCGTGCGGCCAAGGACCCAATTGACTCGTCAACATCAGGCGATTTTGATCAGAACGAAAATTCTGAGCCAACCTCTGCAGACCTCCTCTCAGTGGTAAGTACATTTTAACGGACTGATCGGTGACGGAATGGCTTAGAGCTGGTCGTTAATGTTGAATGCGCAAGGCGGCTGAAACCATTATGATATTTCATGCTAACACTGTCATCAGTACCCACTTGCTGACGTACGTTGAATGCTACGCGTTAAAGACGAGACGTGTGACAGCTGGCCCCATATTTTTTCAATTGGATTTGAACGGGATGTTACATTGATAGTCATAATCTTGGCACTAGGTTAACACTACGAAGCAAATCACCTATATCTAGTCGTAGGTGGCGCGTGATTGGCCGTTACCTGCTTGCACTGCAGAAGGTGCCAACCACCGGCTGAACTAGGTAGTGGTTACTCTCTCTCTATTGACTGTCTGCTATCACACCTCCAAGGTCAAAATGTCATATGCCCTCGCCCTATTTTGCATCACAAATCAGTCTCATTAGACCACAACCATTGCACAGCCAACAACTTCTTACAGATTGCATGGTTTGATAATATGTTAAACTGTCATGGAAGAAAAAGGAATCTGGAAAGATGTGCAACCTCCCTTTGATACAAACCTAATGCCTCTTAATTCTTGTAGAGGACTTTGAAATCAATGGTTTGCACCTTGGTTAAGTTACATAATTTCCCCTTTTTGCTTACTTGCTAGTTCAGCTTTCATCCTTCTCAACCTTACAGTATTTTTATTTGTTGTTTCATCCCAGGCTGAAATTCCTCTGGAGTCCCTACTCACGGACAGAGTACGATGTGTATGCAACCATCGAAAAATGGTCGCTGCTGTTCGCTGATTTGCTCGTGGCCATTTTTGGCTTGGAGGTACTAAAATATTCATCTGTAACGGGCCTGGTTGCCAACACCTCAAAGAAGGGCACGTTGGTCAAAGATATGCTGGACCCGGTTCGAGTGGCCAGCATTTTTGGTGAGTGCACGATAACATTTCGATAATCAATGCAGGTCGCACTCACGTCCGTCAGAAAATAGAACAGAAATAATTTTTAACATTCTATTTTTTTACCTCATGTGGTATACATTTTAAGACCTTTAAATAATAAATAAATGTTAGTTTCAGCAGCCAATATATATTTTTGGAACTTAATGTGTTGGACAATTTGCAATAACTGTCTGCCCATTGCTTCTAGGTTTTCCCCAATATGTTAAAAAAACAAAATTTTTCTGTTTTTTGGTTTCAGCCTACGTGCGTAAGCACTTTCCAGACGCCACCGATGAACAGCTGACGATTGCTGTTAAGGTCAAGCTAAACAATGCATCGAGGCCGCTGAAGTTGGTGAAATAGCTCCGCTAGCTACTCTGCGCTTGGGGCCACGTAACATTTCCCCTTTATATCATTACGAAAGATTGGAGTGAAGTTATTTAAAGAGCTCATTTTTTGTTTTACTTTAAAACTCCAATATTGCCTGCTAATAAATGCCAAATACGTAACTGATCTCACACCAAGGATTTATAAAGTCAATTTAGGTTAGTACCTTGTGCAGAATGGATCTCATCTCACATAATCTGTGATCAAACCACGCTACAACCAAAATTAAGATTGCTGTCGAAGCTATATTATAGATTTTTTGTTAAATATAATAATAATATTACTTAAAAGAGGTCTCTGATTTTCTTATATAAGTATAGTATTATTAAGTGTCAAATATACCAACCAATGTAACATTCCGTTCAAATTTAATAGAAAAAAAAATCTGCGGCGGGGTAATCGGCCATTTCCTCTTTGACGCGTGGCTTGGTTTGATGGCATATCAAGTATATACTACTCATGGCAGCAGCACACGCTCGGTCTCTCAGCCACTTGCAGAGGCTGTGAAAAGTTTGTATGCGCTAAAACTTCTTGTCGGTAGGTTGTTTTATATCCTACTAGCCTACCGACAAGAAGTTTTAGCGAAACTTAACACAGCCTCGGCAAGCGGCTGAGCGACCGTGCGCGTGCTGCTGCCATGAGAAGTATCCCTGCAATGACGTCACATTAAGCCCACGTGCCAAAATAAATAGTAAATGTGCGAATACTCGGCCGCAGATTTTTTTAAAAATAAATTTTCAACAGAATGTTACATTGATTGATATTTGTGACAATATAATATAATAATCTATCAGTAGCAAATCGGAGACCTACTATATTCCTATAAGTAACGTAAATTTTGCATTATTATGCGCTTTTCACCCCATATATGTATATGGTTGTATCAGTCTTTAACAGTATTATCATATATTGGATCAATAAAATTCAAATTTAAATTGATGTTCATTTATATAGTATTTATTATGGCCTGCCCCATTATTGCCTAATTGTTGTGGCCTGCAGAGAATTGCAATTACGTAACTTTGACTCTCCTGGGTTTAAATTATTATTTATTGAATCCCAGTTGCTGACAAAGCAATTGTTTTAATCATTGAAACCGACAAGGACAAAATAAACGTTGGGTAATTTCTCCGCAGCTCATCAATAGTAAGCTGAATAGTTTCTTCCAATAGTTCCTGCCAGTAGCATATGTGAATAGTATTTCCCAATAGTATATATGAATAGTATTGGCCCAATAGTAGCCCATTCACTACTGCAATAGTATCTTCCAAAAGTATCTTCCAATAGTACCTTCCAATAGTACCGTCCAATAGTTTTTTGAATAGTATCATCCAATAGTAATGCCCAATAGTTTATATGAATAGTATTGGTCCAATAATCATGTCAAATTTACTAACTTAATAGTAATAGAAGAAAACTATAAGCCTTGCAATAGTATATTTTCATGAGGGTATCCTCTTGAATAATGTTCCAAGATGTTTTAAAAATATTTTTAGACTTAGAAATACGTTTTTCAATTGATTTCGCTTGCGCAAAGCGGAGTGCCTTTCTGTAATTCATTTTCATCCCTTGATTTTATTAAAATCGATCGGGTTCATTGGCTGCATTTCGTCCTCACATCAACCATTGTTTATTGAACATTATTTATTTAACATCGTTACTCTCCTCGAAACAATTCCAATCCCAACATGACAACATATACCTAAATAAGTTTTCATTTGGTTAATTATTTGTACGTTATGAGTTATTACACTGCTTTTTTTGGCTTAATTACTTTCCCTAGTCGAAGTATCAGTAGAGGACCAGTAGAGCTAAAACCGTAGAGGGCCTACTGACCCGGATATTTCGGACGGATCTTAGATCAGTTGGACAGTAAAACCAGTAGGAGATCAGTAGGAATCTTTACTGGTATCCGTTCAAACCAGTAGGAGATCTGTAGGAATCTGTACAGGTATCGGTTCAAACCGGTAGGATATGTCTACTGATATCAGTAGACCTACAGATATCAGTAGACCTACAGATATCAGTAGATCTACCGATATCAGTAGACCTACAGATTTCAGTACGCCAACTGATATCTGTAGGCCATTAGAATATCCTGCCGGTATCAGTTTGTAGAACCAGTAGATAAATCAGTTGGTACTTTTCAATCAAATAATTGTGCATTTTATTCATTGAAAAAATAATATTATGGTGCATCAATTGTGTTACCATTGAAACACAAGCACACATCCTAATGCATAGATGCCTCAATAGCTTATAATAGAATATAATAAAAAGTGAAAGAAATCTGCAGAGCTCATATTATTCATATCATATAGCTTTTTCACTTCTGGACTAATTGTCAGGGAACTTTAAAATGAAAAAAGAATTATATTGTGGTGCATCAATTGTGTTACCATTGAAACACAAGCAAACATCCTAATGCATAGATGCCTCAAGTCAATAGCTCATAATAGAATATAATAAAAAATTTAAAGAAACCCGCAGAGCTCATATAAGGAAAAACAATGTACTTTGGATACATCATTCTTGAAGCAAAAACAACAACTAATTTGGCATTTTACTTAAAAGAAACCTTGACTGATGCTGATTTCAGTTGGTCGCTCTTCGATCAATCTGCGAGCACAGGCATTGAACTATAATTCATGACTCTCAGCCGTGCAGAATCAATGATGTCACAACCATGTCATAAACTTATGATAACATAGATATAGAAATTGACCCAGAGTCAATATCTATGGTACACTGACTATACGGTACAATCGTTCAATACTCAATTGACAATTTCTAGACCTCATGATAGAGGAGACTGAACCTAATTTGCTTAAGAAAATAATGAAAATCGTTGACATAGGTACAGTTTTACTCAATTTTATCCGTAAAGTAGGTGGGAAGTACTTTCAGTCTTGCTATTTGTTCTTGAGCCGAGACACCGGTCTTCTCAGTAATGCGCTTCGTTAAGAGATCTGAAACAAGGCAACAATTTTAGTAATTTTTGGTATTAAAATATATTTTTAATGAGTTTCAATAATATGAGTCACATTATGTAGGTTCAGAGGTAAATTTTATCGTACCATTGATGATGTTGAGTTTTTGTGGAGTATTAAGCGGTGGTTTGGGGACAGAATTTGAGTGTTGTTACACTTTTTCCAAAGACGCTTCTGTTTTCAAGCTCTAATGATCCCCAAATCAAAACTCCTATTCTTCAAGAACATGGAATCACCATCCTTCCCCGGTTCCACTTGTCTGGTTGTATTTTACGCCGACAAAGAGACCAGGACATTGGGTCCCAAATCGATTGCTTCAGTCGCCTGCGAAAAAGAAGACTTGATTGTTAGTACCAACATCACAAGCGATATGTATTGCAGCGTATTAAATTTGAACTGTCAAGCATATGTATGTATACCTATATTAAATTTTCATCCTTTCATCCACACTGTTGTAGGTCTATCAAAGTACCTACTACCCACAAATTGCTTTACCTAAAGGTATATTATACTATTAACTTAGTTACACTTACCACTAGTGCCAGTATCTTTGCCTTGTACCAGCCGGGAGCGCATTTTGTGACGATGGGCATGCCATCTCTTGCAGATCGTCAATCGCAATTGCCTTGCTTGGACATTGTTCACAGTCCTTAATAAACTTAGCAAAAGTCTCTTCTTGAGGATTAGGACTCCAAAAGACTTTATAAATTGCATAAGGCAAAAAATCATCCTCGTCCTTTGGCACAAATGCAAGTGCACGTGAACTATATCCTCGACCTTGCCGGAAACATTGCACGCATGCTATTTCACACTTCTGGAAAAAATAATTTACGGAAATTTGGTATTTTGTAGAATTACTGTAGAAAACATTCCATTATGAAACTTAAGCTCGAAGCCCACTGCTCTCAACAAAGGTTTCACACCGAGCGCTCCGTCTTGCAGTATACACGAGGACCATGAAATTGCCGAGCTTGTTCGAAATGTTCCAAACAGGAAGATTTTTATTCGAAAGTTTGTGAATTGGCAAGGATGGTTTCAATTTTTTAAACTACGTTTTGCCCGATGGAGTGCTCGGTGTGACACGTACGTTTGAGACCAGTGTGCTACAGGCTTTAAAATGCATCTATTAAGTTATCCCCAAGTACTGGTACTGGTATCCCCAAGTTCCTAGTATAGGAAGGTTATATTGAGTAGGCATAATCAATGGTTATGACAAACGAGGCTTGTAACGTGCTCACTAGCAAAATGTAGCTACTATGAAGTTAGATGTTGTGCTCTCGGCGCACTTAAGACAATGCTACTTATCGGGGCTGTATTGAAAACACTCAAGTGAACTCACCTTGATTAATTAACTTCTTGAATCTCGAAACATAGGAAAATGAACACAATCGAAAAATGACGCCACCAACAGCTTTCCGTTTGAATTTTGAAAAATCTTGCACGGTAGTTGAACGCTTGGTCATTCTGTAAATAGCCCAATTGACTGTCTCATAACATGAACTTGTTTTACTGACAATAAACACAATAAACACAATTATTACTATTATTATTATTATTAATAGTTTGGCCCAATGTGTTTGGCCGCCGATCGCCAGCGCCATCTTGGCTAGCGCCAGAGTCGATCGATGTCAGGATCGATGGGTAATAACAAGATGGCGGCTCCCACTGACAGTTGTTTGTGTTGTACCGCTACTGAGCGTAAATTTTCAAAATATCGGTCATAATTCTGGGCTACTTCTTATCACAAAATTAAAAAGTGTGTGAAAGTTCGAAGGTGATGTTTTAAGCTCCTCGAATACGCTTACGTCAGTACTACGCTCGTGTGGCATGGGTTTTAGACAAATTAATGAATTACATTGTTTGACTCAATTTCATTTCAGCAAACAGCTGTTGTCCTTGTCCAGCAATTTAATAAAATGACCGTGATAGCCATAATTGTTCTTACAGCCGCCTGAAATGCCTCGCTCTCTCCATAAGATCAATTTTAAAATATACTTGGTTATTTTGGTGGAATTTAAATGCTCCTACTGACTTCAGTCCTTCATGTAGCTATCTGACATCTGTTCAGTCCAACCGTTCGCTCTACTGGTATCAGTTGGGCAGTAGGAACCCAGCCGGTATCGGTTGAAAATCTTGTCGGTAAATCCTGATGCCTTACAGGTATTAGTACATTATGAACTGATATCCGTTGAGGTCTGTTCGACCAGTTCAAATTTTACTGGTGTCCCCAAGCCAACTGATATCGGTTGAATTTCAACCGGTACCAGTTCAATCTCTACTGTTTCTTCGACTAGGGTTGATATCCAGTGATAGGTCAATTATTTGAGCTGAGTGGTCTGACAAGCTGAATTCACGTACCCAACTGCTGAAATTAGTCAATCGCATATTGGTTAAAATATTATCTATACAGATCCTTGGTGTATCCGTTACTCTGATGGGCTCTTTGATTGTTACTTGTATGCCAAAACGCGCTAGTAAATCACTCAACAGGTTCACTTCCCTCGAGCTCAGATTCATAAAATACAAGTTGAAATCACCGAGAAGTACCAGCATAAGTTTACTTTTCCGTTCCAACAGGGTTTCTAGTAGGACTGACATGCTTTTCATAAATACATTGAAGTCACCCAAAGGAGATGTGTAAACAGTTATTACGATAAGTCTCTTGGACCCTTTCCTCAGTTCCATTCCTGCAACTTCAAAATGCTTTTCGATGCTTTTTGTAGTAATTTCATTTCTATTAGTAACTTTAGCCAATTGATCATGTACAAATATCCCTTCTCCTCCTCTGAAGAACTTAGATCTACAAAACATTTCGGCCTGTCTATATCCTTTGATTTTGTACATTTGCCGATCATGCGATTTTAACCAATGTTCACTCAATATATCAAAGTGGTCCTCATGAATTGCAGCGTCAATTTCAAGACATTTTGTGTTTTTTAGTGATTGGATAAATTGTGACTCTTTCGTTACACGGTCTCGTTGACGTAGCCGTTAAACTGTTAATGGGCACAGCTATATTTGATGATTCTTGAGAAACCTCTACTTGGGTGAGATCTATACTCCTTGATCCACGTGCTTTTTATTACCTTGATCCAGTTGTCTAAGAAATTAACCTTACTCTTTTTCTCCGCTACCTGTCTTGACACCTCCACTTTTGATTGCCCTAGGTTCAGCCATTTTTCCATTCCAGTTAACATGTTCACTGGTTTAATAGGCTCATATAGCGGTAGGAAGTTTGCAATCGACTTGTAGAGTGTCTACTGGCCACGTAGGTTTAAGTGGAGCCCGTCGATATCAATGTAGTCACTAAATATATTTTTGTCTAAAAAATTGACTCTAATGTTTTTGTAACACTTGTCCCCAATCGCATTGATAGTTACATGCATTAGTTTTTTTACCTTTCTAATTGATTGGGTTACTCCCCTTGGTTCCCTTCGAAGTCTCCTGGGTAAAGTATTTATAATAAGCTTACACCGTCTGCTGATGGGGACAATTTTCTGCAGAGCTCTTATAATTTCGCCATCAGGACTGCCGATGTTGTTAGTTCCACCTATCACGATGAGCCAGTCCTTGGTCGTCAGCCCTCAGCTTTTTGAGCGGCTTTCCTTGCAATTTCATTGAGTTTCACACCTGATGAACTCGAACGTCATAATCACTGCCTAGGTACAGGTTTTAGTACACCCTCCAGATCTCTTCCGTGACTGTCTGCCACCACTACTACCTTGTATTTACCGCGCTCTCCGTCAATAGCTTCTTCTTAACTTGCACAAACAGAAGCGTCGATAGGCAAAGCGATTGCTGTACGGATTAAAATATTGTTTAGATCAATTTGCCTTGATAATTGGGTGACGTTTTGTATGAATCAAGCTATAAACACACTCACTGTGGTCGCTGTCATGGGCTGTCGCCGTCGGCCCGTTGACGTTTGGGACCTTGGACGGCTGGTGACGCGCCCTTACTGGTGAATCAAAACAGTTTATCAGCTGACCAACTGATTAGCGAGATGAAATTTCATATTTTGACAGTGTTTTTTCCATCTTTCAGATTTAATTTTGATAATAAATCGTTCACTTTCTCAATTAGCAGCTTTATAGTGTCTTCCAATTTGATTATAAGCTTTTCATTTTCTTCTATGATTATAAATTGATCGCTTCGTCGCTGCTCACAACGTTCACCAACCGTCGACGTGGCCGCGACCGCTTCTTGGTGTTCTTTGTCGATGACGGTCTTCAATCGTTCGAGTAAATCTTTTTTCCCACTCTCTTTGGCAATTCCAAATCGATCACACTCTATTTTTGAACTCAGTTAAATTTAAAATACAAAGGAATTTAAACTTAACCATGAGCGGCTCTGGAACACAACTATCACTTTCCGCCTAAATTCCGCACAAATCTCAGCAAATTGTTGCCTGTAGCCTAATAGACTTGTGGAGCTCTTGTTATTGGAAGCTAGGCCAGTCAGGCATATTGGTCGGCCGGTGACCCACGGAGCCAAAGATTCTAGTATGGTTAAGATATGCCACTCTCTGTTGGGAAACTGAGGAACTTTGTTTCTGCTCTCAGCGCCTCCAAGTGTCTGGTGGAATCAACATTCGGCGGGATAGATTCGAATGCCAAATCCAGTAAAACCTAGATGGAAAAAACGAAGGTACTAGGAATGTGAAAATGTTTGCTGTTGGGCAACGGCAAGCCACTCGTGCAAGAGTTGTGATAAAGAGTTTTAAACTGAATTGGCTTTAAAATAACTTGAACTCAACACAGGATACCTAATTTTTTTCCAAATATTCCATTGCTGCTGCAATTAACATATTTGTATTGTCAAGCACTATGCGTAGCTTTTCTTGGCTGGCTTTTTCTGCAAGGAATCTGTTTTTTCCAGCTGCATCCGCTCTTTTTCAATGGTCAGCCTCTCTTCTTCTATTTCCAAACGTTTCTTCTCAATTTCACTCCGCTTTTCCTCTGCGCTTATGAAAATTTTTCGAATATCCTCTGAAAATAACCGACTACAATTACTTCACTGTTAAACTGGAGTTTTGTTGCATTTGGGTTATTTTTTGGGTTATATTCAAGATGTTCTCTTACCACCATCAATGCGATTCCGCTTGGCCGGCCGAGAGGTTTGAGGGGTGGGAGCAGTGAACAGTGTTGGTAGTACCTTAATAAATAGATGCAAATAGGTGTTATTTTATCTTCTTGAGCATTTGATTGCAAAGTACCCAACGCATTTATCGGCGAATACAAATTAAGCATATTTTAATCTGGCTTAGTGCTAGATGGCATAGCACCCAACACACTAACTTTTTTAGCATGTTATTATGAACAATAATTACCTCTGTTTCGTTAGGAACGGGAACGGCGTCGATTTCTTCGAGATCCACTGAAAAAAACTCGGTGCTCGGTTCTCCTGTGGCCGGTTCTTCTGTGGCGTGAGAGCATCCTGCCTCTCGAAGACCCAAGTCCCCCAGTACTGCCTCTTTTGTCATTATACTTATGATTCGTTTTTCAAAAGCGGTCATAATTTTTTTTTTGGGGACCCTTCCCCCAGTTTTTCGGCCATGTACTGTTATCTTGCTCAGCTTCTCTTTTGCAGAGCCCTTCCATTCACACCAACTCTGTGATGAATTACATAAATTAGACATATAATCTATGATTAATTTTGCAAATGCTAATAAAAGACTTCCGGTTTACATTAAGATTATTAATTTTACTGTGTTAGTACCTTTTAAATTAATAACTAAGTATATCTATGAAAATAAAAACAAAATTTGACCTGATCAGGTACCTAAACCTCAAATGGTATCGAAATCATTAGTCAGGAGCCCCTTCGAGGCTAGCACCTTACCGTGGTGAAGGGGTTTGCGCGGCCCGATGATCCGACAGGCCATGCCGGCGGGAGGTGTTACTCCCGGCAAGGTCTCCTATGCCGGACAGGCTGTCGGTGAGGGTCCAGACCAAGACTAGCCCACCCCGTCGTTGTCGCGGGACCCGGACTTTGGTCGAGGGAGGATCTGGCGCTCTTTCTCTCCCCACCTTTCATTTCACCATCTTTTCTTCATCTCCCTTCTTGCTTCATTTCTTTTGCCACCTCCCGAACCCACCGTCTGTCTTCTGTGACAGCGGCGGGGTTCCCCCCATTGACGACCCGGCTACCAACACGGATACGAATTGGTTGACTGACAGTCGTCGTGAGTTCCAGCGATGTCTGGTGACTGATGACCTGCACAGGGAGTTCTCGAGCCTTACTTTATTGCTGTCTCTTATCTATCCTACACTCTCCTGTCTTCACTTCCGGCCGACCCCTTGTGCAGGTCTAAACGCTTACCTGCGTGTTTGCCGTGCGCAGTGACCTGTACGGGCGGAAAAGATTTTCTTGGGGGTTGAGGGGCAATTGTCTGGTTATTATAGACAATTGTCCCAACACACCCCTTTAGTTTCTGCTTCGCCCAAAACAGGAGGCTGGGGGCTAATCCACCCCCAGTCAATCGGCTCGCCTGGGGCGTTAAAGCTTCACGCGTGGATGAGGAGGGGGGCACCGGTGGCGTGATGGGTGTTGCTGGGCCCCACCAGTTGCGGTCACTTGCGACTGCCGGTGCCTCCTGACTATATCCCCCGGACAACCCCGGCGTCCCAGTGGGACGTCCCCCTGGTTGGGCTCCGTGGTGGGCAGGGCTCCGGGGGATGAATTTATATCCATTCATATGGACCCCAAAAACTCAAATCCCCCCCTCAATCCAAAAAAGCGCCTGCGTCCTCTTTTGGAGGATGTTATTTCGTTGAAGGATGTAGTGGCTCCGAGGAGTGTGGAGCCACTCTTTCTCATCATTAAACTAGATAGTGGTAAATCTTTCAGGACCGTCTCGCCCTTCGCGCAGAAGCGCGGATTGTTGCTTATCGCTGGCGAGGTTAAGAGCTCCAAATGCCTTCGGGATGGATCGCTCCTGGTAGAAGTTGCAAACGGTGAGCAGTCACTCAAATTACAATCGGCAACGTCATTCGACACCATGCCGATATCTGTGACTGCACACAAATCCCTGAACACTTCAAAGGGAGTTATTTTCAGCTTCGATTTACAGGACTTTCCGGCCGAAGAGTTAAAGAATGAGCTTGCTAGCCAAGGCGTCATTGATGTTTATCGCGTCATGAGCAAAAAAACCGGTGCCCTCAAGCCAACACCTCTGCTTATTTTGACCTTCGGCACCCCCAAACTCCCGGAGTGCATCTTTGCCGGCTACCTGCGTCTGCCTGTGCGACCGCACATTCCAAATCCTCTGCGATGCTTCACCTGTCAGATGTTCGGCCACTCCAGCTTCGATTGTAAGCGGAAGCCTATCTGTGGGAAGTGTGCCAAGGAGGACCACGAGACTGACGCGTGCAGTAACAGCTTCCACTGTGCTAACTGCTCGGCAGCCCACCCTGTGTGGTCCCGTGACTGCCCACAGTGGAAGTTGGAGCGAAAAATCATGGAGGTCAAGACGATCGACAATATCTCTTTGTTCGAAGCACGAAAACGCTTCAACACTCAGAATGGCCTCGGTCAAAAATCATTTGCCAAAGCCGTGGACTCGGGCGCGGCTGTCTCGGCGGAGACGGCTCGTTTGCAGGCCATGGTGGAAAAACAGCTGCAACTCTCCGCCGAGCAGGCCAAGCGCCACGAGGAGATGGAAGAACGCCACAGGCAAGAGATCGAGGCCATGAAGAGAGATTTAGAAGCAAAGAACAAAGAGATTGAATCGCTTAAGCTACAGATAGCTGAACTCCATGAGAGCCGTACGCTCCAGCTGCACGCTTCCAAGGGAAGGCAGACTGAGGCCAGCACCTCGAGGAAGGCGAGGGAAATAATTACCTTCCTTCCCAACACCACCGGTAGCTCCACGTCCACCTCCCTGTCTACCAGGAAGGATGGAATGGAGGTAGACCCTACCGACACGTCGCCGAACACCTGGCAGACGGTGAAGGGAAAGGAGAAGGAGAAGGTGAAAGAGAAGGGAAAATCCTAAGTCCAACAAAATGCCAGACATCATTCAGTGGAATCTGAGAGGATTCAATACGAGAGCACCCGAAGTCAGACAACTTGTTTCGTCAAAAAGCCCCCTTGTCTGTTGCTTCCAGGAAACTCACCTGAAGCCATCAGACAAGCCACTCCTGAAGGGCTATGACTTCTATCGTTTTGACTTCACAGGTGGACAGAGAGCTCAGGGGGGAGTTGCAACGGCCGTCCACAACAGTATCCACTCGGAGACTGTTGTGCTGACCACCACCCTCCAGGCCGTGGCTGTGAAGGTTTTCCTTCCCAGCCCCCTATACATCTGCAACATCTACCTCCCCCCTGATAGTGTCGTTACCCAGCAATCCATCGACCATCTCATGGACCAGTTACCTCTACCCTTTCTTTTGGTTGGTGATTTCAACGCTCACAACCCCCTGTGGGGTAGTCTCAGCACCAATCAGAAAGGTACACTGGTGGAAGACACTATCAGGCTTCGCAATGTGGTCCTGTTGAATAACGGCAGTAACACCCACTTTACTGCATCAACAGGATCACTCTCTGCGATTGACCTGACTCTCTGTTCACCCTCCCTCGCTCTTGACACTGAATGGTCTGTGCACGACGATTTATGTGGAAGTGACCACTTCCCTATCTTCATTAAATCGTCGAGGATCCCTTCTCTACCACCCAGACACCCAAAGTGGATTCTAAGACGGGCTGACTGGTCACTTTTCAGTGATCTTGCCACTTTCGATGAGGCTGTCCCCGAGGATATCGATTCTCACGTGGACAGCTTCACGGAGGTGGTAATTCATGCAGCCGAGAAATCCATTCCACGGTCGTCTGAAAAACCCTACCGTCTCCCCGTCCCGTGGTTCACTTGTGAATGCAAGTTGGCCATCAGGGTGAGACGGAGGGCCCTCTCCTTCTTCATGTCGCATCCGACCCAAGAAAACCTGATCGCCTTCAAGAGATCGAGAGCTAAGGCTCGGAGAATAATCACTGAGGCCAAGAGAGTGTCGTGGCGGACCTATGTGTCGACCATCACGGCCCGCACGCCGTCGTCCAGGGTATGGGACAAGGTTCGGAAGTTGTCTGGCAGATCAACTTTCCGTCCCATATCCGGACTGATGCGTGACGGGCTGTTGCAGTCCACGGGCCCGGCCTTCGCCGACACTCTTGGTTCTCAGTTCTCGAAAGTCTCCAGCTCAGAGAATTACACCGCATCCTTCAAGCGGGTCAAGCAGGTAGCCGAGCAGCAAGGTCTTGTCTTCCGAAGTAAGAACCAGGAAACTTACAACCTGCCCTTCAGCGACTGGGAGCTGGACTCCGCGCTAAGAGCCGCCAACGACACTTCACCTGGCATCGATATGATCCATTACCAGATGATCAAACATCTGAGTAAAAGCTCACGATCATACATGCTTCGGATGTTGAACAGAGTCTGGCTCGAGGACAGTTTCCCAGCTCGTTGGAGGGTGGCGATTGTCATCCCCATCCTGAAGCCGGGCAAAGACAAGACTGATGCTGCTAGCTACCGCCCAATTGCCCTTACAAGCTGCCTATGCAAGATCTTGGAGCGAATGATCAACGCTAGGCTTATGTGGCATTTGGAGAAGAACGGCCTACTCTGTACGGAGCAGTCTGGTTTCAGGCGAAACCGCTCCGTCACAGATAACTTGACCCAGCTTGAAGGATTGATCCAGGACAGTTTCCTCACAAGGAAACACCTGATCGCGGTGTTTTTCGATCTCGAGAAGGCGTACGACACGACGTGGAAGTACGGCATTTTACAGACCATCCACAAGTGGGGTATTCGTGGCCACTTGCCCCACTTTGTGCAGAACTTCATGGCTGATAGATCTTTCCACGTTCGTGTCGGAAACACTCTCTCGTCGGCTTTCGATCAAGAGAACGGAGTGCCGCAGGGCTGTGTCCTCAGTGTTACCCTGTTTGCGATCGCCATCAACTCCATCACGACGTGCATCCGAACTCCGGTTCGTGCATCGCTCTACGTTGATGATTTGGCGATCTTCCACCAAACAGGGAACCTGAACTCGGCTCAGCGGCAGCTCCAGCTAACGATCAACCGATTGGAGAGTTGGGCGGATCGACATGGCTTCAGATTCTCCTCGTCGAAAACAACATGCATGCATTTCAGTCGCCATCGTCTATTTCATCCTCATCCTGTCTTGACGTTGGCAAACCAGGTGCTGCCTTTCTCAGAGTCAACCCGCTTCCTCGGAATGGTATTTGACGAGAAGCTCACCTGGTTACCACATCTCCGTCAACTCAAAGACAAGTGCTTGAAGGCAATGAACATCCTGAAGATCTTGAGCGGTACCTCCTGGGGAGCCGACAGAACGTCCATGCTCCGCCTCTACCGCTCTCTCATAAGATCCAAATTAGACTTTGGCTGCACTGTTTATGCATCGGCGAGGAAATCGTATATCGGCATCCTGGATCCAGTGCACAACGCTGGTATCAGGTTGTGTACTGGCGCGTTTCGCACAAGTCCTATCGTCAGCCTGCATTGTGAGGCCGGGGAGGCTCCGCTTAAGATCAGGCGTGACTACCTCCTTGCCAGCTACGTAGCCAAGCTACGTGGCATGCCAAAACACCCGGCATACAGGTCTGTGTTCGCTCCGCCAAATGTTGTTCTTTACAGCACTAGGCAAAAAGCAACCAGACCTGTTGGCATCAGAGCAAAAGAGCTCCTGGCCGCATTTGGAATGGACCTACCACCTGTCCTTCCTGTCGGAATCGGTCGTGTTGCTCCCTGGACAACATCCCAGCCTGTGTGCCTGATGCAACTCGCTCAGCACACCAAGGCCCAGACGAGCCCGGCCGTTTTCCGACAGCTGTTCTTCAGCATTTGCGACCAGTACCCTCAACACTGCAGGATCTACACTGACGGATCAAAGGACAATGAGTCTGTGGGGTGTGCCTTTGTCATCGACAACACAAGCGTGTGCTTTAAGCTCAGTCCTCTCTGTAGTGTCTATACAGCAGAGTTGTTTGCGATTCTCAAGGCCCTTGAACATATCAAGCGTGCCAATCGCAAACAATTTCTAATCTGTTCCGACTCTCTGAGCTCCCTCCAAGCACTATGTCAGGCATTCCCCACGGACCATCTTGTGCAAACCATCCAGGATAAACTTGGCGCACTATGCTTGGTCGGCATAGAAGTGTTGCTCTGTTGGCTTCCAGGCCATGCAGGAATTGCTGGCAATGAGATGGCCGACAGAGCAGCTAAGGACGCCACGACAAAAGCCGATGTTGACTACACAGCTGTCCCTGTGAGTGATCTTAAAGCCGCCTTCAGGGCCGAAACAAAGAAGTGCTGGCAATCATCATGGGACACTGTGTTAGTCAACAAACTGAAGCCCATCAAGGCATCTATCGATCCCTGGCAATCTTCTGCCCGACACACTCGACGCGAGGAGGTTGTAACAACGAGGTTGCGCATCGGTCATAGCCCGCTCACTCACGTCTTCATCCTGAAGCGAGAAGAGCCACCGATGTGCACCTCCTGTGATCAACCTCTCTCGATTAAACATCTCCTTGTCGAGTGTGCCGTTCACAGGCAACTGCGCAACCACCTGCAGATTCCCGGAAGTTTGCCAGAGGCGTTGGGAGACAACGCCGTGTCGATAGGCCGAGTTATTCGTTTTTTAATGAAAACTGACTTTTTTAAACTTATCTAGTTTTTAGTAAGTTTTTAAAGCAGCTTATGTTCCAGGCGCAAGTATTTATAAAAACTGCGTCTGGACATGACAACTGGTTTTTTAGCATTGTTTTTATTGCTTTTTAACTATTGACAATATTTTACACATCTAACTTGACTCAATTTTATTTGTTTTTAGTTGGAGAGTTGTTTTTTATTGTCTTTGTTGTCTTTTTATTTTTAAATTAAGACTGCTATTTTATAAACTGATCTATTTTAGAGAAGTTTTAAAATCAGTCTTAAATTCCTGGCGCAGGTATTTATAAAGAATGCGTCAGGAAATAATAACTAGTTTTTTAACCTAGTTTTTGTTTTTAACCAGTGACATTATTTTATCCAACTGATCGATAGTTTTATCTATTTGATTTTTTGTTGTTAAATGTTTTGTCATTGTTTTGTTTTAACCATTTGACCGGCGCAAATAGCCAAAGCTGCTGACGCGCCGTAAAACCCCACACAAATCAAAATTAGTCAGGAGAATATCAAAAATCAATCATGGGAGTTATGATGATATTGAAATATATCGTTAATAATGCTGATATGTTGAAATATCACTTGTCTTGGGGTGCAGTCTCGTTTGGAGTGCAGTCTTGTTCGGGGTGCAGTCTTGTTCGGGGTGCAGTCTTGTTCGGGGTGCAGTCTTGTTCGGGGTGCAGTCTTGTTGGGGGTGCAGTCCTGTTCGGGGTGCAGTCTTGTTGGGGGTGCAGTCTTGTTGGGGGTGCAGTCTTGTTGGGGGTGCAGTCCTGTTCGGGGTGCAGTCTTGTTGGGGGTGCAGTCTTGTTCTCGTTCGGGGTGCAGTCTTGTTCGGGGTGCAGTCTTGTTGGGGGTGCAGTCTCGTTCGGGGTGCAGTCTTGTTGGGGGTGCAGTCTTGTTGGGGGTGCAGTCTTGTTCGGGGTGCAGTCTTGTTCGGGGTGCAGTCTTGTTCGGGGTGCAGTCTTGTTGGGGGTGCAGTCTCGTTCGGGGTGCAGTCTTGTTGGGGGTGCAGTCTTGTTGGGGGTGCAGTCTTGTTCGGGGTGCAGTCTTGTTGGGGGTGCAGTCCTGTTCGGGGTGCAGTCTTGTTGGGGGTGCAGTCTTGTTCTCGTTCGGGGTGCAGTCTTGTTCGGGGTGCAGTCTTGTTGGGGGTGCAGTCTCGTTCGGGGTGCAGTCTTGTTGGGGGTGCAGTCTTGTTGGGGGTGCAGTCTTGTTCTCGTTCGGGGTGCAGTCTTGTTCGGGGTGCAGTCTCGTTCAGGCTGTTGTCTCGTTTAGGCTGTTGTCACGTTCAGGCTGTTGTCACGTCAGGTGCTGCTCGTAGAGTCAGGTTGCTCCGAAGGCCGTAGCCGATCTGAAATCAAATATTCACGACAGTAAACAAGTCACGAGATTGGTTTACTGGTGAAGGACTTTCCTGATTCTCTTCTGCCGTGAGGTTGGCTTCGCTCCATCTGGGACATTCAGCGGTGCCTTCTTCGCCCTGTTTGCGCGGTTCGTCTGTTTACAGAAATGGTGGATGTTAACCCGGCACATTAGGGAGATGAGCTTCTGCTTTGTGACTGCGTGATGTTCCTCGCAGTCAAACCACTTCCAATCCACGGTGTCGTTGATGCGGCTGGTGATGCAACTCTGGACACTTATGCTAGGTTTAGTGCTAGGCGTACCCTACGCTTCGCGTCGTCATTGCTTCGGCGTAGGGGGCGGTGCGTAAGCGATTTTTGTTCAGTGCTGAGCAACCGAACTTGTGAAGCGTAGAGTAAACATGGCGGATGACGGGAGAGTACGCCGGCTGCAAATTGCCCGATTGGCAGCAATCGTGTCATGCAAACGCAGTGCACCATCGAAAAATGCAATTTTTATCAGCGTTGTCAGCTGAGGAGCCTCGCGCCAGAACCTGTCACGTGCCTGATATATTTTAAAAAACAGACCGAACCAGGGTTTTCACGAGAACCTTGTCGCCGAAATGTGGTAATGGGACCACCAGCAATTTTTTAATTTCAATCGGATGGATGTCCCCTGCCAAATTTGACGAATTGCTGGGGATTGTTGGGCCTTTTCTTACGAAAGAGACAATGTTTTGCACTGACGTTTTCAGTGCCTGCGCGTGAACAAAAGTAAAATCCTGCGGGCTATCGTGGTTGTTCATTTTTGCTGTAATGAAGTGAAGTTCAACTGACAGTGACACCAAGTCAGCTGTTACGAGCCCACCGCCATGTTTATATTTGATTTTCGACTCGAGAACGAAAGCAAAGAAGGCGGTGTACCGCGCGGAGGCTACGCTCCGCTCGAAAAAGTTGAACACGGATCAACTTTAAAAGCTACGCCGGAGAGTTCCGGCGGAGAAAGTCACGTGACCTGGATAGAGCTTTTGATTTGTTGACGTGAAGCTATGACGACGCGAAGCGTAGGGTACGCCTAGCACTAAACCTAGCATTAGAATGTGGGGGGTTTCTCGGAGCAGATCATCAGAAACTATCTGAAAGCAGCCATCCCCATCGTTTCAATGAGTTGTGCAGTCGGGTACACCAGGGACGATTTACTGCTGCGCTCTCTGGCCCGGATGAAGGCGTGGTCACTGGTGTGCTCGCTGGGTTCCACTGTCAACAAGGATTTGCATCTTTCAAAAGACAACTCAACTTTTTTCCTGACTAGGTACCCAGCGACATAGGCAACGGTCATACGCTCCTTGACGGGCAGGGTGGTATCGTTTTCGACCGCTTCCAGCAATTCCTCAAAGACTCCTGAAAAGTCCCAGCCATCCAGGTAAAACTCGGAGTTCTCGTGCTCGACCGCAGCGCCCGCGTCGTGCTGGTTGTCAAGCTCGGCAACGTCTCCGCAGCTGTTTACTGAAGGCACCGAGGGCCCAGCAGCGTCTTTGCTCCTATCCCTAGGCGTAAGGAAAGACTTCAGATCAGTCAACAGGATGTCGGCATCGTCTTTGCAGTTTGATCCCCTGGCTGGGACTCTCATCATCCCGTTGATGATGCAAGTCTTTAATGCAGAACCAAACTGCAAACAAGTAGGATTGGTGTTATTCTGACCATGCTGACGGATGACACAGAACAGGTTCTCCAATACATCCTGGTTGAGTCGCCGTATCTGCAACAACGGAACTCCGTACTTCTCCCGAAGCAATTTCCCGACGTGTGTTGCTCCATGGATTGTCGTAAGCCAACCATTCTGAAAAGGATAACGTCTGACTCCCGGTTTTCCTGTCAGTGAACTTCCAGCTGTCGTTACGCTAAGCAACCTTATGTATGGTAGGGGCGGACAAAGCGACACGATGGTACTTCTTCAATACCGCTCTCCTCCTTGTCCCGTTGAAGCTGTCAAAGAGGCAATCTCCATCTCGTAGAAACTCACACGTGTCCTCTGCAGAAGCTGGAAGCTCATGTGGCAACAACGCACTAATCCCAGCCGCAACCGAAGAACTGATGACTTACGCCGCCAGATTAACCCGCATCTTCTGCTGAGAAGTGGGGTTTATATGAGCTTCCGACAGCTAGGGCACCATCTGGTAGATCCTTGGGGAATCTGTTTTGAACAAAGCCTCGACATGTTCCCAGCGCGCCTCTTTCTGAACGGGAAGATCACACCGGCTCGGATCAGACGACTCGGGAGCGGCTGGAGTCCAAACGATGTCGTACTTCATAAAAGCATTCCTATGATTCTTTAGCTAGTGGGACGGATCATAGAGGACAGCGATGTCATCATTATTAATCCGGAAAATTTTCCCGTACTGCGGCAGCTCGACTGTAGAGAGGCGAGTGGCTACAAGAGAGTCAAGTGCGGCCACGTTTTATTTTATTTTAGTTTTCTCTAAAGAAACTACAACATAGTTTGTCGAGATTTTATAGCAAAAAATGTACAATCAGAGATCACAGTCAGCTTATGACAATCAGTCAAATAACACTGTCAATATCTATAATTCCATGTCAATATAAAATAAATAATAACAAATAAATATGATATAATATTTAGTCAAAGGTTGCAAACTACACACCCCAATACTCGCTGAGGGAATAGAATTGCATGTCTTGTAGATAAGAACGGAACTTGTTCGTAAATATTGAGATACTCTCATTGTCTGTCCTTATGTTTCTCGGAGATTTATTAAACAAAAGCAGGCACATGCTGTGTACCTGCTTTTGGGTCATCGTCAGATTGTTATGTTTTGCATGTATCATATTAGCTTGTCTTGTTTCATGGTCATGCACCTCAGCATTTATTTTGAATTTATTCTTGTTCTCGTGCACATATCGTACACAGGCAAAAATATAAAGAGATGGCAGAGGTACAATACCTAAATTTTTAAAAATTGGACGAGCACTTTTTCTACTTTTTGTTTTAGTCATAATTCTTAGAGCCCTTTTTTGTATAATAAAGGTACTTTTAGCCGATACTGCATTGCCCCAAAATATGATGCCAAAAGTAAGTATTGAGATAAAGTATGCAAAATATACCATCAAAACGGTTTTGAGGTCCGCTATCCTAGCCATTTTCCTAAGTGCGTAGCATGCTTGTGATAATTTTTTATTAATATATTCAATGTGTAGATTCCATTTTAGTTGTGAGTCAATTATTGTTCCTAAGAATTTTGTATGGTTATGAATATCTAACTCAATATTTATTGGTAAATTGGCCCTCTCTTTTCTAACTTGAAAATTAACGCAGATTGATTTGGCCACATTGAGAACTGGTTTATTATAATAGAACCACTCGTTTAGCTTACGTATAGCATCATTTACATTTTTTTCCAGTTCAAGAGAAAAATGCGTACCATCAAAATTAATCAGTGAAAATACAGATCCATTATTTTACAATAAAAAGGTGAAACTCCTAAAGAAGAAAATTAGAAAAATGCATAATATGGAAAAAAGAAATCCTGGAACTATAACCAGAAAAAGAATAATTAAGATGAGAAAAGATTTAGAAAGAACAAAGGCAGAAGCAAAGGAACGATTTTTGAAAGGTATTTTTGATGAGAGGGACAAGCAAGGGAGTTGGAACAGGATGTATAGATATATAGGACAGCAAAAAGGAAATGGTAGGTCTATACCAACACTAAAGGATAAATTAGGAAATGAGTGGGATACGGACATAGGAAAAGTTAATGCTTTAAACAGGCAATATGCAGAGGTGTTT
Source organism: Nemurella pictetii (assembly GCA_921293315.2). Classification (NCBI taxonomy): domain Eukaryota; kingdom Metazoa; phylum Arthropoda; class Insecta; order Plecoptera; family Nemouridae; genus Nemurella; species Nemurella pictetii. Next base: position 4,755,094 of record OV121116.1, on the reverse strand, counting down.
AGAGAAAGTGGTGTAGACGGATATGCATTTCAGGGAGCAATTGGTAAAGGAGAAGAGGTATTTATTACGAGAAGGGATGTAATACAAATAATTAAAAAACTTAAAAATGGTAAATCCCCGGGACAGGATGGTATTGCCAATGAACTCATAAAAATTGCTGGAAGAAATATTTTGCCATACCTAACGGACCTCTTCAATTTATCTATCAGTTTGGGCAAAATACCGTCGGAATGGAAAAAAGGAATTGTTATACCGATTTTTAAAGGTGGAGAAAAAAGTATGGCATCTAATTACAGACCAATAAGCTTGACTTCTTCGATATGTAAGGTTATGGAGAGAGTAATGGATGTTAAGATTAAATGTATTCTTGAGGAAAAAGGGAGATTATCCGACGCTCAGCATGGTTTTAGAAAAGAGTTTTCTTGTATTACACAATTGTTAGGATTCGAGTCGGAATTATCCGAGGTTTAAGATAAGGGTGGAAGAGTAGATGCTGTGTTTTTAGATTTCGAAAAGGCATTTGATAAAGTTGACCATGAGATGCTCATGAGTAAGGTGTGGGAAAAATTGGGCAACATACAAATAATTAATTGGATAGGCGACTTTCTTAAAAATAGGATGCAAAGTGTCAAAATTGGTAAAGTAATGTCAGACAGTGTGAAAGTAACATCGGGTGTGCCGCAAGGGAGTGTTTTGGGACCATTGCTATTTGATATATATATAGATGATTTAAGTAAGATAGTGTCATCAAAAATTAGGTTGTTTGCTGATGACAGCGTAGTTTACAGGGAAATAAAGAGCATGAAGGATGTGGAGGTACTACAAGGGGATATAGATGATATTAGTGCATGGGTTAGGAGAAATGGAAGGGGACTGAATGTAGGAAAGTGTAAAGTAGTCAATTTTGGTAGAGGAGCAAAAGGAATTGAAAGAGTTTATCACGCTTTTGATAAAAATCTGGAAGTTGTAAGCTTTTATAAGTATTTGGGAGTGATTTTTAGCAATGACTTAGGATGGAAAAGACAGTTTGAGAGCGTATCCAGAAAAGGGATAAATACGTTGAATTTTGTAATGAGACAACTGAAAGGGATGAGTAAAGAGGTGAAGGAGAAAGCGTATATGGCGTTGGTAAGACCGACGGTTGAGTATGGAGCCTCGATTTGGGACCCTTACAGGAAGGAGGAAATCAAGGAAGTTGAGAAGGTGCAGCGGTTGGCTGCGAGAAGAGTAACTGGAAGAATGAAAAGAATGAAAATAGACAATATCAAAGGAAGAATGAAAAAAGTACTGGAAAGACCATCGGAAATTGTAAACGAACTGGGTTGGAAAACTTTAGAAAGTAGGAGAAGACAAGAAAGAATTTTTAATTTCTTCCGAGTAATGAAAGGAAGTGGAGGATGGAAGGAATTGAAAGCGAAGATAATAATGAATAATACAGAACACAGCAGCAGGAGAGACCATGGAAGAAAGATAGTTTTAAAATTTAGAAGCAAGGATGTAGGGAAATTTTCATATATTAATAGAACAAGTATAGAATGGAATGGATTAGATAGAAGGGTGTTTGAAGGAGGCGATGACGATGTGAAGAAGTTTAAGCAAAATTTTGAAGAAGAAAGAAAAATAAAATAAAAAATAATAATAAAAATATAGTAATTCTACCACCTGTAAAATTTACAATTTGTAGAAATGAAATAAATAAATAAAATAAAATAAATAAATAAATAAATTATGTTTCCTCCTTTTACTATTGCGCTCGTATCATCCGCAAACATGACAATATTTCCCCTCGGGAAGCATTGGGGAAGGTCATTTACATAAAATGTAGATAATAAAGGCCCTAAAATCGAGCCCTGTGGCACCCCTATCTGCATCACTTTTGGAGTTGACTTGCATGACGTGAGATTATTAAGAGTTTCCACTACCTTAGTTCTATTTTTTTAGGTAATCCTTAATCCAGTGCAAACAGTTTCCTCTTATTCCGCAGTACTCTAATTTACTAAGTAGGATATCATGGTCCACACAGTCGAAGGCCTTTAATAGATCACAGAAAATTCCAGACACTTTGATTTTATCATCTAGAGCACCACAGATTTCGGAGATTAGTTTATAAGTTGCCATTGCTGTTGATTTATGTTTACGGAAGCCAAATTGCATATTTGAGAGTATATTGAATTTTTCGGCAAAAGATATAATTTTATCAGCCATAATTTTTTCAAATACTTTAGAGAAAGAAGATAACAGAGAAATAGGCTTATAGTTAGATAATTCAGTCTTATCTCCCAACTTATGTATCGGAATGATCTTCGCTTCCTTCATTTTCAAGGGGAATACCCCTTCCTCTATTGAACAATTGAAGATATCGGCCAAGGGTGCATTAATAAATTCAGAGCACTCTTTAATAACACGCTAGGGATCCCATCTAAGCCATAGGAGTGTTTGCTTTTGATTTTATGAATTGCACTTGCCACTTGCTCTTTGGTAACTGGTTGAAGATATATAGAATTAGGTATTCTTTTGGCCCCCGACTTGAGAAAATTTAAGGAGTCGTTTCTGGTAGAGATGTAATTTTTTACAAGTTTAATGGGTATCTCATTAAAGTAAGAATTGAATAATTCATTTACTTCTTGTTGTGAGGAAGTCAAAGTATTATTCTCCTTCCGGATTTCTATGTTCTCACGCCTGACTCCATCCTCTTTCCCAGTTTCTCTTTTTATGATCTTCCATGCTGATTTAATGACATTTTTCGATTTTTACAATCTCCACATAAATCTGTTTCCTTTTTGCTAATTTAATAACTTTAATAAGTACCTTCTTGTATTTCTTGTATAAGTCTAGATCCTCCTCCTTCCCCGTTGCCCTATACTCTTGTAACAATTCTCTTTTTGTCTTCGCCGATATCCTGATTCCCTGTGTAATCCATGCATTCCCTTTTAGATTTGGCCTAGCTCTGTACTTTCTCATCGGGAAAGCGGTGTCAAAGTTAGTTAGGATTCTATTGTGGATGGCATTATATTTCCCATCTGTAGTCATGTTTTCTGCCACTTCCTTGAATGTTTCTTTACTCAGTAAAAACTTAAAGTACTGCACGTTAGCTTTGGTAAAACTCCTGCCTACCGTTGTTTCATCAACCTGCCTAGTCTCTGTTATGTTCTTCTACTATCAACAAATACTCGTCATTTTATTCAATTCACTTGTTTATTTAGTTAGTTATCAGGTTTTGTACACATCGTCAAAAACAAAAAAAAAATTGTCTCAAATAATTCATAAATTGAAAAATAATTTTTCGGCATCTTTGATTTCCCGGACACAAATGTATCAAGCTATTTCGAGTAAGCTGTAACATTTTCAAATAAATTGGCCCAGTCAGTTCTGAGATACACGTACCCCTAAAGTGAAAATGTCGAACTGCGATAATCGCCACCAAAGATTTCAGTTTTTTTTTGCACTTTATGCGATTCCAGCACCGTAAGCTGGGTCATCTTCGTCGTTTTCTTCCTCCTCAAGCCACTCTCGGCATTTCTTCTTTTCTTTCTTGCTTTTCTTTCGAATTCCGAAATCGATTTGTCCGACGAGCGCATGCGTTCATTGTCTGCGGATCTCATTGCACGATACATGTGATGTCCCGGATTCATATTGCTGCTTGATTACGTTGCACTGACCAACATTTCCATCGTTGAAAGCTATGACGGCATCTTGGACTCCGAGTTTAGGGCGGTCATTGCGACAAAGACGTTCTTCGGTATCCGCGTCCACACAACGTTGTTGAAACTTTCATTGGCGTTTTGCGTCCCCCCATGCAAACACCGCTCGAGAAGTTCGTTGTTTGACAAGTCACGGTAGATGGGCTTGATGGCTTCCATCACAGCTACTGGAAGCGAGTTCTTGTGCACGTACGTAATTCCGGCAGCCTTTGCTTTGTGATGACCACACCAAGGTTTCGCCGCATCTTCGCACAGTCCGTGTTGTGGTGCAGCATCAGTAGATAGTTTATGAAAGTACGCTGCCCAGATTGCTCTTCGCATCTTGCCAATGTCAGTCGTGTTGTCACGAATTGCCTTACCGTAGTACTTTTGCAGTGTATCTAATGCAGCTTTTGTCAACCTGTTCTTTCCTGACAACGCCTTACCGTCAGAAAGTTTCTCTCCTTTTTTGGCGTTCGCAGTCGAAGCATACGTGCACCCATCCTCTTCTGAACGTGTCCAAGACATTCTAATTTGGTCAGCTCTACTCCTGGACCGTACGCCTGCATCGCAACTACGCAGTTGAACGCCTTCGTATCGCCGTCCCCCAAATATTTTGTGTATCGGACACCACGTGTTTCGACAGATCGCTCGAAGATCTCGCAGGCTCCGGCCACCTCCATACCCCCACTTGATCCCTTGAAGTTGGCTTGACAGCTGCTTTCTTCATGTTCATTTTCAAATCTTCCTGCGCATCGACAGTGTTTTGTTAGAACAGACACATCTATCACCTTTCCCGTGTCAACACTCGTTGCAGCCATGATTCCATTCTTCGAGTTGTGACCTCGACGTTGCCACGAGCCATCGAAAGCCGCTGCAATGTCAGTGCTGCCATCATTTTCTACGACTGCTTCTTCAACAGCTGCTTTCATTGAAGAAATACTAACTTCTTCGACGGCCTCAGCCAGGAACGAATTATATTTGCAGAACTTTGCAACGGGCCGTGGCAAGTTCATGATAGCACAGAGAGTAGCACCAGCGGTTTGTCCCTTGCCTATCGTTCGAAGTCCATAAACGTATCGCATGTTGACGTCGTAGCGAACACTTTGGCCACCCAAAGTAGGAAATCTCTGTTTTTTCCGATGAATCGAAAGAAACCGAGGCTGAACAAGATTCACAAATCATTTTCAAGCTAGTTGCAAGGCCTCTTCTGCTGCACGGTATCACGACGATGCATTTATCCCCACGGCATTTGCGGCACACGACAAAACTACGCAGAGCAGCTGATAAAAGTGTCAAGTCAATTATTTCGTTTCCACCCTCGTCTGCTTCTTCGCACTCGACAACCTTTTCGAAAGTGTGGGCAAGTTTCTTTCTCGAAGCACTGGGTAGAGAAGGAGTTCCGATCGTCTCGGTATTGCCTTGTGGCTGCTGTTAGTCCGCTATCCCTACTTCTGGAACTGCAAAGTCTTCTGCACTCTCTCCACTTCACAAACATCTTTAGATGATCGAGTACACTTCCTTTTCTTGAAAGCTTTATGATATCGTGGCATGTTGAAAGAAACATTTGAGGAACAGACTACGTCCTGATTCAAAACATTAATCTAGGGCCACAGCCTTCTAGGTTCCGGGCTCCGTACAGAAACGGATGCAGCAAGACACCACCAGAGTCAAAACAAAATTTAAGAGAGGGAAATTCAAAAGTTGCCAGAAGTTACAAGCGATTGAAAATGACGGTATTTCACGAAATTTGGAAGAAAAAAATGGCTTTTGAGTAGGAGCAAGCTACACATTGATGGACTACAATAATTTCTGTTCGTTAACTATTCTTCTTACATAGTTGGTATTAATAATTATAAGATATCAATCAATTAAAATTCCAAAAAAAATCGAAATATGAAAAATATGGAATTTCTAGGGTCCGGGTCCCCTTAAGAAAGGTCCAAACGTCATGAAAAACTTAATTTCCATATTGAATCTCAAGTATTCCAAAGTGCCGTGTGAAGTTATTCGCACTTTTGTTCGTATCCGCACATTCATTCGCATCAAATATTTTAACAATCAACTAATAACTGATGCCCAAGAAAAATCAAGAAAGAGGACAATCGCTGTATTGCAGCTGTCAGAGGCCACTGACGAAGAAAGAAAATCTGCGAAGAAAATGAGGAGAATTGTGCTAAAACTGCAACCTACCTACGTACTCTACTAGTTGCCTACTCATAATGCTCATTTATCATAATATATGTGGCATCTTAATGAATAATATAAGATAATATGAGACAAATCTTCCAAATGTGACTGAGCTATAATCTGTGATTGTTATTCTTTCATTTGGCTTAAGTTACCTTCATTTGTATGTCTTTTATAAAGCGTGTAATGACATAAATAATCCTAATTTGGCCAAATATAATATAATATATGTGATTCCAATTAATTTGGCTGTTTCCACAATTAGTGAGGCCTTTTAAAGTTTGTAATTATTGTCAGTAAATTGACAAAGTGATATTTGTGACTGCAATAAATCTGATATACCAAAAGTTATGAAACGTATTTTGTGTTAATTTTCAATAATATGCATCTTCCTGGCTAGATTGCTTTTATATCTTTCAATTATCAAGTGAAGTAAAAATCGTTAAATGCGATAATAATATAATGATTCTCTTCATAATACCTATTAATAATACATTTTCATTTCTCCCAAAAAAAATAAACACAGTATTATGTATTAATTAACACAGTAGTAATCTTGTCTGATGGAATCTTCGTGCTTTCACAGTTCATATTAACATTTGAAGTGATAATATTGTAATTTTGCCACTTGCTTTTGAAGAGAAGATAATATTTTTTTCGTAATTCAATCGATCTGGCATAATCACGTTTGTGAAGATTCAATACAGGTAACATTTTACTTGAAGCCAAGTTAGTACAGGTAAGTTCTACCCGTGTTATAGCCTACTGCTTGTAAATCCCGCGGCTTTGGGTTGCCAGTCGACGTCACAGCTCGCTAGCCAATGGGAGCAATATCACCGGATGAGACTACCTCCTAAACTTTCCACATACCTTGGACACTGACTCATCGCGGCGCGAAAGGGGGGGCGGAATAGCGACTAATGGAATAACGACTAATACATCTTGCAACGCTGTGCGGGGCGTTCCTGGACTAACGTCTAACATTTTTTAGTCGTTATTCCGGTGGAATAGCGACTAATTTCTGTTAGTCGCTATTCCGGTGGATTAACGTCTAACAAATTTTTGTCATAATTTCACTCGATTAAAATAATAATGTTAGACGTTAGTCCAGTGGACTAACGTCTAATAATTTTTAGTCGCTATTCCGGTTTGAAAAAAGGGGAGGGGCTGCTGAATTAAACACGAATTAAAATAAAAAATGTATAAAATTTCTAGTGGAACAAGAACTAATTTTCGTTAGTCTTAAATCCAGTGGACTAACGACTAAAGAACTTTAGACACTGTTCCAGTTGCAATTTTAATTTGAAGGCTGGATTAGCGACTAATATCTGTTAGACGTTGTTCCTGTGGAACAAGGACTAATTTTCTTTAGACTTAAATCCAGTGGAGTAACGACTGGCAAACATGCCACCTCCCCCCTCCCCACCCCACCACCAAAAGGCATGGGGGCGTTTGGCGACGATTGTTACCATTCCAACAAAGCCATCGGTGTCCTCGAGCCATGATCTTAGCTGTGGCCACCAAGGCATGGGGGCGTTTGGCGACGATTGTTACCATTCCAACAAAGCCATCGGTGTCCTAGAGCCATGGTCTTAGTTTGGCGACCACTGTAACCGTCCCATATTAAATCTCTCTGTCAATCATGGATGATTTGGAAGTGGGTTTACTTCTTGGGCCATTGGTTCCTCATGCCTTTTGCGCTATCTGGGCATATCTGAAAAGGACACATGAACGTCGGAAACTTAAAAAATCCGTGAATAACGTTAGCATTTTATGACAGCGTCATCGGTAACTTCCTGTGGTTCACGTCCCCACTCCTAATATGACAAACGCGTTTCTTATTGTCTGGAAATAACACCTAATCGTGTAACGCCTAACGAAGAATGTCATCTTTTTCGACGGTCAACCGCGGTCGAGCAACCCTTTCCGGGCAAGCCACCACTTGCTACCTGATTCCTGCCGAATGAGATGCGAAACGTCGATTCTCTAACTGCGTGCTAATTTTACCCACGCAACACTGTGCCCGCAGTGTCTGCCGGCGATACCAACACGTCTAATGGCGATAATCGCAATTAAATCGTTCTGTTGGCAATAAATGCGTTTCAATGCGTTGTAGAGTGTTTCGTCGACCGAGGGCAACCCTAGCGTGATTGCCGGCGATACCAACACGACCGGCAATCTTCGATTCCATTTTTTCAAGACGTTTCGGAAACTATGCTGCTTGCTTCATTTTATTATTATCCTACACACACTTTGAAATAAATAAAAATTGCACAACACGGAATTTAGATGGAAAAATACCAAGAAGTATGCAAAAATTTCACATCTCAATAGACAGGAATCAGGTAGCAAGTGGTGGCTTGCTCGGACCGCGGTTGACCGTCGAAAAAGGTGGCATTCTTCGTCAGGCGAAACACGATTAGGTGTTATTTCCAGACAATGAGAAACGCGCTTGTCAATTAGGCCCTCATACACACGGCCATGATTCAGCTGATCTTGTTAATCTCCTTGTCAACGACAAAATCCCAGGCCGAGGCACTTAATAAGTGGTTTTCTTGTACTCTACCCTACCCGGCTCAGGTGTGAGTAGGTAGCCACAAATTTGAATGCATTGCAACTCCAGCTTAATATTTATATGATTTAGCGTCGTTCCTGGCCACCCCCTAGCCACCCCCTAGCGTCGTTCCTGGCCACCCCCTAGCCACCACCTAGCCACCCCCTAGCGTCGTTCCTGGCCACCCCCTAGCCACCACCTAGCCACCCCCTAGCGTCGTTCCTGGCCACCCCCTAGGCACCACCTAGCCACCCCCTAGCCACCACCTAGCGTCATTCCTGGCCGTCTTTACATTTACTCTGCGCACCCATAATATATGACCAAATAATTTTCTTTTCTCCGATTTTGAACTCATTAGGAACAAAAATATCTGCAGACGTTTGCGTTGCCATTGGCATATGAATTTCCACCAAGCTGTGACCAAATATTGGAACTACCTAAATTGAAATCTAAAATCTCCATACGAGCGTGTATGAAAATAAATTCTGTATTGCAATCTTAATCTTAAATATATCTCCTATTCTCCACATTTTTAGTTTTGAACTTGGTATGAGGAAGTAAAGTACCTGCTAAGATATGAGTGCATGTCCGCTTGAAGCCTCTGACCTCAGCTCTGACCAGGTATATAAGGGATGGGGTGGAACTGTCTTATCTCTAGTCTACCTGTAACTATGGAGATCAAAGGATCACGCAAAAATTCAGTGAACTACCACAACGGAGATGGTTTTTTTATATCGCAGTAATAGACTGGTAGGAGACATTTGTTATGTGAAGTGTGTTGAAAAAACTTGCAAAGGCAATGGGAAGATTTATGTTACACAGCCGGCAAATTTGCGATTAGTTCAATTCACAAGTGATCATAACCATGAACCTTCAATGAACGAATTGAGAAAGAAAGAGATTTTATCAACTCTAAAAAATAAGGCGACCAGCGAAAACATGAAGCTGAGACAGCTGTTCGACACGGAGTGCGAAAGGTAAGCAATGTAGTGTTTATATTTATATTCCAATGTTGGTGCATGTCCGCGATGGCTTCTGCATATTGCGCTCAAACTGTGTGATATTTAAATATTTGATCAAATCACTTTGTATTGCTAGCCTCTCTTTAGTTTTTGGTCTGACTATTTCGGTGTTAATAAAAATCGAGTCTTGGTTTCTTAATAGAGTATATTCTGTTTTCTTTTAGGCATCCTGGTGGAGACCTCGTCACTTTCGCTGAAGTTGAGTCGACTTTGTACAAAAGGCGGCGTACGTTAGTGCCAAAGATCCCGAGCAGCCTTGCGTCCTTTGGGGAGATGATTTGCTCCAACGAGAACATCATGAACGTGTACGGAACAATCACGAGCCGCAGAAGGCCAGATTTTTTTTTCGCGGTACACTCGAAAGCCCGGGAAGCACCACAGCAGTATTCGCGATCGACGAAATGTGTCGTCTACTGAACAAGGCCAAGCGCGTCGCCGTGGACGGAACGTTTAAAGTTGTCCCTCGCCATCCAAAGATTCACCAGCTCGAAACGATTCACGCGACTATAGGACGTCACGTAAGTAATTTTCACAGTCGCAGTATTAATTCGATTCAGAATGCAGGTACTAGAGCAAATTGTGGCAATTGAAAGAAATTGATTTCAGTTTAATATCCAATTTTCAATTCATAAAAGCATTTCAATTTCCATACTATTTACTCAGCTGTCTATACTCTGTTGTAAGGCAAGAATGATCTAAAACCAAAATAACTCTAGCTCTGGCAAATATATATTTAATTGTTAAATACAGTCACATAGAATAGGATTTACCGTTTTATTTTATTTTATTTTATTTTATTTTTTATAATAGGTTATTGTGTTTTGATAAGTTTTGTACTTTGTTAGACATTTCCAGTTATTTTCGCCTTGATGGAAAAAAAGGACCAAGAGTCATACCGGATTCTCTTCGAGTATGTTAAGTCCCACCTGGCTCGGCGCATGGCTCCTACGACTTTCATGTGTGACTACGAAAAGGGGCTTATGAATGCCCTAAAAGACGTTTTCCCTAATAGTGATGTCACCGGATGTTGGTTTCACATGGCGAAGGTACGGACACGTGTATTATATGCTGAGAATAATTTTAATATTAAAATGTCAGTACTCGGGTTGGGTACCCAACCGGAGGACCGGGGTTCGATTCTACAATCCTACGTTGTGCCGGACATTTTTGTTTTGAATTTACAACAATTTTGGTTTTTATTCTGATTTTAGGCATTGTGGGCACGTTGCCAACGCTTGGGGCTGCGAAGAGAACCGTAAGAATGGCTATGGTGCTGCCACTGCTCCCCGTAGACTCCATCTTGCCGGGGTACATCGAGATCCGAAAATACGTCGAGGAGTCCAACCTCGTAAACGAGCTTTTGCAGTTCATCACTTACGAGTTACGTTCGCGTCACCTGGATCGAGGGAGTCGGCGCAGAAACCATCTCCGTCTTCGGCCAACAGCACCGCACAAACAATTGTGTGGAATCATTCCACAGAACACTGTTGGAACGCATCGGCCAGCTTCATCCCAGTTTCTGGAAGTTTCTAGGTATGCAACACCGTTTTTATATTGCAATGAAATAATGGTTATAGGAAGGTCTCCGATTTGTTCGTTGGAGCATATTTTAGTGTCAAGAATTCCAATCAACGTATAAGTGTAACATTCCGTTCTAATTTTCAATTTAAAACTCTGTGGCATTTACTCGGCCACAGATTTTTTTGGTTGATTTCCGTTGTTTCATAATCGATCGTAACTGCCTTTGCCGAAAACTCAGAAATGTAGAACCCGAAACCAAGCCAATTGGCTTGGTTAACCCTATAGGCGATAGTGTAGGTGGTGTTCTTATGCTAAGTGTACGTGTGTTTCCAGAAAGACTACTTCACGTGGCCAGCGTCGAGCGGCGTGAGGCCATGCAGATGAGACAGGGAAAGGAGATTCGGCGACCAGTGAAGAAAAGAAACCTTGGAAACAGCGCGAAGATCGTGGCTGCGACACGGTCACTGGAAGCCGGCCGCTCCACGATCAGGGAGTTTCTTGAACAGGCATCGTACGCCATTGGTGGGAAGAGGGGCCACTTCCACCAGATCGCGACGTTAATTCAAGAAGGCGATGAAGATGTAGCCGACGTCCCAGTGCGCGCTGCGGCAGTCGACCCCCCCGCTGCTGGAGATTCGAGGTGCATTATTTGTGATTCAAATAGGCGAACGCAACTGTCGTTGCCTTGCCGGCATCTACTATGTTGTCTTGAGTGTACAAACACAAACATTAGAATCGGCCAGAACCGGTGTGTTATGTGCAGAGAGCCAGTGGTCGAGTACATGCATGTATTTATGTAAAATAATTATGTTAATATGTACAGCTATTTTGATGTTATTTTACAATTCGTTTCTTGAAATATGACTACATTTTTTGACTGTATTGTAAAAAATATTTAAATTTCGATAACAATATTAATTTTTCTCTACTTAAAAATGTCTCACACTGTTTTTATTGTCCCGTTGTATGAGTATATTCCATTAACAATGCAGGAGCTGGTTTCATTTTTTGTGCCGTAAATTCAAAAACATCATCAAAAAATTACCATCAACTAACTCGTAGAGGTTCTTGAAAAATAAGTACAAATTTTTTTATTTGCTATTGACAATTTTACAAGCATTTTTATCCAAGAGCTTTTAAATATTGTAAAATCATTGATATTTGATGCTTTCTATTTCAAACTTATAGGATCTTTGGCCTACGCTCTGAATACGAGCCGAGTTAAGTTACGTAGAATTCCTTTGCTTCGCTTGCCATCTTCAGCACAATATACTATGCTGACGTTTTGGGAGATCGCTGCCCAGCATCATCGCTATGCTGATAGATCGCTGCCCAGCATCATCGCTATGCTGATAGATCGCTGCCCAGCATCATCGCTATGCTGATAGATCGCTGCCCAGCATCATCGCTATGCTGATAGATCGCTGCCCAGCATCATCGCTATGCTGATAGATCGCTGCCCAGCATCATCGCTATGCTGATAGCCTGATAGATCGCTGCCCAGCATCATCGCTATGCTGATAGCCTGATAGATCGCTGCCCCCAGAGGCAAGAGCCTCGAATAATAAGGAAGAAGGAGAACGGTAACTAGGAGAGCGGTTTCGGGGCGAGAGGATCGTTGGGGGTAGCCGATTGGAAATAGAGAGGTTATCAGATTTTAAAATAAAGATTTATTAAATAATTAAAGAGAACTTACAAAGAAGAAAGAAGCTGGGGACCAATGTATCCCGGGGAACCAGTGTATCCCGATGAGAGTGGGAACCAGTGTATCCCATCTTTAAAATCTCTTTGGAAGAAACGTATCCAAAGAGAAGTTCTCTGATTTTACTTTGGCAGAAGCTCCTCTATTAATACTAAAAATGCCCTAACCTATTGGATGTTAAAATCAATACAGTGGTGGGGGTAATAAATAGCAGATGTGACTTTTGACAAATGAGGGCGAAGACTTTCAGATATGCAGTATACAAAATGGGGGTGGCTTTTGCCCTAAGACGTGAAACATGATATTTGTGTGAAGAAAAGAGGGGATGCTTAAAGAATGCTTCATTACACCACCCCTCACCACAAAAATATTCGAGGAAACCGAATGGCTTTGTTGGAATGGTAACAATCGTCGCCAAACGCCCCCATGCCTTGGTGGCCACAGCTAAGACCATGGCTCGAGGAAACCGATGGCTTTGTTGGGATGGTAACAATCGTCGCCAAACGCCCCCATGCCTTGTTGGCCACAGCTAAGACCATGGCTCGAGGAAACCGATGGCTTTGTTGGGATGGTAACAATCGTCGCCAAACGCCCCCATGCCTTGTTGGCCACAGCTAAGACCATGCACTCTCATTTCTATTCGCTTAAACATGAGTGAATTCAGCTCAGAAATGAGCCATAACTTCGACCAGAATACGTCGTACTTGATTCACTCACACCCGAGATACACGTTCGCTCGAGAATCACGAGTGAAGCTACGGCTCGCCCACTTCACTCACGGCAGCTGGGTCACTAAATATCCAAACGAGCGTTGTGCACTCCGAATTTAAACTGGATTATTGATGAGCGTAACGAGCGTAGCGAGTGAAGCGAAATCTTCAATTACACTTTACTGCTAAAAAATTCCGGAATGATTTTTTTTTTTTTTTTTTTTTTTTTTTTTTTTTTTTTTTTTGTGTGTTTGTTCGCGCTCTACAGGCCAAACGCCAAAACGGATTTTGATGAAAATTTATGTGGACCTTCGTTTTCTCTGAACTTAGATCTGCCACGTTTTTGAAGCAAATCGGACGAGTAAATTTTATGTTATTAAGTTTTTACGAAATTTTTCAGTTTTTCCAAAACACGTTTTCCACTCTAGAGGCCAGGAATCTCCATATAATTTGACGAAACTTTCCAGATATGTTGGCACCCACGGTTTAATGTTTGTGTACAAATTTCATTGTTGTATGTTTAGCGCTTTTCTTGGAAATGGCGCTTTTATGACGCTTTTTTAGCGATTTTGCAGTTTTTTCCAACTAAATCAACTTTATCTTCAACCAATTTTGACAAAATTTACTGTGTGCATTATAAATCGTAAAAGGAAGATACTGTGTTAATTTCAAGCAAATCAATTGAATAGTTTTTCTTTAAATCGTTTTTTAAGTTTTGAAATTGAGTTTGTCATTGCGAAAGCTGCTAAATTAACGCCGGACATTCTAAATTGATCTTTAAAGCCTCTAGGCTATGCGCACGCGCAATATAATCGCGTTGTGGGTGAACGTAAGTATTACGCTCATCCACAACACGATTATATGAGTGTTCGCATAGCCTAGTAGTAGGGGGTGATTAGAGGAACCGTTTGACACCTCATTTGGCCATGGGGGATGAAGGGTTCACAAGATATGGGCACTCTGGGGGGCTTCTGGGGCTGCTCGCCACACATCGTAAGACTGCTCATAATCCAAAAGAGAGCGGTAAGGGCATGGTAGGTGCGTCTGGAAGAACATCATGAAAGCAGTTCTTTAAGAAACTACAAATTATGACAGTGCCTTGCCTCTATATATATAGCCTCATAATGTTCACAAGAAATAACATCGAAGCCCATGTCACAAATGCGCAGATTCACGAGCACAACACCCGCCAGAAAAAAAATATTGCCGTTCAAGCGCATAATCTGGCTCTGTACAGTCAAAGCCCTAGATACGCTGGAGCTGCACTTTTTAACAAGCTTCCAATACAGATTAGAAGCGAAAAAAATGACTTAGCGTTTAAGCATAATTTAAAACAGTTTTTAATAAAAAATCCTTTTTACTCATACAGCTGAGTATTTTAGCACAAATTTGTAACCAATGCTCCATTTAACTGACCTGTTCAACAACATGTATTGTGTTATACTGAATAAATGAATTTATTATTATTATTATTATTATTATTATTATTATTATTATTATTATTGTAATGGACTTGTTGGACGTGAAGGTTTGAATCATGTTAATTTAATTTGTGAATTAGTTGGATTGAAACGATTTATTGGTATGAACGGATTTGTGGAGATGAGTTGAGGTAGATGTAGCGTCGTCGAGCTCCTGGTTGCAACTGACTTTTGTTTCCCTCGACACAAGGGTGCATACATTGTTTATAATAAGATTCGTGGAGTAGCAGAGATATACAATTTAGAATGTTGACATAATATGGTTGATACAAGAAGGGTATGGTTTATATAAACTAAAGCATCATAATAATATTGGGAATAGACTGTTATGAAAATTAGAGTGCACTTGAAAGGGAGGATGTTTATAACCAGTAAGGGTTGATATTGAACGGTCTGTTTCGGGTGGATGCAGATGTGTACATTACACCTTCCCCCTTAGAATGAAGTACATGAATTTTTGTCTTTTCATAATGCTAGTTAAAATCCAAGGTATGCTGGTGATTTGAATTATTATTTTATTTCACTCTGCATAACCAAGGTATACAATGGTTTTTTATAGAATTATGATTGAAAATAACTAATATTAGCAATAAAATACACTTGTTGAATAGAGTAAGTGTTTGGAATTAGAGTTAAAATAGTATGAAGGTATGCTAAACACATTACAAGAGACAAGATTCATTGTAGGATTTAGTTTTATAAAAGATACATCATTCAATGCTTATGTTCTTATTACAATCTTAGTATAAGAGTACATTCTTACTTTCTACATGAGAAAAGAGACAAGATTCATTGTAGGATTTAGATTTATAAAAGATACATCATTCAATGCTTATGTTCTTATTACAATCTTAGTATAAGAGTACATTCTTACTTTCTACATGTAAGTAGCATAATAATTTGTTATCACACATAATTTCTTTTCAAATAAAATCTTAAGCGAGTTACGCTAAGGTTATTATTATCATCGACCTTTAGAAATAAGAATGAGTATTTAATATTATCAAATTTAATTAATTACGTTTATTAATATTTTTCGTTAAACGTTTATGAATGAATGAAACATTTGTTTATGCTAAACGATCTCTGATTTGTGCGTGTTGTCTCTGGCTTCTACGTGTAGGCACATTTGAAGTAGGATTTACGTTTACACTTTCAAGTTCGATTGATGTTGGTCTACTGGTCACCGATGGGTCACTTGTTTCACGAATATTTAAAGTTAGACAGTTGGTAAGTGTTGCGCAACAACCTGTGGTCTCATGAGAGTGCAGTCTGTCTCTGTGGTTTCGTCGCTTCAAACAATTATACAATTTGTAAGCCAGAAAAATTATCAATATCAAAACTAAAATATACGTTACGTAACTATACCAAGATAGGTGAGTTCTTGCGAGTTCATGACGAGAAAGCTCATCGGCTAACTTCGAGATATCGTCCAGTTTATGGCTGGCTAATTTCAAATCATCAGTGTTTAAACAACATACAACATAGTAAATAATTTTAAAGATCACGACGCATGCCACAAGTATATGACAAGGGCCAAAGGGCACATGAAAACACAAAGGGTTTTATTGAATTTGACGAGGCAGGACCCGCTATACGCTGGGCCAAAACTATTTAATGCATTGCCGGCATCGATTCAGAAGCTAGCTAACACAAATAAATTTGAAAAAAATCTAAAGGAGTACCTAATCGAAAAATGTTCTTATAGTGTAAGCGAGTTCTGCAAACAACTTTAATTCTGCAAACAACTTTAATTCTGCAAACAACTTTAATTGTGACTATTATTTTTATTAATTATAACTAAAATTAATTAATTATTAATCAACTATTATTCGTTGTAATTGTGATAAGACTGCCTCCATAACATGTACATGTTGCTTGTTGACAATAAAACATATATTTGTTATTATTATTATTATTATAGTGGCGAATCGACCACACAATACCTAAAAGCTCTTTCTCGATTGTCGAATAATTACACTCAGCTTTATTTAATGTCCTGCTGGCGTAAGAGATTGGTAAGTCTTTGTCTAATGATCCTTGTGAGAGAACGGAACCTATCGCATAGTTGCTTGCATCCGTGGTTAGAACGAATGGTTGAGAAAAATATGGATATTGGAGAATCGGTTCGGAACATAGTTTTTCTTTTAACAACTCGAAAGCGTTTTGTTGTAAACTTGTCCACAAAAATGGCGTTTCTTTCTTTAGAAGTTTGGTTAAGGGTTGCGTAATAAGACTGAAATCTTTAATGAAACTTGAACTACTTAACTTGAACTTTAACTACTTGAAATGCACAGTCCAGACCTGGTAGTTGCGACGGAAACATGGCTGGATGAAGGCTTCACTGAAAACGAGTTAACTGTGGATGGATACATACTACATCGTAGAGATAGAAATAGACATGGAGGTGGTATAATGGTTGGCTTAAAATCAGAAATAAAGGGGACTGTTCTGTGGACTGATACCAACTCAGAAATTATGGACATGAAAATTTCAGTAGGGGAAAAATCATTCAAATTAATTGCACTTTACAGACCTCCTGGTGATGACACATTAATGGGCAGACTGTTGGAAATAATCAATGATATAAAAAATCAGGAAGAAACAGTTGTCATTGCTGGGGACATAAATTTGCCTAATGCTAATTGGGATGGCTGTATGTGTAACACATTTGGAGTAGACAGATGGAGGCCACAGCAGCTTATAAACGAAATTATTAAACAAGGATTCACCCAAGTTGTGAGAGAAGGGACGAGGAAAACTAGAGAAGGCGTAAACAACATCTTGGATGTAATGCTCATGAGACCAGAAGATAAATGGTTGTATACCTATGTTGTAGAGGCATCAGCGACCATAATATTCCTATTGTGAGTTTGATGCTGGCGGAAGGTTTAAAAAAGGAGAGCGAAGAAAGCAAGACAATTTGGTATTACAAGAAAGAAAACTGTAAAAATATCCAAACAGCTTTTGACGATAGGTTCAAACAGTGGAACACAAACAGATCAATTGATATCAATGAGATATGGAAAGAATTGATAGAAATTTGCGTTGAAATCAGAGAAGAATACGTTCCTTCAAAACTGGTCGGACCAAACACAGATCCACCATACTATGACAAAAACGTAAAACGTTTGAAGCGGAAAATTAGAAAGATGCATAACAATGCCAAAAAAAATATTGGAGACCCATACAACATTGGTACCAATGACAAAATCATATCGATGAAGAAAGAATTAGAAAAAGCAAAGAAAGAATCAAGGGAAAAATTTATTAGCAGAATGTTTGACGAAAACGACATTCAAGGAAGTTGGAACAAGATGTATCGATATATTGGGCATCAAAAAGGAAATTCAAAGAACATACCCACTCTAAAAGACCAACTTGGCAATGAATGGGAAAGTAACATAGAAAAAGCTAGAGCACTGAATAGACAATATGCTGCTGTGTTTGGTAAAAATGGAAAAAAAGGTATGTCATGGAAGGAGCATTGGGAAGAAATGAAGAGATATGGATGTCAGAGGTGGACATCTGGGACATTCTGAGAATGATAAAGAATGGTAAATCACCAGGACAAGACGGCATAACAAACGATTTCATTAAACTTGCTGGGAAGAAAAATCGTCCCATATTTAATGGATATCTTCAACATCTCAATCATGACAGGAAAACTACCAACAGCATGGAAAGAGGCGATAGTGACTCCTGTCTTCAAAGGAGGAGCACGATGTGCTGTTACCGAACGGTTTAGCATGTTGGAAACACCGGTTCTCGTGAGATCACCGAAGTTAAGCAACATCGCGCTGAGTCAGGTGTTTGATGGGTGACCATCATGCACATGGTCAGTTCTGTTCGGGAGAGAGGTTGGAGGGTTTGAAGTTAGTACAACAACTTTACTCGCCTTGCTAATCAACCTCTCGACAGCACGGATTAGTGGAGGAATCCTGTTGTTCGAGTTGTACCGTCCTTCGGAAGGGACGTAAAGCCGGTGGTCCCCTTGGTGCTTTTCGACAGGAGTAGGCTACGTGCCGGCACCGTGTTTCCCCTCCTCCCTTCTAGACTAAGTTAGGTTCATCATCACCCTCATCATCACCATTTCATTCACCGACGCCATTAGACCAGTGCCAAAGGGCCAGTTGTCAAAACAGTGCGTCGTTAAGCACCAATAATCAATCAATCAATCACGATGTGCTGTTGAAAACTACTGACCAATTAGTTTAACCTCCTCTATATGCAAATTAATGGAAAGAATAATGGATAAAAAGATCAAGATAATCTTATCGAAAATGGGAGAACTATCTGATATACAACATGGGTTCAGATGTGAATACTCGTGTATCACACAGATGCTTGGATTAGAACAGGACTAAACAAAAGTTTTAGATAAGGGAGGTAGAGTAGATGCAATATTTCTAGACTTCGAAAAAGCTTTTGATAAAGTTAATCACGGAAAATTAATGGAAAAACTGTGGTTCAGGCTGGGGAACTTACATGTAGTGAATTGGATTGGAGATTTTTTAAGTAATAGAATACAAAGGGTGAAAGTTGGAGATGTGACATCTGAAGAAATTAATGTTACTTCGGGCGTACCACAAGGGAGTGTACTTGGCCCAGTATTATTTGACCTTTTCATCGACGATATAAGTGAAAATGTAACATCAACTATTAGACTATTCGCAGATGATAGTGTTATATACAGGGAGATAGGAGAAGATAAAGATTGGGAGATCCTACAAAAGGATTTCGACGAGATAAATAACTGGATTTAAAAAAAATGAAATGGGATTAAATGTTAGTAAATGTAAAGTTGTCAGTTTTGGAAGAGGGAACAAATGTGTAAAAAGAGGTTATAGAGTAGAAGGGGGAGAGGAACTGGAGGAAGTTAATAGTTACAAATATTTGGGAGTAATATTTAGTAAAGATCTGAAATGGAAAAATCAGATAGAAAGAGTTGTAAAAAAAGGAATCAAGAGTATAAATTTTGTAATGAGACAATTACGAGGAATGAACCAAGAAATAAAAGAAAAAGCATACCTATCATTGGTGAGACCAACAATGGAGTATGGATCGTCAGTATGGGATCCATACAGAAAAGAAGAAATTAAGGAAATAGAAAAAGTGCAAAGGCTAGCAGCTAGAAGAGGCCCAGGAAGAATGAGACGAATAAGATTGGAAACAAACAAGGAAGGAAAAGTTGAAAAAGTTCTCGAAAGACCATCTGAAATGATAGAAGAATTAGGATGGGAAACACTAGAAAACAGGAGGAAAAAAAGCAGACTTGTTAACTTTTTTAGAACGTTAAATGGAAAAGGGGGCTGGAAAGTGTTAAATACGAACATTGAAATGGACAGAAGAATACATATATGTAGAAAGCAACATTCAAGAAAAGTGGTAGTTAAAACAGCAAGTAAGGATGTGGGGAAGTGGTCTTTTCTGAACAGAACGGCAAGAGAATGGAACTCGCTGGATGAAAAGATTGTTCAAGATCAAGTTGATTTACAACTATTTAAAAGAAAACTAGAGGAAAGTCATTGGTAATTGTAGTAGTCATTAGTAATATTAGGTAATATTTATATTATTTATATAAATTCCATTTAATATATAGGTACATTTATAAACTGCCACCTGTACAAATGTACTATTTGTAGTTAAGCTAAAATAAATAAATAAATAAATGAATCTACGGTAATAACCTGCAATCCCGAGTAGAGATTTTATCTCTGTTTGATTACTTGGGACAGGAAATTCCTGGACTGCCCTGATCTTTTTCGGGTCTGGTTTGACACCGGATTCTGATATAACATAACCTAAGTACATGACCTCTCTTCGAAGAAATTCGCATTTGTCTGGTTCAATCTTTAGATTATGTTCTGAGAGCCTGGTGAAGACAGCTCTGAGATTTTTTATATGATTTTCTAGATTATCGGAGTACAAAATAATATCATCAAGACACACGAAACAGCTGGAGTTTTGTAATCCGAGTAGAACATTATGGTTCATTAATCTTTGAAATGTAGCTGGCAATCTTTTGAAGTGATAGTGCCCTAGAGGCACAGAGAAAGATGTTTTTTTCCATAGAATTTTCATCCAAAGGAATTTGATGAAATCCTGATTTTAAATCTAAAATAGTGAAATATTTTGAGTGACCTAATTGGTCTAGAATTTCTGAAACGTTTGGAATAGGATATGAATCACCAATTGAAATGTCATTTAACTTTCTGTAATCGATAACAATCCTCCACTTCTTTTTTCCCGATGCGTCTTGTTTTTTGGGACCACCCATACTGGTGCATTCCAAGGAAATTTACTGGGAGCAATTATATCTTGTGCGAGCATTCCTTGAATTTGTTTGTTAACATCATCTTTGTGAATTTCAGGAAAACGGGAGGGTAGCAACCGGTCGAATATTCGACTAGTCGAACTTTCTGACAGAAAAATTCTCAAAATACTTTCGGCAAACCAACTGGTCGAACTTTTGGTTGTCCGAAAGTGGGTGGATACAAATGTATTACTCGTTCAGAAAATATTAACCAAAAGAGACTTTAAAGGCCTTGTGAGGGGAAGAATATCGTAATTTGGGTTTTTAAGTGAGTTTTAGATCGATTTGCCTTCAAAACAAACATTGGAAACTAGAAATGTCAAAAAGTCACAAGTCCTGAGCTAGCGCGCTATAATGATACGTCATACTCGGCAGACGATGGTGGGGGAATAGCGCGGCGCGGCGCGTGGAGCCGCCAGCCGGCGGGCAAGGAGTAGGAGCTGGGCGATCGGAAGCGACGATTCGCTGCCATTCTATGATTTTGTTGTGCAATGTGCAATACTTTATCGTTGAATTTTAGTCTATCTCGTTAGTAACTTACGCTGCTACTTTAGCCGATCTACAGCAGTTGAAATAATAATATTATGTCAAGTGTTGGTTATCGCTCATGTGATAAATACTTGAGATGAATGCCAGATGCCAGTGCAACTTCTGCTAGATCCAGGCTATAAAAATGCTCTTCTTTAGTCGACAGAGCTTTGAGCTAGTGGGATGTCAACGTTTTGTGGCCGCGTTCATAATCATACAGGTGGGGTTGAATCATACCACAATTCCCGACTGAAATACATGTCTAAGCGAATTCATTTTACCTATCAAGGTATGATTCTCCGATCAGTGTTAGCTATGCTGGACCACAATGCCAACATAGGTAGATCAGTGACAGGCGAATCAGTGCGATATTCTAAAGCTACAAAAATGGGTGCTAAGATCAAAATACGAAGAAAAGTCTAATCTTTTGCGAGAAGATTTACTGTCGTAGATATCAGATGTAGCTTGTGGCATTTCACCATTGCCATGCACTCCGGAGGACGACCATTCAGACATAACACAAAACATATCGGGTGCTCCCCGACCCTCACTTGAATCTCTGAAAAATACTCGGTTCAAGAGATTTGATTGATTGTAAATCGTTGCTAGATGAAATAAACACATTTCGAGCAGAGCATTTTAGTTCTTCTTGCGATAAATTGGCGTTGACATGTCTGGGTCGGGACTAACCCCCTACCAATTTGACTATTAAAAGTGCACTAAGCGATGCATTATCAGTTCGTGGTGTGGATTTCTGTGGCCGGGCAACTGCTGCAGTGCACGATTGGTGTTTTTGTGGCGAGTGCACTTCGATGCGAACAGAAAATGAGTGTCTCGGCTGTCAGGAGAGTGATATAATAACGAAAGTGCGTGGCAGTATTGACTGCATTACAGATCATGCATCTTTTGAGAATGTAGTTATCAACGCCGATGCACTGCACACTGCAAGACATCACATGATGCTGAGTGCACCATCTGATGAATATCATTCATAAATATCTCAAATCAACGAACAATCGCTTGTGGCGACACGTTGCCTATAAACAATTCGTGTATTGGATGAATTCATGGTCCGACTCTAAGGAAAGAACAATAGAAAAGTTATTCCATCGTGTGTTGTAAAAACTGTTAGGGGTGAGTTAGCGGAGCAAGACGACAAGTTGTACACAGGATTTAAACCCTCGGCGTTAGCTAATCCACAATATTTCGACTAACTTTCCAGGTAAGGGTACCAATAGATTGTTTTCATGGTTGGTTTTTGTATTTACGACTCGTATCACCGTGTTATTTCTCTCGTTATTTCTTGGGAAAATTTTTAATTCATATTTTAACTTATTATTGACCCTCTTGATGATTCGATGTATCAATACAAGTAAACTGAAAGCATCGAAGTCGGCTAAATTCGATGTAGGGGGGTCTAAGAAAGGTAAAGGCTATGCGTATGGCTGGCGCGGCAATCTTTCTACAGCGATTATGACGTCACAGCAGAGTCCGCGCGGCGTCTGAGGCAGACACCGCGCGCGGAGGAACAGATGGGCTAGAGCCTTTTTTCTTATCTCGTTGCGGGCTAGCAGATATGTGAACCCCACCTTCCCCTCACACGGCCTTTAAGAAAAATACTTTCGACAATCCATCTGGTCGAATAAAACGTTGTCCGAAAGAGGAGGGGCACCGAGTCAACTCACCGGTACTACCGGAGCAAAAACAATCGACCAAATATAACTTTAACAAAAAAAAAATCGACAAACGATCTGGTCGAATATTTCACTGTCCGAAAAGCATCTCGGCACCCCGACTCACTTCCTAGCAACGCGGGCTGCCTAGCATCAAGGCGTTTGGCCTGCTGGGTTGCCGAAAGTCCTTCGAGACACTTACAACCTACAAGGCTCTGAGAGTCCGAGGGCTGTCGAGCGATGCCCAACGATCGAAGTGCACCGCCCGCCAATGTACAGAAGCCTCGGACTTTGAGAATTATGAAATGTGTAATGTGAGCGGTCTTTGAATTAGATGACGAGGTTTCAGGTATGTTACCTGTTGAACCACGGACACGATGACACCCACCGCTGACGGACATGTTACCGCTCTGTTCTCGTGATATCACCGATGTTAAGCAACAATCGCGTCTATTCAGGGGTCGGATGAGAGACCACTCTTTCCGAAACCCAGCTGGTTAGCCGCAAGGCCTTCCAGTTACTTGCAAAGCTCCGACAGTCCGAGTGCCGTCGAACGATACTGGAAGATCATAGTGCACAGCCCGGCAATGTTCAGAAGCCTCGGACTTTGGGAATTATGAAATAGGTCATGTGATCCAAATAGTCACAACCTTGGCGCGGACCGGCTCAGGGTGTGTGGGTGCCATCGCACCCATTTCCTTGATTCATGCGTTGTACATTGAAAACTGGCAGGCTTTAGTGCTTATAATAATTAAAAATAAAATAAAAGCGCTGCTGCTGCTGCTGCTGCTGCTGCTGCTGCTGCTGCTTGATGGAAAAATATAAAATAATAAATATGAATCTAAACTAGGCTATGATGCGAACACTCATATAATCGTCTTGTAGATGAGCGTAATATGTACGCTCTCTTACAACGCAATTATATTGGGTCTGCGCATAATAGCCTAGAGCCTTTACGTCCCTTCCGAAGGACGGTGAAATTCGAACGAAAGGATTCCTCCACTAATCCGTGCTGTCGAGAGGTTGACAAGCAAGGCGAGTGAAGTTGTCGTACTAACTTCAAACCCTCCGACCTCTCTCCCGAACAGAACTGATCATGTGCATGATGGTCACTCATCAAACACATGACTCAGCGCCATGTTGCTTAACTTGGGTGATCTCACGAGAACCATTGTTTGGTCTGAATTATTAGCGTATAGAATTAGGGTGAGCTATTTGGTAGGGCAAAACGCCCCTAGTATTCAATGGCTTGCCTAATATGAGTTGATACGCAAGGGGTAAGTGGGGGTATTAGGACGCAGCTCCAATGCGATTTACCGTCTGTGAAAAAGAATCTTCCCTAGAATAACCGAATAAATAAAAATCCACGCCGATCAAACGACGCTTATCTATAACGCTTATAAGACAAGCGGCTCTCAAAGCTCAATTTCACAAACTCGTACGTCGTAGTTAAGCAACATCGCGCCCGATCGGTGAGTGGATGGGTGCCCGAGTACGTTGCGTTGTGATGCGGCGATTGAAAAGTGCAACTAGATAAGCCTTCATGTTTACCTGCATTGTTGTGCGAGAATTGAAACAAAATTCCCATTTTATTAAGAGATCACCTCGTATAAAAACTCCTTAATTGCGAAAGTTCCAATTATTTCAAGGTCAAATTCTGGTAAACAAATACAAACAAATGAACGAACAACATAAAACATGAAACACAAAACATAGAACATAAAACATAAAACATAAATCATTCATACCAACAACAACACAAAGGAAAAGGGGGGAATTGAGTCGGGAAGGACCCCCCCACAAAGATCACTCGCCATGTGCGTTTCTGATACAGTATGTCCATGGTCAGGGGTGGATTGGGGGGGCTTTTGGGATGGGAATCGCTCTCATCCCACATACCTGGGGGCTGGCAGTATCGGAGAGGGGAGGAAGAGGAAGGTACCGAACTCTCACAACGCAAGGGGTATGTACATAATATTTGGTGAGTACTTGGCTGTGTTGCTCTGATGGGATTGACTTGTGGTCCTGAAAAGGACCTGGGTCGAATTTCTCGTGGCCGGTGCACTGGGCACCGCTCGGTCTCGGCATCCCGACTGTAGACTCGGACGGGGTGAAGTTCTCGGGGCCGGTGCACTGGGCACCGCTCGGTCTCGGCATCCCGACTGTAGCCTCGGACGGGGTGAAGTTCTCGTGGCCGGTGCACTGGGCACCGCTCGGTCTCGGCATCCCGACTGTAGCCTCGGACGGGGTGAAGTTCTCGTGGCCGGTGCACTGGGCACCGCTCGGTCTCGGCATCCCGACTGTAGACTCGGACGGGGTGAAGTTCTCGGTGCCGGTGCACTGGGCACCGCTCGGTCTCGGCATCCCGACTGTAGCCTCGGACGGGGTGAAGTTCTCGTGGCCGGTGCACTGGGCACCGCTCGGTCTCGGCATCCCGACTGTAGCCTCGGACGGGGTGAAGTTCTCGTGGCCGGTGCACTGGGCACCGCTCGGTCTCGGCATCCCGACTGTAGCCTCGGACGGGGTGAAGTTCTCGTGGCCGGTGCACTGGGCACCGCTCGGTCTCGGCATCCCGACTGTAGCCTCGGACGGGGTGAAGTTCTCGTGGCCGGTGCACTGGGCACCGCTCGGTCTCGGCATCCCGACTGTAGCCTCGGACGGGGTGAAGTTCTCGTGGCCGGTGCACTGGGCACCGCTCGGTCTCGGCATCCCGACTGTAGCCTCGGACGGGGTGAAGTTCTCGTGGCCGGTGCACTGGGCACCGCTCGGTCTCGGCATCCCGACTGTAGCCTCGGACGGGGTGAAGTTCTCGTGGCCGGTGCACTGGGCACCGCTCGGTCTCGGCATCCCGACTGTAGACTCGGACGCCGTTCTCTTCAAGCACGCTCGAGCCTCGAAGTCCCTATTCGATTTTTTTCTAGCAGCGGGACGGTTTCTTCTCGGCGGAGCCGAGACGATGAGGTGGGGGTGTGTCCAGTCGGATCCGACTTCTCACACTGGCGATGGTGATTGGGTGTCGATATTTTTTATTTTGATTTTATGGCCCGGCAAGCCGTTAGTCGCCAATGGGAGGAGTGGGGGGCACGCAGTCCGGCAAGCCGTTATTGACTGATGAGCCGGCGATAATAGTTTTAGAGAAAAGGAATTGATGGAAGGGAAGTTGTTGGTATTGGGATTGTTGGGCGATGATGGGATTTGGATGCTGGGGAAGGGTTTCGAAGAACTGCGTGTTGAGGGCCAACACGTGGTCTTCTAGCAGCTCGATGCCGAGCTCTCGATGGAGGTCGGCCGTCCGCGTGAACATGGGCAGTCCGGCGGCGGTCTTCAGTGCCCGGTTCTGCAGCACCTGCAGCTTGTCGAGCAGCGAGAAGCGACACGTCGCCCAGACCGGTGAGCCGTACGTCATCCCCGGTAGGAGGATGGTCAGGCACAGCCGTAGCTTGGCGTCCAGCGTCATCGACTGGTTGCGGAACAACGGGCGGAGGGCGGCCAGCTTGCCGGCCGTCTTGGCGCGCGTCGCCTCAATGTGTGCGCGCCAGGTGAGCCGGGTATCCATGGTGACGCCGAGGTATTTGCTTGTTGGAGACCAGGTCAAGCGGTCACCCATCAGATGGACGATGGGTTTCTCAACCCGGTGCTTCGCAGAGAAGAGTGTGGCCGTGGTTTTATCGGTGTTAATGCCGATTCGCCAGTCGCTGTACCAGTTAGCGAGCTGGTTAAGCGAGGCTTGCAAGTGCCGGGCGAGCAGTCGGGGTCCCCCGGATTGCACCAGTATGGCGACGTCGTCGGCGTACAGTGCAATCTGTGTCTTGGGCATATTCACTGGGATGTCATTTGTGAATATGTTAAAGAGAGCCGGCGAGAGTGTGCTGCCTTGCGGCACTCCTGCGGCGATGGGGCGCGTCGTCGAGCGCTCGTTGTCTTTTGCCACATGGAAGGTTCGGTCTCGCAGGAAGCTGGCGAGCAGATTCACCATGTATGGCGGGTATCCGGTTGTTGCGAGCTTGAACAGCAGCCCGTCGTGCCAGACTTTGTCGAACGCCTTGGCGACGTCCAGGAATACGGCTGCTGTGTGTCGTCGTCGGTTGAAGCCATCCGTTATGTGATTCACGACACGCAGCAGCTGATGGTTCGTGGAGTGCTTCGGCCTGAAGCCGAACTGCTGGTTGATGATTGGGGTGTTCGCCTCGCAATGGAGGTTGAGCCGCGAGAGGATGGCTTTCTCGAGTAGCTTGGACAGACCGCTCAGCAAGCTTATCGGCCGCCAGTTCGCCGGGTCCCGCAGCGACTTGTTGGCCTTGGGAAGCACGATGACTTTGGCCCACTTCCAGGGCCGCGGAAAGTGTTGTAGGCGAAGGCAGGCGTTGAATACGTCGACGATGCGACTGCAAGTCGGCGCTGGCAGCTCCTTGATGACAAGGTTCGTGACGCCGTCCGCGCCCGGTGCCTTCTTGTCTTTGAGCCGTCTCACGTATCCGTAGATCTCGTCCGCGGTCACCGGTGCTGCATCGTCGACGTGCGCTGCGGGCGGATGTTCGGCAAAGAACTTGGTGACGTCACGTTCCACAGCCGTCGTGATTTGGCTCCGCGGGTTGGGCGTGAATTGCTCCTGTAGCGAGTCAGCCAGTACCTCGGCCTTGTCGCGCGCGTTGCACGCCAAGTGCGTCCTGCCTTGTATAGGCGGGTTAGGCATCGATTTGTTGAGCAGCCGTCTCGTCATCCACCAGATGGAGTTGTCCTCGAACTCAAGTTCGCCGACAGCTTCGTCCCATCTGGCCGAGCGGTGGTCCCGGATGATTGTATCGAGTCGAGCCTGCTTCAGCCTCCATTCATCCCGCCGGTCGGCCGTGCGACATCGCTGCCATCGCCGGCGAGCGCGGTTTTTGTCCGCAATCGCCCGGACGATGTTTTCGGGCAAGTCGAACAGTGAGTTGCGCTTCGGCCTCGCCGACGGAACGCTGGCGGTCACCGCCCCCTGGATGGCCACCGTGATGTTGGCGACGGCCTCGTCCACCGCGTCGGCGCTGTCCAGCGGGCCTTCGTGCACCAGCGGCATGAGGTGAGCGCGGAACTTCGGCCAGTCTGCTTTACGCCAGCACGGTTTTGCGGGCGGGAGCGACATGTCCAGGTCGTCTCCGACGGTGATGAGCACCGGCAAATGGTCTGACGACAGCGCCGTGATTGTTTCCATGTCGATCGAATGCCGCAAGTTTTTGTACATCGTGATAACGATGACAGACGGCCTGAAACGGGGGTTAGCCCATGGTATAAGTATAGTTGTCTTGACAAGGTATGCCATTGCGCATGGTCCCCCCTCCACTCAGCCGCCGCGTGACGTCAGCTGGTGAGCAGATCGCTGGCCGAGCCGAGCCGTACATGCTGGAATGGCCCATGTGCTATTGCATACACGTGCGTTTGGGTGTCAAACTCCTGATTTATCCTAACCAAGTAATTAATTTACCGTGCATGAACTATTGTTCATTCGAATATTTCTCTTATATAGGCGTATTTCGTAGAAATTTAAGAAATAATCGCAATGGAACAGTTTCCGTTCTGTTCTGGATTGCTTTGCGTCTTGGAAAGAGGCTAATATTTGGTGATATTATTACATTTACTTTGTTGACGCACTAGTCTAGCTTACTATTGGTTTCTAGTAGTAGACAAGTTTAGTTTTTTAAAGAAATAAAGAACAATCATATCAGAATGTCAGAGCACAACAAAACAATGTGTAGTTATGCTCTAGTCACAGTTGGACATTTGACGTGTTATATGGTCATGGTTATATTATATGTGCAGTGTGTGGCTGTAAGATCGAATCCACGAAACGCAGTACCGAAGTAAATATATCGATTTTAAGATTTCCAATCAAAGAAGCCGAAGTGTGCAAGCATGGGTAGCTTTCTGTAGGCGAGATGATAAATTTAATTGTCAGTACGCGACAATATGCACGGAACAATTTGACTCGGGCTGTTTTCGGTGGGATTTGCGACATCGGCAACTAAATTACTCCCAAAAAAAGTCGCGAAATGTGGCCCCGGGGTCAGTTCCCACGCTAAAAGGCCCCAAAGTTCAATCAAGCATGGACACGGAATACTCCCGATCTGAAAGGCGATTGAGAGGCGAGAAGAGGGTTGTCAGAAAGCGTGCACATGAGATGATTGCATCGTCTGCTAATTCTTAAGTGCAGTAGTATTTTGATACAATGACTTGTATTTACATAAATCTTTACCTAAAAGCAGTAATTCTCGCCACGAAGAAGAGAAAAAGAGAGAAGTTAGCTAGAAAAATGAAGAAAACTGTAGAGTAATTCAATCAACAAATACTATGCCCTTGGATGTGTCTTAATTATTGCTTATTTTCGTAATAT
Source organism: Nemurella pictetii (assembly GCA_921293315.2). NCBI lineage: Eukaryota > Metazoa > Arthropoda > Insecta > Plecoptera > Nemouridae > Nemurella > Nemurella pictetii. The sequence continues at coordinate 4,725,350 of OV121116.1, read as the reverse complement.
TTCGTGTTTTGTGTTATTGAACACATCAGTATTCAGTTTAATGTAATGGCATGTTCTGTAAATTAAACCCCATCAGACAATACTTAGTTTGGAGGTACCTTCACAAACATATGTTATCGTCGTTACTCGTTAATGGTAATAATAAGTTCTTCATGCAGCTTATAAACAAACAACCTGCATGCGTTTATGTTTTATTGTGATTATTTATCTAACAGTCCTTATTTTATTTTGGTGGCTTCTGCCACAGCTAATTTAATATTGTTACTCCACGCATTGTCAGTCATTTCAATTGTTTTGGAACTCTTCTGCGAAAGAAACACTCCAATAACTAATAATTCCTCGCCAATCTCAATGCTTTTGCCCGCCGAGCGGCTCGTTCTCCTCACCAGCTGACGTCATGCGCGAGGCGGACGCAAACGCGTCCACCGGAGTGCTATACCTTGTCAACCTAATACTTATACCATGGGGTTAGCCGGCACACGCGTCGGCTCCGTCGGCCCGGTGACGGTGAACTCCTCGCGTTGCGCCTGCGCGTGCAGCTTGAAGCCTGCCAGGTTCTGCGTGTCACAGTTCCACGAGCGGTGCTTTGCGTTCAGGTCGCCGCCGACCAGCGTGGCCTGGGGCGAGTCGAAAAGCGTTTCGATGTCGAGTTCGACGATGCGGCATGTTGGTGACGAGTAGACAGCGAACAGCCGCAGCGGTCCCGCGCTCGTGTTTATGCGCACGCCGGTTGCCTCGAGACGGTAGAGTGACGGCGGTGGGAGCTCCTCGTGGCGCACGGTGTTACGCACGATGACGGCAGTGCCGCCCCGCGCGGCGCCCCCCGGCCGGTCCGTGCGATAAATAGTGTGGTTGGCCAGGCGGAAGCGGTGTCCAGGCTGCAGGTGCGTTTCGCAGACCAGGGCGACGGCAGCATCGGTCTCTTGCATCAACGTCATCAGTTCATCTGCGCGTTGCCGGATGCCGTTTGCATTCCAGCTTATGATGCGGATTGATTTCGACTTAAGGTGTGGATACATTTTGGGCTTGCATTAGGACTGTGAGGGTGCTATTAAGCATGGCGAGTTGCTGGTTTATTAGCGCCATGGCGGCGCTAATTTGTTTGAGGACGTCGGCGAGATTTATGTTGATGGGATTCTCTGCGGTAGTTGGATTGTGTGGGCCTTGGTTGGCCACTTTGGGACGGTTATCTTGGACGGCAGGGTGCTGGCTGTTGGTAGTCGGGATCTGGTAGGAGTTTGTATTGCCTTGGACGGCAGGACGGGGCGCGCCTCGGATGGCGTTGGCGTAAGATACGCCGGGGACAGTGTTGTGCGGCAACTCAAGCCGCGGTCTCATTGTCGGTCGTTGCTGTGGTGCAGTCGTCATCGGCTGCTTTGGCAACGGCGTTGTTATTTGGGCGGTCGTGGGCTGCTCTGGTTGATGCGCAGGCGGTTGGGCTACTTGCCTTTCTTGCTCCTTCCAGCCCGGAGTCTTGGACTCACGCGGCTGGCTGGCGGTCTTGGCACGCACCAGGTATGCACATCCGCGGTAGCTAGCGACGTGTTGCTCGCCGCAGTTGCTGCACTTGATCGCGGCGTCCGTCCCGCGTGGTACTGGACAGTCGGGCACGCGGTGCTCGCCGGCGCAGCGCACGCAGCGCGGCAGCTGGTGGCAGAAGTCGGTCGCGTGGCCGACCCGCTGGCATCGGTGGCACTGCGGCGGCCCGCGGTGGAAGCGCGGCGCCTCCGTCGTCACCACACAGCGTAGCAGCCGGGTGACGCGGCCGATGTTGGCTGGCGGCTTGCCGGGTGCTGGGACCAGCGTAGCGGCGAACAGCGCGTACGGTCGCCTCTCGCCGTTCACAAGTGCGGCTCAGTTGCACTACGGTCTTGACCTCGTAGCCGAGATCAACGAGGTCAGCGGCGATGTCTTCGGGGTCTGTGTACGTCGGCAGGCCTCGGATGATAAATCTTTGATTTTTGATCTTGGTTAATGCAAAAGTGTGGTATTCCACCCCGTCGCGGGTGAACGCGTCCGTGACAGAGCGGTAATCTTCTGGGGTTTTTAGGGTAAGTTTGATTCTATCCCCTGTGGGTTTCATGTTGTACGTACGGTCTTTGACTAGGCTGTCGAGCAGCTTCACCGTCTTGCCATGCGAGATCTTTGCTTTGAAGACAATGGCCGGAACCTTGTACTTGGGCGCGGCGGCGGGTGTTGGTTCGGCGTCTGTGTCCATCGCCGAGCTGTCGTCATCATTGTCGGAAGAGTCCGATAGGGGCTCGAATCGGTTGGTCGTTGGAGTCGGGCTTGGTCGTTGCACTACGGTCGGGCAGTCTATTTTTCTCGGCTTGAGCTTTTTGCGAGCACGGCGCGAAATCGTGCTAAAGGCAGCGATGTTAACCTCATTATCGGCTTCCTCAGCCGATGATTGTGGCGAGGAGCTGCGGGCAGCTCGCTTGCCAGACGTGGATGTCTCAGGCACGACAGGGATAGCCCCCATTGTCTGAGGGCGGCCAAGCGATGACGCGCGTTTGTGTCCCGCTACTTTTCGCTCGGCCATGGCCTCGAGCCGAAAACAGCAAGGAGAAGCACTTTCACACAACACAGAAGTTTTGTACCGAAGCACACGAGTCCGATCATATGCCGCTATGATCAATTAATAAATCAATTATAATATAATATAATTAGATAACAACGCGCACTGGTGGAACGTGCCGAAGCACTCGAGTCTTTAAACACAAATCACAGTTCAAACCGGTATGATCACTTGCACATTATAAAATAACGGAAAGGAACCAATCGAAAACAACAGCGATTCGAGCGGAGCTCAGCGGAGCGATGTTGACGCGGCGAGAGCTAGGCAGCGAGTCAGTCCCTATTCGAGAAGCCGTTTTTCTTCACATTTCATATTTCAATCAGAGCAGCAATTAGTGATGGATGATTGGGATTAATTGCTGATCAGCGTACTCTGGCGGCAGATTACATCGTATGTTGATAAACGAGTGTCGGTAACATGCGATTGCCTCATCACTAGGCTATGCGAACACTCATATAATCGTGTTGTGGATGAGCGTGATATCTCACCCAAATTGCGATTTTATTGCGTGTGCGCATAAATTATCTTGTTCGCATATTATTATTCACATCTTATATTATAAATTTAAAAAGTTCGGCGTTCATTTAGCAGCTTTCTCGATGACATTCGTTACCTGGAAATATCATGAGGTAGTCGTCGTGAAATTATTGGAATATTTAAAAACGTAAAATCGATTTAAGGAAAAAGTATTCGACTGATTTGCTGGAAACTATCACAGTATCTTCTTTTTATGATTTATAATGCACACAGTAAATTTCGGTAAAAGATAAAGTGGCTTTAGTTGTACAAAACTGCGGAAATGCTTAAAAAGTGACATAAAAGCGCCATTTTCAAGAAAAGCGCTAAACATACAACAATGAAATTTGTACTTAAAGATTTCATCGCAAGGATCAACATATCGGGAGGGTAGCAACCGGTCGAATATTCGACTAGTCGAACTTTCTGACAGAAAAATTCTCAAAATACTTTCGGCAAACCAACTGGTCGAACTTTTCGTTGTCCGAAAGTGGGTGGATACAAATGTATTATTCGCTCAGAAAATATTAACCAAATGAGACTTTAAGAAAAATGCTTTCGACAATCCATCTGGTCGAATAAAACGTTGTCCGAAAGAGGAGGGGCACCGAGTCAACTCACCGGTACTACCGGAGCAAAAACAATCGACCAAATATAACTTTAACAAAAAAAAATTCGACAAACGATCTGGTCGAATATTTCACTGTCCGAAAAGCATCTCGGCACCCCGACTCACTTCCTAGCAACGCGGGCTGCCTAGCATCAAGGCGTATGGCCGAAAGTCCTTCGAGACACTTACAACCTACAAGGCTCTGAGAGTCCGAGGGCTGTCGAGCGATGCCGGACGATCGAAGTGCACCGCCCGCCAATATACAGAAGCCTCGGACTTTGAGAATTATGAAATGTGTAATGTGAGCGGTCTTTGAATTAGTTGACGAGGTTTCAGGTATGTTACCTGTTGAACCACGGACACGATGACACCCACCGCTGACGGACATGTTACCGCTATTTTCTCGTGATATCACCGATGTTAAGCAACAATCGCGTCTAGTCAGGGGTCGGATGAGAGACCACTCTTTCCGAAACCCAGCTGGTTAGCCGCAAGGCCTTCCAGTTACTTGTAAAGCTCCGACAGTGGATTTATCCCATTTTGTATGAAGGCTTTGTTCCAGTAAAGTCCACTATACACTATCGCCATCTGAGCATATGTGTTAATGATGATTGATTATTGGTGCTTAACGACGCACTGTTTTGACAACTGGCCCTTTGGCACTGGTCTAATGGCGTCGGTGAATGAAATGGTGATGATGAGGGTGATGATGAACCTAACCTAGCCTAGAAGGGAGGAGGGGAAACCCGGTGCCGGCACGTAGCCTACTCCTGTCGAAAAGCACCAAGGGGACCACCGGTATACGTCCCTTCCGAAGGACGGTACAACTCGAACAACAGGATTCCTCCACTAATCCGTGCTGTCGAGAGGTTGATAAGCAAGGCGAGTTAAGTTGTTGTACTAACTTCAAACCCTCCAACCTCTCTCCCGAACAGATCTGATCATGTGCATGATGGTCACCCATCAAACACCTGGCTCAGCGCGATGTTGCTTAACTTCGGTGATCTCACGAGAACCGGTGTTTCCAACATGCCAAACCGTTCGGTATATGTGTTAATCCATTGGATTTATCACATATTGAAGTATGGCTGTTGGGTGAAGTCAGCTATGCGAGCGTCGGTGCAAGTGGCGAACGATAGGCGTCGGTCGGCCGGTACTTGCGTCGGCGTTGGGTGGGCTAAGCTATCCGACCGATGATGAGAATTTCGGCTAAGTCAAATAACATTGTTTCTTAAGGGGAGTAAGGGGAGCGGCGGTTACCTTCGGATAGTACCTTTGCGGCATTTGCAGCTGCTCAGCGATTTAACATGGTAGCTTATGAGAGTTGGTGGGGAATTGTTTAGTGCGGACGTTGGGACATTTTGCGGGAGTCGAACTGCACATTTATGGATAGCACCGGAAAATGCACATCTTTTATCTTTGACTCAATTTTGCGGAGGAATTGAATTTAAGGAAGTTATTGAAGATTTTGTGTTTCGATCGGAATTGCGTCATTTAACATGGTGGCTTATGGGAGTTGCGGGGAATGTGTTAGTGCGGGCGCGGGGACATTTTGCGGGAGTCAAAGCATACACGAAAAGATAGCGACGGTAAATGCGCATCTTTTATTAACGATTCGATTTTGTGGAGAAATTGAATTTCGCGGAGATAAGACGATTTTAGTGTTTTGGCTCTTATGGGACTACGAAAAATGTGTTAGTGCGGGCGCTGGGACATTCGGCGGGAGTCGAACCGCATACTGTTGGATAGCCCCGGTGAATGTGCTTCTTTTATATCATTTAGCTTTGTCCTTAGAAATTGCATTTTCAAAAGTTATAACGATTTTAAAGTAACAAAAAATTTAAAATCGCCGTAAAAAGAAAAATTATGGTTAGATCTGTTTCAAATTTCTAACATGGGGAACAGACCACTACAGTTGTGTGATTTTGCAATTTCATTCAAATCCATCATCGGGAAAATTTTATGTTTCCAAAGATTCCTCACGCGTAGGTTATCCCCATCATTTTACCTATGTCTTGACGATTATCTCGATTTTACGAAAACTACTTCTAAAGGAATGAACGGAATGGAATGAAATTTACACTGAGAGTACAAAATAGGTGGGTGAGCTTAAAAATAATTTTTCGGAAAATTCGTTTGGAAAATTTGGCCACAAAAAAATAAAAACCGCCTTATCAGTTATTAATCGATAAGTAAAGATCCGATCGAGCTGAAATTTGGAAGGTTTATTCGTATAGTGATTTAGCAGATTCAATTACAGTTTGACGAAAATCGTTTGGAAAATGCGGAAAATATAAAATAAAATATGTGTTATCAACTTTTTTAGTATGTTGTGATAATAGCAAGGTAGGTTTGGGCATATCGGTGGATAGCCCTCATTAATACGCATCTTTTATTTTTTATTGTCTTTTCCTTAGAAATTGAAATTGAAAGAGATATAAAGGATTTAGTTGTGCGGTAAATTAACATGGGCTCTTATGGGTGATGATGAAAGTTGCATTCGGCGGGCATCGAACCGGCATCGGTAAATACGCATCTTTTACGTAGAGTAGAGTTTTCCTTAGAAAATGAATTTTGAAAAGTTATCACGATTTTAGTTATGCACAATACGTAATTGTCAGTTAGAACTCGATAAGTAATGATCCGATCGAGCTGAAATTTGGGGAGCCGTCTCCGATACCCCACTCTCCGATGGCCCACCTACCCTTTTTTCAGCCGATGTACCTGCGTCGGCAAGGCCCGGTTACACAACACCACTTTACTCCCTACGACGACCAAACTGCCTGCTACGCGGTGAATTCAAATGCTAAAACTAGCAGGGTAACCAATCAATTGCGATATTAGGATAAAATACCGACGGACAAAATACCGACGGAAAAAATACCGACGGACAAAATACCGACGGACAAAATACCGACGGACAAAATACTGACGGACAAAATACCGACGGGTTTCTTAGAGTGTAGGACAAAATACCGACGCAGAAAACACCGAATGGTTTCCTACAGATTATTTCGTACAGAATAATTATAGTGGATGCAAAAGTTATTAGTGACTATTATAGACAAGAATTATATGCAATCAAGTTTCTAATTACGAACCTTCGACCTCCGTATCAGGTCACCCTGCAAAAAAATTAGGTTTTGTAAATATATCAAGTATTTTTCAGGAATAATTCAAAATCTATAAGGATTCCGGGAACGGGATAGTGGTGGCAGTGTAATTTTTCGGGGTAAACACAAAGGGTATAAGACAAATCATGTAATTGCGTGGTAACACATGTCATTTTTATTATCAAATAAGGTAAGTATGTATTATAAAATAAATAATATTTCGTAATAGGTGCTAAGAAAAACATGTCAAGTAATTGCTTGAACATCAACCTTATAATATAAAATCCCTATTTTGGTAGCCTTCAACTTTTCCTTGCCTGCTCACTTTTCCAATTGTTTTTTCGGGATTTTTCATGTTTTCAGCGATTCAACCATATTTACGCGCGATTTCGGACGTTGCGCGGAGATTTTGCCCTATGGGCATTTAGGTATGCCTTATGGGCATATAATTAAATGAAAAAAAAACTCGAAGTATAAGACTTAAGCACATAGTACCGTAGGCACGGGCTCCACTGCTAGTTGTCATTATTTTGTCAAAGTTGGCATAGGCATTTACAATATTATCATAATATGTCCAATAACTTTTTTTATTGGTCGACTCTATAAATGAACCTCAATCATACGAATTGTTAGATTGGAACGCCTCCATAAAGCATGACCTCATCGCATATTCTTATATAAATTATGTATTTTCATAAACAAATTTCGGGATATGGTTGCCGTGTCAAGTATCGGGTAAATAATGAGTCAAAACAAGTGATTGCGTGGTAATGGTAACACATGTCCTTATTATTCTTTCAGTGAAGTCGTCACCAAAAAAGAAATAAGCTGAAGCTATCAAGTCTTATAAAATTAACGACATAAAAATATAATTCAATCACACATTTTACATTTATAAAATTGCATAAAATAAAGGAAATCTGAAATAAGGTACAATAGAGTTTTATAGGCCTACAAATATGTAACAACTTTAATTTACAACGATATCACCAAGTTAATTTTGAAGGAGCTCAAAATAGTAAAGTATAAATTTATCAAATTACGCAATGGATCCTTGTTTCCATAATATTTCTGAGTATGGATACATTATAAATAGACTACATTTAATACATTTCAAATGGTTGCGTGGTTACACATGTCAATTTCTGTAGAAGAGTGCACAAGAAAACTTACAAAACAAAATAAGCAACCTAAACTAATGATTTTGTCTGTGCCGAATGTTGTGTGCCACTGCACGGAGAAAATCTTTGAGTTCGCGTTGCCTCGCATTGTAAGACTCGCATAGAGATTTAAGTCGTACTTGCATATCTAGATACATTTTTGGAGTTTTCGGCTTGGGCTCCGTGCCTCTTTGGTCGAATTGAATGATTGCTGTTGAGGCAGTGCATTCTTCCAGCTGTAAGGATTTTATTAATTTCCACACCGATGGGTGCTGGTGGTTGACAAGGTGGCTAAACTTGTTGTTCCAGCCCTCGCAGATGTTGTTGGTTCTTGGGTCACCTTGAAGCGTCGCTTCGTGGACGCTCCACGTTGACGGAGGAAACCGCGGAGGGATGTTTCGCAATCGCAAATTACCGGTCCCCACCCTCCGGTATGTGCCGGTGACGTAGGTTGCGTCGAAGTAGTCGAGCAGTTCTCGGCATCCTTCGACGTCGGGCGCTTTTGTGTGCAGGTACTCCATGCCCGCCTTCACGTCCTCCGTTGTTGGCAGGAACGCCAGACCGTCCATCATTCCGCAGAATGTACGAAATTCTTCTTCCTCCTTGTACATTACAGCCAACCCAAGTTCTTGTACCTTCCTCCACGTTGATTGGGTCAAGTGGTAGAAGCAACCCTGGATGGTGATGTGTTCCCCGAGGACGTTGCGGGCGGCCGTCATTACAGCGATTTCGAAATCGCAGACGATTTTGGTTGGGTCTGGGAACAGATTTCTGTTGCTGCACTCGTCTAAAATAATCTGGAACAAACAGTTACAGTAATGATGTAGTAATTGAAAATAAAATCAATAAAATATGTGCATAGTCTCCCATTTTCAAACTGATGAGGAGCCTTAACAGTTTTCAAGGAGGGGGGGGGGGCTCCCCCCTCCCCTCGAACTCTCAGATGAAATGAATTAATGTATTGCATAAGCCTATTTATTTACTATTTCGTCACAAGTTTTAAAACAAGCAAGTTGGGCGCCTTCGGCGCCCCCTGGCGTCGGCTCCCCGAGCGGTCGCCCGCCTTGCCGCCCAAGCCCGTGCTCCCTCCCCCACACCCTCCTGTATCCTACCGGCATGCGACGTTTGGAAATGTTATGTTCAAAATCTGCCATAATATGGCGCCATTGTATCAATTTTTGGAGAACCACTTTAAAGGTCTACCCACTATTGACGCAAGCACAACGACAGCGCGCAACGCGCAAGAATTAAAATCACATGATCAGACGGCGCTGTCTTAAATTGACGTAAGCGGAGGGAACAAGCGCAGCGCGCAAGAAAAATAGGTTTTGAAGTTAGACAATCATAACTGCAATAAGCTTTCATACGTAGACTCGGACTTTCGTTGTAGAATCGCGTATGCAGCACAAACTGATCCACCACTCTCGCCCAACGGCACCCGAATGACGTACAGTTGGGAAAAATTGGCTGGAGCCATCGCGAAGTTTCCATCCATGTACCATGTGGAGGCTGACGCTAGTTTCGCCAGACTCCGAGGAGCAGCAAACAGAATGATTCGGGAATCGGCATCGGGCCCGTTGTCTTTCACCAGAAAGTCTTGTGGTTCAGAGCCAAGGGTTTGCGTGAACTCTCCTGAAAAATAAGTACACACGTCATAAATACAATGGTCCCTATGGTATGGTCTTATGGCTTATGGTCCCTATATTCAGATTTATTAGATTTATTTATTCAGATTTCAACACGATTTATCTCTTCGCCTCTCCAGATTGCATTGCATTTTACATTATTGCAACATTTCACTCCTGTTTTCTATGACGTCTGCTCATATTGCAAGAAAGTAAAATATGAAAGTTTATATGAAACAATCGTTTTTTCGACTGTCAATGGCGATCAGTTTCGCATCCCATCATACTGATGAAAGCACGTAATGATTTTATGTGTAAAATCTAAAAATATTGATATCATATTTTAGGACAGTTTTATTTGTAATTACCTTCAATCACCAAATCTCGTAGGTTGGCTGGCTCTACAGGATTCTTCCCCTTTCGTTGATGACGAAGATTTCTCTTAATCGAGTCTTCCTTGGTGAGCACCTCCCTTACAGCGTCACTGAGCTCTGCCACGGCAGTCGCATAAATTAAGGATGGTTTATCAGCACTGGTCTTCGCTTTTTGCTTCATCACCACCCGAGATCTTACACAGGACACTTTTCCTTCATCCCGCACATGACTATGTTCAATACACAAAACTGGGGTTTGATTGCAATGATCGGTCTTTAATATTGCCTTACAAGTAAACATACGTCGTTCAGCACACTTCCACCGAATTACGTTACTCTTTAAAATCTTTTCTCGTACATACCCATTTACCCATTTAAAGTCAACTTGCACCCACCCTTGTTTGATGTTAATACCTCCATGGTTAGAACAGAAATGACAAATTTTTTTCACTCGTTTACCTTATTAAAACTTGTACTTTGGACCAACCACTATACCTTCCCCCTCCCCCTAATTAGACATTGGTTACATAGTCTATTCTCATAACACGTAATCGTGTAACGCCTAACGAAGAATTTCAACTTTTTCGACGGTCAACCGCGGTCCGAGCAACCCTTCCGAGCAAGCCACCACTTGCTACCTGATTCCTGCCATGATGAGATGTGAAACGTCGAATCTCTAACTGCGTGCTAATTTCACCCACGCAACTCTGTGCCAGCAAAGTCTGCCGGCGATACCAACACGGCGAATGGCAAAAATCGCAATCAAATCGTTTTGTTGGCAATAAATGCGTTTCAATGCGTTATCGAGTGTTTCGTCGAGCGAGTTCAACCTTTGCGTGATTGCGGGCGATACTAATCTTCGATTCCATTTTTGCTTGCTTTATCTTGTGATTATCCTACATCACTTTTAAATCACAATTCATGGTCCAAAACGGAATTTAGATGGAATAGATTGTTGACACTATGTTGCGTGGGTGAAATTAGCATGAAGTTAGAGATTCAACGTTTCACAGCTCATTAGGCAGGAATCAGGTAGCAAGTGGTGGCTTGCTCGGAAGGGTTGCTCGGACCGCGGTTGACCGTCGATAAAGGTGACATTCTTCGTTTGGCGTTACATGAATAGGTGTTACGAGAATGGACCAGTTACCTACCCCGTCGTTGTTTCTCGATACATGTTTGCAGATTGCAAATTACTTACAATTATTATTACAATTATTTGTAACTTAAATAAAGTAGCTTTTTTCATAGGTATATAAGCAAATTGTTTAACCCAAACATTTTGGAAGGCTTTTGATAACTCACTTTTTAAAAGGGAGCCTTTTCATTGACATTTGATTGATGACATTTTGATGACCGCGACCAACCGCGACCAAAGTCGACCTCAACAGCAGGTATAGATACGGCGGTATTTTGTCCGCCTCTCGTCGGTATTTTTTCCGTCGGTATTTTCTCCCAGCCCAAATCTCGGTATTTTCTCCGTCGGTATTTTGTCCGTCGGTATTTCGTCCGATTACCATAAATTGCATATGTATTATTAAGGATATCGGTCACGAATTAGTGACCGAATTAGTGATTAGTGATTAGTTACTGAACATCACATGAACTGAACTAAAATTCACAGGAACTCTCCTGAAAGTTTCCTGGTGGGGTGCGCTGTTCGTAACTGCTCGATATAAAGTATTTTGTCACGTTTAATTCTGTGAGCGTTTGCTGCAGCGCTCAGCATAACCGGCATCGAATAGCTGAGCTCAATAATTAGAGTTTGTCTATTCTTTGGTATTAAATGTGAATTGGTATATTCTTGCAATTTTGGGAGGGATCCAATATTTTTTTGTTTTGGAAGTAAAAAATTAAAATGCTATCAACGGTCCTGATTTTTAGCTGTTGCCTTTACTGATTTCAATAAGACATACTTCATATCCTTTAAAATTATGAGCTAAGGATAAATGATCAACTATATCCCTTAAAGATTCCTGGTGATACGTAAATCGGCGTGTTCCATTTATTTGCGAGAAACTCAATTATACCTATACAATATTTGGGATTGTAGTGAAATGCGGTCACAGGCAAAGATAATTTTGCAGTAAGCTGCAAGGAGCTTCGATTGAGTTTTCCTTGCATGTTTGGGGAATGAATTTTGTACATTAAATTTCTTCTCTGAGGTAACTTCAAATTTCAATAACTATTGTTACGGTTTGAGAGTCAAATGGCTTCCAATTTTACCGATCAATTGAGATTATAGCTATGGGTATTTTCACTAAATTGGGGAATGCCTCATTTGACGGCAAATTAGAGGAATGTCCAAAAAGGATGACCACAGAACGATGTTGAAAGCAAATAATTAATCGGTATACCGTCAAATAATTCACTTATTCACGAGCTTGCAACTCGTTGAAAATATATGTCCAAGGAAGCCCCGAATTTCTCAGTTTATACCGGAAGCGATAAAGACAGCGAAACAAGAAATCAAATGTGTGTTATAAGTTTTAACCATTATAGATTATTATAGATAAAGATTATATTTATAATAGATAGATTATAGATAGCAACTCGCAATCAGAATATTTTGGAAGTTCTTTTCATTGTTCTAGTCAATTATATTTGAAGAAATGTACATTTATGGTATTAGTAATGTTTTAATGAGTTTTTCTAATTCTCATTCAGGTACGTTGTTCCCTATTCGCGATTAACAGCGAAGTGGGTGGCACGTAGCGGCCAAAGTTGGAAGCTGCGAGACCAGGATAGTTGACGAAGTGACTCCTGTTCTACGTTTATAATTGCTGTGTGCCTACTGTTTGTTTAATTTTGTATCATGGAATCCCTAGAACACGGGTATGCAAGAAAAGCTACTGCATGCAAAGGGAAACGTTCAAGTAATACGTATTGCTCAGTTCCACAGTGCAGTAATTACGTGCGTGCAGGAATTTCCTTCCACCAATTTCCCTTAAGTGATGCAGTGCGTCTAACCAAGTGGCTGCATATCTTAAAAATAGGAAAGAGTGCCTCCAAAGGCATGACCGTATGCAGTGACCACTTTCTAGATGAAGACTATCATCAGGGTGAGTTTTCAATCATAATAACATAATATAACATCATGATAAGTTCATGGTTTCGCAGATTGAATGTGTAGATTGGTGATATTATAACCTAAAAACAACACGTGCAATGTTACTTATTAGTTTTGTTTCTTGGAATTTTAGGTCCATCCGCTCTTAAAAGAAGACTAAAGTGTAGTGTTATTCCATCAAGAAATCTGCCTACGAGACTTCACGACAACGTTCCGTCAAAAAAACAAACGGAGTCAATGAAGAAGCGAATGAATCGAGCGGAAGACAGACAGACGAAAACGGTTGAGCCTTCAATGAGTCAGGCTAAAAGGTGTGATCCAATAGTTCAATCTAACTGGTGTTAATGTACGACTTGCATATACCTACTTTATTCTGTCAATGACAACAATTTATAATGACTGTTTATTTTCAGGCTGTGTCAAGACGGCTGCTCTGAAGATTCTCCGATGATGGAGGGTTATGATAATGCTGAGGGGGAAGAAGCGGCCATGTTAGCAGCAGAAGCACTGCTGGAGCTCCAGACAGCAATCGTCGATGAGCCGGGTCCATCTGCTCTCATCCAACAACAATCTGATGCTGCATGCCAGGTTTCCATGGTTGATCCCTGCCATAAGGTTACGCTTTTAGACTCAATAAAAAGTGATGCTGATCTGAATTCATTCACCGGCATACACACCATGCAGCTACTTCGTTCAATAACGGAAGCTGTGGAAATGTTTGAAGCAACAGTAGGAGGAGGTGCAAAAAACACCCAGCTGAATTTAACTGAAAAATAGTTTTAACTCTGGCAAGACTGAAGTTAAACATAAGTTTTAAATGTTTATCAGTGTTGTTTAATGTATCAATCACAACATGTATTAGAAATTTCCACGACGTATTGATCATGTTAAGTGAGGTGCTAAGTAATGGCATTGTGTGGCCTGAAAAAGAAAATATCATGAAAAACATGCCTACATGTTCCAAAAACTACAAGGATACACGGGTGGTTTCGGACTGCACCGAAACTCCAGTGGAGAAGCCATCGTGCTTAAACTGCAGACTCGCCACATACTCGCATTATAAAGGTACAAATACGGTGAAATTTTTAATTGGCGTAGCACCTGAGGGTTTAATTACTTTTGTCAGCGATGCATATGGAGGCAGGGCATCGGACAAAGCAATCTTTTTGCAGTCGGATCTGACTAAGCGACTATACCTTATAAAGATGCTGTCATGTCAGACAAAGGTTTTTAAGTGGAACATGAATTGTCTATTAATGGTATTAAACTAATACGACCTCCATTTTTGGGGAAAAACAAGCAGTTTTCTGTCGCAAATGGTTTGCTAACAGCAAACATTGCACAGGCTCGTGTGCACGTCGAACGATCCATTCAAAGGTTGAAAGTTTTTAAGATTTTAAAAGGTCCGCTTCCCTGGAATTTAGTGCCTTGTGTTGATGACATTATGAGAACCATTGCTGGAATTGTAAATCTTTCAAAGCCGATACTGTCAATGGACAAGTTCTAATTGGTTTCTTATTTCATTTCAATTAGTACAACAAATTCGATGTAAATAGTCACTTTAAATTATGTTTTTTGTACAGGCAAACATTCTTTGTTAAGTATTCCATATTATGTACAATAAAGTTTGATTATTTTACAGATAAGCGTTCTTCGTTATTTACAATAAATGGCAACATTAATTCAAAATACGTCTTGCTCAATCGGTGGAGGTAACTTGAACAAAATTTAGGGTCATATGCTACTTCTATTATTAAAACATCATCAGCAGCCTTTGAAAACAATAAAAAATCACAAACTTTCAGCCCTGTGGTCATCATCCCTTGCTGCACCTGGCCATAAAACTTGTGCCTCGTGCTCAGTCGTGGCACATTTCCTTCAACAAGGATCCCCTTTGCACGTCTTGCCAACTCCAGCCCGCTATACTCCTGTCCGACAAGCAAACATTTCGCCTCAACCAGCCGGCCTTTATCAACAACAATTCCGTCTGGGCTGTAGCCTAACCACGGGCAGTTGACATTAACAATAAAACCAAACTCGCTCACAACATTTTTAGTTTTACGTGTATAGGCAGCAATTGCCTGTTTCTCGTGTTCATTGCCGTACGTTGTGGCGGCGTTTCCTCTGAAGTTGAAAAACACTGCTTCCTCAAACTTCTTGTTCCAATCGCGGTCTGCAGCCGATGGCCGGCTGTAGGTAAACAACCCATAAGATTGGCTTCCGGTGATTCTGGGCCTGCGGTGCCCAAGCCAAGTGTCCCCAACCTGGTTTGCAGTGGCAAGGCAGATGGCCGCTGCTTGGTCAGCGGTGACGGCAACTCGTTGCTGGTAAAGACGTCTCTGCTCCGGACAACATTTTTCAAGCAGCGCAGGAACATCCAGCATCGATCTTTGAAGTTCATCGTTGCTGCTCATGACCAGCGAACTGATATCGGTAGTCCTAAGCAGAGAGGGGGAGGGTGGGGGTGTTGGTGGTGGTTGACAAATTTGTGTTTCGTTGGCTTCAGAGAACCGGCCAGCAAGGTGCAAATCGAGGGCGGAATTCTGTCCACCTGTAACAAATGAGCAAAAAATTAAGTAAATCTGTAAGAAACGGAGAAATTATCTCTACGCAACCAATTCAATTAACGTACCTTCTAGCAACTTTTTTACCAGCATTGAAGAAAAATGTGGATCTTGAATGGCACTTGGTGCCCTAGCCTGAGCGTGGCAAAACCTCTTGGTGGGCCTTGGCTCATACATGGCTTTTGCCACGGATTTAAATTTCCCCCATTTCTGGGTAATATCTGTGCAGCTCAGATCTTCCAAGTTTTCGAGTGGTGTTCTAGAAAGATAATACATATTTTAGGACAGTTCCTAACAAAATGCCAGAAATTTCCTCCCAAAGCTGTGCTCCCATCATATTCCCATTTCCCTAAACAAACCAATACACCTTCACTCAGCAGGCAGCACACCAAAAATTTAGCAAAATACCAAGTGATGCAGAGAAAGTATTTAAAACAACGACAAACAAGCTACTTAAAATCACAACAGATACACGAACGGCTTTGTGCCGAAGTAAATTCTGTTCGGTTATACTCACTGCTCAGTATTCACGAGCCACAATTTAAACTTATCACACTAGAAATAAAAATAAACAATTATTATTCAGATATAAGGTAAGTAGGTACTTGGATACCAAGTACTTTAGGTTCTTAGTTTTGTAACTCAATTACTGCTGCTGGCTTACCTGTTCAAAAACAGAAGTACTGCAACAAAGTGTTTGCACTTCCCTGACCCTGCTTTGCAGGAGCATGATCCGCTGATTATTGGTGAACCGCTGGTTTTAATTTCTATCTTTATTTCGTGTGGCTTGCCCTCCAAATGGGAGGTTTGTAGGCAGAGCCCAAGCACTTGAAAACCTTGCTCACTGCGGGATGTGAGTCCGCACTGCACGAGGTGTTTAGCCTTTAAAATGGCATCTCCCTCTTTAAAAGGTCGCTCCCCACGCCCTACATACGACATAATGTCGTATAACTCTACACTAGGGTCAAACATACCAAAAGAAATTGGAAAACGTTGAAAATCAATAGGAAAAAAATATCGATAACACGTGCTTGAATAAGCCCTAAAGGCGACTACCTCACATGTTATCCTGGTCTCGCGGCCGCCATGATGCGCTTGTACTGCCATCTATCGTCGCTGTTAAACGCGAGGATTGGTTGCCCTGCTCGCTTATAGCATTTGAATTAACCGCGTAGGAGGCATTTTGGTCGTCGTATTGAGGAGTGAGGTGTTGTGTAACCGGGCCTTTCCGGCACAGGTAAAACGGCTGCAAAAAGGGTACATGGGCCATCGGAGAGTGGGGTATCGGAGAGTCCACCCTTGCCAGAGGAAGGGGCGGAGTACAATAGTCGAAGATTACGGTACTTTACTGTACTTTGCCGCTTTAAGACCCTTTACGGTCGGTTTCCATAGCGACCCATGGCTCAAATTCCTGCGTTAGCTGTCAATAACTTGTTTGTATCCCACTCATTATAAAGATGACCGATGGATATTAGGAGTGCGTAACGGACAGGGTCGGAATTGGTTAGGATATGTTCGATATTTAATTCCTCAATTCCTATACTGTGCATATTTTTCTTTTTGTTGTTTGTTAACTTATTGCGATTGCGATTTCATATTTTTGAACATGGCATTTGGCAAACTTCTCGTGGAGTAAACATCTCCTCTCAAAAATTAAAATGTATTATTTTATCCTAACAAGACTCATTATTAGTATAACCTTTATGGTATCTGTATACTGAACTACTGCAAGCGACGGCGATCTCCAGAAGGTAAAACGGTGATAAATTTTATCTCCCTGTTTGTGTCCTAAATAACTTGTCTATAATTGTCAAAACTTTTGTGTGTATGACGGACCATTCGAGCATAAGGTTTCATACTATACATCTCACATCTCTAGCGAAGATTATAGTCATCTTGACAGCGAGCAATGAGTGAGAGATTCGAGAATAACCATGACTCATTAAAAGTGTTATCTTTCCTGAGGTGATACAACGAAATAATATACCAACTGAAAACAAGATTTGTGAGATGTCATTGAATCGATTAAGCTCGTGAAAAATAATAAAATTTGAATTAATTTCAAACGAATTTGTACTTTATAGCGTACCTGACAATTTGAAACATCACTGAACTGCCAAATGATACCTAATATTTTGTCACTGCTATTTTATCCGTCGCGATGTTTATCCCCTTTTTGCTCAATACTATTCGATACTATTCGAATACTAATCGATTTAAGTGGAGTAGGCAATGTTATTAATCGATTAATTTGAATGATTTCTGCATTTAGTCGGAGGAAATCATTCTAACTTTTCTCTCGCGTTTTTCAAGGGAACTTTCTTTGGTGATAGGGAAACTGTATCGAAAGATCGCAACATTTCAAGACAATTTTGCTGTCCGTAATAATTATTAGTTGTGGTTAGGGTGGCGTTAACATTGAAATCGGTAATTTTACCGGTTATGTTAACAACCTCGGTGTCCTGTTTTCTTCATGGAACCGAAAACTGGAAAATTAAATAGATTCATAATTTGCAATAGTGTGTCAAATTCAAATTAAGTCAAATTAACTGATGAAGAAGCGGCTCGTGTGCGTGGATATTGAGAGAAGATAAGAGATAAGAGATATTGGTGCGTTTATTTAAGTGCGAAACTATCAACCTGAAACAGTGATAATTTTGTGTAAATAATTTACTTTTTGAATTTTCGTGAACACTTGAATCTATTTCAAACCTGAGATTTTTAAACATGCATAAGTGAAAGGTGATCCATCTGCACATTGTGCAGTTATTTCTAGCAAGGGGGCAAATGTCACCACAATTGATCGTAATTTTAATTGTTCTTGTTGAAGGAGAACAATTGCCTCATTTTCACTCCAGCTTTCCGATAAGAAGTGATAAATTTCATTGCACATAAGAACCTAGGACTGTGGGTGTTGATTTGCCGCCATCGTTCAAACCGTTCTAAGCCGCATATTGCTCTGTGAGCGTTCCGTAATAGTGCGTGATGACCGGGAAGTAAAATAATAGATCCTTTGACTGGTGGGTCACTGTGTCAACATGTCCGGTCGAAATTCGAATAAGCTGTGACATTTGAGTCAAATGCACTTGGCGACAAATGAGAGTTTAATTCAAAAATTGAGTAAGACATAGCTTTATTTACAAATATTATACTGAAAGTTTCAATGGAACCGGAGCTGGTGTAAAATTACCGGTACCAGTCACTGATAATTTTGCAAAACAACTGAATAGAGCCAATGGACTTGGAAACGTAAATAGAAAAGTAAAATTTGATTTGAATTCTAATTTACTTGGGACACTCTCCCCTAGTAAATTGCCTAGTGGACAGTTGACATTTAGGCTAAGGTATCTTTCCATGATTAAAATGTGGAACACCTACAGCACTCCGATATGAACGATTATGTCAAAAAATTGTGCTGAAAACACTCGCTTTATAGACCACCGGCAATGCATGCATGCTAGATGGGGTGTATCTTATCCCCTAAATCGCTTCTTGGACCGTCTTGCGGCGAAGTGGTAGACAGAGAAGAGAAACCAAATATTTACCGCGTTCACAGCCGGCAACACTGCATGATGAGTTGTAGGGCTGTGATTCTCCGACGGCCGTAGTAAGGAAAACCAGAGTGTCAAATAGACCGAGTCTACAAAAGGCCGAGTTTACAAAAGTCCGAGTCTAGAAAAGTCCGAGTCCACCTCGTGATTCAGACGCTGGGTGCGCAATAGGCCGAGATTGAAAAAGGCCGAGTCTCAAATAGACCGAGTCGTTAAAAGTCCTAGTGTGTGACTCGGTCTATTGCAAAATCGGCCTTTTGATACGCACTCACCCGGTGTATCCGTTATTTCTTCCTCATTAGAAGTTCTTTCCATCGCAATCAGTTTTGTACTCTCACACAAGGGGCGTCCATGGAATCAAGGGAATCATTGATCCCCCTCGAATTCCCAATAAATCAATTTTTTTCAACCAAACTACATTCTAAGCGAAGTTAATAAAATCATTTTTTAAAATAAACTTTCATCTTATGTTATGGAATTGATGCGAATTCAATTCTGAACTCGGCGGAGAGTGCGCGTGACCCGCATCGCTCGACTCTAGCTCGTCCCCCGTGCTGTTGGCTGTGCAGCGTGCAGCGTGCAGCGTGCAGCGTGCAGCGTGTAGCGTGCAGCGTGCTAGCACCCAGTCGCTGAAGCGTGCAGCGTGCTAGCACCCAGTCGCTGCAGAGTGCAGCGTGCAGCGTGCAGCGTGCTAGCACCCAGTCGCTGCAGCGAGCCGGCCGCGCGGCGGCTGCGTCGCCGGCGAGCACGGCGGGCCAAGAAAAATATGCGCGTTCAGAGCACAGGCGAGGCTTATAGGTCCACACATCATGTAAACCATGTTAACAAATGCTTCATGTAAAGCAGCCAACATCCAGCATCCAACATCCAGCATCCAGCATCCAGCATCCAACATCCTGCATAATTAAAATGTAGGTGTGTCCAGGGCTGTAATACTCGCCGCAAGCCATTTGGCAACGTTCGGCCGAGCTCGACGTTGACATTCGGTAACCTTCGGCAACCTTCAGCGGGCCTCAGCGCTGAGCTGACTGTCAGTTGTCTGCTGAGCACCAACGCTGGAGACAACATCCGGCGATCTTCGCTTGAAATCTGGCATTCACAGGCAAGATCTGCTCCTTTATTAGACGAGTAAAGCTTTCTTAAAACCACTCAGTTTATTACATTCAGACAAGACAATCACTCGGCTTACACCCCATATAAAAACTTTGTCTAGGTCGGTGCATCTAGCTCGGTGCGTCTAGGAGGTGAGCTTCGAGATGTGCTGGACGCTTCGTCTCGTTGGCTTCGCCGTGATGACGCTAGTCGTCGCAAACCCTACGACGCCGGAACCCGATTTGTTAGAAACCTTCACGCCGGAGATGCAAGCCTGCCTGGCTCAACGCAAGGTTGGTCTACCTACACTACATTCCAATGTTTCGAGTGCTCAGTGCTGATATCTGTTTTTGTTGTCAGTTGCTCGGTCATGGTTGAATCA
The DNA here is from genome assembly GCA_921293315.2 of Nemurella pictetii. Classification (NCBI taxonomy): domain Eukaryota; kingdom Metazoa; phylum Arthropoda; class Insecta; order Plecoptera; family Nemouridae; genus Nemurella; species Nemurella pictetii. Next base: position 4,704,718 of record OV121116.1, on the reverse strand, counting down.
GTCGGACCTTCAGGTTCTCTAATTTTTTACTTTATTTAAGTTCCTTATTCAAGTATCCTTAACACCGGTGAAAATTTGGCACCGGTCGACTCCGAGTAAATTGGTAAATCCACCAACCACCAAATAGTTTTCTTGTAAAAAGTTTGTATGAATTCACTTACAGTTTTTTTCTCCATCCAATTTCATGAGCAACAAGATATGAAACAGAGAGAGATAAAGAGATAGTGGGTGTTGAGGGGCACCACTGTGTACAGGTTTTGTACGCTGGCGTCATTGTGTACAGGTGTTGTACGCTGGTGCCATTGTGTACAGGCGTTGTACCATTGTGTACAGGTGTTGTACCATTGTGTACAGGTGTTGTAACATTGTGTACAGGTTTTGTATCATTGTTTACAGGTGTTGTACCATTGTGTACAGGTGTTGTACCATTGTGTACAGGTGTTGTACCATTGTGTACAGGTGTTGTACCTTGGCGCCATTGTGTACAGGTGTTGTACCATTGTGTACAGGTGTTGTACCATTGTGTACAGGTGTTGTACCATTGTGTACAGGTGTTGTACCATTGTGTACAGGTGTTGTACGCTGGCGCCATTGTGTACAGGCGTTGTATCATTGTGTACAGGTGTTGTACCATTGTGTACAGGTTTTGTACCATTGTGTACAGGTGTTCTACCATTGTGTACAGGTGTTGTACCATTGTGTACAGGTGTTGTACCATTGTGTACAGGTGTTGTACCATTGTGTACAGGTGTTGTACCATTGTGTACAGGCGTTGTACCATTGTGTACAGGTGTTGTACGCTGGCGCCATTGTGTACAGGCGTTGTACCATTGTGTACAGGTGTTGTACCATTGTGTACAGGTGTTGCACCATTGTGTACAGGTGTTGTACGCTGGCGCGATTGTGTACAGGTGTTGTACCATTGTGTACAGGTGTTGGACCATTGTGTACAGGTGTTGTACCATTGTATACAGGTTTTGTACGCTGGCACCATTGTGTACAGGTGTTGTACGCTGGCGCCATTGTGTACAGGTGTTGTACGCTGGCGCCATTGTGTACAGGTGTTGTACCATTGTGTACAGGTGTTGTACGCTGGCGCCTGCAAGGAGCTGCCTAACCTCGTCGCCGGCTGCCCCGCGGGGGAATGGCTTGTTCTCGACGCCCGCGACGCCCTCGACGCCCTAGAAGCCAATGGGACCTCGCACCCTTTCCAGCCTCGCTGCATGAAAAAGTTTTGCGAGAGTTCTTCCAAGTTTTACTGGCCGGAGGATGGGACGTGCCGCAAGAGTTCAGAGGGCAGGACTTTGTGCAAGCAAGGTAAAAGTTACAAGGGTTCAGAGGGCAGGACTTTGTGCAAGCAAGGTAAAAGTTACAACGTTCAGTTACCATATACAAGGCTAATCGAGTATAACTAAATCATAAATTACATACCGCAGAAAAAAGTCTTCTTTTTCTTTTTGTGTCTGTTCGCGCCTTACAGGACAAACACGAAACAGATTTTTGTGAAAATTTATTTGGACCTTCGTTTTAGATCTGACGCATTTTTTGAAGTAAATCAGGCAAGAAAATTTTATAAAATCAATTCTTAAAGAAAATTTTCAGTTTCTCCAAAACACGTTTTGCACTCTAAAGACCAAACATCTGATTTTAATTTGACGAAACTTTCTTCGTTTGAATCAGCGTATCCATACAACTGTCAATTTTAAAAAGACCTGCCGCGGAATTGTTGCCAATCTCAGAACGCCGAATTCTGCTAATTGGATCCAGTGGCATTTTGAAAAATGAGTGCTTTCTTTTTATTAGAGGGAATTTGAACATTTCGAGCAGAATGTCACAGGTTTATTGCCGGCAGTGAATAGTATAATACTTCCATGTTTATTGGCTTTACATTATTCCCAACAATGTGGCCAGCAGACATTTGTTTTACAAAATGCTTTTGTAATTAAAGAAAGAGCTGATTGAAACTGCCCTTGCAGCAAAACAATCATCTTCCATATTTTTGATAAATTTTGGCCTAACTATGTGTAATGAGCAAAAATATATAACTAATAACTGTAATTACCGTCCCAGTGACGAGACTTATAGCTGATTCTGGCAATCGAGGCCTTTGTTAAGTTTTCAGCCTGATAATTACGAGCACAGGTTGGGCCAACGCTAACAAAATTAAAGATCTTCCACCGTTTGGAATTTTTTCCAACACTTGGAACAGTTCGACTAATTGTACAGAAAGTTGAAAAATATCATTTTCATTTAAGAGATTTGTACAACTGGTAAGGGAAAAAAAGAAAAAAAAACGGTAATTTTTCTATCGGTTGGTACTTGGTACCACTAAATCTGGTGATTGTAAACCCATTTTGATTTCACTGCAGACATGTTGACCCTCACGATTCAACGTATGAGTACAAATATCATTGTTGTATGTTTAACAATTTTCTTACAGATCGCGCCTTCGTGATATTTTTAATGCGCTTTTTATTGTGTTTGAAGTTTTATGCAACTAAATCTACTTTTGTTTTCAAGTGAAGTTGACAAATTTTACTCTCTGCGTTCAACATCATAAAAAGATGGTACTGTGTTATTTTGAAGTTAATCAATTGATTTTTTTCTTTTAATTGTTTTGTGCGTCTTAAAATATTCGGATAGTTACACGACGCCTTAAATCTTCATATTTCCACGCAACGAATATCATCGAGAAAGCTGCTTAATTAACGCCGAATATTTAAGATTTGTTTGCACGCTTCTAGGCTATGCGCACGCGCAATATACTCGTATTGTGGGTGAACGTTAATATTTTTTTTAATAATTCATCAAAAAATAAGACATAAAATATATTTGTCCGTTTTGCTTCAAAAACGCGTCAGAGTAAATGAAGGTCCAAATAAATTTTCATCAAAATCGTTTTTAGCGTTTGGCCTGTAAAGTGCGAACAAACGCACAAGAAAACAAACGCACAAGAAAACAAACGCACAAGAAAACAAACGCACAAGAAAACAAATACAAATAAAACATCTGAGACTTTTCAAGTTGAAGATTTGGCTTCACTCGGTTGGCTGTTAGCACAGCACTCGCGAACATTCAGTGATCAGTTGTAAGCGATTAAGATTAAGCAAATGATTTTCGCCCATCAAAATTTCCAGTTTGCACGACTGAATACAGAGTTATATTGCAAACAAGGGTCAACAATTGAATCCAAATATCAACAAACGTCAACCAAATGTAAACATCTTAAAAATTTAGTTAATTTGCGGTTTCAATGCACGGTCAGGGGTAGCAAAAAGTCTTAATTATACTGACAACAAGAAACACGTCCCGGGCCTGATAACTCGTCCAATGCTCGATAGGAAAGTCACTCCGACAAACTTGATATGGCAGTTCCTCACACCGGACAATCCATTGTCAAGTATACGACAAGTAAACAACTCTCTGAACAATCACAAGATCACACAATCACAAGATGCCAACTGACTTTCATTACATAAATGTTGATCGGAGAGTCGAGGTGAACATATGACTTACAGTTAAATAACTTATCAACGCTGAAGACTAATGCTATGACAATGAAAACTGCAGAACAGACATGAATGAACCAAAAAGTGTCACTAAAAAAATACTCTTCGATGTATTTGTCTGAGCTATCTGAGGGGGGGGGGGGGGATAGCGACTAATGGAATAACGACTAATACATCGTGCAACGCTGTGCGGGGCGTTCCTGGACTAACGTCTAACATTTTTTTAGTCGTTATTCCGGTGGAATAGCGACTAATTTCTGTTAGTCGCTATTCCGGTGGATTAACGTCTAACAAATTTTAGTCATAATTTCACTCGATTAAAATAATAACGTTCGACGTTGGTCCAGTGGACTAACGTCTAATGATTTTTAGTCGCTATTCCGGTTTTAAAAAAGGGGGGGCTGCTGAATTAAACGCGAATTAAAATAAAAAATGTATAGAATTTCTAGTGGAACAAGAACTATTTTTGTTAGTCTTAAATCCAGTGGAGTAACGACTAACGAACATGCCCCCCCCCCACATTCAATAGCATGTGTGACACGGGATGCTCTACTGTTCTACTACGACAAACACAGATAATTGCACTTGCAACTGCTCCATCGGTTTCCTCGAGCCATGGTCTTAGCTGTTGCCACCAAGGCATGGCCCCCGACTGTTTGGCGACGACTGTTGCCATACAAACAAAGCCATCGGTTTCCTCGAGCCGTCGTCGCCAAACGCCCTCATGCCTTGGTGGCAACAGCTAAGACCACCAAGAAAGATAACCTCGGAGTCATGACTCATGACCTGCCATTGACCTTGTATGTTGTCTTATCGCTCCATTCATAATGATGAGTCGGTTTAACGAACGAAATGTTCATTGATTTACAGTTGAATCACGGACGTGTTCGATGAAGGGTGAAGTATTCACTTGAATGTAGGGAAAGATATTTACACGTCACTACCTAAACACGTCCCCAGGATACAAGGGAACATGGCAATTTGCCGAAATATCAACTGGACAAAAACCTAAAAGCTTACAGTTTCTAATTCTGCAGAATTGGGTGAATTAATAATAATAATATAATAATTCCTTCAGAAACAAAATCCGAAATTTTCCCATTTCTGCAGAGTTAGAAACAAAAAATGGCAGTGAATAGGGCCCGGGGCGAATAGGGCCCGGGGTGAATAGGGCCCGGGGCGAATAGGGCCCGGGGCGAATAGGGCCCGGGGTGAATAGGGCCCGGGGTGAATAGGGCCCGGGGTGAATAGGGCCCGGGGTGAATAGGGCCCGGGGCGAATAGGGCCCGGGGCGAATAGGGCCCGGGGCGAATAGGGCCCGGGGCGAATAGGGCCTGGGGCGAATAGGGCCCGGGGTGAATAGGGCCCGGGGCGAATAGGGCCCGGGGCGAATAGGGCCCGGGGCGAATAGGGCCCGGGGTGAATAGGGCCCGGGGTGAATAGGGCCCGGGGCGAATAGGGCCCGGGGCGAATAGGGCCCGGGGTGAATAGGGCCCGGGGTGAATAGGGCCCGGAGCGAATAGGGCCCGGGGCGAATAGGGCCCGGGGCGAATAGGGCCCGGGGTGAATAGGGCCCGGGGCGAATTTTCCAAAAGATTTCGAATTTTCCAACGGGTTTTTCAGATTTGATTTTTATTTTTTTCTTGAAACTTCTATTATGGTACTAACGTGGTTTAAATTTTATTCAAACCCAGTCATTAGTTTTCATGAAATCGAAACATCAAACCAGACCGTGGGATTAGATTGGGGTAACCCCGTCATAGCTCGTGTACGACAATACGAACTCGGGTTTATTTTAAATTTTATAAATTAAAGTTAGATTTTAATGAAACGTAGCGAGCTCCACAACCAAGCTTACAACCGAAAATACAGAGGTCCACGCTAAAACGTTTCCTGCCCCGTAATTCATCCCAATATTTTTGAAAAAAAATCTGCGTTTAGAAGAAGAGTACTCCGACTCGTATTTTAAATTTTAAATAAGATCTGATGGAAAAAAAACAACCAGAGATGAAAGAAAATTGTGTTTTTCGTTTTAAAAAACCACAAAAAGTCCCAAATTCAAGATTTACTTGTGAACAAAGTTAACGCCCGATCGACACGAGCCTGCACATCGCGAGTCAGAATTCTTTTTAATTATTCACTGATTGTTTTTCAACAATAAAGGTAAATATTTAGGGCCAGGGAAAGTAAAAACGTGGACCTCTGCACTACCAAAATTTTGTGTTTCCCAAAGCAGTATTTCACGGAAAAGACCTGGTGAAAAATAACTTCCAGTTTAACTGCCTCAATATCAGCATGAGAAATAAAACACTCTTGGAGATTATGCTTGCACAACCCGACACGTGGTTATATAAAAGTCAGAAAAAGGTAAATCATAAAATTCCGTTTTTCATATTTTTTAATGCGGCTTGATTCGTCTCTGTTTGCAGGTATAAAGCAATGTTGAAATTAAAATAACAGATAAAAATTATAGATTATTATCGGTAATATTCATGCGTTTTTACGTAAATTAGATTAGAGCGGCTTAAAACATGATCAACTACCAATTCTTTTCCTTGATTGAAATGCGCCACAGAATCATCAATAAGTATACAAGAACTTTCATTCAAAGTATCATACAATCTGCTGACAAAGATGAACCCAAACGTGTTACTTAAATCACGAAAAAAGAGATAAAGCAGTTTTTTTAATTTTAATGATTAATCTTGGTTATGCAAGAGTCGCAGATGTGTGTGCGCTTTTTATTCTGTGGCTACTTATCTTTACTGTCACAGATTATTACGTTTTCCATTATCGTATCGGGTTACAGGCTATGGAGACTCTCAAGAAAATTATATAAGCAATCGACTGCCACAAATGGAAAAAAAATTATCTTTATCTTATGTTAATTTTTTGTATCGTCATTTCACATTTATTTAAACTTGAGGTGAAATAAAATTACTAAATTCTATTTCTTACAATAAAACAACACTTAGTAAAAAAATACCTATTCACGTGAGCTATTCGCTTTTATGCGGTTCAATAGTTGCCTTTTAACAGAACAGCTTTTTTTCTTAATTTATTTTCGTCCTTTGAAGCCCATGCTAATAAATAGCCGAAATATCGGCTAGGCTCCCTTCACCGAGTGCACTCGTTCTACCAACGTCCATCGACCGGTACATCCGACAAGCCTCGGTAACATTCGTAGTCCCATGTGACCAATGCTATTTGACTTCGAACAATTTTATGGTCAGTTTTTTTTCGATAAGTTGGCATTTCCCTGCGTGGACTGTGTTAAGGAAACGGCCGGTGCGAGTAGCATGAAGCAAGTAGCAAGTAGCAGGTAGCAGGTAGCAGGTAGCAAGTAGCAGGTAGCAGGTAGCAAGAAGCAGGTAGCAGGTAGCAAGTAGCAGGTAGCAAGTAATAGGTAGCTAGTAGCAGGTAGCAGGTAGCAGGTAGCAAGTAGCAGGTAGCAAGTAGCAGGTAGAAAGTAGCAGGTAGCAGGTAGCAAGTAGCAGGTAGCAAGTAGCTGGTAGCAAGTAGCAGGTAGCAGGTAGCAAGTAGCAGGTAGCAGGTAGCAAGTAGTAGGTAGCAAGTAGCAGGTAGCAAGTAGCAGGTAGCAGGTAGAAGTAGCAGTCGGCAGGTAGCAGGTAACAAGTAGCAGGTAGCATGTAGCAAGTAGCAGGTAGCAAGTAGCAAGTAGCAGGTAGCAGGTAGCAGGTAGCAAGTAGCAGGTAGCAAGTAGCAGGTAGCAGGTAGCAGGTAGCAAGTAGCAGGTAGAAAGTAGAAGGTTGTAAGTAGCAGGTAGCAGGTGGCAGGTAGCAGGTAGCAAGTAGCAGGTAGCAAGTAGCAAGTAGCAGGTAGCAGGTAGCAAGTAGCAGATAGAAAGTAGAAGGTTGTAAGTAGCAGGTAGCAGGTAGCAGGTAGCAAGAAGCAGGTAGCAGGTAGCAAGTAGCAGGTAGAAAGTAGAAGGTTGTAAGTAGCAGGTAGCAGGTAGCAGGTGGCAGGTAGCAAGTTTTTCAGCCTGGTAGGATATATGCTGTGACGTGGGATGTACCTGTTTCAGGCAACATGTTGAGTGTCAACCAGTTCGGCTTCGCAGAGTGCGGCTGCATCGACTCGCCGGTGCATCTGAGTGTAAACCTGTCGCTGCCATCTGGCGAGTGCTTCGAGCTCTACACCAAGGGACCGTGTGTTGCGGGGGAGGTGCTGCAGAGCAGACATCTGAAGAACGTTGGCCGCGTTGCCGAGTGTCGACCCGACCCTTGCTCCGCGTGAGTTCCCAGCCCCGGTGGCGTCATCCCGTGACATCACCAAGTGCCGCCATTTATACCTTGGAAAACATCTCACTAGGATATCATCCCACTAGGAAATCTTCTGACTAGGATATCATCCCACTAGGAAATCTTCTGACTAGGAAATCATCTCACTTGGAAATCATCTCACTAGGAAATCATCTCACTAGGAAATCATCTCACTAGACGATGCAGCGAACACTCATAATCGTGTTGTGGATGGGCGTTATTGTAATAATTGCTTAAAAGAGAAGATATTCAAATGTTTTGCTTCAAAATTTCAAAATTCTCTACCCGGCGGATAGAGAGCAGAGAGTTGTGATGGACACAGATAATAATGAAATGGTACTATCTAAAGAGTGTAGGACAGTTTGCCAGCGGACAATTTGCCAGACTTCCCTTTCTAATAGAGGGGATGGGCAGCCAGGTATGTAACCGCAGGGGACGTTGTGTTTCCAGACAGCAATCTTGCACAAGCTCCTTGGGTATCACGTCAAAAATCACAGTAAATTGATTAGCGTAACGAGCGTAGCGAGTGAAGCGAAATCTTCAATAACACTTTACTGCTAAAAAAAATCCTGATCAATATGAAGAATACTGTGAACCTTCGTTTTCTCTGAACAAAGATCTGCCATTTTTTTGAAGCAATTCGAACAGGTAAATTTTATGTTCTAAGTTTTTTACGTAATTTTTCATTTATTCCAAAACACGTTTTGCACTCTAGAGGCCAAGAATCTGAATATAATTTCACGAAACTTTCTAGATATTTAACCCCTTACGATTTAATGTTTGTGTACAAATTTCATTGTTGTACGTTAAGCACTTATCTCGAGCATGGCACTTTTAGGTCACTTTTTAAGCGTTTGAAAGTTTTTTTGCCACTAAAGCAAATTTAACTTGAACCGATTTCAACAAAATTTAAAATTTACTGCGTGCATTATAAATCGTACAAAGAAGATACTTTGTTAAATTAAAGCAAATCAATTGAATAGTTTATCCTTTAATCGATTTTTACGTTTTTAAATATTCCAATAATTTTACGACGACTACATCATGATATTTCCGGGCAACAAATGTCAACGAAAAAGCTGCTAAATTAACGCCGAAAATTTTAAATTGATCATAAAAGCCTCTAGGCGATGCGCACACGCAATATAATCGCGTTGTGGGTGAGCGTAAATATAACTCTCATCCACAACACGATTATATGAGTGTTCGCATAGCCTAGTGTTAGATAACAGTCGATTTTACAAGACTTGTGCTAAGTCATAGTGAAATTCGCGTTACCTATTCACCTATCATCGGCTGCGACTTGGTATATTAGTGGTGTTATGTTCGTATAAACCCTTCCTTCGTGCCGTTGGAAGGACGATCCGCTTCTACACTAAAAAGTTATCATTTACACCATCTATTGCATTTATATATCATTGTTTCCTACTTCTTATACAATTCGAAGTCTTACTTCCTGAACCCAATATCGATTGCCAAATTAAAAGAATCGACGACAAGATCTAAAATTTATCTCAGAAGTTGAATTAAATAATTAATCAAGGCTTGTAATGAACAATTTTTTCCTACCCTTCTTCTATCTCAATATCCACAAGTGCCTTTAAGTCTATCTCAACAGTAAAATAATGTTTCGTTTTACTGTGACTTTTGGCCAAGACTTTGTCTAGACCGAGATCTCGGCCATTCGCAACCCGCCTACTTCACACTCGGCCTTTTTAACATTCGGAATTTTAGTGTTAGAGACTCGGCCTTTTGATACGCAATACTTTCTGCATCAACAAAAATCATCCTTCCAACTTAGAACATATTTTGCAGGTTCAACTCTGGCGTGGGCGGCGAGTTGTTTGCCCAGAGCGCCCTGGACGGCCGGTGCCATGTTTTAGGCAAAGAGGGCGGCCCGTGCCTTCCGCAGCTCAGGTTTCAGGTGAACATGCACGTTGCTCATTTTACTCCGCCGATAAACAGACTTAAACACCTTTTTTAAAACATTTCTTTCTTAATTCCATCAAACTAACAGGTTGAAATTTGCACATGGGCACACGGATACCTCGATGGATTCTTGCCAAGAATCCAACATCCCAAAAAATCATTCCGTCTCTCTCCATCTTCCCTGCCATCTTCTTCTCCGCCATCTTCTTCCCTTCGTTCGATCAATTTTTTCTACCTTTCTTTATTTTTCCACCATCTTTCTTCTTCAACAACATTTTCCCACTCTTCGCCTCTCTCTTCAACATTTCTTTTAACCTGCATAATCCATCTTTCTCACTCTTCGTTTTTTATGTTCTATATCAATTTTTTTTTTTGTTATTTTGCTTTCATCCATCTGCTTCACTTTTGCAAACCAACTCAATCTTTCTTTGCTACTCCTTGAACTTTTAACTCCCATTCTTTTCCCCAGTTTACAACTCCTCAAATTATCCAATTTTGTCACACCAGCCATTCTTCTCACAAACTTCATTTCTGCTTCTTGTAACAACTCTTTTAAATAATTATCCATTCAACATTCCATTTCATGTAACGCACCCGTACAACAGGATGGGTAAAAAGTAAACTTTGTTTAATAAAAGCTTATATATTTGGAGAAGTCCATATTGCATAATAGTTTCTTTACTTTTGAAAAAAAAATGCCTGCTCAATTCTTCTTGATTGATTTACAACATATGGATTTAAATTTCAAACTTGATGTTAAGCAAGAAGCAGGTAGCAAGTAGCAGGTAGCAGGAAGTAGGTAGCAGGTAGCAGGTAGCCGGTAGAAAGTAGCGGGAAGCAGGTAACAGGAAGCAAGTAGCAGGGAACAAGTATCAGGAAGCAGATAGCAGGTAGCAGGTAGCAGGTAGCAGGTAGCCGGTAGCAGGTAGCCGGTAGAAAGTAGCGGGAAGCAGGTAGCAGGAAGCAAGTAGCAGGGAGCAGGTAACAGGTAGCAGATAGCAGGTTGCAGGTAGCAGGTAGCAAGTAGCAGGTAGCAGATAGCAAGTAGCAGGTAGCAAGTATCAGGAAGCAGAAAGCAGGTTGCAGGTAGTAGATAGCAAGTAGCAGGTAGCAAGTAGCAGGAAGCAGGGAGCAGGTAGCAGGTAGCAAGTAGCAGGTAGCAGGTAGCAAGTAGCAGGTATTAGGTAGCAGGTAGAAATTAGCAGGTAGCAGGTAGCAAGTAGCAGGTAGCAGGTAGAAATTAGCAGGAAGCAGGTAGCAAGTAGCAGGTATTAGGAAGCATGTAGCAGGTAGCAGGTAGCAAGTAGCAGGTAGAAATTAGCAGGTAGCAGGTAGCAAGTAGCAGGTATTAGGTAGCAGGTAGCAGGTAGCAGGTAGCAAGTAGCAAGTAGCAGGTAGCAGGTTGCAGGTAGAAATTAGCAGGTAGCAAGTAGCAGGTAGAAATTAGCAGGTAGCAAGAAGCAGGAAGAAATTAGCAGGTAGCAGGTAGCAGGTAGAAATTACAAGGAAGCAGGTAGCAAGTAGCAGGTATTAGGTAGCAGGTAGCAGGTAGCAGGTAGCAAGTAGCAGGAAGCAAGTAGCAGGTAGCAAGTAGCAGGTAGCAAGTAGCAGGTGGCAGGTAGCAAGTAACAGGTAGCAGGTAGCAAGTTGCAGGTAGCAGGTGGAAATTAGCAGGTAGCAAGTAGCAGGTAGCAGGTAGAAGGTAGCAGGTGGCAAGAAGCAGGTAGCAGGTAGCAGGTAGCAAGTAGCAGGTAGCAGGTAGCAAGTAGCAGGTAGCAAGTAGCAGGTAGCAGGTAGCAGGTAGAAAGTAGCAGGTAGCAGGTGGCAGGAAGAAATAAGCAGGTAGCAGGTAGAAGGTAGCAGGTAGCAAGTAGCAAGTAACAGGTAGAAATTAGCAAGTGGCAGGTAGCAGGTAGAAGGTAGCAGGTAGCAAGTAGCAAGTAACAGGTAGAAATTGGCAGGTAGCAAGAAGCAGGTAGCAGGAAGCAGGTTGGAGGTAGCAGGTAGAAAGTAGCAGGTTGCAGATAGCAGGTAGCAAGTAGCAAGTAGCAGGGAGCAGTGGACGTCGAATGAGATATTGGACCATGTTTCAGGTGTACAAGGAATCTCACCAGCCGCAATGCGTAGCTAACATTTACCATCTGACAGCATTTCATAAATCATCGGCACTACAAGAGAAAATAATCAAACAAAGGAGCGAAGAAGGAGCTTTTAAAATATTAAAATCGGCAAAACGCATTTACAGGCGACACTAGGGAAGAGCCCACGTATTTGTAATGAACTGAGCTTGTTTTACTAATTTACTCATTAACTGTCGTTATGATCAACGTGTTTAAGAGCGTTTTTTGAATGGTGCCGATCGATAATCATATTCGTCAATAAAGTGTTAATAAGGGTGTTATACTTTCGTGGGACTTTTTTTCCAAACCCCAATGATCCTTCAAATATCTAAACATCCCTTGATTCCGATCAGCGCCGGCCCTAAAATCGGGCATTTCCCTACTTATCCAAAACACCCCTTATCCAAAACACCCCTTATCCAAAAGGGCCGGGAAACAAATGCCGAACTGTCCGCTTCGGCGCTGCTCTGCTGCTGCTGGACGTGCCATGCGCCGTGTCGATCTCGCAGAACGCAACATTGTCAGCCCAGGAAACAAATCTGTCGCCCACCGTGAAGTCGTTGAAAGGCTTCCCCACTGGATTATCGCAGAGGTTATTTCGGGTGCTCTTCAATAGATGTGGCGTATCGTACATTGCAAGGATTCTGTGTTTTTGGTACATGAACCAGGGAGCCTCTTCGGTGACTCCTAGCAGAGCGTAGGCAGCCCTGTCACTCGGTCCCTGGTCACAGACGCACGCTCTCACACACAAGCCAACATCAATGATTATAATCAAATCACGCGCCGACACACCACAGAATCCGAGGAAATACGCGACGTGCTACTTCCAATAAATGTTGATTCCACGAAAAGGACTTCATTAGCAACAAATGTTTGGCGACCAAGCGGCCCTAAATCTTGGAACCCCTCGACTAAGTCGAGGCGACGGTCGTATTGAAGACATTTTTATGGCCATTTTGTCGACCATCAGGACGCAGTCTCGCGTCTCTGGGGTGAAATTTTTCACTTTAAGCCTTAGCCTAACAAAAATATCACTCGAAATCCAACATTGCAGCCCAGTTAGTTGGATCCACCTAATAATTGTGGAATGGCTTGGCAAACGAAGCTGCAGCGAGTCGTGCATGAATGTGTAAGTGCAGGCGGGATGAAAAACATCGACAATGATAGATTCTGCTGAGCCTGCGTCCATGGAGCCCGACTGTTCGACGGCCTTCCTTGCATCGCCAGAAAAACAGCAGCATCTTGCGTCGCGGCGATCTGTGACAGGACGCTTACTGCATCAGTGACACTGGTTTGTGACGGCCGTCGCTGAAGGCCTGATATTTTGGCCCGCTTTCTATTGAGAAGGCACTCCATTTTGTGAATTCGAGCGGCCATCTTCATTTTCCTTGGTGTTATCAGTTCGGCATCGACGTCGTCTTCGATGCTGTAGTCGGACTCGGAGTCGGTGCTAAGTTCGTCGGTTACTTCGACGACACTCGAGGAAGTAGAATTCGTGGTTTCAGAGTCCGGAATGGGCGAATCACTATCTAGGTCTGGCATTGCGGTCAAAATCACATCGTCAAATATTACGGTCATTTCGGTGACAATTTCCTCGGCGCCATGCTCCTGCTGGTCCTCTGCAGATGTACCAGTGGGTGCATCTCCCTCGACAGCCACTTCTTCCGTGATTTCGTCGACGGTTTCGATATTTGTCTCATCTTCTGACGAGGAGGAGGAGAGGACATATAATGAGGTGTCGCATTCTTTATTAATCGTTTCGAGGATAATATTTGTTCAGGCAGAAGATGTGCGGAACAAACGCGATGGGCTCGCAGCCTTTTCGCATGTAAATCAATCAAGGCATCGCTGCCTGAATTATTGAAACAGGAAAGGGACCTACAAAAATGTCGGAAAATATTATTTCTCCTTCTATTTGAACTGTGTAAATTATTGTCCAATAAATAATGCTTAAATAATTTAATTGAAGTTAGCACCGTGAGCACCATCAGCACCATGACATTGATGTAAAATTTTGAGTTTATCATTTAAATTCCTTTTCCGAAATAACTTAATCTAAGCTCATCTAAGAAATACATCTAATTGCGCTTAACATTTCGCGGACAATACCAGAAAAAAGTTCCACCTTTTTGACAGAAATATCACCTGTCTGATGTGAGGGCGGCATTCAGGAAATTTTGAAGTTTAGACAGTTTCAGATAGAATATTTCGTTTTCTATAAATCTCGTTTACTAATTGGAAATCGGAAACGATCAAGGACAGACCAGTCGACGAGACGGCAATGTGTTGTGAAAACACAGAGCAGAGCGTTAAAAACTTGAATTTATTGGAAGATTATTGAATGTCCAAAGTAAGATAAGAAGGACTAAGTTTCCAATGTGATATTTGGTGATATTCAAAGCTGTGAATTTAATAAAACGTTCCCAAAACCCCGGCACAGTGTGAATAATCAAAGGAAAATAATGTCCCGTGCATCATTATAAAGGACGGGTATTCGAAATTTTGCGGAAAAAGAATCAAAATTAAGAATCGTGAGAAATAGCAATAGTGGGAGTTTTCCATTTTTTTCGTATAATTTTAACTTCCACATTCACTCGAGTGTCCCCTTTGAACTTTGACCTCCCATCCGTCCAGTCCTGACTGGCACTTGCTCACCGGGTATAAGTGTGATTCCTGGCATCGAGGTGGAACTTTTTACCTTAGCAAGTCTGTATCTTCCGCGAAATGTGTAGGGGTATTCTTTTGTGACCCTCTCCTAGACTGCTTATAGTTTATTAATGCTTGCCGTCTTTAAAATATTTAGAGAAATGCGAATTTATTCATCAAAAAAAAGCAATTAGCACTCAGGATCAACGAGAAAATGTTCTCCTTACCTTTCTCTGCTCTCTGAAGGAATGGAATAATAACTTAGTTCTGGCTGTTTTCTGGCTGTGTTCGTACAGTTCTTAAAACAACACCGGTTTCCACTCATTTTGAAAGCAATGCAATGAAAAAACACTTCACATCACTAACCGTGATATCAAGTGAAATAAATAACTAATATAGAACATAGAACCACATAGAACTTGTAATAGAAATTTTAAACAGAACTTTTAAACGGGACTTTTAATATAAAAAAATGATTGTTCTGAAATCTTCAAGTCAACACTCACAACCGTAAGCAAAATACGTCTGCTTGGTCTGCTTCCCTGAGATCTATCAGTGAACTGACTGTAGCCCGAATTTGGAAAATATTTTGTAAAATTCATTTTTTATAATTTATTAACCGTTTCATGTCTCGTGGGCACTCGGGTTCTAATGTCGCCGACTCCGTTGCCGTCCGGACATGGAACCTTTGAGTCTCTGATCTACAAGGTAGGCCTTCGGTCAACGGAACTCAATACGACAACTATGCACTGTCACTGGATATCATCATCAGCTCACCAACCGGTGTTACAACCAGTGAAAGGAATTTTTTTCCATTAACCTTTTTATAGAGATGTTTGGATTTTTCCTATCTGTGAAATTTTAAAAATTTCTTGCCAAAGGCAGTCCAATGGACACTATGAAGCAGAATCATGATAGTGATGATTTTTGGTGAAATAATAATAATAATAATAATAATAATAATATTCTTTTATTGCCTTTTGATCATTACATGATATTGCCATCGTCACTTCTTTAAAACTAAAATAACGTACATACAAACAGAGTCAGTTCATTTACAATTTATGATTTACAGTTTATAAAGGTCGTCAATTCGATAAAAACATTCTTGAATTAAATATTGTTTTAAAAGGACTTTAAAATTCCGACCTTCACATTTAAGTCTTTCAGGTAAAGCGTTGTAAAGTTTTCTACCAGCGTAAATTGGAGTCCTTTTGTAAAATTGATGTTTAAAATGTTATGTCTTTGGCATGTTCTTATTTCTAGTGTCATAGGCATGGTCCTGATTATTCAAATGATAATTATTGTTTACAACATACATTATTACATAAAGAATATAAATGCAAGGCATAGTCAATATTTCGAATTTTCTAAATAAATGCTTACAAGAGTCTTTGATGTACAATTCTGCTGTTGGATTGTAGCTTGCTTTGCCCATGTATCTTATTGCCTTTTTTTGTGTTTTTAACAATAGTTTGGCTTTCGGAGAGTTTCCCCATAATATTACCGCATATGTAAGCTTTGAGTGTATGTAGGCATGGTATACTTGCATTGCTGTCTGCAGATTGGCTATTTTCATGATTCTTGTTATGAGAAAGCAGGTAGAGCCTAGTTGCTTACGTATGTCATTTATGTGTTCGCTCCAGTCAACCCCATCACCCATTTTTACCCCTAGGAATTTTGAGCTCGCGCATAGTTCGATGCTCTTCCCATGTAGTGTGATATAAGGACTATAATTAACTTTCCTTCGGCCTGTGTAGTTCATGAATATGGTTTTTGATTTGTTAAGGTACATGTTATTGATGGTACACCATTTATCAATAGCATCAACGGCCTTATTTGCTATCTCAGTTGCTGAGTTCATGTCATTACCGGTTATAAAATGCGTTGTGTCATCTGCAAATGACGTGAGTTCCCCCATTTGCACCTGCCTTAAGGTAGATCATTGGTAAACAAAATGAAAAGCAGTGGAGAAAGGGTAGAGCCCTGCGGGATTCCTATGTTATTGGTTATCGTATCGGAGATAAAAGTTCGTCCGTTGTTTTGAATATGCACTGCTTGTGTCCTATCTTTAAGAAATGATTCTAACCACTTATTTGCGACACCTGCTATCCCCAGGTTTTTGAGTTTGGCTAAAAGGAGATTGGGATTAACAGGGTCGAATGCTTTTTTGAAATCATAAAATATGCCTATTGCTGGCTTTTTATTGTCGAGTGCTTCTAAAGCATTAGTGATGAAGCCAGTCAAAGCTGTTGTGGTTGATTTGCCCTTTGTGAATCCATGCTGACTGATATTCAATAGTGCGTTATGTGTAATAAAATTTTCTATTCTCGAATACATGGCTGTTTCAAAAATCTTTGAGAAGGCTGAGAGAATAGCTATGGGACGATAGTGTTCTATTTCTTCGGGGTCACCTTTCTTTTTGTAAATTGGAATGATCTTTGTATTCTTCAGGCTGTTTGGGAAGATTCCATCAGTGAGGGACCTGTTCAAGATGTGAATTAAGGGCCCTGCAATTTGATCCCCTACTGTTTTTAAAAGTTTACACGGCACATTGTCAAATCCAGCTGAGTGTTTCTTTGTGATTTTATCTAATATTTCAAAAATTCTGTTTTATGGATTGGTCTAAGGAAGATGATTTTTTTTTTTTTTTTTACTCTCGATATTTATTTTTACATCTTTACTTTTGTTTCTTGTTTTTAACAGATCGTTTGCCGTCGATCCAAAAAAGACATTGAAAGTGTCAGCTTTGACCTGTTGTGACAATACAACTTTGTCATTGATTTTTATGGTAATTTCTTTTTGGGAATTGTTCTTATTGTTTATATTAGAATTTATGAGTGACCACGCCATTTTTGATTTGTTTTGAGCTCTTGATACTTTTTTATTATTGTGGTATCTTTTTGCTATGTCCAGCTTGGTAATGTATTCCTTTTTTGCGCTGTGATAGATTGCGCTACCGTTATCGCTGACCCTAGAAAAGCTGTAAAGATCACTTATTTTGTTAGCTATTTCCTTTAATTCTTGTGTGTACCATTCCTTCCTGCCTTGTTCATCCGCTCCCGTTTTGACTTTATGCTTCTCAATTGGGAAAGCATTTTCAAAGTGTAGCTTAAATATTTTTGCGAATTCGTTGAACATATTGTTTACATCCACGTGTTGATAGACCGTGGCCCAACTCTCTTGACCTGTTAAGTTTTTAAAATTGTCTTTGGTTTTGTTGCTAAATGTTCTTTTCCATATTAATCTTCCTGCATTGTGGGAGCTATGTACTTTCCAAGACAAAATTTGAGCGTGGTGGTCCGCTATGTTCAGGTTTTTATTCTCTATACTCATGACGTTGGGGATATTACTAAATATGTTATCGATGCAGGATTTTGAATTTCGTGTGATGCGTGTTGGTGTGTCAATGAGTTGTTGCAATCCGTACGCGGAAAACAGCTCTACAATCTTATCTTTGTTAGTCCCCTGGGCCATGAAGTCTGCGTTGAAATCTCCAGAAACTGAGGTATAACCTGGTTTTGCCATTACATAGTCTAGTGTCTGTGTCATAATTTCAACGTAAGTATCTATGTCGCCTGATGGTGATCTATATACACAAATAATGTTATGTTTTGAATTAAGCTCGTTGACCTGGATCCCTACACATTCACAGTGTTTATCAAGGCTAAGGCTGTTTATATTATTCAATATTTTATAACTAATTGAATCTTTGCAAAATATCATAGCTCCACCGCTTTTGTACGATTTACGGCAGAATGCCGTAGCCATTACATATCCATCCAAACTGATGTGGTTGATTTCGTTTTCAGTTAGCCAATGCTCTGTTAAACATAAGAAGTCAATATTAGTGGACATACTGCTCAACGTACCTTCCAAGAGGTGGATCTTATTACGTATACATTGGACGTTGGCATGCAGCATCTTCCTGTTGTCTTCGTGGTTTTCATAACTTTCCTGTATCCCATCACCCCCCAATCTGCATGCATCCCAATCTGTATCTTCCGTCTTCTTTGCCGCTTTTGTCTTTTCTTTCGCTTCTTGGTAGTTTACAGTGTCAAAGTCTCTATTGTCAAAGTCACTTTGGTGATTAGCTTTTTGTATCGAGGTTTCCTTCCTCTCAGCGTCGCGGGGAGTCAGCGGCGTCACAGCGTCGTGGGCAGCGTTCTTCTTCCCAGTGTCACGGGGAGTCAGCGGCGTTGCAGCGTCGTGGGCAACGTTCTTCCTCTCAGCGTCGCGGGGAGTCAGCGGCGTTGCAGCGTCGTGGGCAACGTTCTTCCTTTCAGCGTCGCGGGGAGTCAGCGGCGTCGCAGCGTCGCGGGCAACGTTCTTCCTCTCAGCGTCGCGGGGAGTCAGCGGCGTCTCAGCGTCGCGGGCAGCGATCTTCCTCTCAGCGTCGCGGGGAGTCAGCGGCGTCTCAGCGTCGCGGGCAGCGATCTTCCTCTCAGCGTCGCGGGGAGTCAGCGGCGTCGCAGCGTCGTGGGCAGCGTTCTTCCTCTCAGCGTCGCGGGGAGTCGGCGGCGTCTCACTGATTGAAGCACTATCCATGGCTATAGAGATCAGTGGGGCCTTTGGCTCACCCTCAAGCCTCATGGATTTCTCATCCTCCAACTGGACAGAATTTGCGACGTGTCCTGCAATCATTTGCCGAAAGCGGCCAATCCATTGCCGTCATTTATGTACAATATCAGGTACTGAGAGCAATCAGGGTTCTGATAAAGCTGCATGGTTGTCATCTCATCATAGGTTGTTTCTGCTGCTGGTTTTATGGAATTATTCTGGCTTGATTTTTATGGAATTGACCCAGTTAGCTTTGATGTTTTAAAAAATTCCTCAAACTCGCAGCAAAAACCTAGTGCAATTACGGACTTCTTCATAGGATCAAGCTAGTTTAACGTTCTCCAGCCCAAAATATTAATGAAGGACTGCTCTCCCGTTTTTCGGACATTGGTGATGGATTATCGATCATGAAACATACATTATAAATAAGTTCAGACTTCAGAATCAGATCTGGGTTCAGGGGACCGACATATTCCATATCTAACAATGAGTTCCACGGAAAAGAGTACAAGCAATTGTTATAAATTACAGCAAATAATATAATAAATATAATATTAGCCCCTGATGCCAGTGAGCCCACGAAAATGGAAAAAAGTAAATATCTCGCACTTATACGCCATCACTCAAAATGTGATATCTTTACTGTCACAGTTACTCTGATAACTGCAAAACCTCTACTTAACAAGTCGAGACAATTTATACATACTTCAATTGATGACAGCTACCTGGAAAACAAAAATACTGGATATCAAAGTGTATCAATTGTATACATAAATGACGGCAATGGATTGGCCGCTTTCGGCAAATGATTGCAGGACACGTCGCAAATTCTGTCCAGTTGGAGGATGAGAAATCCATGAGGCTTGAGGGTGAGCCAAAGGCCCCACTGATCTCTATAGCCATGGATAGTGCTTCATACAGTGAGACTTTGATGCCGTATTGAGACACTTTATCATGTCTTTCCACTGATCTCCATAGCCTGGATAGCGCTTCGTACAGCGAGACTTTGATGCCATATTGAGCCACTTTATCATGTCTTCGGATATGCTTTGGGCTGACGATCCTGTCAATGTCCTGGACCCTGTGCTGAAGTGGTAATCGTCCGTGGTTTTCACCGCGCCATTGCCCCCTAAGCAACCGCCGCTCCCCGAGCAGCCCTGCCGCGACCGTCGCTGACGGAAGCAACCCTTCGGTCCCCCGACTGCCCGTGGTTTTCACCGCGCTGTCTAAGGTCACACAGCCATCCTTGCGATCGGACTGAAAAAGAGCGTCGTCACGAGTTTCACCGAAGAACTGGCCGAGTCTCTACCGACTACACTGAGTAAGATTCAGCCAGGAGAAGCAAGAAGAGCCTAGCGGCGAAAAAGTCAGAGTGGGTTCGGTCTCTTCAAGACCCAGGCACAACGCAAGATTACTCTCTGACCGGCTTAGCCACAACCTAAAATCCCGCACTCGCAAGGGCATCAATTTCGATTGAACTGCACGTCCTTGCGTTTCGCCTCCTTTGCGTCCCTGACCTTGGTTTAATCAACCCTGATAGCAAGGCAGATCCCGACTCGTCAGAAAAAGTCAACCGACCCCGGGTCGGCGGTCAGCTCTGCACGAGGTCCCGAGCATTGTGCTCAACGTTAGGTAGGGTTAAACCGCCGAAAGGCCGTCCCTCCGCGTCAGACCCACGCCCTAGTGTACCGCAATAGCGAAGCTACGGAGTGACTGCACGCCCCCCGAAACTACGAGTTGCACTCAGAAGCACAGTGTACCACTCCCAGTGAAGCCGCTCGCTCTTGTGCATCCCACGAACCCAAGCTACGATTTGGTGACCGCACCAGCGAAGCCATCGAGTAGCCTTGCCGTTCCCCAACTAGTGCCTAAACGCTGTTCACCTTAGCTCATTGCCCGGAATCGGTGCGTGACTAACTTTCAGCAAACAAGCACTTAGCCCACTCAAAGACGCGCGGTGTACCACTTCCAGTGAAGCCGCACTCCCCTTGAATTTCGCCATGAACTCTCCAGTATCGTGGCGAAAATCCCCACCCAACAACGGGAACTTCCCACCACGCCGCAAGGTCACGGTAAACGGGATTAAGTACGTGTATGGAAAGAACCCGGTGGAGAACCCCCGACCCTCCCAAAAACCCCCCTCCCCGACCCGACCCCTTCCCAGAGTAAGGCTGCTACCGCGCTACAGCCCAAGTTCGCTGGCTTCCCCGAGCCAACGCCTGAACCCCCCGCTGTGTTCCCGTTCGTGGCTGCGTCCGGCCAACCCAGCACCCCGAAGGCCAAGCGTCCCGGTGACGGACCGGGCGCCAACCCCTTCACCGAGCCGAGAAAGAAGAGGTCGCGGCAGCGTGCCTCTCCGGCGGCAGTCGCGTCGACTTCGGTCGACACGACAAACCGGTTCTCGGCCATCGCCGACTCAGCTGTCCATCCTATGGACACTGTCGGCGCCCACCCAACCCCCGGCCAAGTCTTACAAGATCCCGGCGATCGTGGTCAAGACGGAGCTTGGCCACGATGCGCTCCTAAAACTCCTGGATGCCCACGTCACGGACAAGGGCTACTTCACCAAACCGACGGGAGGGCTCACGAAAGTGACCCTCAAAAACATCGATGATTACAGGGCCGTAACCACGATGCTAAAGGAGAAGAACGTGCTTTACCACACGTACGCGCTGACGAAGCAGCGTTCGCAACGCTTTGTGGTTCGCGGCCTGCCAGCCAGCGCCTCTGCGGTGGCGATCACTGACGAGATCACGGGTCTTGGCTTTAAAGTCAAGTCCGTGGTCCAGCTCATGTCGTCTGCTGACCCCGGCAATAACAACAGCCGCAAGCCGTTCCCCCTGTTCACCGTCACTCTGGAACCCAACCCCGGCCAGCCACCAGTGGACGTGTCGACTATCAGTCGACTCCAACGCTGCGTGGTGAGCACCGAGGCTGCGCGCACTCGCCGAGGCCCGGTGCAGTGTTACGGCTGCCAACGCGTCGGCCACACGTCGGCGTTCTGCCACCAGCAGGCCCGCTGCGTGCGCTGCGGAGGCGACCACCGCGCCTCCTCCTGTCCCCGCGACACTGCAACCAAGTGTTGCAACTGTCCGGACGGCAACCACCCGGCAAGTTATCGTGGCTGCGCTTACCTAAAGCGCGCCATGAAGAACGATACCGGCCCCTCCAGGCAGGCCCAGCCAGCCCCGAGACCGACCATGTGTCCCCGTCTCGAAGAGGCAGCCACCGCCGCGAGTACGAGCAAGTCGGCTGACTGGCCTGCTCTTCGAGCAAAGCTGGCCGCCTCCACAGCACGACCCAAGCCCACCCCGGTCCTGCCGGTGTCCTTCGCCACGGCGGCGAAATCACCAGCAGCAGCCCCTGCCGAGGAGGAGTCCTCGGCTACGGACCCCACGGCTGCCCTGCTGTCTCTCTTCGCTAAGTTGATGACTTCGATGTCAGAAACGATGGCCTCACTTAACCAAGTGATCCCGGCCCTTCTCCTCACCCTGCCCAAAACCCAGAATGCCAGCAAGCCCTGAACAGCGCAGCATCAGAATCCTGAATTGGAACGCGAATGGCATTCGCGGCCGTACAGTTGAACTGCTCGCACTGCTCGAGGCAACCAAGTGTTCTGTGGCACTGGTCAATGAGACGCACCTGTTACCAGCACATCGGCTCCCCCTCGCAAACTTCACTGTTTACCGAACGGACCGGCCTGGTGGTAACGCCCACGGCGGCACGGCAGTGCTGGTGCGATCCACAATCCGCCACGAAGAGATCCCCCTTCCCCCCCTGCAGTTGCTTGAAACGACCGGCGTGCTCCTGCACACGGCGACAGGCCCCCTGCGAGTCTTTGCAGCATACTCAGCACCTAACACCCCTCTGCTGCCCGGCGATGTTGACGCTCTGTTCGATTCGACACAGGCCACTCTCATCGCCGGAGACCTGAACGCCAAGCACGCCGCTTGGAACAGCCCGACCGACAACAAGAAGGGCCGCTTGCTTCTCGCACACTCAATGCGCGCAGACTTCACCGTGTCCGGCCCCCTTGAGCCTACTCGTGTCCCCGCCAGCCACCGCCACCGGCCGGCCGTTCTAGACATTGCACTGTCAAAGAACATGACGCAGTCACTAGAGCTCGAGACGCTGACAGCCCTGTCTTCCGATCACAGCCCGGTGCTGCCGACGGTCGGCGACGAGCTAAACACGGTTCGCCCACCACCTCGAAGGAACTGGAAGCGCGCAGACTGGGAGCTTTTCCGCGAGGAAGTGGGTAGACGAGTGGCTTGCACGCCGCTCGACTCTACCGGAGCTCAGTCGACGAGCTGACAGTTGCCATCCAACAAGCGATCGACATCAGCGTTCCCCTCGCAAAGCAGACTCGAAACTCCATCTTCGACTTGCCCCCGGGCATTCTGCTTGCGATCGCTGCCAAAAACAAGACACGCCAGGCTTGGAACCGACTCCGAACCGCTGACCTGAAGCTGGCCTGGAAAGCGCAGCAGCGTGCAGTTGACGAGCTGATCAAACAGCACCGGCGAGACCTCTGGGACGAGGCAGTCGCCAAGCTGCAGTTTGCTGACAACTCGGTCTACCGCATGACACGCAGGCTTCTAAACAAAGCCACGCCAAGCCCGCCCATCCAGGGAAAGACTCATCTCGCCCGCAGCCAAAGAGACAAAGCAGAAGTTCTTGCCGAGTCACTCGAAGCGCAATTTGAGCCAAACCCCCCCGAGTCGCATAACACCGGCAGTGGAGACGGAGGTCGCCGACCACCTGGCTGCACATCCCCCGGCCGAGCAAGCTTCTTTCGCGGTCCCGACCACGGCTTCTGAAGTGCTACACTACCTGCGCAACCTCCCCAACGGCAAGGCGCCCGGGGAGGACGGTATCACCAACCTTGTGCTGAAGGAACTGCCATCATCCGCAGGCACAAGGTTACTCGCTATCTTCAACGCTAGCTTGAGTTAACAGCACTTTCCACGGCCGTGGAAGGAAGCCAAGGTGATTGTGTTTCCAAAGCCAAACAAATCGCTAAGAGATCCAGCAAACTATCGTCCAATCAGTCTTCTGAGCGGACTTAGCAAACTGCTCGAAAAGGTCATGCTAACACGGCTCTCAGGCCATTGTCAGAACAGAGGGCTGCTAATCAACCAGCAGTTTGGATTCCGACCCGAGCACTCGACTAACCATCAGTTGCTGCGCGTGGTCAATCACATCTCACATGGTTACAACTGGAAAAAACACACCGGCGTCGTCTTCCTGGACGTCGCCAAGGCGTTTGACCGGGTGTGGCATACAGGGCTACTGCAAAAGATGATCAAGATGGAGTTTCCGAACTACCTTGTGAATCTGGTGTCGAATTATCTCAGCGGGAGATCTTTTCATGTCACCATGGGAGGGGAGCGATCATCCACCCGACCCATCGCAGCCGGTGTGCCGCAGGGGAGCCTAGTGGGGCCCTTTCTCTTCAATGTGTTCACCAACGACATCCCGGTGGACCTGCCCAAGACCGAGCTAGCACTCTACGCAGACGACGCGGCCATCCTGGTCCAGTCTCGCAGCATGCGGCTGGTCGAGCAGAATCTCCAATCGTCACTCGACCGTCTGAGCACGTGGTACGAGGACTGGCGTATCGCACTCAACACCGCGAAAACCACCGCCACCCTGTTCACCAGGAAGCGAAGTGCCAAAGCCAACCCTCCGAGCATCACACTGCAAGGACAGCAAATCACCTGGTCGGAAACCAGCAAGTATCTGGGAGTCATCCTGGATTCTAAGCTGAGCTGGAAGCCTCATGTCGAGACAGTCAGGAACCGTGCAATCGGCAAGATAGGATCACTGATGCCTTTGTTCAAATCAAAGACAATGTCCATCGATTCAAAACGAAGACTTTACGTCACCATCATCAGACCAACCATCAGCTACGCATCGCCAGTCTGGTGCATGTGCAAGCTAAGTCTCTTTGCCAAGATGCAGCGCGTGCAGAACAGGGCCCTTCGCGCAGTCGCCGGCCTGCCCCAGTTCACACGCACCGACGATATCCACCGAGAACTCGAAGTAGAAACTCTCGAAGAGTTCGTCAACAGGCTGAACGTGGACTTCTTTGCGGAGTTGACCTCCAATAAGAACCCACTGATCTCAGGCCAAGCTGCCTACGTCACAATGCCTCATGACAAGTACCCGAGGCCACACGCAGCCCTGCCCCTCTAGCGTGTCCGGCTTGCCGGTTTCAAGATATAACAACCCCGACATGAATTTTCCAAACCACCCCTTAGGGAATCACGCGTAATGCGGATAATCCCTCCCATCCTAGGCTAGGTGTGCGAGTTCCTCGCACACCAACACCGACAACAAGTACGGACGGAGTGTATCATGTCTTCCCACTGAGCTCTATAGCCTGGATAGCGCTTCGTACAGCGAGACTTTAATGCCATATTGAGACACTTTTATCTAACATTAGATGGAAATTAATTAAAAGTATAATTTTTATCTATTTTAAAATAAAAAAAAATGTAAGGTAAAGCCGAAAATAACAAAAAAACCTGCGATGGTTTGTGAAATGAAATAATCATAGAAACATGTCAATTTATTGTGCTGTACACACGGAAAAACAATTCATCAAAAGTTCACATTTTTTTATGACCTCATTAACTTTTAATTAAATGTTGACTGTTTTATTTTTTTTACTGTTACGTTAACGATAATTATGCCACTTATCAATTTATAACGCCTACTCTTCTTGCACAAGCTTTTTATTTTTTTTTGTACGATACAACCTTTTGACGAAGTCAACGGGCCACTCTAAAACTGGGCCTCAGTTCCTTTTTCAGTGGCCAAAATCGTTCATCAAAAAGCAATACCTCCCATAAAAACCGTGAACACGCTCAGTGGCGGCGAGGCTTTGTCTCCAAGTGACATGTAGTAAGTGTAGGTCAGCTTCAGCACCTGCGCAATGCGACAGACTCGTCGGTGTCTTGAAAAGTTCGGCAACGTTGCACGAACGCTGCTAAAGTAGGTAACGACCAGGGGCTTGCCCTAGCGCGGCCAACAGGCTGGTATTACGGCGGTGCTAGTGGAAAACCGGTTTTCCCTATAGGGAAAAATAAAAAAACTAGGAATTACTGTGTTAAAAGGATAGATCCTTTTAACACAGTAATTCCTAGTTCTTCTGTAGCATCACCGTAGCATCGAAACCTTGGTCGCGCTAGGTACCGGCCCCTAGGTAAGCCCCCTGCAAAGGGGCTCCGAGCAGATGGTGCTTTGGGGCGAAGCCCCAAAGCACGCCGGGTGGGTTGGCGGCCGGAGGCCGCAGGGGCAGAGCCCCTAGTTAGATAATGATTGCCTCTAAAAACGTCTTCAGAGTCAACGGAATGAATCCAGCCACCTTGACGATGAGAGGCTGGTTGCTACGCGACATTATGATGCGCATGGACCGCTTGAAGCTCTCTGATTGGTCGAACCAGTCGCTGCTGTACACAGCCTCCTGGAGGAGCGAGTTCTGCGGCGAGAACACAGAGGTCTCTGCTACGGCCTTCAGGAGCCAAAGCACGGCCATTTTGCTAGTCCTGTTTCTATCTGCATGGAGCCAAACAACTAAATAAATGCAATATCATTTCCAGAGTTGGATGTTTTTCTTCTGATAATAAGCTTAATTAATGTTTACGGACATAAGAAGATCACACTGTCAAATATAGATAATAACGGCGGAACAACCAACTTTACCAACCGTGGCTTGTCCAGGGTTGGAAATTAACGCCTTAACAGTTTAGTCAATCATGTGACTAATTGAAAATGGATTATATAAACAGAACTTCTTCTTTATCCCATGATTGATTTTTCTGGCTTGCAGGGGAGAGGGGATGAGTAGGTTCCATTATCTGCGACCTACGCTTAATTTAAATCCAATCATAACTTTCTAATTGGTTGATGGTTGGCTGCATGCAGTGGCGGCTCGGGCTAAAGGGCACAAGAGCACGTGCGCTTCGTAGAAAGCGAAGAGTATAAGGGAGAAAAAGGAATATATTTTTCTTTATTTATTAATTTGTTGGTAAATTCGAAGCAATAGGCTTGAATGATTAAAAACCCTTAAAAACGTGCTGCCACGCGATGCGGTGCTAACGGCAACGGCAACGGCAAAGAAAACGGCGCGACAGGGAAAACGGCGCTCTCGCCACCGTTGCTTCGCTGCGAGATCGTCGCGCTCGCTGGCCGGTTACATCGAGCCGAGTGCGCGGCGTAGCGTCAAGGTAGTGACGTCACAAGACTGTATTCCGCGCGACATGAGGGCACCAAGGCCATACGCCCCGTGTATTCCTTGCACTGATTCACGCATTTGGCTTGCTGTTACGCGCACACAGCAGGTGGTGGGAAGAAGTGGACACAGGACACTGACTGACTGATGAACTGCGTGGAAGGGCAACTCCAATTGGCTCATTCAGCGCGTTCTTTTCTCAAAATTGCAAAGATCAAAAGATTGAGAAGCTTTTCCATTTCAAAAATTGTAGAAGGAGCACTGAGCACTAGTATTATGTAATCAAATTCAGGACTAAGAACATGTGATAGTATTACCCGGACGTTCGCCTTTATCAAGATAAAAATTTGTGCCCCACCACCCGTAACCCCTACGAGCCGCCACTGGCTGCAAGGATCCTTACGTATTCAGCAATCTTGTCGACCAGGACGCAGATGAGTCCCAGCTGGCAGAGAGAGACCACCACCAGCGTCAGCACCAAGGACGTCTTCTCGGTGAATTCGCTCTCCTGCGTCGAATAAACAGCGACAAAAATTTGCAAACTTCTGTGACCTCTGAGTGGTTGTCATGACCTTTCCCCCGCATTCCATTAATTAAATGAAATAAAAATATCATTTAAGCCGGTGCCAGCCGTTGAAAAAACTGCACTGCTTAGCTAAGCTAAGCTAGTGCTGGGCATTTTGTTTTCTTTGAACTTAGATCTGCCACGTTTTTTAAGCGAAATGGACATTTAAATTTTTTGTTATTAAGTTGCCCTTTACGATTCGCCCTAACTTTTTTTCAGTGCTATGTGGAAAAAAGGTAAAAAAAATAACGTACCTGGTGGAAACAACCCCCTAGCCCGCTGTGTTTGGCTGTAAGGAACGGTAAAATGCAACCTTCCTTGCTATAATCAATCAAAGGCAATGATGGCTTTGGAGTGATACACCTTGTATGCATCACATTGTGACGAACCGACTTGAACTGCCGTCCCGACCGCTCATTTTAACCGTGCTAGGGGTAGGGATGAGCATCTTTTTAATTGATGCTGATTTAAAATAAATGAGAATATAAATGCGACAACATAGGTATTTAAGAAAGTAAAAATCGATTTCAATAAAAACTGTTTTTTCGATTATTTTAATGTACCTGCTAAGCGATCGAGAGACGTTGACCAAGAATACCGTCACAGAAATTCTATTTCAAACAGACGATTAGGTGTATCAATCAGGTAGAAAATTTCTTTTGGGAGAAAAAGTTATCCCTGAAATGCAAAGTGTTGCTACCAAAATACATGTAACTATTTACATGTATTTTATACCAATATGAACGTATGCGGCAGTTACATGGGCGATGGGAGGAAATGAGGGAAGAATGGTGGAGGCAGTATTTTTTATTTATTTTTATTTGTTCGGTTGTTATTTGTTGTTATTTGTATTGACTTCGTCCGGGTTATTACTTTTGAGAGTTTCCTCCCATTACTCTTCAGACAGCCTAGTAATGAGTTCTTTTTCGCTTATTGTATAATATGTATCTGCCCGGTAAGAAGCCTTGCATTTTGTATCTAACGTCATTGTTGTGTTACCCAGGCCAATAAAGATAGGGAAATGATCCGTAATAGACGTCTCAATCCGACACGCAGTCACCTGACAGTTACTCATCGATTTAAAAATGCATGATCGATGCACGTGCTGGTTTTTTCAGTTTCTCTGGTTGGTTCATTTACATAAGATTTATATCCATTTGAGTACATAATATTTAAGTAATTATCTCTGGATTAAGAGACTTTAAGTAAATCTAAATTTATGTCACCAATGACTAATTGACCCCCTATATTTCTGGACGCAGCCAGTATGATATCCAGCTCCGAAATAAATGTGTTAATACTAGTCGAGGGAGATCTATAAAGCGCCAGAACCTGATATTCGATTGTCCCGACTTTGAATCTGACCTCTGCTCCATTAGCACAGGTCATAGTATCTAGCGTGTTAACAATAATATTTTTGGCCTTGTCGGCATTAATAAGGATTAGTATTCCATCATTAGAAGAATTTTTTGTGTTGAAATTATGTGCGGTATATCCAGGCAAGCCAAATGGTTCGTCATCTAGTAACTGCGTCTCTGTTAGTATAATTACATCAAACTGTGGACTGATCTGATCGAGCAACACACAAAGCTCATCGAAATGTTTACGTACACTTCTTAAATTAATGTGGAATATAGTTACATGTGAATTTGCCAATATTGCATTTATCCGTGCAGGTTGAGAGCACATTTCTGAAACAGTTTTACTAAAACCAATGTCATTGTTTTTCTCCATTTTATAATTATTATAGTTTCTTATGTACTAAATGGACGCGACATCAGCATTGAACACTAGTTCTTAACTTTTCTGCGGGATGTCGGGAGGGTTTCACAATCCGGATGACGTTAGACTTATCATCTTTCCGCATAAAGATTTTCCCATTACGGCACCACGCGTACTTGAAACCTAGGGCTGAACGAGCATTTCGGGCGAGCCAGAAGATGCTTTGGTTTACAGCAGAAAAATGCTCATTAATATATATCTTGGAAGACGCATTTCTAAAGCCAATATCGCTCGATGATAGCTCTTTGAATTGTTTTTTTGCAGCCTAGAATGTCTTCCTTTCATCTACGTGAGAAGAATTTTGCTATTATCGTCCGGGTCGTCTTTGGGTTCTTGTTTTCATTCACGCAAAGCCGGTGGCACATCTCAATATCCTGAACTATAACTGAGGAACCAATCTTCTCACAGATCTTCGCAACCAGTCCGTACACATCTTCGCCCTGCGTCACAGGAATTCCTTTAAATTCCAGGTTATAGTTCTTTGTATACTGTTCAAGGTCGTTGAACTTGGCTTTTAGATTCTCATTTTCTGCCTTTATTTCCTTGTTTTCTTTCTTGCACTCGCTAAGTTCAGCTTTGAGGTCCACCATTAATTGTTTCTGCTTCTTAGCTTCACTCACCATGTCGTCAAATGTCTTTGCTTGGAATTACATCGACTCTGTCATATCCTTCATAGTAACCATCATCATTTTGATAGCCGCTGTCATCGACTCCATTGTGGGGTCCACTTGCAGGTTAAATAGACCGCTGATGTCAGGAGATGGCACCGGGCTGCCGAGAGGTCCTTTTAGCCCTTTTTTTGGCGGCATTGCACTATTTAATAACTTGCACGCGTTTTCAAATGAGAAATTGATATTGTATAAGCACAGCACCTACTTCGGTAGTCTTAAGCACAGATTATCCGGTAAATTTAGTATATAACTCGGAGCGCGACACGACACACGTCAACGCTAGTCCGCCATCTTGATTCAGTAGGAATGAAGTTTGTGGGTGACAAAAATGTATAAAGTAAGAAGCGGCAGTATCAGGAAACAATTAAGTGTAAAAAGATTAGGGTTTTAGTTAAGAAGAGAAATACTTTGTTAGTTTGGATATGTGAAAAGGATGGATGAGAGAAGAATGCCTAAGAGAGAATTTGAATAAACTGTAGTCGGAGGAAGAAGAAGGGTGGGAAGACGGAGAGAGAAGTGGAGTTGTTAGATTAAAGAACATTTAGAAGAGAGGCAAGAGAATTGGAAGAAGGTAGAGTTAGAGAAATTGTGTGAAGATCGAGAAGCATGAAAGGCGATATTGGAAATGGAAGAAAAAGAGAAAAGTAAAGAAGAGGAGGAAGAAATATCGACAGGCTTGGCCAGCCGGATGTCTTTAAGAAGGTCTTAACTTGTGTTTTATTTAGAGAACCATTTCACCCTGAAAGGACGGATAAAAATGATTACTGTTTTTATTATTATCATTATTTAACAGTTCTCTTATTACTAACTTGACCTCACACAAGCTTATCTGATCAAAAATAAAAATGAACCATTGGAACCACAAGCGTAAGTGATGATTTAATCATATTTACTATCATTACCACAGTCAATAGTTCTCAATGTACTGACAAATTGACAGATAATAAATTCAGGAATATCATGTTCATTTAGATATATAGTATTCATATTTTACATGGTATAATAATTCATCTCAAAATTCAGCGTTTTCCTTTTGAACCACACTTGTTACTCAGCAACAATTTCCGATCTTGACTTATTCACTTTTTGTGGCGCAACATGGGTGCTTTGCCTGGAACGCATTTGCTATGTGAGTTGAACTATGTGAGAACTCCAATTTATCAATTTTTTAAAGGCACAAATGAACGCTTTCATATCATGTCACCTTTCAAAAGTAACAGACCCGCAATCGTGTAGTCTTTTAATGTATTTCACATTTTATGTCACACATTTTAACGAGAAATTGTTATTTATTATGGAAACTTTTTCAGTACACCATTTTCTGGCACGTTATCGCAGCAAAAAAATGCGCGACTGAACCGGGATACGAAACCGGGACATTCCACTTGCTGGGCAGGTGCTTTGCCATTAAGCTATCCTGTTCTCCGTTATTCAGAAACCGTTTTGATCTCCAACGTCGCTGTCAGTGACATGTAGTATGAGTAGGTCACCTGTATTATCTGCAACCATGACAAAGAACAGAAAACGGAAATGAATTTTTCAGCTTCAAAACTAAATTATACTATATTTAGTGGAAGAATATTACTTAAAAAAATCGATGATCGTAGATTTTAAAGGGCCGAAAAATGTTTCTACTTAAATGCTAGAGACTTATCTAAAATTAAGGATGCTGCATTAGGAGTTAACGATAGGGTGTTACGACCTTTGACCGGCATTAATGAATACTTAAGAATAACTTAATATGGTGAGTTGAAATGCCATGCGGTTTTCAAAATAGTTTTCGTTGTTAAAGGAGATTGGAACCAAACTGCATAAAGTTGTTGCATGCCAGTAGTATCCATTCCAAAATTTTATCCGTACTGGGAGTCAACCTGGAGTTTCACCTTGCCAGGGTTAAGCATTACCAATTATGCAACACGGAAAATCGATTTTCGAGTGGATATTGAGTTGATTTGAGTTGCAGAGAAACCGGAATATGAATGAACATAGAAGGCGGTAAATCTAGTGACGCTATGATGCAATCACACGCCAACAACTCGACTAACCCCGATTAAAACGTGGCTCCATGGAGATAGAAACAGGACTATGAATGAACATAGACGGCGGTGAATCTAAGGACGCTATGCTGCCACGCCAAAAACTCGACTAGCCCCGATTATGACTTTGGGTTTGCTTGTTTTAGTGTTAACTCGAAACAAATTCTGCAATTATAATTCGATGCGTGCGCAGTAGATGCCACAAGAAATTGAAGTTTGGTCGCAGCAACTCTAGCTCTCGATTACGACAAAAAGTAAGGAAGATGCACCAGCAGGTTTTTGGAACGGAAACTTCGTCTCTAAAAGCAAGTTTTCTATGGTCCATGGGATTCCTTCAAGATCCGGGCCAGGTGACACTTGTTGCCACATCACTTCCAATCCCTGTCAGTCAGCACGCCGATAGCTCCAAGCTAGGGTCAGCTAGGGGTCAATCTTTGCATCCTACCTGATAGAAAGCTGGCATGTTGAGCGGAATGAATCGGCCGATCTTGATTTCCAGAGGCTGGTTGCTACGCGACATGATGATGCGCATGGACCGTTTGAAACTCTCTGATTGATCGAACCAGTCGCAGCCAAACACGGAATCTCGAAGCAACGCATTCTGCGTGGAATTTAAGAAAATTGTGACACTTTTCAGCCCAAAATGTTTTAGATATACTTAACGCGTCGTTACTTTCCATTTATGTAACAAAAATACAGTTTGTTACACAAATACGTTTGTTGTGCTTGGTTGTCATTGGTTTTTGGTTCAGAAAAGGTCCTAGGAATTGGGTTATTCTCCTTTTTGGTACATATTAGGAGCAAAACCCAATCACATCAGAGCAGACACGGTCTAACCAATCCAAATGCTATGTAAACCACTGCTCGATCAAAAATAAGTTTGTTAAAATATTTCAATGTCAAGAAAAAACATTTAGCGCAACACAATCAATAAAAGCATAAGCAGATTAGGACAGAAGCGAACACAAGCATAATTTTCATGAACTCATGAATTTGGCTCAAACGGATTGTAAATCTCGCCGCCTGCCGGCGTATCTCATCGCCGCTAGTATTATAAAGACGTTGGCTGTAGATCACAGGGCAGCGGACAGCTGTTCTCTCGCTCTAAACGAACTTCTTCTCTCTCGAGCCTTCTTTGCTTTCAATAGTTATAAGCAAATTAACTCGCCTGTGATGTTTTTTTGCTCATTTAGGGCTAATTTTACCTATTTTTTCAACCCTGAGTTGAGAGCTAACTCACAGAAAAAATGTAATTTCGCTGCATGTGCTTGTCCGTTCTCATGGTATTTAACTCTCACTTCAACACAGAGTTAATAAAATGTTAGAACAGATAATTACAGTTTTTTTTTATCTAACGATGTGATTTCTTCGAGTGAACGGTTTTCAAAACTCTGCACGAACAATCTCCCGACTACTTACTCGAAAAATTTATTACTCGCTCAAAATTACACAAAAAATTAAGATTCCGGAACATTCGACCACAGCCAGCACAGCCAACAGTTATCTATAACGGCCCCTAAAATATGGAGTAGTTTGTCCTCTAGGACTAAAGAGTGTACATCGATTACAACTTTTAAAACTAAATGTTAATCATATCTTTTAGGTTTACAAGCTACAAATAATTATTTACTATTATGATTTTACCTATATTTGATAGATTGTTTGCATTGAAAGTTTAAGTAGTAAGTTTTTGCTGTTATCCATTGTACTATGTATTCATTGTTTAATATTATTCAGAAGTTGTTTGAGGTTAAGTGGAAGAGCAAGGAAACCCGAACTGCACCTCGTAATAAAAAAAGACAAATAAATAAATAAATACCAGTGAATCGACATGCAAGTTTGGAAAGCGACGGCGTAAGAGTGTTCTTACTTGTTGCGTAATCGTGTGGCCCAGCCAACAGAAGACCGCCTGAGTGAGCAGCTGGTTCACCATCAACCCTAAGATCATGAACGTCCGGTTGTCAAACTCGGACGCCTGGAGGACACAACATCAGCGTAGTTTTTTATTTACCAAGAAAAGTTGACGGTTCTAGCAGGATGCAGGAGCTTGAGTTAGATTATAGGTAAACACTCGATTCGAATTATAATCCGATTTTGATTAACATTTCTGTGAACCTTCGTTTCCTCTGAACTTAGATCTGCCACGTTTTTGAAGAAATTCGGACCAGTAAATTTTATGCAATTAAGTTTTTACTAAATTTTCCAGTTTTTCCAAAACACGTTTTGCACACTAGAGGCCAAGAATGTGAATATAATTTGACAAAACACTGTAGATATGTTGATCCCCACGATTCAATGATTGTGTACAAATATCACTGTTGTATGTTTAGCATTTTCTTTATAATGCGCTTTTATGACGCTTTTTTTTTATCGATTTTTCAGTTTTTTGTTATTTAATCAAATTTCTTTTCGGTTGTTATTGATAAATTTTACTGTGTGCGTTAAACATCTTAAAAATAAGATGCTGTGAGATTTTGAAGAAAATTATTTCAACAGTTTTTCTTGAAATCGATTTTCGTTTTAAAATTCGAAAGATTTCGCGACGGCTAAATCATGATATTTCCAGGTAACAAATGCCCTCAAGAAAGCTGCCGAACATTTTAAATTGATCATAAAAGCCTCTAGACTATGCGCACACGATTATATGAGTGTTCGCATAGCCTAGTATTAGTCAAATTAGATTCTATTAGTTAACATTTCAGGCCCTTGATTAGGGATTTAAAATAAAGTTAATATCAATTTCTACTCCTGTCTGTGCGCAGAGATTATTCCGTTTATTAATCCGATTAGGCTATATTACTTTACTAAGCGCAGCGGAAGAAGCACGCCTGCAAAAGTAGGTGACTGTAAAAGTAGCCTGCGTGTCCTCGCGCCATCCGTTCCTTACAATTTCCGTGTTCTTACATTCGTAAGGGCGATGACTCCCAGGATTATCGGACACACGCTGTTGGCGTAGAGCTGGATTAGAATCAGGCTGAACGACTCGTTCAACGCGATCACGAACCTAGGACCCACGGAGAGGCGACGAAAAGTGAGTTGTGAATATCGCAGGACCGACGATGCTGTCAGGAGCTATGTCGGAGCAGGTGCACTTGATTTTCTTGAATACCTTTTATCCCTTTCAGCATAAGCAATCGATAAGGCTCACATACATTCATCGTCAGCTCAAGCATATTGCAAAAGAGAGATTAAAATATGGTTAAAAATATGGAATGCCGCAATTGACACAAGGCAACGCAAGGCAACACAAGGAAACACAAACACAATTCAACACATGGCAACACAAGGCAAAACAGGGCAACACAAGGAAACACAAGGCAACACATCGCAACTTAAGGCGATACAAGAAACACAGGGAAATTCTAGGAAACACAAGGCAACACAAAAACAAGTCAACACAAGGCAAAACAGGGCAACACAAGGAAACACAAAACAACACAAGGAAACACAAGTCAACACAAGTCAACACAAGTCAACACAAGGAAACACAAGGCAACACAAGTCAACACAAGGAAACACAAGGCAATACAAGTCAACACAAGGAAACACAAGGAAACACAAGACAACACAGGGCAACACAAACACAAGTCAACACAAGGCAACACAAGACAACACAGGGAAACACAAGGCAACACAAGACAACACAAGGAAACACAAGGAAACACAAGGAAACACAAGTCAACACAAGGCAACACAAGGAAACACAAGGAAACACAAGGCAACACAAGACAACACAGGGAAACACAGGGCAACACAAGGAAACACAAGTCAACGCAAGGCAACACAAGGCAACACAAAGCAACACAAGGAAACACAAGGCAACACAAGACAACACAGGGAAACACAGGGCAACACAAACACAAGTCAACACAAGGCAACACAAGGAAACACAAGGAAACACAAGGAAACACAAGGCAACACAAGACAACACAGGGAAACACAGGGCAACACAAACACAAGGCAACACAAGGAAACACAAGGAAACACAAGGCAACACAAGACAACACAGGGAAACACAGGGCAACACAAACACAAGTCAACACAAGGCAACACAAGGAAACACAAGGAAACACAAGGAAACACAAGGAAACACAAGACAACACAGGGAAACACAGGGCAACACAAACACAAGTCAACACAAGGCAACACAAGGAAACACAAGGAAACACAAGGCAACACAAGACAACACAGGGAAACACAGGGCAACACAGACACAAGGAAACACAAGACAACACAGGGAAACACAGGGCAACACAAACACAAGTCAACACAAGGCAACACAAGTCAACACAAGGCAACACAAGACAACACAAGGCAACACAAGGCAACACAAGACAACACAGGGAAACACATGGCAACTTTAGGAAACACAAGGAAACACAAAACAAAACAAGACAAAACAAGGAAAAACAAGCCACAACCAAACAAAATGTCAAACACCATGTGGACAAGGGTTAAATTTTTTTTTCTATCAATATCTTAAGTCTCAATATCTCAATATCTTAAGCTAGTTTCGAGTCTAAAAAAAGGCCCACCGGTTAATAGCCTGATGATGGCAGACGCAAATCCTCAACTGTTGCTCGGCGTCTTTGACGTCTCTCATTAACTCGGCTCTCCTTCTCAGTTGTTGCGCCTGAGAAAGATCTGCAGACGCTCTGCTATCCGCGCACTCTTCGCGAACGCCGCCATTTTCTGGCCTGCGAATCTTTGCTTTCGGCCCTGGATTTTCCGGATCATGCCGCATCTTGCTGCGCTCGGCTGCACCCTGCTGCATCTGGCTAGCAAAGTCTCTGCCGACGGCTGTAGCGCCTTTTCGATGGCTGCAGACGTTGGACATGTTGTGATTGACCACCTTCAGTTGGATGATAGCTTCGATCAGCAGCGACACAAACAGCGAGTTGGTGAGGAAGTACACAAGCGATCCAAACGCTAGGTCCGCTGTGAGCGTTGAGACGGTCAGTTCGAAGTACGGCGAGGCCTGCAAGTCGTAGGGAAACCAATATCTGGAAGAGAAACCCCAGAGTTAAGCCATTACCAATCGTGATGCACGGAAAAAAGGCCGTGGAATTGTTTGATGATCATTACGAGCGTGGCAAGTGAAGCGATATCTTCAATTACACATTGCTGCTAAGAAAATTCTGAATGTTTTTTGTTTATTGTTTGTTTGTTTTTTTGTATGTTTGTTTGCGCTCTCCAGGTCAAACGCCAAAACCGATTTTGATGAAAATTTCTGTGAAACTCCGTTTTTTCTGAACATAGATCTGCCACGTTTACGAAGCAATTCGGACGAGTAAATTTTATATAATTAAGTTTTTTCGAAAATTTTCAGTTTTTCCAAAACACGTTTTGCACTCAGGCCAAGAATCTGAATATTATTTGACGAAACTATCTTGATATGTTGGCTCTCGCAATTCAATGATTGTGTACAATCATCATTGTTATGTTTCTAGCACTTTTCTTGAAAATGGCGCTTTCATGTCGCTTCCCTAGCAAAAATCTCGATTAGTACCAATTGGTAAACCAAATGATGACCTCCAATTGACCTCCAATTGGTACCAACTGACATCATTTGATAGTTATTTCACGAAGGCTTAATCATGATATTTCCCGGTAACGAATGCCATCAAGAAAGCTGCTAAATTAACGCCGGAAATTTTAAATTGATCATATAAGCCTAAAGGTTAAGCGCACACAAAATATAATCATGTTCGCATAGCCTAGTTTTCAGTTTATCTGGGTTTTTGGGCTCCTTGGCGAAAGAAAAACAGGTCCTCATCTTTGTCCTTTCAATGCAAATAAATTTAACATCGCTGTCATGGATATTTCGTTTGTAAACATTTAGGTGTAACGCAGAGTTGATCAATCATTCACGCATCATGCGTGCTAGCCTCAGACAGCGAAACAATGTGTTGTTATTTAAGTTTTAAATAATTAAATGAGGCAGAACCTTGTTTGCAACCAAAGTTTTGTACGGAAATTCATGGACGAGAAGTAAATATTTTATTAAGCGTTATTACAAGTACTAGGTTATGCGAACACTTATATAACTGTGCTGTGGATAAGCGTAATATTTACGCTCGCCCTGCACAACGCGATTATATTGCGTGTGCGCATGGCCTATAAGAGGCTTGTATGATCAATTTAAAATGTTCGGCGTTAATTTAGCAGCTTTCTCAATGACATTAGTTATATCACGATCTAGTCGTCGTGAAATTATTTAAATATTTCAATTCAATTTGCCTGAAAACGTGGCAGATCTAAGTTCAGAGGAAACGAAGGTTCATAGGAATTTTCATCAAAATCCGTTTTGGCGTTTGGCCGGCAGCGTGGGAACACACACAAAAATAATAATAAATAACATTCCGGAATTTGTGAGAAGTAAAGTGAAACTGAATATTTCGCTTTAGCCACTTTGCACGTTACGCTCATCGAAAAACCTAGGAGTTTCGCTCATCAAAAAAGCTAGGAGATATACCAGGGTGAAATCAAACATTTAGGCACTGTCCTAGAGCTTGATTTTGATGTTTGGAAATAGCACCTAGTGTATTAACTTTCATAAGTTGGTGAAATGTAAGAATCGGCCTCATCTTGATCATGACCTAGTCCTAGACAAACGTCTCCAGTGGTGCCAACCTAAAAGACAGATCGCGCTTCAACACGGCGAACATCGGATAGCCGAACAGCAGTCCGGGATACGTGACCGGCACGGTCCAGGTGAAAAAGCCGAGCGCGAACCGCGAGAACCGTCGCACGTCTGCGCTGAGGGCTTCGGCCAGCGGCGGTTGTTGCCGTTGGAAGGCCTTCATCTGTTCCAAGGCCGCCATCATCCGGTCGAAAGCGTCGCCGTTGAAGAGCAGGCTGCCGATGTTCACCACCAGCATGGACATGATGAACAGCGCGGCGGTCGGCTCCATGATCTTGATGACGTCATCGCCGCGGAACTGGTAGATGCTGACGGGGCTCATGACGTACGCGATGAACACGGTCAGGGCGAGCGCGATGCGCGGCAGGCCGGTGCGCAGCACGCGTTTACAGGCGTTGTGCGGGCTGGCTTCGTGTTGCCAGGCGCCTGAAAGCTTGCTCGTTGTGAGTGTAACTAAATACAGGGAGAGGACGTACCAGAAGAACAGCCGCCTTGTTGGACGCAGCTAACTCAACCAAACTTTAAACAAAATGTCAATATTGAACCTAATACGTATGCTTTGGCTGACTAAAAGAACTGCTTGTCAACCTCTCGACAGCATGGATTAGCGGAGGAATCAGGTTTTTCGAGCTGTACCGTCCTTCGGAAGGGACGTAAAGCCGGTGGTCCCTTCGGTGCTTTTCGACGGGAGCAGGCTACGTGCCGGCATCGGGTTTCCCTTCCTCCCTTCTAGGCTATAGGTTAGGTTCATCATCACCCTTTTCAACGACGCCGTTAGAACAGTGCCTGTTGTCAAAACAGTGTTAAATCAATCAAATCAAATGTATGGGGTGCTTTTATTCCAAACCATGCAGCCAAGGCGGCTCTGACGATTCTGTCGCACGCTCAACAATGCTATTTTAGAAAAGTAAGATCATTTGCTGTTATGAATGATTCGGTCACTAAAAAATGGCCATTTGTAACCTATTTTGGAGCTCACCGAGCTGCGCTAGCGTGTCCCTTATGCCGTGTGTCGTGTCAGCTCCAATGTCTCGCCACTTCCTCGTCGCGGCCGACACGGCGGCGTTGAAACAACCACGAGCCATGGCGAGAAGAACCGACGCGCGTCAAACAAATCACAGTCTAGTCACCGAGTGTTTCACTAAACCAACAACGCTGAAGGCTACAAGACAAGGCAATTACCAATTTTTGAGTTCGGAAGGAGGCATAAAAAACGGAACAAAAATGTTCTGCGTTTCTCTATGCAATTTCATGCGTTGGCACGCAATTTTATCAAAAGTTATTTTTTTTTCTCGTGCCTGATTCGTTTAACGGAACACACATGGAATGAATTCGTGTCTATTTATGAACTCAATTATTAATTTTGCTTTTTTTTTCATGAGAAAAACGTACGTATGCCGTGCTTATTTTCAGAAATTTCACTCATCAACTTATTTGACGGATGACAGTTTTGAAGTGGGAAAGACAGATTGTTTACCAAGCCTTTTATACCCGACAGTTTTTTATTGTTTGTCATAAAGTTGATTCTCGAGTTAGAGGAACAAAATCAGTCAAAAATGTTGTCTAAGAATATATTATTTTCCCTAATGACGGACATTCAAGTTGCCCAAAAAGTTGGGATTGAATAAATGAGTAGGTACAAATAAATTACACTGTCTAATCCAAAATTTGTTCCATATGGCCGTGATTATGTAAATATTTTAGTACATATGCACGAATACATTCACTTTCATCCTTATATTAAATTTGAATGCCAGAAAGTA
Source organism: Nemurella pictetii (assembly GCA_921293315.2). Lineage (NCBI taxonomy): Eukaryota > Metazoa > Arthropoda > Insecta > Plecoptera > Nemouridae > Nemurella > Nemurella pictetii. The sequence goes on along the minus strand of OV121116.1, from coordinate 4,663,972 downwards.
CTGGAAAAAGTTTATATCTCAAACTTTGCGGTATTACTGTAATATACTATCGTACCATGGTATATTTATTTTCAAATGCCATAGTGATAATAATTGTTATTTTTGTTGGGACATAAATTTGTTCACAACATTGTTATTGTTATCTTATAAAATACAAGTTGATAACAAGAAGTTTTTCTGTTAAATAATTACAACCCTTTGTGAAGTTCCATCTATCCTCCCTCCACTCATAACGACGACCGGGTTAGACCTGTGTTCAAACCCTTTGCCGCGCTAGTGAGATAGAGCGTATCCCGGGCAAGGTACCGCTACAGGCTCCCAGAGGGCAGCGGCTAACGGGCTGCATCGACCGTTCTTTATCGTGCGCTCCTATGTCGTTAGACCGGATACAGGTTTCTTGGGGGATCGAGCATGGCAGCCCGTGTGGGCAGGGATGTTAGCCCCTCGTCACTGCTAGACCGGAAGAAAGTGCGAGAAAGTAGTAGAGTCTAGTGCAGACTCGAGGCGTGACGTGATTTAGCTCCGTCTTTTTAGCGTTTTTCGACGGCGTTTAACCAGGCGTTACATTTAGTGTGGGTACCTAGAGTAGTCACTCAGGACTCTTGTGGTTGTAAAGTATATACGGGCGTAGAGGACGAGAACAGCGTTCATCTCAAATTAGTCCGGTAACAGTGGTGTATTTTTGTCTTGAAATATCGACACGGCGTACCTTGTGTGTTATCTGCTAGCGAGCAAAATCGAACAGTAGATCACGAGAACATTCTTCACGCGGTACATCGAGCAGCGTCCTTTGTGTCGAACCAAGAGCAGCCACGCGGGGTGTGTGCTGGACGAGTGTTGGGCGGACTTATCGGTCACCGGAACAATTGGTGGACTAACTTGTGCCGTACGAGATAGACATTGCGTCGTCGGGTTGGAGGATACTTCACGACATCAAAGGATCGGTGCCAGGCGTCATCGTCTACCACCCCAGCTTGTGATCTACTCTTCAATTAATCGTCGAATAACTTTAAATCTGTATTGGTATGTGAAACGGTTGGCCAACTATTATCACAGGAGCTTTAGGGACCAGAATAGGGGTTGTTGTAATGTACCTGTGTATTGGATAACTTGTAAAATACACTGAGTAGCCTGCGACATTGTGTATCTGTGAATCCACGTACGCGGGGGACGACGCGGATGTGTGCGGCCACCGGAGCGAACGATTGCAGGTTTGATCCCGGCATGTAATAGTCATTGAACCCGGGAAACATTCATATTGTCGACCAGATAGTGACCACAGAGAAAGGGGGTCCAATCTAGGCCGGCTGGCGCCCAAATTTATTACAAAAGACTTGAGAGAGAGGGGGAAACACGTAATTTTGCGGCCAGAGGGGCACAAAGTTTACACCTTCTATTTTTTTGATATTCACATCTTTCTACGCTCAACATTTAAGTTTACCCCACAATCCATTGTTTTTAGAAGTCAAACCTTTCAAATGCTCGCTACCATTTTCTGTTGATAGTTTTTTTATTGTGGTCTGCTCAGATTAAAAATAATTTTCTGACCAAGAACGGAAAAACTGGCACAAACGCGGAATGAAAATCTCTGTTTCCACACAGAAACCTGTCCAACACATCACACAAGTAATATGGAGCATGCATAAAATTTATGAAAAAATTAATTCCTTTAACCTAAAATTTAAAACATTTTAAAAGCATCACATTTAGTATTCCTTCTCAATTTATTCGTTCATATCATGCAAACGAACAGTCAAAGAACAATTTTTACCTAATGCATAAGCTGTGTTCAGAGACATGAAGTAGCCGTAGATCAACTTCATCGGCTGTCAAAAGTTAATAAGCAACTGTTACTATTTAAAAATAACATTTATCAAGTAAAATTAATTTTTTTGCAGACATGTTCTAACCGCGTAAAAAGTCTCCATGTTCAACGGAATGAATCCAGCGACTGACAACCAGAGGCTGGTTGCTACGTGACATGATGATGCGCATGGACCGCTTGAAGCTCTCTGATTGGTCGAACCAGTCGCAGCTGACGTACAGCCTTCCGGTCCAAAAAACTCTGCGAAAAAAAAACGGTATTTTATATTATTTTCATAATTATTTTCTTATTTTGTGATTCCGAATTTTTCTAGCGAACGCCAATTACAGCTTCTTGATTGACTTTGAGGATTTTGTCTCAATTCATCTGTAACTTTTTGCGTAAACCAACAGAAGATCAATGTTGGCAACAAGAAGCTTGCGATGAACAGCCTGAAAAACACCACCCTGGGGTCGAGTTCTGCCACCTGAAATTGGCAGAACGAGAGTTTTGTTGCGATGCGTGACAGATTCGCACGGCCAGCTGAGATGAAAGAAAACGATCAAAAAAAATTTGAATTCTCTGCAATTTTTGGGTGTTGCCATGGAATTAAGCTTGAATGTCTCTTCAGCTCGGAGTTTACAATGTGGTAAAACGGCCAGTTAAGTCATCCGTCGTATTGGTATATTGAGGTCTTATTGGTACCATGTATTGAATTTAATGAGATGTAAAATTCTCATTTTTCCAAGCTTACAGAAATTGCAAATTTGGGCTAATGGCTATCAAAAACGAAACCTACTTTGTTAATTAAATTATAAAAATTAATTAATTGAAGATTATATTTATACTATTGTTGGCATCTTACTTTTAAAACTAATGTAAATGCGCGCCAGGAAGCGCAGTATGGCGGATGAAGCCGCAAGCGCTCTCTGAGCGGATGGAATGAAGGTGAGCGGAGAAGGGAGTGGTGAAGAGACAGAGCCAGAGGGTGGTTGTGGAGGGTGGTTGTTGTGTTGAGTATAATGGCGGTATGAGTTGGGAGGAATTAAAAGAGTGTTGAAAGATTAAACAGTGTTGTTCGTTGGAAACCCAAGTATTTCGAGTGAGGATAGCCGAGTGGGAGTGCTAACACTATGATATATATTATATTTTAAAGTGTAATGGAAAAATGATTTTAACCATTAGAGATTTTGACTTTACATGATTGTCTTTTATCCATCTTAAGAGAAAAAGGAAGATCATTCGTTTTTCTACAATGTGGGGTTACAAAAATCACCAGCTATATTTCTTGACAGCTCCCTGGCTTCTTAGTATGCAGTTTTGTGCTAACATATCAGAAGTGGGATATTTACCGGAAAAAGTGTTAGATTTGGGTGGATGAAGTACGATAAAAGCTGGAAGCATGGTGCTGTGTGAGGTAACGGTGGTCGTGTGAATAGGTAAGAGTCGAACAGTAATTGCGTTATGGACAGGAAACCTGAGTGTTGATGTGTTTAGAGTTAACGGGAATCACACCCGTGGCAACTCCACTATGTTCTTAAGGCGGTTCTAGCAAGACGCTATGTATAACGGGCCATAAGACCCTCGCTGTCTAAACTTCGAAATATGCAGTTTTGAAAGGAAATAACCTTTGAACCTGAAAAAGTATAACACCAAAGTGCAGGATTTCTCAAAAAATCATGCTCAAACCCAAATTTCACTGAGATACACGCATTTAAAAGGGTTAGATTTCTGGCGATAGCATCAGAGTAACGGTTGTAGATAGAAATACGAAACTTTTTCACAGCCTCGCCAACACCTTGCTCCTAGGTGTGGGCTATCAAGCAAGTCATTTTGAGCCAAGGGCTGTTTAGTGGAATTATTTTTGTCACCCTCTGCATTTTGTTTTCACGAAATACTAGTCTTAGAAACGTCATAGAAGAATTTTGAAAAGACGAGCATTTTAAGAATGTTACGATTGGTTTGTGGTCTGATTTTCAATAATCTAGTGTTATTGGTTTGGGCAATGCTATCGCCACAAAATTTAACCCGTAAAACCAATACCTGGCTGAAATCGACACCGCCCTGGAATGTCTCGCGATCTTGGCTCGCACTCGTAATCAGTGCGACAGTTAAGTTGTTTATAAGCACAATTTATACGTTATAAGCTTATAACTAAGCTTTTCAACGCTCATGCAATAAGCAAGTGCAAAAGGCTGCTGATCACTTGATAGCTTTTCATATAAGCTCTAATCCTTTGCTAAAAGGCAATTAAATTTTTAAATCTTCTATGGAGTGTCACGAAACCACAACAATGTTTGTATACTCAACCAGATTAGAGAGAGACGGACTTATGCCCCGTTATACATAGCGTCTTGCTAGAACCGCCTTAATGCGTACTATGCGTACACTTTTAAAATCAGTCGCTCAAGCGCTCTCAAGCAAGTAGGGTGTGTTTTTCTCACGCTCCCGTCTTATTCCTACGCGAAACAAGGCGAAACATCGAAGTCGAACTGCTCTGGCCACCTGCACCATGCCCCCCACCACCAATGCACATGCAGACAACTAAGCTACAACGTCTAGTCATGAGCTTATACTCTTACACTATACACACAACCACAAGTAGAAGGATTAACGCTCGAGAAGGAATTTTTCTTATCACTTCATTTCAAAACATATCTCAGGGACATAAAATGGCACACAAAATCGGGAATTCTATTATGCTATTGATACCATTGGATTCGTGGCAGCATACAGAGTGTGGATCATTTTGAATCGCAGTGATCGGATGATAATTACGGATATTACATTGATCTATTTCCTACTTTTACGAGTTTTATGTCGTGTCGGTATAAGCCTATTATCGCACTGCGGAATGTTTTTCTTTCACAAATCTAAGCCAAGGCAATAAAATATTCCCAGAAATAATTGGTCAATGATAAATGGTTGCCAATCCGACAATCGATTGATTTATTGATAACGATTAATTAGAGAGTATCATTGCAAGGGTGTGGATGTGTAATTGAGACTTCCTTTTTGAACGAACTTTTCAAGTGAAGTTTGACGGTCGCAATGCCTTCTCACGCGCATGTAATTTAGTGGTGAGTTTGGCGCGCTTTGTTGTCTTCCTAGGTCTGCTGGCCCTTGCTAATGGTCGTTTAGGACTCATTTTGTAAATGATGTACCACTGTAGGTACTTGATTCACTTTCGCAAATTGAAAAAATAAAGCTGACACGAAATGCTACATACTGCCAGAAGGACACAAAGACACAACACAACGTGTTTGCTGAACGATAAGTGAGCCGCGACCGACCGAACTTCGAGCTGCGAAGAGTACTGTGACTTGCATGCTTGGCTTTGTGTCATGTGCCATGTGGTCGGGATAGGGTTTGGGCTTTCAGTGGGGTAGAAAGATGCCAAGTGCCTGATGTGCCACGTCGAAGCGATCCTGAAGATGCAGGTAGTCAGTGGGTAGGCCCTGGGCCACGGCCGTGGGAAGGCGACAGGGATTTCGAACATCACAAACCAAAAGATTGCATCGATGAAAATATCACTGGAGTGCCTGTAAGGTCCAGCCTCCAATATCAATCAGTAATGAGCTAATATTCGAAATCAGTGATTTATAACCCGTGCTTATTAGTGCTTCCGTGTGCTTCCGTGTGATCAAACCCTCTGTTTCAATAAGGCTACAATAGCGACAACCCACAGAGGCGAAGGCGCCCAATCGGCCAATCGGTCAATTTACCAAGAATTTATAATTACTAATTGATCATTATTAATGACTAGCAGCGGAGCCCGTGCCTCCGGCACTATGTGGTTACGCCTTTTACTTATAATTAAATTTTTTTTTTCATTAAATTTTTTAAAGCTCATAAGGCTGCCCCTTTACCCTTAAGGCAAACCCTATGTCCATAGAGCATAAATACTACGTCCATAATGCAGAAATGTGCCAATAAGGCAAAATCTTTGTTCAAAAGGCAAACCCTACGCCCATAAGGCAAACCTTAGGCCCATAAGGCATAAAGCACACTTACGACTTTTTCTTTTAGTTTTTAACGACATGGGTGCATGTTCGCCCTATGGACGAATAGTTCGCCCAATAGGCGTGAATAGAACATATACAACTTTGGGTGAACCATATGCCATTAGGGCTAAATATGCACGTAGCAGTTGGAGTAGCTGTCTAGACTGGGTTCCCAAAGTTTCGACCAAGTTTTCAAATAGAACTGTTCAATTGATTGCATGGGAAAAAAATCTCTGCTGTGTATAATAAGCTGTGTTTAAATTCTAGACAAAGACGCGTGGTAGAGTGAAAGTGAATTTTTCCCTTTATGCATAGAAGATTTCTGCAATTAAAGCATATATGGTAGACCATACGCCCTACAGGCGAACTTTACGCCCATAGGGCGAACTATACACTCATAGGGTGAACCATACGCCCTTAGGGCGAACTATACGCTCAAAGGGCGCACAATACACCCATAGGGGGAACTTTACACCCACAGGGCGAACTATACGCCCAAAGGGCCGACTATACGCCAATTGGGTGAACTTTACACCCAAAGAGTGAACTTTACGCCCAAAGGATGAACTATACGCCCGAAGAGCGAAAAATAGGCCCATAGGGCGAACTATACGTCCATAGAGCGAACTATACACCCATCAGGTGAACTTAACGCCCATAGGGCGATCTATACGTCCATAGAGCGAACTATACACCCATAAGATGAACTTAACGCCCATAGGGCGAACCATACGCCCATAGGGCAAACTATACGCCCATAGGGCGAACAATACGCCCATAGGGCGAACAATACGCCCAAAGGGCGAACAATACGCCCATAGGGCGAACTTTACGCCCACAGGGCGAACTATACACCCATAGGGTGAACCATACGCCCTTAGGGCGAACTTTACGCTCAAAGGGCGAACTATAAACCCATTAGGTGAACTTAACACCCATAGGGCGAACTATACGCCCATAGGGCGAGCTGTACGTCCATAGAGCGAACTATACACCCATAGGGTGAACTATACGCCCATAGGGCGTGCAACATGCTCATAGGGAACCATACACCTAAAGGGCGAACCATACGGCCATAGGACGAACTATACGCCCATAGAGGAAAAAAAAGCTCAAGGTTAACAATATGCTCATAGGCCCAATTTTCGCAATATGGGTGAATGTTCGCTAAACGTATAGGGAAAACCATACGCATAAAGGGCGAACCATACGCCCATAGGGCGAGCTATACGCCCATAGGGCGAACTATACGCCCATAGGGTGAACTATACGACCATTGGGCGAACTATACGCCCATCGGGTGAACTATACGACCATTGGGCGAACCACTCGCCCATAGGACGAATTGTCCGCCCATAGGGACAAAAACACGCTCATAGGGCGAACAAAACGCTTATAGGCCTAATTTTCGCAATACGGGTGAATATTCGCCAATTGTATAGTTCGCTAGTATAGAACGCTATGGGCGGATAGTTCGCCCTACGGGCGAATGGTTCGCCCCACGGGCGTATGGTTCGCCCTATGGGCGTATGGTTTGCCCTACGGGCGTATTTTTTGCCCTATGGGCGAAGAGTTTGCCCTATGGGCGTATGGTTCGCCCTATGGGCGTATAGTCCACCCTATGGGTGTGTTGTTTGCCCTATGGGCGTATAGTTCACCCTATGGGTGTATAGTTTGCCCTATGGGCGTATAGTTCACCCTATGGGTGTATAGTTTGCCCTATGGGCATATAGTTCACCATATAGGTGTATTGTTTGCCCTATGGGCATATAGTTCACCCTATGGGTGTATAGTTTGCCGTATGGGCGTATAGTTCACCCTATGGGTGTATAGTTTGCCCTACGGGCTTATAGTTCACCCTATTTTTTTTTTTTTTTTTTTGAAATGATTATTTATTTGATCATAGGATTACAAAAAGAAGATACAAATATATAGATACAAATAAATACCCACATAAGCAGCGCTTGTGCGTGGGAAAGAATAAATGAACAGTTTTAACAATAATATATACATATGTTTTTTTCAAGACGACTTATATGTCGACATGTTTTTACCGTCAGTACAATCAGTACAGTGTTCAGACAATATTTACAGATTTTGAAGCATGCAAAATTTTTATGCAAAATTATTACATTAAGTAAATAATTTACTTTATTATAAAGTTGCTGAGCCTTAGTGCGGAAATTTTGTTTATTCGCGGAACATTGTTTTTAGTGTTTAGAAGTTAATAGAAATTATAGTTTAGAGATGACTAGGAAATCGGCTTTGAGATCGTTTTGAAGAGAGTCGAGATTTGGAGTCCATTTTTTAACTGTGCTTTTAAATTTTTTATACGTGCTTATTTTTCTTATTTCTAAAGGGAGTTTATTAAATAGCTTCGGTCCGAGATAATCAGCTTGTCGTTGCCCGAGGGTGGAAAATTTTGCCGGTTCTTTTAGCTTTTCCAGTCTTATTGCTCTGGTTTCTCGAGGATTTTGTATATAGCCTAAATTGTTTCTATATGTGAAGGTAAGCAAAGATTCAAGGAATAATTGATTGACGTTTTTTAGTTTAGATTTCTGATATAGTAATTTTGTATTGTAAAGCCTAGGGAGATTGCACATTGTTTTGATGATTAAATTTTGACCTGTATTCAGTTTTTCGATGTGACTTTTGTTGGCACCGCCCCATGCAAGGATTGCATATGAAATGGTGGACTGAACCAAGGCATAGTACACCAATTTAATGTTTTTAAAATTTAAGATTGGCCTCAGTTTATAAAATTTGTAGCACAGACTTCTTAATTTTCCCGAAGTGTAATTAAGCTGTGTTTTCCAGTTCAAATGATTGTCAATCATGACTCCCAGGTATTTAGTTACCTCAACATTTTTTATCGGTTGGCAAGAGCATATCTTGATTGACGTTTTTTAGTTTAGATTTCTGATATAGTAATTTTGTATTGTAAAGCCTAGGGAGATTGCACATTGTTTTGATGATTAAATTTTGACCTGTATTCAGTTTTTCGATGTGACTTTTGTTGGCACCGCCCCATGCAAGGATTGCATATGAAATGGTGGACTGAACCAAGGCATAGTACACCAATTTAATGTTTTTAAAATTTAAGATTGGCCTCAGTTTATAAAATTTGTAGCGCAGACTTCTTAATTTTCCCGAAGTGTAATTAAGCTGTGTTTTCCAGTTCAAATGATTGTCAATCATGACTCCCAGGTATTTAGTTACCTCAACATTTTTTATCGGTTGGCAAGAGCATATCTGTTTACCGTCAATGAAGTCAATGGCGCAATTTTGGACGTGTATTTTTATTTTCATATTCTTAAGAGTTGGATTTTCAAAGCACGAAAAGGGAATGAATACTGTTTTGTCCAGATTTAGTGTTAGTAGGTTATTATTTAGCCAGTTGTAAACAAGTTTAATCCCAGTTTCAGTTTCTTCAGCAAGTTTATCCCATGTGTCTGCTTGAAATACAACTGCTGTGTCATCTGCGTATGATATTAATTTACCATTGATTTTATTTTCAAATATATCATTTATGTAGGCAATAAAGAGTATCGGGCCCAGGATTGTCCCTTGGGGTACCCCGTATACGATTTTCCTTGGGTCACTCACACCTTCTTTAATTTTCACATATTGTGTTCGATTCGAGAGATAACTTTTGAAAATGTCATTTGATTTTCCCCTTATTCCATAGCAATCTAACTTGATAAGCAGAGTGGCGTGGTCTACTGTGTCGAAGGCTTTAGCCAGATCGAGAAACACCGCAAGAGTTTTCCTTGATTTGTCTAGGTTTTCGCTTATTTCAGATGTAAGTGAGTAGATTGCATCTTGGGTGCTTTCCCCTTCTCTAAAACCAAACTGAGAGCATGAGAGGACTTTGTGTTTTTCTAAAAAATTTGTAAGCCTATGTTTTAGGCATTTTTCGAAAATTTTTACGAAATTTTTTATTAGACTAATGGGCCTGTAGTTTTGACATCTGTTTCTTTCTTGTGATTTATATATGGGTTTGATTACAGCAGTCTTCAAAGAATCAGGGAATACCCCCTTTTGTAGACACGAGTTAAATATCATGGTAATTGGTGTCAAGATGTGCTGTTTTATTTTCTTTATTAGTTTGGTAGGGACCCCATCGATTCCACAAGCAGTATTATTTTTTAGTTCGGTTATGTACTTGGAAACTTCAATTTCTGTTATACCCTCTAATTCCATCCCTCTTCTCGTATAACTATCTGTTTTGACATGTGTTTGTTTAATTTTGTTTGCTAAATTGCAACCTACGTCGGTGAAGTAGTTTACGAAGCAGTTTGCAATATCTTTAGGTGCGGTGAGGGTCGTTTTACTATCTTTTATAATTTCATTTATAGTTTGTGGGTTTGATGGACTAGTTTTACTGTCAGTTACTTCATTAAGTAACTTCCAAAATTTATTTATGTTGTTTTGTGTTTCTCTAAATTTCTCTCTGTAGTGGTTATTCTTTGCGTGATTTAAAAGTGATGTTAAGTAGTTCCTATATAGCTTAAACCTTTTAATGAATTCCAAATTTGGGGGAAGATTATTTGATTTACGATAAATACCATCTCGTTTTATTTCCTTGCTCATTGCGTCCCTTTTTCGAATAGATGCTATTAGTCCGCTAGTAATCCACGGTTTTAGTTTCCTGTTTTTCGCATTTGTCTTTTTTTTAATCAGCCTGGAAGATGCTACCATAATACTTTCAATCTTCTTTTCAAAAGTTTCCCAAGCCTTTTCCGGGTCATTATCACAATTCATCAGTACATCGTCCCAGTTGATAATTTCTATCGATGTCAAAGCCTTTTCGTAATTAATTACATGGGTGTATGGGTGTATGGGTGTATGGTATGGGTACCTATGGGTGTATAGTTTGCCCTACGGGCTTATAGTTCACCCTATGGGTGTATAGTTTGCCCTATGGGCGTATAGTTCACCCTATGGGTGTAAAGTTTGCCCTATGGGCGTATAGTTCACCCTTTGGGTGTCTAGTTTGCCCTATGGGCGTATAGTTCACCCTATGGGTGTATAGTTTCCCCTATGGGCGTATAGTTCTCCCTATGGGTGTAAAGTTTGCCCTATGGGCGTATAGTTCACCCTTTGGGTGTATAGTTTGCCCTATGGGCGTATAGTTCACCCTCTGGGTGTATAGTTTGCCCTATGGGGGTGTATAGTTTGCCCTATGGGCGTATAGTTCACCCTATGGGTGTATAGTTTGCCCTATGGGCGTATAGTTCACCCTATGGGTGTATAGTTTGCCCTATGGGTGTATAGTTTGCCGTATGGGCGTATATTTCACCCTATGGGTGTATAGTTCGCCCTACGGGAGTATAGTTTGCCCTATGGGCGTATAGTTCACCCTATGGTTGTATAGTTCACCCTATGGGCGTATAGTTCACCCTATGGGTGTATAGTTTGCCCTATGGGCGTATAGTTCACCCTTTGGGTGTATAGTTTGCCCTATGGGCGTATAGTTCACCCTATGGGTGTATAGTTTGCCCTATGGGCGTATAGTTTGCCCTTTGGGCGTATATTTCACCCTATGGGAGTATGGTTCGCCCTTTGGGCGCAGTATAAGGGTGAGTCTGATAAACCTTGGGCATGAGGAACAATGTTTTCTTTGCCTTTTACATTTTCGTTTATTACTTTGTCCAAATTTTTCATCCACTTTGCTGATTCCCTTAAGACATTTAGGCAATCTAGCTTTTGACCGTGGTAAAGTGACTAAAGCCCTCGTCAAGATGCACCCCATGCCTCCATTTTAAATGCAGGCAAACATTTCGACATCTATTTTGTCAATGTATACTTTAGAAATTTGCAAATAAAACTGTTTTTGTGGCTATTTGATATATTAGACTCGCATTAACATGAAACAACTTTATGGTAGGTCATTTCTATCAACATCAGTAAACAGTAATAATTTAACAGAAAATGAAGATTAAAAAATGTTTTGCTTTTGAGGAGCAGCTTTTGAACCACATCCGTTGAATAATTGTAGCACCTCAAATAGTATTCTTGTTCGCTGTTTGAATCCTGATAAAGATATAATATAGAAATTACGGTTTTTTCGACTGCATTCGTAAAAATATCGAATATTCTTTTAGCAGCGGAGCCCCGTGCCTCCGGCACTATGTGTTTACGCCTTTTACCTTTATTGATAATACTATTTTCCATGAGACAGCCTCTTTTCCCATAATACACACCTTATGCCCATAAGGCAAAATAAGGCATAACCCTATGCTTATTAGGCAAAAATATGCCTAAAAGGCAAAACACTACATCAGGAAAAACCCTATGCCAATAAAGAAAAACCTTACTCTTAAAAGGAAACCCTATGGCCGTAAGGCAAAAATAAGCCCATAAGGTAAACCCTTAACTCAAAACGCAAACCTTGTGCCTATAAGACAAACCCTGTGCCTATAAGACAAACTTTATGCTTAAAGGAAAATTTCCCCTCCCCTTACACTACATCTAAGCTTCCGTTAAAGTACTCATACCTACTTCTACACTACCGCTTCATGACCAATACCATGCTTTTACCCAACATAAACTACTTCCACCCCACCTCTACCTCTACCCTAATTCTACCCTTCCCAACTACTCACCTACCCTTCCCCTACCCTGCCCCTATCCTGCGTTGAAATTTTTTCCGTTTCTTATGTAAGATACTGTAAGTACTACTTGCCTTGCTCTCGGGTATTCAAGTTACGTGAGTTTGGCGACGTTTTTATAATTTTATTCAATGCATTGACTCTTCAAAAGTCTGAAGTGACAAATGTATAGGTCATTGCTTATTTGAGTTTTGAATAGAAATCATTTTTTGCCAGTGCAGTCAAATACTGCCGTGAAGACAATTTTGCTTTTGGTTTTTCGCGATTTAAAATGCAAAAACGAAGCCTGATGATTACAATTGAAAGTTGGTACGCGAACATGCCCTTATTTGTGTGTTTTTATTAAAAAATAACGCGTAAATTATTGCAATGTAGATGAGTGTGTGTTGCACTCTTGAGTCATAATGCATGTTTGTGTTTTAAGCAAAAGAAATTCATTCTTAGCCATCTGTCAATTGACTAAATGTCGGAATTGTTTTTATGTATTTTCCTCAATTTAAATTGCATTGAAAAGACGAAAAATTGTTTCAAATGAAAGAAGAAACATGTCCACGTTTGAGAATTTGTATGAATAAATATCACCTGTAAATTGGCGTGACGATGATTAGACGATGCACTCGGATTAACTGTCTAGGCTGGACGTGCAAAGTTTCGATCGCCTTTCCTTGTAGAGTTGTTCGTGTGATTGTTTTGACACTTCCATGCTGCCTCGTGAAAAGAGTATGTTGCTTTTTTCTTGCAAAATAAACTCGTTTTTAACCATTTTTTTAATGGCAAAATTTCGGCCAAGTTATCGCAATTTGAATTAGATTATTAGATTATTACCTTAGATTTTCCGTTCTTATTAAATAAAAGTGTATCATAACACGTCAATGAGTGCGCGTTGCACTCGGGTTAGCTGTCTAGGCTGGACTTAAATACTTTCGGTCGACTTTTCACAAATAAATAATCAATTTATTGCACTGAAACTTGAATCGGTCGGCGCAGAATGAAATCTTTACTTAATTACTTGCTTGCTATCTTTGAGTTGTGAGAGATGGAAATTAATTATTTTGCCAGCTGTCAGATGGTGACATTTCGTTGATGCTCATTTCAAGTTTTCGTAATTTGAGTTGCTATAAAAAATACGTGAGACGATTGAAAATGGTAGAAAAATCAATAAAGCACCAGAATTTAGTTGTTTTTAGTGAATTTAAAGAAGTAAAATGCAGTTTTGGTGATGTGCACGTTGCAAACCAAAATCTTTGCGAAAGTTGGCGGCATTTTTTGATTTAATTCAATCCTTATCAACTCTGGAACAGCCCTAGTGAAAAAATGTATCCTGGTAGTCAGTGCCTGTTTGAGTTTTAAGCCCTTGAAATTCATAATTTGCCAGCTGTCATTGACGAAATGTCAGATTTGTTCTTATCACGTTTTGGCACAAAAAATCGCAATGAAACGATGAAAGACATCTCCAAATGGTTAAAAATACATGTACGTACCAAATAGAATGTGTATTTATTAATATTTCGTGTAAATTGAAAAGTCGATGAGTGCACGTTGCACTTGAAGTAGCTGTCTAGGCTGGGCCGCGAAAGTTTCGACCGAGTTTTCGACCAGAAATGCTCGAGTGATTGACTTGAAACATAGCCTAGGGCACGTCAAATAAGTTGTTTTACATTTCTAGCCAAAGACGTTTGGTGAAAAGTGCGTGAATTAATAGTTTACCTCTCAGCAAACTTTTGACATTTCAAATGACTGAATTCAAAGAAACATAGCCAACAATGGAAACCCGGAGCAACCAAATCGACGGACATTATATATAGTAGATAATTACGGCAGCAGGTGAGCTATTGGGACTATTGGGAATTTTTTGGGATTTTTTGGGATTTTTTGGGATCACTATTGGGAAGCGCAGCGCTCGAATACTCAAAAAACAAAAATGAGTTCGTCAAAGTCGTGTCACATTCTAAAATACGTCGGGAGCTTGGAAGGCGAGACTTTTTACCGCAGTGCTCGTAAGACGTAAATCATTTCATTTGAGCTTAGAACAAAAATATAAACTAGAGGCTTATGAGATAAACTCTCGCGCGAGATACTTTTGGTGCACGAAACGTTCCAAGGTCGCTGTAGCTGGCTGCTAGCGATGAAGAATTGAAGCCTGTATGTAGGCAATTCATAAAGATCGCGGCTGCTTCGCGCAACCGTTGCTTGTGTACAGTCAGGAATCTACATTTCTTGACCGATCAGGATGAAACTTACATATTTGGAATCTGCATGGTTCAGGCCTCATGACCCTTTATTTTAAAATCGCGAATATATCATTGTTTCCTACTGGTGGTCTGCTTAAAATCATGTAAAATTTGAACCTATTTTTCCAAGTTTTCAAAATTTTCTATTTCCGTTTGCATAATACTTGTAGTGATAAAAACAATTGCGTCACAAAAGTACTACAATTATGCACTAGGAAAAAAATCCTGGCCACGCTATCTCTAATTTTGCGACTTTTGGACTGTACAAAAGATTCCATCGCATTTTCCGAGCCCCCAACCAATTTTCCTGCACAAGATTTTTTTAAATATTTTTAGTAAGTTATGTTCAGCATAATAAAACCATAGAACATATAAAAACCCCGTTTTTAGGTGGGTGTGAAACCCCTTAATGTAGATAGATGTAGATAGATTAGTTCGCTTTGTAAATTGTGAACAATGACGAGCCGCGAAGTGAGTGAACGAGGATCTGCAAGTAGTAGGCCTCATTGACTGTGGCAGCTCCAGCTGCACCATGCAAGCAAGTGGTGCTTGTGCTAGGGGCTTCCCTCTGGAGTCCCCAACGTGCGAATTTTATGGTATTGGGGACACCTTGATCCCCACATTGAAGGCCATCGGTAGATTCACAGCAAAAATTAACATAGAAGGTGTCGTGGGTAGTGGAGTGAGAGTGTGGATAGTCCCAGAGAGTGCGCAGGGTACGCCTATGATCATTGGCCGTACTTACACAGAGTTGCCTCATGTCGCCTACCTTAAAATTAATAATCGATTATTATTGCTCCCCCCACTGAAGGTTAGCCTTAAACTCACTGCGCAGCAGCAGCAGCTCTTGAGTAAAGAATCTGTGAACTTTGTGAGCATTAGTGCGGTTGGAGATACGGACAACAAGATTTCTAACAGTCCTAGCAGTAGAGAACCGTACGAAACAAGAAATACGCCTGCGTAAGGGAGCGTATTTGGAGCGAGCCGCCTCCATTGAGCAGGTACCTGCAATACGACAGCAGACAGAAAGGACGCCTGTCAGGAAGTGCAACCTGCTTGTGGAAGCAGACACCGCCACAGAAGATTTGGATCGACTTCACGAGCTTGTCTGTGAGTACAGAGACTGCTTTGCCTTCAAGATGGCAGAGTTGGGCTGCACCGACCTCGTCACAATGGAGATAAGGGGGATCGAGGGAGCCAAGCCTGTAGCCTGCAAACCATATCGCACCACGGCGACCGAGCGGGCCGACATCAGAAAAATTGTCACTGACTGGAAGGACGCAGGTATTGTGACGGAAACTCAATCACCATAACGATGGTGTATAGGCAGAAGGGCGTAAACGACATTTTCACAAATGTTCAGGAAGTGAAAAAAACCTCTTAATTAGTCATTTGTTGATGAATCACTTCAAATTTTTTATGGGTCCTTTTTATTTAATTTTAGAAATTTTCTGCAATAATAGAAATTATTTTCTCTCAATAATAAAATATTTATGGCGGTAACGCCCTAAAATGCTGATTACTTATGGTGTTCACGCCCTTAAGTTGTGCTGGCTGATGGTGGTTACGCCCCATGTTTGGATACAAAACCGATGTTACGCCGTTTTGCTACTCAGTAAATGTTTCATGGAATGGGAAATTACGATCACAGTAAATGCAATGAAAAATTAAATTTATTGAGAGCGACTTTGCCTTCAAAATAAATTATTTTAATTTATGGTTTAATACCTTGAACATTTGATAATATGAAAGAAACAGAGAAAGAGGTAAATTAACAGGATTATTATAATAAATCAACGTCGATCTCGTCTTCGTCGTTGGTTTCTGGGAGCCTGTCTTCAACAGCAGCTCGAGAGGAAAATGACCGATACCCTGCCTGATACTGGTGAGGTATTACGTTACGATCACAGAGTGCTACAAGGTCCTTGTACTTCGGTACATAAATTGGCAGGCGGCTCCTGTAGCAGCTCGGCGGTACCTTTGGACCAGCAGGACGTTGCCATGACATCTTCACTTTGAATGTATGATTTTCTTCAATGGCGGTATCGTAGTGGTATTTGAGAACGATATTTGGTGAACCTTGCTGGAAAGCAGCGCTCCTAAATGTTCGCATCTTGATCGGTGCACCTTCCACAGTTTTTGATACTTGCCCAGTAAAAATTTTTGACGACTCTTCCTTCCAATTATGGAACTGAGAATGGTCCATCAAGATCACCTCATACGGGTGTGGATTTTCTCTCGAATTCCTGATCACAGTGGGCCACTCTGAAGGAGCCCAAATTGTTTTCTTTTTTGTGAACCGTTTAATTGTGGCGTGGACAGAGTCCGCTGGCATATTTGTGTGCCCTGGTAGCAGGTAGGTAATCTTGGTTTTTTTTTATGTTCACAGCCGATTGCGCGAACGAGTGCAGGGTTGTCAGCACGGGCTTGTTTTTATTTTGGCTCGGGCATGAATCACAAAAGAGAGATATCTCGTCGACATCGCCTGAATCGTCTTTCATTGTGAGATACTTGTGGAGGATCGAACAAACTTCGTTTTCCCCTCTGTTCCCTTCGCTTTCCCCCCATAGATAACAAAATCCATTTCTCGTGGTGCTTTCATTAAATGTCAAGTTGTAAAAACTGTATTTTCTAGAGTAATATAACATCATGTTGTCCCCGCTCGGTGTGTTTAAAACCCTCTGTAAATCAAAGCTAACACACAAGAACTTTTTTTGGTTCTGCGTTTAATTTGCTCTTGCAGAAAAAGCGTTTTTATTGTTTCCTTATCTTTAAGGTGCTGTTCCATTTTCCCTTTCAACTGATCGACACAGTTTCTTGGTCCATGTTCTTGAACTTCTCGCAGAGTTCACACTTGTCTTTTTTGGGTACGTGAAAGCCTATGTTAAATTCTTTTCTGAAAACGTTGTTGAATACTGTTTTTGAAGCTGCATGATCATTAGTGCTAGCTTCGCAAAATCCTTTGTAATGCGAGAAGGGTGTGGATAAGTTCCTGTAGTCAACGGGCAGGTACTTTTTTGTCGAGCTTGATCGACAGTGATGGGATGGGACGGCCGGTAGCATTTTCAAAAAGTCTCGAAGTGCTTGCATAGAAGTATCATCAGTTTTATTTTTTGGTGCATGTTTCCCACGGCCCTCGTCTTTGCTGGTGAGCACGTCTGATGCATGATCTATAATGTATCGCACCTTTTTCTGATTTATATTCAAAGTTGCTAGAATAAATTGTTGGCATACCTGTACCCGGGAGCCCTCACGTGGTAGAGAATATTGATACGAAAAGCAACGACGGCTCTCTCCAACCGTGCGTCCCCGTTTAATACATTCAAATTTGACACATGACAGTAGCCAGTCATTTTGACTGTGCTGTTCATGGCCCAATAGTTCGTAAAAATTGCTTGCCTTTCTTCTTCACTGAAATCATTGCATTGGTTTTGACATCTCTTGCACGGATTGGGCAAGATAAGTTTCCCAACTCCGCTGATCCTCTTACTCTTTGCAAGTTATCGTTTGCAACCAGCCCTCTTCTTCTTCATTCCACTGGTTCCGACATTAGTGTCAGCATCTGGACTCTCATCACCATCTGACAATCCACTTCTTTCTTCATCTGAAGGCTCATAAATACCGTCAGTGTCACTTGACGTCAACGGTTGGTGATCTGCTTCGGTCGCTACCCCATTAACTGAGTAATCCCCTTCGATGGTGATGCCATCAAATAAAGCTCTGTTGACGACTACTGTGGACACCGTATAATGGTTATTAAACCAGAAAATTTCCAAAGCCCAAAAAAAAAAACGTTTCAAAATTGCCATAAAGGGCGAACATAAAGTTGTTTTTACCTGGCCGATTGACGTCCATAGGATCAGCGTCACGTGGTGGTAGAGGCCCATCATCGTCGCCTGGCAATGCATAATTTAAAGTAACCCATTGAGGATCTGTTTGGTCTTCCATTAAGCCTTTGTCGAGGACTAGCGTGGAAAACATATAATTATATAAAGCAAAGCTGGCCTATTCGGCCATCGATATTGAACTCAAAGTTAGCGAATCATGGTTAAATTTGTATTTTAATTGTACAAAGAGTTACGGTGTCTCTACCTGTCTCATTGATGTCCACAGGAGCAGCTTCATGTGGTGTTAGAGGCACATCGTCGTCGCCTGGCAATGCATCATTCAAAGTAACCCATTGAGGATCTGCTTGGTGTTCCATTAAGTATTCTTTAAAGACTGGCATGGACAACATGAAATTAGATGACGCAAAATGAGCCTATTCTAGTATCGATATTGATAACAAAATAATCCAAACACGGTTAAGTTTTTATTTAAATAACTTAGAACCGTGGTACTGCCTTCACCTGGTTCTTCTGCGGCATGACATGTTCTTTTGGGAGCGTTAATCAAAGCTAAACTAACAATCTTTTCGCCACGCGATTGAATTGTAGCAACACCGGAAAGAAAGCAAAATGGCTGACAGGAACACAAAGAAAGTTTATTTCTCCATTTCACGCATAGCCCGCTCAACCTAGGAGCAAATGTTTGTACTAAGTGAGTACCTAATAGTGGGGCCATTACCAAACAGAATGCGCTTGGATCTCTTTCAAACTGACACTATCATTCTACAGCTTTAATTGCATCCCTGTGACCAGCATGCATCGCTAGGGCGTAGCGCCTTTCTAGCAATGGCATTGCAATGCTAAACCAATGCAGAAGGCGCTTACGCCCTTCTGCCTGTTCCAGTTTCGAAGAGATGTCGCTTAAGCCCAAATTAAAACGTGAATATCGGCTAAAGTAACAGACTGTCGCTTACACGGTATTTTTTTTAGGTTACTGGTATAAATATTGAGCAGGAACCACTAAAACATGGATTTCGCCAAAAATGTCGCTTACGCCCTTCTGCCTACTCACCATCGATATGCTAGCCCGGTGCTGCTAGTAACCAAGAAGAACGGTGACCAGCGACTTGTGGGAGACTTTCGAAAATTAAATAACCAAACTGTGAAAGTGAAGTTTCCCATACCAAATATGGATGAACAATTGGAGGCATTATCAGATTGCAAGCTATCCACTGTGTTGGACCTTGCACATCTCCAAACTCCCCTGAGTGAGGACAGCAAGAAAAAGACTGCGTTTGTAACCCCCGATGAGACCGACCAGTCGAACGATTGATTTTTGGTTTAACAAACGATCCTGCGGAATTTCAGCCAGCCATGAACCTAGCATTAGGCCCGCTGCGCAATTCAATAGCGATGTGTTATTTGGACGATTTGCTTATCCCAGCAAAAGATTGGCGGATGATGCTAGAGCGTTTACGACTGATTTTCGAGGCACTGCGAAAGGCTGAATTTACGCTGAGACTGGAGAAGTTCGGGCTTGGTAGAAGAGAGATAGAATATCTGGGGTTTTCAATCTCAGCTCACGGAATCAAACCCGGACCCAGGAAGACAGTGTGCATTAAGGAGTATCCCCCGCCCCAAAATGTGCATGACGTCCGTAGATTTAATGGTCTGACGAGTTTATTCCGCAGATTTGTTATGCGATACGCAGCTATACGATACACGCGAGAACATTACTGGTTCCCAGGAATTCGTCGTTATGTACGGTTTCACATCAACCACTGTTTCGACTTTTTACTGAACAAAGTGCCAAAAGGTAGAGCAAGGGGCCACCTATATCCAATTCCCCCAGGGAACAGGCCCTTCCATACCGTGAATTTGGATCATTTAGGCCCTTTTGTACGAAGCAAGCGCCAGAATGCCTTCGTGCTGGTAGCAGTAGATAACCTAACCCAGGGAACCCAATGTTTGTTTGTCTATTCCCAGCCCGCAACACATCATCAACTGCATTACTCCAGGCAGTCAAGGAACTGGTCCGGTGTCATGGACTCCCAGAGAGAATTATTAGCGATCGCGGAACCTGTTTTACGTCCCGCAATTTCACTGCTTACTGTGGTGAGAACGGTATTCAACACATATTGAATTCACCCAGGGACCCCCAAGCCAATGGTCAAGTGGAACGGGTAAACCAAACTATCACCCCAATAATAATAATAAAAATAATAATAATAATATGTTTTATTGTCACAAGCAACATGTACATGTTATGGAGACAGTCTTATCACAATTACAACGAATAATAGTTGATTAATAATTAATTAATTTTAGTTATAATTAATAAAAATAATAGTCACAATTTAAGTTGTTTGCAGAATTAAAGTTGTTTGCAGAACTCGCTTACACTATAAAAACATTTTTCGATTAGGTACCCTTTAGATTTTTTTCAAATTTATTTGTGTTAGCTAGCTTCTGAATCGATGCCGGCAATGCATTAAATAGTTTTGGCCCAGCGTATAGCGGGTCCTGCCTCGTCAAATTCAATAAAACCCTTTGTGTTTTCATGTGCCCTTTGGCCCTTGTCATATACTTGTGGCATTCGTCGTGATCTTTAAAATTATTTACTATGTATAAAATAGTATTATAAATATAAAGACATGGCATGGTCAGTATTCTAAAACGTTTAAAAATGGGTTTACAAGAGTCTTTGGTATATATTTCCGCCGTCGGGTTTGTACTTGCCCCTGCCATGTATCGTAAAGCCCTTTTTTGTATTAAAAACAGTCTCTTTGTTTCTTTACTTTGTCCCCAAAGTACGACTCCATATCGCAGTCTAGATTGTATGTAACTGAAGTACACTAGCAATGCAATTTTTATTGTTGCTATGCTCATCAGCCTTTTAATCAGGTAACAGCAGCTCAAGGCAATTTGGGTAGCTATTTTATTGACATGTAGTTTCCACGATAGCGTGTTATTTAGATGGACTCCTAGATATTTTATTTCTTCTACCTCCTGGATTTCGATTTTCTTTACTAAAATTAAAGGACTAGATATTATTTTTCTCTGAGGGAGATGAAATTGCATCTACACCGTTTTTTTTTCTTATTTATGAGGAGGTCATTTCTTCGGCTATATTCAGTCATCTGTGTTACAGCTAGATTGCACCTGGATATAAAGTTTTCCTTAGTAATTGCTGCATCGTTTGTCATTTCACTTGTCAGGTGCTGCGTGGTGTCATCTGGTTGCCATTGCTGCCAATGACCCTGATCATAGAGATTGGGATGCAGAGTTACCCTACATTGAGCGCGATAAGTCCCCCTACCGAATGCTGAACGGATATCAACCGCGGCACACTGACGGAGCTCTACAAGTGGTGGCAGGTACGAGTGATGACGGATGGACCGCACCGGAACAGTCACAAGAGGATGGACGCAAGAGAATACTGACGAAAAAAGCTCAAAGGCGTCAGCACTACGACCACAGGCGCACTCAGGGACCAACCTACAGTGTGGGAGAGGGCACGAAAAGGGCACCCACCCAGACTGTAGAGTCCACAAAGATTCAACAAAAATACAGAGGCCCATTGGTGGTTACCAAGGTGTTAAATGGCAACACTTATAGATTTTGCCAGTTAGAAGAGGAGGCTCCCGGTACCTGCTATCCAACTACAGCGCACACTTCCCAGCTAAAGGGATGGCACAGTCCGGAAAGTGAAGAGATCGAAGAGGAGTGAGAGCGAAGAGGCCGACGAAGAGTAAGGATCCCCCAACGAGAATAAAGATCTCGAGGAGGAGGAAGGCGTCCCGATACGTTCCGACAAGGAAGAAGAAGAATGTGCGACAATACAGGAGGAAGATCGCAACGAGCTGTTGCGCAACAGAACCAACCGTCCACGCCGTGAGCAACGGAGACCGACTCACTTGAATGAGTTTGCTCTTGGTTAATATTGATTTGTAATTATTGTTAATTGTTCTTGTGTTATTGTAGTAATTGTTATCATAGAAGTAAACTTTTCGAGGACGAAAACTTTACAGAATGGCCGAATGTTGGCATCTTACTTTTAAAACTTATGTAAATGCGCGCCAGGAAGCGTAGTAATGGAAAAATGATTTTAACCATTAGAGATTTTGACTTAGAAAAATTGCTAGGCACCTTTGGAATCTTACAAGCCTTGATGTTTTTGACCGTACTGAATAAACGACTTTATTTTTAATTGACGTTTCAATTGATTTACTGTGCAATTTTACAGTTTACCATTTGATTAGCGAACCTTCCGCCGACCACCCTCCCACAAACATCGTCGACCTACTTCTACTTTCTCCACCTTTAACGAGAAAGTTGCAATTTTGGGGTTTTGGTATAATGACATAAAATAGTTGAAGCTACCGACCGAAAATAAAAGAGTCATATGCGACATAAAATTCAAACAAAAGAATCAATTGGAGTTTATATTAATTTAAAAACCTTGTCACCTTCGCCTGCTTATGTATCAGATCACTAAAAGAGTCACAGAAACAGGGTACAGTATGATTTTGTCCTTCTGGGATCACGTTAGGTACGGGCTCTTATCAATTCTTCACTTGCACTGCCGTAAGACAAGGGTCTGAAGATTGGAAACTTACGTGAAGATCATCGTCCGTGTGACCAAGGTAAAAATCGGTAATACCACCACCGTAATCGGTACGATGCTGACCACAAGAACGGCGTAGTAAAACAAGATGGCGTCGTGGATGGACTTGGCCCAGGCTTCAACGGCACCAGGACGTGCCAGGTGGCTTCTCCCGAGTCTCTACATGTCTCGCATGGCCTCGACGGCAGCGCCGAAGCGTTGCGTTCGGTACCGAAGACATCGACCTCGACTACGAGCATCACGCAGAAGAAAACGCAGACCAACGTCTCGCAGGAGTCGAGGAGTTTGCTTCCGATAATCAAGACGGCGTTGGCAGGAAGTTGGACGAATGTGACGACCAAACACACCCAGAAAGTTGTGAGGTTCTAGGAAGGTATCGGGGAACACTCAAATAACAAAATATGTAGATCCTGGATAAAGGCACTTTTTAATATATGAATGATATGCGGCGGACCGCAATCGCAACACTCATCTCTCCTTGACCGAAGCCAACTGCCTCTCCTCTCCAAGGGTCGCAGCCCTCGCTCTCTCGACCTACCTGCCGCGGCGACAAGGCAGGCAACTAACCACCCTCCTGGTCATGAAACGTCACAAAGTTTACCTGGATATCGGCGATGTCTCGTTGTGGCTCACCCAGAAACCTGCACAAATTACAGTGGAAGAGATTCGAATAAATTCTGGTTGTCAGCAAATCAACGTCTATCGTCACAAGCGATGTCACACAGTACGCAATCAGAATAAAAACTATTTAACTGGGTTTAGTTTAGTTTATTTTATTCCATTGTAACAAGTTACATGCCATAATGTGATTACAGAGTAGGTAAAAACAGGCTTGGGAAATTGTCATTATTAAAAGATTACAATTTTTCATCCATTCATTCAATCCTCATTCTTGCAGTATTTACATTCACAATCATTCATGTTTGTAAATTCGTCTATATTGTAAAAGCAGTGACATATTAAAAAATCTTTGAGTGCTTTCTTAAAACCTTCTCTTTCTTTTGACTTTTTTTTATCTTGGGGGGTAGGCAATTATACAGAATTGGTCCCATAAAAATGGCATTTTTTCTCCCTATTTCTATCTTACTTTTCTTATGTCTCATTTCGCCTTTGTTCCTCGTATTTTTGTTATGTAAATTTTGGTTTTGCTCGAATAGATCGAGGTTGTCCTTCACATACATAATTACCTCCATTATATATAGGGATGGTAGAGTTAGAGTTTTAAATTCTTTAAAAGCATGTCTGCAAGTACCCTTTTTTTTAATAGAGGCAAGTATCCTTATCGCCTTTTTTTGTTTGATTAATATTTTGTGAACTCCAGTTGCATTGCCCCAGACCAGTAATCCGTACTTAAGCATCGATTGTATATTTGCATGGTACATTAGTTTTAGCGTATCTTTTCCTACTCGATGTGCTAATCTTTGTAGAATAAAACATGCAGTGTTGATCTTTTTGCTGAGATTTATCAAGTGTGGCTTCCATTTTAGACTGGCATCTATTTGTATCCCAAGAAATAAACTTTGGTTGACTACTTTGGCATTCGCATTGCTAATAATGGTCTCGCTCACTGTCCCCTTTGTTTTAAATACCATGATATTAGTTTTTCACAGTTTAATTTTAGTTCGTTTGAAATGAACCAGTCATTCAAGTCCCTTAGTGTACTATTTACATTTTCAATCAGTGTTTTGTCATCGTCTGCAGTTAATAAAATGCTCGTGTCGTCGGCAAATAAAATAGTTTACCGTGTATCCTTTATTATGAACTTAGGCAGGTCGTTTATATATAAACTAAAAAGTATTGCAGCTAAAGGGGCGCCTTGGGGGACCCCGGTTTTAATGTCTTCCCAGTCAGATAGCTCGTTACCATTACTTGAGTTGATTGTTACACGCTGTTTTCGACCTGTCAGATACGAATTCAACCCAATTGCCTGCCGTGTCCACTATGCCGTACCTTTTTAGCTTTGCAATAAGTATTTTGTGATTTATAGTATCGAATGCTTTCGATAAGTCGCACATAATTGTTCCACTGGCCCTTTTATTCTCTAGGTCTCTTGTAGTTTGTGTTACTAGGCTAAATATTTCTGTGCTTGTCGAGCGTCCTTTTCTGAACCCGTGTTGTACTTCTTCGATTATTTTATTTTTTCCTAGATACTCGTTTAATCTAGCGAGAAATGCATTTTCAAAAATTTTAGCAAAACCTGTAATTAGTGCAATAGGTCTGTAGTTTAACATGTCCGTGACTTCCCCTTTTTTATATATCGGTTTTATTATAGCTAGTTTCGCTAGCGATGGAAAATCTCCTGTTCTAAACGACGAATTGCAGATTTCAGATAGCGGATAGGCGATTGCATCGCCCACTTTCTTTATAACCCGGACCGGTACCTCGTCCCACCCCGACGATTTTTTATTCTTCAGTTTTTTTATTATCTCTATCATTTCGCTCCTATTCGTGTAGCTTAGTACCATCTTGGTTTCAATGTTTGGTGTCTTCATCTTCTTAAAGGCTTCTTTAAGTGTGTCATCTGAGTCATCTGTCGTTCTGGATGCTATGGTGGCGAAGAACTTGTTGAAGAGGTTTGCCACCTCCCGTGGGTCTTTGACTTCTCTATCTTCGATTTTGAGGACGATGTCATTTGGCCGGTTTTCCTTGCTTTTCCCCGTGTGTGTATGTATAATCGTCCATGCTGCTTCTATCTTGTTCTCTGACTTTTTGATGAATTTGTCGTTGAAATTCTTTTTTGCGCGGCGCGATAATTTTGTTACTTGTCTTTGAACTTTCTTCAGATTTTGTTTGTATCTTGTACCTCCTTTTTTTCTACTAAGTTTAGTAGTCTTCTTTTTTCATCACTTGCCGATAAAATTTCTTCTGTCATCCAGCCATTTTCCTTTTTCTTTGACTTTGACTGGTTTACTTGACATCGCTTTCTTGGAAAATGTCTGTTGAATGTAACTAGAAATATCGCGAGGAATTTTTTGAATTTCGCATCTGTCGTTGTTTCTGAAATTACGCTTTCCCAGCTTTTCCCATTGATTTCTTCCGCGAACTCGGCAAGCTTTGTATTGTTGTATTGAATGTACAACAATGAATGTGTGGTATTGAATGTCAAGTCCCAAACTCAAAACTATTGTCACGAATCTAATACTGGTTCACACAGGCAACATCCCTGGATCCCTGGTGTCATGAGTTATATTAATGGATGACCTACAAGGTTAATGAGTCTACCAACCACTGTATATAAAGGAACAAACATGGGCTACCAGTCAGTCGTACGGTTACCTGCAACATTTAATTATACTAGAAACTCATTGTCAATAAATATATATATATATATATATATATATATATCAGTAGTCAGTCACTGTGCATTGCATACAATTACATAACATGGCGCACTCGGTAAGTGAGTTATGAATTCACAAGTTACAAGAATCGAAGATGCAATAGGCGAAGAAGGAGCCAGCAGAACAGAAAGAAATAAAACCAGAAGAAAACGAGGATCAGAATGAGACAGCCATGAATTTGCCGCCGCCACGTGAATTCAACATTGAAGGTAATGTCAATGAAGAGTGGAAAGAGTGGAGGCTTCAATTTATGAACTATTTAAAAGGTACTAAACTAAATAAAGAAAGCGAAGAGAGTCAATGCGCAGTTCTTTTACACGTAATTGGCAATAATGCAGTCAGAGCATATCGTCAATTCACCTTTGGAAACGATGATGACAAGAAAAAGACAAAATAGTTCTAGATAAATTCGAGGACTACTTCGTGCCTCAGATTAATGAAACAGTAGAAAGAAACAAGTTCAATTCACGAACGCAATCATCCGACGAAACAGTTGACCAATTCATTGCTGATTTGCGAGCAAAAGCAAAAACCTGCGGTTTCGACAAACTTGAAGACAGCTTCATTCTAGATCGAATAGTTATTGGCATCAGATCGGACGCAGTACGCGATAGATTGCTGAGAGAAAAGAAACTGACGTTGAACACAGCAGTAGAGATATGTAGAGCAGACGAACAGTCGAAGATACGACACCAAGAAATAGCAGACAAAAAAGAAGTAGATGGAATCTGGCGCGACTACAAGAAGAGGGAACGGAAGAATACGTCGTCGTCGTGGAATCACAACGTCCACCCGTCGCAGCATCAAGGGCCGAGTTCGTACCGAAGGACGAGTTCACACCAGAGGGCGAGCACGAGTCGACGTACGAGCGACACTTGTACAAATAATAGCAAGCGGTATGTAAAGACAGACTGCAATAGATGTGGATATGCTCATGATGTTAACAATAGATGTCCTGCTGAAGGCAAACAATGTATTATGTAGGAAATACAATCACTTTGCTAAGAAATGTAGAAATAAAAAGATTGATGCATGCGACGAAGAATCAGTAAAGTCAAACAGCGAGTAAAGCGAGGAGAATGATATCGCAATTGATGTTGTAAAAACAAAGTCGAAGAGAGATGATTGGGTCATTAAGTTAGAAATTTTAAGGTTGATACAGGAGCACAAGCAACTGTGCTGCCACTGTCAGTTTGTAATACGCTAGGAATGAAGGAACGAGATCTCATTCCGACGTCCATACTATTAACGTCATATTCAGGTGATAAGCTAGAAGTTGTAGGCAAATGCATGTTAAAGTGCATTCACAAAACGATGCCTCATATGATTGAATTTCAAGTGGTACGTACTACCGCAAACCCCATACGAGGACTAAACACATGCGAAACAATTGGGATCGTTAAGAGAATTCACACAATAGATAGCCAAGAAATGCACCCATTAATCAAAGAATATTCAGACGTGTTCAAAGGAATAGGTTGTCTAAAAAAAAAGTATCACATTGAACTAGACAAAAATGTGAAACCAGTAATACATGCACAGCGCAAATTCCCGCATGCAATTAGAGGTCAGTTGAAACGCGTGCTATTGCAATTAGAAAAGCAAGGTATAATAGATAGGGTAGATGAACCGACTGAATGGGTCGATTCATTAGTGGTCATACGCAAACCAAATGGTGATATCAGGCCTTGCCTGGACCCAAAAGACCTAAATGAAGCAATTAAGCGTGTTGAAAAACATGGCGGCCGTGGCTAGTCGAGCGGTTTGTGCGCTCCGAGTTTTATTAGTGTTTGTGGCTTTTAATCGCTTACGATCTTTTTCAAACAGTAACAGTGAACAGTGGACTGATCCAGGGGAGCTGTGGAGTAACGAAAGTCTGAAAGAAAATTTGCTAGTCGCACGTAAATGCAATATCAAGTGTGGACTGTTGGACGAAGTGTGGACGAGCATTTGCCCACGAGCTGGAGTGCGCTTGCTACTGTCAGGCACAAACTATAGTGCAGGCCTACTAGTGATACTATTGTTATCGCTCAGTGGCGACGTTCAGCTGGACCCGGGTCCTGTGTTTAAACATTCCAGTGTATCTCTTTTCTATATGAATGCTCGAAGTATTGCGGACTATAAACTTAATCAGTTTAACACGTTTTTCGCGGATAACACAGACTTCGACATAATTTGTCTGTCGGAAACGTGGCTGCATTCTGGAGTTTTCGATGGAGAGATACTGGACGATTCCCAGTTCTGTGTGCATAGACGTGATAGATCACAACTTGGACGCAAGTTCAAGCGTGATGGGGGTGTATTGACTGCCGTGAGAACTCGTCTCAAATCTCGGAGGCTAGAAGACCTGGAATCAGCTAAGTGTGAAGCAGTGTGGTGCGAGATTGAACTACATTCTAAATCAAGGCTCCTGATTGGCTGTTGCTACCTAACACCAAAACAAACTGTCAATGCCATTGAAGACTTTCAAGAGATGATGGCTAAAGTTCATATGGCGGCCAGACCTGGAGATACAATTCTACTCTGCGGCGATTTCAACATGCCAAGCATTCGGTGGTCGAGTCGATTGTATGACCCGCTCAGGTTAATTGCACAAACAGCTGACATTCCGAACGCTGTGGAAACCTGTTTCCTCAGTGTTATTAACGAATCTGACCTCACGCAGCAAGTTCCATTTCCCACACGAGATAACAACTTTCTTGACTTACTGTTTACTAACAATCCTGATGTCCGCGCTGTTTCACTGTTAAATCCACCCAAAAGGCTGTTCGATCTGACCATTTGACCTTTCACTGTGAGTTGGCCTTTCCTAACCTCACCCAAAAGAAGCCTCCACTTATGCATCGCCTTAACTGGGGGAAGGCGGATTTTTCTAAATTAGCAAGTGCCCTCTCTAATTCTTCGTGGGAATCATTTTATGACTGTAACGATGTTGATAAAAAGTGTGAAATGTTTTATGAATATGTCAACAAGGCAATATCTGAGTCCGTCCCGTTACTGAAAATAAATCCATCAAAATATCCCCCCTGGTATGATGAGATAGTGATTACTGCTCTTCTTGCTAAAACTCGATCCTACCGGAAGTGGAAGCGATCAGGCCTGTGCTCCGATCAAGTTGAATACCAAGGTAAAGCGGTTGGCTTTCAAACGTAACAAGGTGCGTGCGCAGAAGGCTTACATGTCGAGGATTGAGCGGGCCGTTAACAATGATCCCAGTCATCTGTGGAGATATGTTAAACTCAAGACCCGAACTCCGCGCGTACCACTCGAGGTGAAATACAACGACGTCACAGCCAATGATGCTAGCACTTGTGCCCAAATGTTTTCAAACTACTTCAAAACTAAAATACTGCCGTCATCAAATGCTAGTGTCACTTTACCTATAGTCCCTCCTGTTACGCAGGATACTTTGTCAGATCTGTCTATTTCCACCAGTGATACAGTCTCATATCTTCAGACTTTGAATAGCAGTAAATCCTCTGGACCTGACGAAATCCCCATTAGTGTTTTAAAGCAATGTCGGTACATCATCTCCCGGCCTATTGCTGATATTTTTAATTGCGCTCTCAGAAGTGGTGTTTTTCCCTCAAGGTGGAAGTGTGCTAAAGTGACACCTGTGCTAAAAAAGGGTTCTCGTTATCTTGTCAATAACTATAGGCCAATCTCACTTTTATCTATAATTTCAAAGGTTTTTGAGGGATTACTGCACAAGCAAATTTATAGTCACGTGTCCAAGTATATTGCTAAAGAGCAACATGGCTTCGTCAAGGGTAGATCTACCATAACTAATTAAGTAGACTATACTCACTATATAGCTAGTAATATGAACAGAAAAACACAGGTTGATGCTATCTATACCGATTTTTCGAGTGCTTTTG
The DNA here is from genome assembly GCA_921293315.2 of Nemurella pictetii. Classification (NCBI taxonomy): domain Eukaryota; kingdom Metazoa; phylum Arthropoda; class Insecta; order Plecoptera; family Nemouridae; genus Nemurella; species Nemurella pictetii. Next base: position 4,633,646 of record OV121116.1, on the reverse strand, counting down.
ACAGTGTGAATCACTCGTTGTTACTCCACAAACTTCACACATTTGGAATCTGTGGTAATCTTCATATGCTGTTGTCCAGTTATTTATCAAACCGCGTCCAAACGGTCATTGTTAATTCCGCTTCTTCCACGACGGAGCCCGTAACCTCTGGCGTTCCCCAGGGATCAATCCTTGGCCCCTTACTCTTTGTTCTTTATGTAAACGATCTGCCCTCCTATTTTAAGTTTTCCAAGTCACTTCTTTACGCCGACGATTTTTTTTTTTTTTTTTTTTTTTTTTTGTATTTATTATGCTCGTAATCACATTTTACATAAATAGTTTGCATAGGATGTGAGCTCGTCATATAGTAAAAAATAAGTCATGTAGGTAATAAAATTATAAGTACACAACAATATAACATAAAAACATCAGAATCACAGCAAATATACGTCTTCCCACTCCTGGTGTGTTATGTTATAAAATTCGCTTTGGCTGTAGATGACCTTTTGGATTAAAACATTTTTTATACATTTCTTAAAAGTTTTAACATTGGTCAAAGATGTAATACATTCTGGAAGGTGGTTAAAAAGTTTTGTCCCATTATAAAACACACTTTTTTCATAACTTGCTAGCCTGTGCTGAGGCAATGTCAATTTAAAATTATTTCTTGTGTTGTGTTCATGTGTGCTGGTGTGTTTTAAAAGTACAATGTCTTTTTGATTAAAAATGCTCACTAGAGACTCTAAAACAAATACACCGGGGATAGTCAGCACATTTTCTTTTAAAAACAATTTTCTGCAAGATTTCTTCTTTCTCGATTTAGTTATAGTTCGAATGGCATATTTTTGCAAAATAAACACTTTTTGTAGCGTGGCATTAGAATTGCCCCATACAGTTATGCCGTATGTGGCTTTTGCATGAAAGTAGGCATGATACACTTCTTTTAGTGACGTTTTTGTTATCATCCCCCTCAGTTTAAAGAGGGCGCTACAAGAGGATCTGAGTTTTACACAGAGAGAATGTACATGTTTATTCCACGTCAGGTGTTCATCCATGATTAAACCAAGAAATTTCGCATGAGTAGTCGTTTTAATATAAACGTTGTCAATTTCCAGCGAAACATCAGGCACTGCCTTCTTTGTTTTGAATTGTATAAGACTGGTTTTCTCCACGTTTAAAATCAGTTTATTAACTGCAAACCAGTGAAATAGCCTTTTCAGAGCTGACTCACTCTTGTTTTTTAAATCGTTCTCATCATGTCCTTTGACAAATGCAGTTGTGTCGTCTGCGAAAATGATTGTATCAGTCTCATTCATGTATTCAGGTAAGTCATTGATGTATACTAAAAACAGGAGCGGACCCAAAATAGAGCCTTGCGGGACTCCGATGTGTGTGGTCAACCATGGTGATTGCACTTTTTCGCCAGAGGTAACATTCACTAATTCTAACATTTGCTGTCTTTCGGTGAGATATGATTGTATCCATTTGTTGGCCAAGCCTCTTATACCACATTTATTTAGTTTGTCAAGCAATATGGAATAATTTACACAATCGAAGGCTTTAGACAAATCGCATGATAGCCCCATAGTCAAATTACTGCTATCCAACGCCTTAAGTATCAGCATCACAAGGTGATTAACCGCCTGAGAAGTAGATTTTCCTGGCTGAAATCCAAATTGATTTTCAGTCAGTACTTTGTTTTTCTGAAAGAACAATTGGAACCGATTGTAGATAATTCGTTCTAGAATTTTTGAGAACACCGGTAGAATAGCTATCGGTCGGTAATTAGATGGGTTTGATACAGCACCCTTTTTGTGTAGTGGCAAGACTTTAGCTTTTTTAAAAAGTTCTGGAAATACTCCAGAGACTAATGATTGATTGAATATTATAGACAATGGCTCAATGATTGGTTGACAAACTTTTTGTATCAGTGTTGTTGACAATTCAAAAACATCCTGTGTTGCTTTAGATTTCATATTTATGACCAGGTCCATAATTTCTTTGCTCGTAACTGGTTTGAGAAATATTGTTTTCCTAACTACTTTCAAGGGAACATTATTGTTTACGTCATTGTTTACAGGAGGGATATTTGAAGCTAGTGCGAGAGCAATATTTGCGAAATACGAGTTCATTGATTTTGCTATCTCATGTTGGTCCACTATTTCCTGCCCGTTTATTATAATAGACTTAATGGTTTGGGATGCCCTAGAGGACCCAGTCTCTTCTTTAATTACAGACCATGCCGCTTTAGCTACATTGTTTGATTTTGATATTCGTGTTGCCACCGATATTTTTTTGGCATAGCGTATGCTTTTCCTGTAATCCGACTTGATTCTTTTTACGAGGTCATGATCTAATGAATGCGAGATGTCTTTTAGAACTGACCGTTTAGCCTTTATTTCATCTGTTATCCATTGATTCGACACTTTTCTGCATCGAGTAGATTTTAGTGGGAAACATTCGTTAAAAATATTTATGAACCATGTCATGAAAATGTCAGTCATTTGGTTAACGTCATTTGTATCATTAATTGATTTCCAGCTAGCGGACGATAATGACAACTTCTCCCTAAAATTGTTTATGTTCCGCTCATTAATAACGCGCCTCTTTCGATATAATGGGGTGGTTTGCTTATGGGGTGTTATGGGCACAGTGATATTAATTGCTTGTGCCAAGTGATCCGATAAGTGTAAATCTCTAACTGAGCATATGCATTTGTCCGGTTGCATGTTTGTAAGGATGTTGTCGATGCATGTTTTTGTGGTAGGCGAGATTCTTGTCGGCTCATTTATAGTAATTCTTATCCCAAATCGAGACAGTAGGTCAGTAAGATGACGTACTTCAGTTGAGTTCGCAATAGCGAAGTTAATGTTAAAATCTCCTACAATGACAATGGTCAGCTTCCCCTCTTTATTTAACAATTTATCTAGAAGAGCTGCCATGTTTTCCATAAATAAATTGAAGTTACTCCGGGGAGATCTATACACAACAATTACCACAAGTTTGTTATTTGCTATTTTGAGTTCGATTGCAGCTACCTCAAATTGTTTTTCAACACTATGCGCAGTGATGTCCTCCCTATGTGTTACATTTTCAAAGTTACAGTTCACAAAAATACCCACACCACCGTGTGAAAATACAGTTCTACAGAACATTGCAACCTGCTTGTAACCGTTAATATTATAAAGAGCTAACTCGTGCATTTGGAGCCAATGTTCACTAATACATAGCACGTCAACTGGTTCATCCGCAAGAGAAGCTTCAATTTCAAGGCACTTAGTCTTTCTTAAAGATTGGATATTTTGATGTATGATTGTAATACTTTTGTTATCCAGCTCAGATATGCCTTTTTGTCCCCTAACATCTTTCACCTCTGGTGCGACAATTAGTTTTTTGCCACTTTATGAAATTGTTGTAGAGAGTTCACAATCCAGTTTCCTAAACTCAAAGCGCCCCTCACATTTAGGTGTAGGCCGTCCCTTGCTAGGGAATTTTGATGATCCCCGTGACCTGGTTCATTAAAGTTTACCTTCAAAACAGAGCATACCCATTTTATGTTGTCATTAATCGATTTGATTACTTTTGGATGGATATCTCTTCTATTCAATATTCCGTTCACAATAATATTGGTAGATTTAGGAAGCAGCTGCTTTACTTTAACAATCATATCATATGTTTCTCCTGTTACAAGATCTAAACTTTGCCTACTCTTTGCGTTATTTGTACCGAAGTGTAGCATTACTACTCTCGGCTTACATTTCTTATGTTCTAATAGCCCCTCCATTGCCACGGCTACATGTTCTAGCCTCATTCCAGGGTAATAGTATGTACAGTCCTTTAATTCCCCCACCACTTGGCTTGCCAGCCTGACCATTGAGTCCCCCATTACAATGACGTCCTGTAATGAACTGGTTGACTTATTATTTATAATCGTTTCGATTTGATATACAGTATCTAACTCACAATTATCGTTAATGAATATCGGCTCCTCGTCGCTCCCTGTCATCGTAGCTGCGAGTTTTGCTGCCGGTTTGAGATCAGCTGTTCTTGCCGCCGTTTTTTCCTGCTTCTGTGACGACGTAGCCGTTGGAGTCGCTGGTTTCGATTTAGCATCTTTCGGGTTTGATGCGGTTTTGTCTTCTGACGCCGATGATTCTTCTGCCCCAATCTTCGATTCCTTTCCCTTCTGAAATCGGTCTACTAGTAGATCAAATGAGCGTCTTCTGTCACTAGATTTTTCAGTTACACGACGATTTTTCCGAGGAGTTTCCAGCTTCTCCTCGTCAATATTGTTGACATTAAATTTCTTGATCACTGCGATTTCCCTCCGTAGTTTCACATTTTCCTCTTTAAGAAGTCTGATATCTTCTGCCATTTTGTCAATAATCTGCTTTATTTTGCTCACCTCGCTCACGTCAGTAATTTCTACTATCGGCTGGTAGTTCGTCGGCCTTATCCTAGCATCACAGTCGCAACAAATCCAAATTCTCGTCTCTTCACCTCCTCCGACTGATCTGGCACAATTTTCGTGTTTATCTTCATTGCACTTGCTGCAGGTTATAACTTTGCGTACATTCTTGAGACATTTGCTACATTTTACCGTTCTTTTGAGCCTTTCTTTAGCGCTCTGAAAGTTACACTGCACCTCACCATCCGCCATCTTGAAAGTGAAACTCTTTAGACCCATATCTCAAATCTCAGACTGCAACCTCTTACAGCAAGACATTGATGCTTTATCTACCTGGTGTACTGAGTGGCAACTCAACTTAAACATAAGCAAATGTAACATTATTTCCTTTACTAATAAGATAAATTATTGTGTGCATTCTTATTCGCTTGATGGTGTTTCTCTTGACCGTGTAAATTATATTAAAGACCTCGGTGTTACAATCACCGGTGACCTATCATACAAAAGGCATGTTGCTAACATAGTTCCAAAAGCGTACAAAATGTTGGGTTTTATTAAACGCAATTGTCTGCGTGATTTTAAGACTGCCACTCTAAGACGTCTTTTCGTAGCACTTGTAAGACCTCAAGTAGATTACGCAACTGTCGTCTGGAACACCAATAATTATCATATTACTAATACTGACTACGTGGAGTGTGTGCAGCGTCGCTTTGTGAAGTTAATTTGTGTAAAGGATGGCACTGAGTACCATAGAGTTGACTACGTAGATGCCTGTACTACGTTAGGGTTGACTACCCTCTACAAGAGGCGCTTTATTTCTGACATGATTTTCTTATATAAAATCATTAATTCCAATCAGGACAGTTACCTCATTAGTCTCCTTAATTTTAGAGTACCAAACAGGAAAACCAGAAATACAGACACTTTCATGCAATGCAATGGTAGAATCAATGTTGTTAGAAACTCCTGTCTAAATCGACTTCAAACTTTTTATAATAACAAAAATGTTAACAACGTAGATATATTTCATCTACCATTAACTAGTTTTAAATCTGAAATGCGCTCTGTGATTAACGATCTGTGATGTTCAACCAGTGATACGTACTACCTGTGATACTTTTAACTTTACAATTTTTTCTTAATCTTTTAAACTTTTTAATTTTTAACACCTAACCTGTGTAGAGTTTTATTGATCGATATGCTTATTATTTTATGTTGTACTAAATATATTATATTGTACTTGTGGGGCCTGTTCCTGTTACAATAAAGCATTAATAATAATAATAATAATAGCACTTCCCCATAGATACTTTTGATGAGATCACTAGTAAAATAGTTGCAGATGGCAAACCACCCAAATATTTCACAATCCTAGACGCAACCAGTGGATTCTTTCAAATTCAGCTATATGAGGAGAGCTCAAAGCTTTGCGTTTTCAATAGCCCCTATGGTAGGTGGAAATTCCGGAGAATGCCGTTTGGAGTCGCCTCTGCAAGTGAAATTTTTCACAAAATCATTCACGAAATGTTTAGTGAAGTAGAAGGCGTAGAAACATACATAGATGATATTCTAGTTTGGGGATCATATAAACAAGAGCACGATGAAAGGCTCAGGAAGGTGTTGTCAATTGCAAGGAAAGAGAACTTGAAATTAAACAAGAACAATGCAAAATTTTTCAAACTAAAATCACGTACATGGGACACACATTGTCGAAATAGGGGATATTTCCTGATGACAGCAAAGTGAAGCTATTAAAGAAATGCCTACTCCAACATGCAAAACTGATTTGGAGCGATTTTCTGGAATTCTCAATTACGTTAATAGATATAGTGAAAATCTAGCAGAAATAGCAGCCCCCCTTAGAGAACTGCAGCGCCAAGACAGAGCTTGGGAATGGCACCATGAACACCAAAATGCATTCGACAAATTAAAAGATGTTCTTACAAGAAAACCTGTCTTGCAATTTTATGATGTGAACAAGGAAATCAAAATTTCAGTAGACGCAAGCCAAAAAGGGATGGGAGCAGTACTTATGCATGGTGATGCACCAATTGCATATGCATCACGCGCATTCACAGATGCACAGCGTAACTATGCCCAGATAGAGAAAGAGCTTTGTGCAGTCGTATTTGGATGTGAGAAATTCCATCAATTCATTTTTGCCAAACACACAGTAATTGAATCTGATCACAAACCACTAGAGGCAATTTACAAAAAACCTCTATCAGATTGTCCACCTAGGCTACAAAGAATGCTGTTTAGAATACAGAAATATGATTTGACAATTAAATACAAGCCCGGCAAGGAAATTTTTATAGCCGATGCACTCTCGCGAGCATATTTGTGTGACCAGAGCGAGGAAAACGAAAAACTCGATGAAGACCTAGAGGCTCAAGTGTGTTTGTTAATGACAGGCATACCAATCACAGAGGGCAAACGACTCATTTTTAGAAACGAGACATTGAAAGATGATGAACTCAAATTGTTGACCGAGATGATCAGGAAAAGTTGGCCGTATAAATCAAAGTTACCCGATCAATTAAAACAATACGATAAAATTAAGAATGAATTGTCGATTGTCAATGACATAATATTTAGAGGTAACCGAATAATTGTACCAAAGTCTCTAAGAAAGGAAATGTTAGACTAGATCCACACTGCTCATTTTGGTATCGAGAAATGTAAACAAAGAGCTAGGGAGATTCTTTATTGGCCACAAATGAATCTGCATATTGAAAACCTGGTAAAATCATGCCAATCATGTATTGAACATCACGTCATAAATAGGAAAGAGCCACTCATGCAGGCCTCCACAGATATGGGGAACGTGCCCAATAATGTAAGTGATTCTACTCTCCTGGCCTGCTCCGGAGTGCACGTCTGGACCAGGAGTGATCCGTCTCTGAGGCGGCTTGTGCTTTTAGTTTTCCTAATGTCTCTTTCGATGCTATTTTGGATTTTAAAGGGTGATACATTGGTAAAAGTTTTGTCGTTTTCGTTTCTTTTTTTAACTAAGAATGTTGGATATGTTTTAGTAATTAATGATTGGACTTCAATTGGTCTATCTAGCAGGCCTGGTAAGTTGTTGGAGGGGGGGAGGGGGGATTTTTCTTCATTTTCCATCATGTGTTTTATCGGGGCAACCTGCCCCAAATTGCCCGGAATCAGGACTCAACTAGCCACATGGGGTACTACCCCATGGGGCCTTGTAAATAATATCGGGTCCCTCCCATCGGGCAAATGAGTCCGATGTGGGGGAGCCGGTAAATAATTTCCCTTGCATCAGGCGGGGGCAGGAAAGTGCTAATTTTGCGCCCGGAGCGCTCCCGGGCGCAATCGACCTTTTCGCCGGGCGGAGAGGGCCGGCCAGTCCGTCCAGTACTAGCCGACCCGGGACAGCCGGTGTTCCCGGGCAGACTTGGCCGACAACCCCGTCCGGCTATTGCAGCCAACGCAACCCGGTCACGAGCCCAAGTAGCGTCATCCAATAGTTTTACCAACTCTAATCCATGTGGTAGCAGGTGTCGTCAACGAGGGGAGTTCAGGTGCGCTCAGGAAGCCGGCCAGAAAGGTAAGTACAAGATTTGTAGGATAGAGAGAAAGAGACAAGAACAACACGAGAGCTCCCTGGGCACACTCCAGTCACAAGCTGTCTGGCTCTCACACCGACTGGTAAGTATTCCAAGGGCCAAAAGAAAAACCATTATAATTGCCAAGTCGTCATAAGGGAGGGAGCCACGCCGCTGTCGCAGAAGACAGACGGAGGCATCGGGGGGAGGCAAGGTATGAAACAAGAAGATAGAGGAAGAGAAGGTGTTGAAAGGAAAATAGAAGAGAAAAAGATGGCACAGGTCCTCCCTCGGCCAAGGTCCGCGTCCCGCGACAGCGACGGGGCGGGACTATTCTTAGCCTGGCCCTCACCGGGAGCCTGTCAAGGGTTCCCGGATCACTGGACCAGTTTACCCCCTCACCACGGTGAGGTGATAGTCCTCGAGGGGGCGGAACGGCTTAGAACGGTTTGAACGATGGCGGCAAATCAACAACCACAGTCCTTGCTCGTAATGTGCGATGATATCGGTCACTTCTCATCGGAAAGCTGGGGTGAAAACAAAGAAATTGTTCTCCTTCAACAAGAAAGGTCTGGAGGTTCGACGATGTGATACTTAAAATAACGATCAATTGTGACATTTGCCCCCTTGTTAGAAATAACTGCATAATGTGCAGATGGCTCACCTTTAACTTATGCCTGTTTACAAATCTCTGGGCAGAAAAAGTTTTAGGTGTTCATGAAAATTTAATAAGCAAATTATTGCTACAAAATTATCACTATTTTAGGTTGATAGTTTCTCACTCAAATAAATGCACCAATATTTCTTACATCCACGCACACGAGCCGCTTCTTCGCGAGTCAAACTCGCATTTAGCGAATTTAGAACACCCAACAAATCTATTAAATTTTTCAGTTTTCGGTTCCATGAAGGAAATATGATCCCTTTTCCCAGTTGTTTTACTTGTGATGTGTTCTTTGGGTTTGGTTGTGCTTCGGTGTAGCCACTTTTCCAGACCAGTTGATGCCCATGAAGGCTTTGATAGTATTGTTAGGGGCAGGAAATGTGCAATCGAGTTACACAAAGTTTGCTTGCCACGCATGTTCAGGTGTAGTCCGTCTTTGGCTAAATGTTCCTCGCCGATTTTCTTGTCTAGGAAGTTTATCCTAATATTGGAGGCGCATTTGTCCTGGACTGTGTTTACCGTCTTGTGTATGAGGTGGTTGAACTGTTTAATAATAACGTTTGGATCAGAATCGTCTCCTCTGCACTGTCTCCTCATGACGTTGTTTATAATAAGTTTACATTTTCTACTGACCGGTGTAAGTCTGCTGATCGAGGCAGCCATTTCTTTCGGTGGTGTGTGCAGATCATTAGATCCCCCCATCACTACGAGCCAGTCTCTTCCCCTGAGGTTTGCTGCTTCGTGTCGTGCTTTTTCTACCACTTCATTGAGTTTTACACCCGATTTCAAAACGACCTTTACCTCGTATTCACTTCCTAACTTTTTCTTTAATATCGGTTCTAGGTCCCTTCCGTTGCTGTCTGTGACCACCACCACTCTGGTTTTTTTTTGTCATCTTACACTTATCAGCCCCTACAGCCGTCTTTTCACTTTTCCCTGGTTTGTTTTCTTTGTCGTCATTGTCAGTCCTTCCTGTGCCCCCACATTGCTTCATATCATCTTCTCGTGTATTCTTGCGTTCGATCTTCTCAGCTGTTCTCCTCTGCTGGCGGGGCGAGTCGAATACTTCAACTAATTTACGTTCATTAGTGTTCAGTTGATTAAGCCTAGGTTCGTTAAGACAGGTGAGGTTTACTTCACTAAGCTTAAGCTGAGTTTTAAGTAGTAGGTTTATTTCTTCTAGGTTTACCAACCTCTTGTCTTTTTCGTTTATTAGTTTGTCCTTTATGGTTAGTAATTCCTGTAGTACAGTAACGTCAGTTATTGCCTTGTACTGGTGCAGTCCGCCATCTTGGTTGCTGTCTACACAGTCACCGCACACCCACGAACTGTTTTCACTCGTTTTACCGTCCACTTTGTCAATTTCCGGCACTGCACATTTGAAATGGTATCGCAAGCTGCACTTGTTACAGGTTACACCATTAGTTAATCTTTTCTTACATTTTTTCCAACTGTTATTAGCAATAATACTGGAGCAACTGTCAACTGAGCCTGTTGCTGCCGCCATGTTGAATCGAATCCATTCACCGTTTTTGTTTATATAAGCATTGCATTTGACATTCTTACAGTGGACTAGATAAACATATTAAGTTCAATCATATTAAATGTTACGCTCAAAAATATTGTATACTCTTTAGGTATTTCTGTTTCCCTAATATAACATTCCCTATGAAATCCTTGCGAGCTGGCGGTAAACTCCTCATCCCTGAGTGCATTTCAAAATCATGTCCATGATTTGGCTGAAATTTGTTTATTTGATTTTTAATGGAGAAAGAAATTGCATTCAACTACATTACAATATAGTTAAGTAGAAAAACTTTCTTAAAAAAACGTAATTACCATTCAAACATGAATATCTTAGGTCCTAACTTTACCAATTGACCACCAATTGGTGTCAATTGATAACAATTGGTGATGATTTTACACCAACAGACATCAATTGAGCACCAATTGGTAACAAATAATTTCAATTGGTGAAGATTTTAATACAATTGACCATCAATTGGTTTCAGATATTCTCAGTTGATATTTTGCTAAGTGCAGACTGCCATTAATTGAATTGATACCAACGGACATGAAGCCTTTTGAATGATTTGTCAATTCCAGTCAGAGCAATAAAAAAACAAAATCCTAAAAAAAAAAATGTTACCGAGCTTGTCATGCCTAGGTTACCCCCATCTATTAACCAATGCCTTGATGATTATCTCGATTTTACGAAAACTTATTCTAAAGTAATTAACGGAATTGGATGAAATTTTAACTGGGAGTACAAAATAAGTGGTTGAACTTAAAATTAATTTGTCGGAAAATTCGTTTGGAAAATTTGGCCAAAAAAAAACCACTTTATCACAGAATACACAGAAGGTTTACCTTATGGGAGATTTGCTTCGCCGCGACATGGTTCATAATTGCTTATCATCAAAAATTCCGATTAGTTCCGTGCTCGGGTACAGAGAGGGCGCTGTTTTTTTTTGCTCTGATTTCGACTTCCTCGTCCCTTACGTCAGACCGTCCCCCTCGTGAAGTCATCCGCGCGTCACACACGCGAAAACAGGGAATGAGGGAGGGTAAACCGAAATGACCTTCAGAGGCTCTAGCAAGCAAGCAGCCATCCTGTCGGCTTCTTAGGTTCCCACACCGATCTCTCTCATTCCTCTCTTTGTCTCGCTCTCTCCCTCTATAATCCCTTTCTGCGACAATTTGTTAATTTCCAAGTTTGAAGATGGCTAGTGTTATGTTTGATACAGGTTTATTTATATAATAACATAGATCTACAGGTGAGGGTTACATTCCGACTGGCTCATGATAGCAAGTGCGAGCCTTTTATATCATACCCAAAATCTATAAATAGTTCATTACATAATCATGACATCTCCCTTTTTACAAATTACAAATAAACTTTTAGATAATGGTTTCTATGAACAAAATGAAATTTCTTCATATCACGTTACATAAATAAATAGATTTGATAATGGCAATACGTGCAGTTTCCGTTTCTTTGTTACAAACACATATCATCAAATTTGAAGGTATCTTAATATCTCTAATAATAGCTACTCTAATAATAACATATTTAAATTAATTTAATTATACTTCTAAAGTAATTCACATCATATCCTCTTTACGAGTTATTTCATACATTATGCATAATATGATGGACTTATTTATTTTAGGTATGCTAATTAAATAATGTTTACAATATTTGTCGAGTTTAGTTATGAATTATTCGTATGCTAGTCTTATTGGTTGCTTCAATAACCTGCCATACCTTGACGTTAGAGGAGTCAAGGCATTAGTAGACTTAATTGGACTGTCTTTAGTAACAACAGGTATTTTTGTTTTGAATTCTGATGAGGGACTGATAATTTTCCCTTCCTCTATTATATGTCGTCTGTTCCTTTCTAATTCGGTTCCCTTGTCCGTTAGAATGCGATATGATCGTGGTCTAGTCATGCACTTTGCAATTTTTCCTTTTATCCATTCACCCTCGTAATTAGCTGTTCTGACCTCATCGTTCACTGCTAATGGTTTTAGGGGTCTGGATCCTCTGTCATAATATTGTTTCTGTTTCGTTTGTAATTTATTTAATTCATGTTTGAATTGATTTCTATTGATTACCTTGGGAAACAGCAACTTTGTTTTGATTGGCAATGTGCCTTTTAATCTTCTACTCATAAGTAATTGAGCTGGTGTGATTGACATGTCATGTATGGGAGTGTTCCTGTACTCCAATAGACATAACTGAATATCATCATCGTTGAGTATGGCCTTTTTAATGACGTTTTTTACTGATTGAACTGCTCTTTCTATCATCCCGTTGGATTGTGGATATTTGGGACTTGATGTCATATGGTTAAAGTTCCAATCGTTGGCGAAATTTTTGAATAGTTCGCTGCTAAATTGTGGTCCATTGTCTGTAAATATCGTATCAGGAATCCCATGCGTGCTCAGCATTGTTTTTATTCGCCTGATTATTTCGTGACTAGTGGTGTTGCTTGTTAGCCTACTCAGTTCAATGAATTTCGAATAATAATCTATCATCAACATGTACTTAACCGAATTTATCTCAAATAGGTCAATTCCTAGCTTTTGCCACGGTCGTTCAGGTATTTCGTGTGGCATAAGTGGTTCTTTCCTTGGGGTTGAATGATATGTAAGACAAGCTTGGCAATTTCTTACCATATTTTCGACATGCTGGTTCATATTGGGCCAATATAGAGTTGTTCGTGCTCGGCGCTTACATTTTTCTATCCCTAAATGGACTGAATGTATTTTAGTGAGCATTTCCTTTCTCAGTGATTTTGGTACTACTATCTGATTGCCTTTGAAAATTATGTCTTGCGCGATCGTTAGTTCATCTTTGATATGCCAATACGGTTTTAATTGCTCGGGGATATTTTGTTTGGTGGGCCAACCTTTCCGAATCATTTCAGCGACCAATATCATTTCCTGGTCACGTAACGTTTCACTTTGAAATAGAAGTCTTTTACCTTCGGTTATTGGGAGACCTGTCATTACCAGACATACCTGAGCATTTAAATCGTCATCAAACTGCATGTCCTCGTCCTCGCTTTCTGTTACATATGCGCGTGACAGTGCATCAGCTATGTACATTTCCTTTCCTGGTCTGTATTTTATTTCTATGTCGTATTTTTGTAATTTGACAAGCATCCTTTGTAATCGTGGAGGGCAATCTGCTAACGGTTTCTTATGGATTATCTCCAGTGGCTTGTGATCACTCTCAATTTCTGTCCTTTTTGCAAAAATGTATTGATGAAATTTTTCACAACCGTAGACTACTGCGCAAAGTTCCTTTTCTATTTGTGCATAGTTCTTTTGGGCAGCATTGAATGCTCGTGATGCATATGCTATCGGTGCATCGTCTTGCAATAGGACCGCTCCGATCCCATTTTGACTTGCATCAACTGAGATTTTGATATCTTTATTTATGTCATAAAAATGTAGTACCGGTTGGTTTACAAGTATGTTTTTTAAGGTGTTAAATGCTGCTTTATGTTCAGCCTCCCATTCCCACTCTCTATTCTTCCTTTGTAACTCCCTGAGAGGTGCTGCTATTTCTGCTAGATTTGGAATGAATCTACTAACGTAGTTCAACATTCCAAAGAATCTATCTAGATCTGTTTTACATTGTGGTGTTTGCATCTGTTGTATTGCTTTGATTTTTGTGTCATCTGGCGAGATGCCCTCTTCTGATAGAATGTGTCCCATGTATTTGATGTGTGTTTGAGATATTTTACATTTGTCTTTGTTTAGCGTTAAGTTTTCGTTTCTTGCTATTTGGAGAACTTCTCTGAGACGTTTATCGTGCTGATTTTTATCAGCTCCCCATATAAGTATGTCGTCTATATATGCCTCGACACCTTTTATGTTGTTAAACATCTCTTGCATTCTCATCTGAAAGATTTCGGATGCAGAGCTAATGCCAAAAGGTAAGCGATTAAATTTCCACCTTCCGAACGGTGTATTAAATGTGCATAATTTTGAGCTCTCATCGTCAAGTTGAATTTGGTAAAACCCACTCGTCGCGTCTAGAATTGTGAAGTATTTAGGTGGATTTCCATTCGACATAATTTTACTTGTTATTTCTTCGAACGTATTTATGTGAAAGTGTTGCCGTTTGATTGCCTTGTTTAAATCCTTTGGATCTAGGCATGGGCGGAGGTCACCTTTCGGTTTTCTGATAACTACTAGTGAGCTGACCCAATCGGTTGGTTCATTTACCTTGCTAATTATACCTTGTTTCTCTAGTTTTATTAGCTTCTGCTTCAATTGTTCTCGTAACGCATGTGGAAATTTCCTCTGTGCATGTATCACTGGTTTTACTGTTCTATCAATTGGAATGTGATATTTGTTTCTTAAGCAGCCTAGTCCCGTGAAAACATCAGAAAATTCTTTCATTATCGGATGCTGATCTTGTTCTATCATGTTTACTCGCTTCACTATGCCCATTGTTTCACATGTTGCTAGCCCTAGGATTGGTTTTGCATCTGATTTTACTATGTGGAATTCTACCATGTGTGGTACTGTTTTGTGTATGCATTTTATATTGCATCTACCTAAAACGGGTAGTCTATCTCCTGTATAGGACGTCAGTACTGTGGACGTTGGGCTTATGTCCTCTTCGTTCATTTCTAGTACTTGTAATATGCCAATTGGTAACACATTGGCTTGCGCTCCTGTGTCAACTTTAAAGTTTATAAAATGATTAGTAGGGATCTCTAGTCTGACAGTCCAGTCACCCTGTTTGTTCTTAGCCTGAATTCTATCTATGTATACATTGCTTCCTTGACTTTCGTAATCTGTCACACTTTCTTGATCATTCTCTGAATTTTCATCTATTGCGCTTACTTTTCTACTTCTACATTTCTTGGCAAAGTGCCCATATTTCCTACAAATAATACATTGTTTCGCTTCAGCTGGGCAACAATTGTTTTTCCCGTGATTGTATCCGCACCTACTACATTCATCTTTAACATACCGATTATCCGAATTGTAATTACGCCGTGATGTCCAATTGTTCGATCTTGTGCTCGCCCTTTGTTGCTGTTGTTCCCTTGATGTTCCCTGGTGTATTGTCTTGTTTTTGTTGTGACTTGTTGTCGATGACGTCGTGTTCGTTCTTCTATCTTGGTAATTTCTCATTGGGTGTCTTCTTCCGATTGCTTCAACTTCTCGATTTTCTTGGTTTATCTCTTTGTGTCGAAGTTTCGACTGCTCGTCTGCTCTGCATATTTCAATTGTGGTGTTCAGCGTTAATTTCTTCTCTCTTAGCAATCTGTCTCTTACTGCTTCCGATCTGATCCCTATCACGATTCTATCTCTGATAAAGCTATCCTCCAGCTTCTCGAAACCACATGTTTTTGCTCTTGCTTTTAGCTCTGTTAGGAACTGGTCGAACTTTTCTTCTGGGAGTTGAATTCTTGTGTTAAACTTATATCTCTCTATTGTTTCATTTATCTGCGGTATGAAATATTCCTCGAACTTATCCAGGATAGTCTTGACTTTCTTCTTTTCTTGCTCTTCTTCTGTGAAGGTAAATTGTCGATAGGCTCTTACAGCATCTGGCCCAATTAGGTGCAGTAATATTGCACACTGTTGTTCTTCACTCTCTTTGTTCAGCTTGCTTGCTATCAAGTAGTTTACGAAGTTCAATCTCCATTCTTTCCAGTCTTCTGTGACGTTTCCTGTCGTGCTGAATTTCGGCGGTGGTGGTAGATTTATTGTTGCCATTCTTCAATTTCTGTTGTTCAATCTTCACTATTGAAACTTCAATCTTCTTATTTGCTCTATTCAAAGTTGAAGCTACCTTGCACCGAGTGCGCCATGTTATGTTTGATACAGGTTTATTTATATAATAACATAGATCTACAGGTGAGGGTTACATTCCGACTGGCTCATGATAGCAAGTGCGAGCCTTTTATATCATACCCAAAATCTATAAATAGTTCATTACATAATCATGACAGCTAGCTAGCCAGCAATTCTAGATCACGAGTCTCGGCAGCGGCTGGTCTGATAGCGTTTCTTATGGTTTCTCAACCCATCAAAACATTCTGTCTCGGGAAGGGGACAAATCAATCAATCGTTTACATATCGTCGTCTGTTCCGATCGTCTGATTGATAGAGAGGAATCTAACACATCTTTTAGCACTCGCGATATATATATTTTGCTTACTTGAACAACGAATTAACAACCACTAATAAAAGAGAAATGTAGCTTGATTGATCGCGCGAATCCGAACGATCCGAGTGATTTTTTGCCTCACAGATGTCTCACACTCTTTTCTTGATTTTGTATAAAACCCCCTCGAGGACTATCACCTCACCGTGGTGAGGGGGTGAAACTGGTCCTGTGATCCGGGAACCCTTGACAGGCTCCCGGTGAGGACCAGGCTAAGAATAGTCCCGCCCCGTCGCTGTCGCGGGACGCGGACCTTGGCCGAGGGAGGACCTGTGCCATCTTTTTCTCTCCTATTTTCCTTTCAACACCTTCTCTTCTTCTATCTTCTTGTTTCATTTCTTGCCACCTCCCGATGCCTCCGTCTGTCTTCTGCGACAGCGGCGTGGCTCCCTCCCTTATGACGACCTGGCAATTATAATGGTTTTTCTTTCGGTCCTTGGAATACTTACCAGTCGGTGTGAGAGCCAGACAGCTGGTGACTGGGGTGTGCCCAGGGAGCTCTCGAGTTATTCTTGTCTCTTTCTCTCTTTCCTACAAATCTTGTACTTACCTTTCTGACCGGCTTCCTGGGTGCACCCAAACTCCCCTCGTTGACGACACCTGCAATCATACGGATATGAGTTTGGTTCATTAATTGGATGACGCCGCTTGGGCTCGCGAACGGGTTGCGTCGGCTGCACTAGCCGGGCGGGGGTGCCGGCGAGACAAGGTCGGTGCCTTCCGCCCGGGGAAAAGGTCGATTGCGCCCGGGAGCGTCCGGACGTAAAATTAGCAATTTCCCGCTCAAGCCTGATCCAAAGGAAATCATTTACCGGCTCCCCTTCATCGAGTGATGTTGTTATGTCTAGCTGCCCGATGGGGGGGACCCGGTTTTGTTTACAAGGCCCCATGGGGTAGTACCCTATGGGGTTAGTTGAGTCCCCATTGCAGGCATGAAGGGTGGGTTGTCCCCAAATTACCCATGGAACACCAAAAAAAATCTCCTCCCCTTAATACTTATCTTATACCAACGAGTCCTCCACCTCCTAAAAACTACTTGCCTGGTTTGCTCGACAAACCAATTAAGACGATTGAAACAGCCACTAACTCGCCTCTGCACTGCACTAAGTGTAGATTCACGATAAGCATCCACTAGCTCCGTGGGGTGAGGGCCGGGATTCTCTCATGCTGGCATGTGTGTCTGAGCTCGAGTTATCAACAAACTAAACGGCCTTGTATGTTTTGGTCTACTAGGGTATTAGCCTTACATACCCTATGGTATTAGATTGCATAAATAAAATGAAAACAAGATACAAGTCATAGCGAATTACTACTGAAATGGAAATATGGGATTTTTATTGACACGATTGAACTCGTAATTTGAAACAGAATTTGAATCAATTTGAATCGAAGTTCTAACGTTATTATTGATCGGTTAGAAACATCATTGAACATGCCACAAAATACTATTTTGTCACCTCCCCATCCCACATTTCGACAGAGGATTATTATCGCCTTGCCAAAGAGCTGAGAGATTATAGTTGCCGAGCATAATTAAAATTGATAACTTTTATGAGTCACCTAATACTTGAGACATCTCACATCGACATGATAAAACCACGGAAATCAATTTTTGTGAGTTTTTTTGACAGGAGTGGACTCGTGATGTGATACAGATTTTGAATCAATTTGAGTCGAATTTCTAGCGTCCTTATGTCAATTTTTGACACCTCACCAAGCATGCCAAAAGAGACATTCTTTATCGCAGTCGTCCTATCTGCTCGCGATGTTTATTCCGTGCGCGTTTACTGCTATAATCCGATATAAGTGGAGTAGGCAATATGAAGCAAAAGATCGATAAATTCAATTGATTTTGTTGATTGATTGATTATTGGTGCTTAACGACGCACTGTTTTGACAACTGGCCCTTTGGCACTGGTCTAATGGCGTCGGTGAATGAAATGATGATGATGAGGGTGATGATGAACCTAACCTAGTCTAGAAGGGAGGAGGGGAAACCCGGTGCCGGCACGTAGCCTACTCCTGTCGAAAAGCACCAAGGGGACCACCGGCTTTACGTCCCTTCCGAAGGACGGTACAACTCGAACAACAGGATTCCTCCACTAATCCGTGCTGTCGAGAGGTTGATAAGCAAGGCGAGTAAAGTTGTTGCACTAACATCAAACCCTCCAACCTCTCTCCCGAACAGAACTGACCATGTGAATGATGGTCACCCATCAAACACCTGACTCAGCGCGATGTTGCTTAACTTCGGTGATCTCACGAGAACCGGTGTTTCCAACATGCCAAACCGTTCGGTTATTGATTTTGTTGATTGGGAGGAAATAATTTAAGTTTTCTAAGCAAACATGCTCTAATGCCTTTTTGAATGAACTTTCTAGCGTTATAGTTTTGACGAATGTATAGATCGCAACATAGCGAGCGACAACTTGTAGCCTGGGACAACTTTTCAAAGCAACAGAAATGAGTCAATGAGAAGAAATGTCGGAGGGGCAAAAATGAAAACTTCATTGTAACCTGCATTATCTGTTTTGTTATTATCAAAGATAATTAAAATAACATTTTATCATATGGTTTTGGATAATTTTATGGACAGAATTCACGAGGAATCAGGGTTTGCGTGATGGGAAAATGCCTAAAAAAAGTTACTAAAGCGAGGATTTCAGACTTTGGTTCTGTGCCTACCGATTGTGAGTTGTGACCACTTGTGACGAATACATTGTGAGAGACAACTTGTAGCCTTGACAACTTTTCAAAGCAACAGAAATGAGTCAATGAGAAAATAATGTCGGAGGTGTAGGCGGCTATTTTGCCCCCTTAGCGTGATTGACAAGACAAGTATGTACACACATCAATACAATGTCTCGTTTGCCCAATTAGTTTCAAGCAGATGTGCGGTTTATTGAAAACTGTGATCCATGCAGACACCCATGGTTGGTGAACAGGGCTCCAAATAATATTTATGGGTATTGGACCTCTGTATTTAGATGGGATTCTCCCACCCCTTGACCCATTTTACATTTGGTAACAAGGAAAATATGTTTATTGGACCTCTGCGCAAAGGTTATCCGCCGCTTGAATCGACGCTCGGACAACACATACAAACATGAATATCAAAGACAAAGGTGGTGAAGTAAATTTTCGTTCAAAATGTTACACCAAAACTTTATGATAAAAATTGATTGGTTTTGTAGCTTATTTGCACATTGTGCATCTATTTTTCTCTGCATGGCATTCATGTCATGTCATGTCATTTCAATTAATGTAAACTGCATAATTTTAAATAAAGATTTTACCTTGTGGCTAATTGCTAATATATCGACAGATCTTCAATGTCGCACGTTCGTAACTGATACGGCCAAGATATCACAATAAAAGGAACCGCTCGTTTAGATGCAGCACGTGTCTAGGAAGACCAGAGTGTATGCAGGGAATAATGCAGATTGCAGATTTCACCTGACCCGATGCACACCCAATTGCATTTATATTTGAATTTGAAAGAATATTGCGGCCAGGAACTAGGAAGTAGCATATATGTTTTAGAAACTGCGAGACGAATTCAGTACATTTCGTTTATAATAAGCTGTTGTAATATACAGATTTCAGCGCGTAGTGTTGTTTTTTTCGAGCGCTAAGCCGGAGATACCGGAGAGATTGTAGACGCTAGCGGGCGAGTGAACGTACCAAGGTTACATGAAATTAGTGCTTCCAGACCAAGCACTTGACTGCTCCGACGCGAGTGTGTTCATATTTCCGCTCAAATTTTTCTCTGGTGCAGCACTGGCTTACGTACAGTATTCCGGACACATCCTTTGTCGGATGAGCACGGGACCAACATGGTTGGATTCGGCTTGCTTCAAACTTTCAATTGACAGTTTTATTTTTTCTCTAGATTACGCCATCTGCTTGTGACAACCAGTGAAAGGCAGACGTTTTTTTTATGAAATATTTGACAAAGTAAAAAATTTATATCTTCGAAAAGGGCGTAAGAAGCAAAAATAAAAAGGTGTCATTGGCTTAATACAAACACCCTTCTCCTAAAAATCAATACTAGACACCCTTGCCTCGACGACTTTCCCTGGAATACTGGTGGGCAGTGAAACATACATTTTTGAGTTTTCCACAAATTTCCCGGTATTTTTCGCTAGGTGAAATATTTTTCCCAGGTGTGAAAACAACTACTTAATCTAAATATTATCAAAAAAAATCGGTTCCTGTGCGGGTTTTTTTGCGCATATTCCCCTATCAATAGCCTTAACGTGCAAACACTACAATCCGCTAAGATAACGGAATTTTATGTTATCAAGCGAACTGACACGGCTCATTCCTTCAAGGACGTATCGCCATTTAAGATCCAAAGATCAATAGATTCTGACATTGGCTCTCCTAAAAGTATTAGCAGACTTAGAGATGGCTCTCTCCTTATTCAGGTTACTACACCTGAAATGTCTAAGAAGGTTACAACTCTGACATTGTTAGGCACATTCCCAGTTACTGTTGAGGCACACAATACACTTAACACCTCTAAAGGAGTTATTTACTCCCCGGACTTGATGGGAATTGATGAGGCTGAGGCTTTGGCCGAGCTTAAAAAACAACATGTAATCGAAGTTAGAAACATCATGACTCGTTTCGATGGCGCTCTGAAGCGTTCACCTTTACATGTTTTGACCTTCGACACCGCAGCTCTCCCTGAATTCATTTTTGTCGGGTTCATTCGTGTCCCCGTCAAACCGCATGTTCCGAATCCGATGCGGTGTTTGAAGTGTCAAAAGTTCGGTCACATCCAAACCAACTGTGAAAAGCCTTTCACTTGCCCAAACTGTGGAAAGAGTGGCGTCCACATCGACAAGCCCTGCGACCAAGAGGCCCAGTGTCTGAACTGTGGTGGCTCCCACCCGGCCTGGTCGTGGGACTGTGCCCTGTGGAAAAAAGAAAAGAAAATTACAGAGATTAAGATTAAGGAAAAACTTTCTTATGCAGACGCCCGCAAGCGCTATCACCTTATGTCGCCAACACCAGTCTTGCCAAAATCTTTTGCTTCTGTTGCATCAACACCAGCTCCAAAACCTTCCCCAGGGGAAGGTCCCTCCACGTCTGAGATGAAACAGCTCCTTCAGACAATGACTCTTCTTCTGGCTGGTCAACAGGAAACTAAAGACAAGCTAGAAGAACAATCAAAGAAAATAGACGACCAATCCAAGAAAATTGCAGAACAGACAGAAGAAATCAAAAAGCTAAGAAAAGAAAACGAAGAGCTAAAAAACAAGAACAAGAAAATGGAAGAGGACCTTCACAAGTTGAAACCTCGACCTGTTCAGGAGAAAGCCTCCAATCACGTGAAGGCCGGGTCAGCCAGCCAGGAATCTCCGGGCCTGCTGGTAGAGGGAGAGAGCAGCATGGAATGCACCACTCCTGAAATGGTTAACACTTCTGCTAGGACAGCTGCCAAAAAACAGAAGATAACATTTGAGAAGCCACCTCTCCCCAACCGCTGAAATGGCTTTCTTAATGTGGAACGTTCGTGGTTTTTCAATTCACCGAGAAGAAGTTAAGCTTTTGACTTCTAATTTTAACCCCATGTGTTTCTTTTTCCAAGAAACTCATTTTAAACCCTCTGACCACCCCGTTTTTAAAAACTATTCGTTGTACAGGTTCGACGATATTACTGGTACCATCGCGCACGGTGGCGTGGCGACGGCGGTCTCGGACAATCTCGTCTCAAGTCCACTGCCGCTCACAACACCTCTCCAGGCAGTGGCAGTCCGAGTTCACCTCCCACGCCCCGTCACATTCTGCAATCTTTACCTTCCTGAGTGGGCTCCTGCTACGGCCCCCAACTTCCAAAGCCTCGTGTCCCAACTGCCCCACCCCTATGTGCTTGTGGGAGACTTCAATGCACACAGCCCCCTGTGGGG
Organism: Nemurella pictetii; assembly: GCA_921293315.2. NCBI lineage: Eukaryota > Metazoa > Arthropoda > Insecta > Plecoptera > Nemouridae > Nemurella > Nemurella pictetii. The sequence goes on along the minus strand of OV121116.1, from coordinate 4,611,406 downwards.
CGACACGATGGCTGACGGTAGCGGAAGGGGTCGCCTGATTGAGGATTTTATCAATAACAACGATTTAGTGCTTTTAAATTACGGACAAAAAACTAGGTTTAACTCTTTTAATGGTGTCTTCTCGGCGATAGATCTCTGTATTTGCACGCCTTCTGTGGCACCGCTCCTGGAGTTCTCCGTCCACAATGACTTATGCGGAAGCGACCACTTTCCCATTGTCTTACATTTCCAAACAGACCTGCAACGCCCGAGCCGCCCGGCCCAGTGGAACCTAAAGAAGGCCAACTGGAAGCGGTTTTCAGGGCTTGCAGACCTAAATGTGTCAAGAGCAGAGACGGATATTAACTCCAGAGTAGACAAGCTAACAGAAGCTCTCGTCAGTGCAGCAGAGGAGTGCATTCCCACGACTTCCACAAAGCCACGGCGTATTCCAGTCCCCTGGTGGAACCAGGAGTGCAAAAACGCACTGAAGGCGCGCAAGAAAGCTCTACGCATTTTTACTCGGCACCCCACAAATGCGAATCTTGCCATCTTCAGACAGCTTCGAGCGAAAGCACGCCAAGTGATCAGGGCCTCCAAGCGTCGATCCTGGCAGGAGTATGTGTCATACATCAATCATCTAACACCTACTGCCAAGGTGTGGCATAGGATCAAGAAGATAGACGGAAAGGGCAAATCTACCTCAATACCGGGCATTGAAAGGAACGGACACCTGTTCACGGCTCCCGAAGACATCGCTAACAGCATCGCGCAACACTACGCCGATGTCTCCAGCTCTCGGCACTACTCGGCATCGTTCCAGAGCGTCAAGGTCACCGCAGAGCGTAAACGGCTCTCGTTTATCTCTGCCAACAACGAGACCTACAACATGCCGTTTAGTGACTGGGAGCTGGCCTCCGCTATCCGGACGTCACGCAATACGTCACCGGGAGCCGACAGGGTCCACAACATGTTCCTGAAGAATCTGACACATGAATCTCTTGCCATCCTTCTTGAGACCTATAGTGAAATCTGGACTAAACAAACCTTCCCGGTCAAGTGGCGCCATTCGATCCAGGTGCCTATCTACAAGCCTGATAAAGATAAGAAGCAAGCCGCCAGTTACCGGCCAATTTCACTTACCAGCTGCCTCTGTAAGATCATGGAACGAATGGTCAACAACCGCTTGGTCTGGTGGTTGGAACGCCACAATCGTCTTTCAAATCTGAAATGCGGATTTCGTAGAAACCGAAGCACGGCCGACCACTTGGTGAGGATGGAGGCCTTCATCCAGGACGCATTCCTATGCAAGCAGCAGGTAATTGCTGTTTTCTTTGACCTGGAGAAGGCTTACGACACCACGTGGCGGTACAACATTTTAAAAACTTTGACATCATGGGGTTTTAAAGGGCGACTGCCTGTTTTTATTGACAATTTTATGACTGACCGTACTTTTAACGTCAGAGTTGGAAATGTCCTGTCAGACACTTTTACCCAGGAAAACGGCGTCCCTCAAGGTTCAGTCCTGAGCGTGACGCTGTTTGCTATCGCTATTAACGGCATTATGAATTGCATTCGATCCCCAGTCGCATCCTCTCTTTTCGTTGACGACCTAGCGATATTCTGCAGATCCAAATCGCTAGCTGCATCCTCCCGCCAGATACAGATGTCGGTCAACAGACTGGAAAGATGGGCTGACAGTACGGGATTTACGTTCTCCGCAACGAAAACAACTTGTGTCCGTTTCTCACGGGTGCATGGACTTTTCCCAGACCCGGACATTCTTCTCCGCGGGGAAGTCCTTCCATTCACGGAAAGCGTTAAATTCCTGGGACTGTGGTTCGACACCAAACTAAACTGGAAAGAGCACATTAAAAATGTCAGGCTGAAATGTTCCAAAGCGCTCAATCTCTTACGGTACCTGTCCGGGACGAACTGGGGAGCTGACCGCACGGTCATGCTCCGAACGTACAGGGCGCTTGTCCGTTCGAAACTAGATTATGGTTGCACTGTGTATAGTTCTGCTCGTCCGACCTACCTGAAATCCCTCAACACCGTACATAACACGGGGATTCGTTTGGCTCTTGGTGCGCTCCGAACCAGTCGAATCGAGAGCTTGTACGCTGAAGCCAGTGAGCCACCATTGGACATCCGCAGACAATACCTGCTGACCTCCTACGCAGTCAAGATCCTGTGCATGAAAGGCCATCCGGCATTTAAGCCCTTGTTCAAGCCCAGCTTCGAGGCACTTTACAATGCAAAACCCCGAGCCACACTACCAGCGGGCATGCGTCTGCATCAGATCCTGGTGGATGCCGACTTCCGTTTCCCAAGGATTTACCCGATAGGTGCCAGTACCAAGGCCCCTTGGATCACCCATCGCCCAGACTGCATGCTTGATCTGACAACCAGGGGCAAGGGCACCACCAGCTCCCTCGAGTACCGTGCGTTGTTTGCCGAGATACGTGCTGGTTTTAAGGATTTTATTCACTTTTATACTGACGGTTCGAAAGACGACACGGCCGTTGGCAGCGCTTTTATCTCTAGTACTGACATTTCATATGGTTTTAAACTAAATGACAAGAACAGTATTTTAAATGCAGAACTTTTCGCACTTCTGCAAACTCTTAAATATATTGACCAAGATCGGCCTGAAAAGGCTTTCTTAGTATGCACCGACTCTCTAAGCTCGATTCAAGCTCTGGATGTACTTTATTCTCCCCACTATCTTGTCCAGGGCATACACTCACTTCTTTCCTCCCTTGCCTCGAGGGACGTCAACGTTGTGTTTTGCTGGGTCCCTGGACATGAGGGGATCCAGGGCAACGAGCTAGCAGACAAGGCGGCAAAGGATGCAACCAGGAAGGCTTCCGTGGATGAAAGCAGGGTGTTCTATGGAGATTTAAAGATTTTCTTCAAGGCATACTTCCGCCACAAATTCCAGGACATTTGGGATGCCCAACAAGGCAACAAATTAAAAGCTTTGAAGCCAACCATCACCCCGTGGAAAATTTCCAGCCAGGCCTCGCGAAGAGAGGAAGTTGTTTTAACCCGACTTCGAATCGGGCACACTCTGTTAACCCACTCGTATCTGTTTACTGTCGAAAAGATCCCACCACGATGTGAGCGGTGCAACGAAACACTTACCGTCCAGCACATCCTTGTCGATTGTAGGAAATATGCGGATCTCAGACGCCACCTCTCACTTGGGAAGTCCCTAACTGAAATCCTTGCTGACGATCAACGGGCAATTGATAAACTGTTAATGTTTTTAAGAGAAGCTGATTTAATCAGCAAGATTTAGGATCTCTCAATATCTCAGGCGCAAAATAACCAGCAGGTTGACGCGCCTCAAAAACCCACAAAAAAAAAAAAAAAATTGTATAAAATTAGTCATTTGGCAAATGTCACCTACCTACCCCGGTTAACGAACCCACGCCCCGGGTTATCTATAGCCGCGGCAATTAAGATTTCATCAAATTTTTGTCCGCGTTTTATATCCCTGGCGATCGCAAATCCAGAAGATGCCGATACACTGTAAAAAAAAGTCTGTTAAATTACATAAGTACTGGTGGATATGTGGGTTCCAGAGAACTTATGTAAAAAAACAGAGAAATGTTTTTTGAAAAAACAGAGATTTCTGTAAAATAACAGAGACTTAATTTAAAAAAAAAACATAGATTTTTGTCAAATAACAGAGATTTCTGTCAAAAAACATAGGCTTGGATCTTTAAAAAAATTCACACAGAAAAGAAAATACTTTTTCAAAATAATTGGTAATTTCCACTTTTAATTCGACTTCAGCAATGCCAATACCGTAAACAAAGTTTTAATGGAATTACAACAGGATATAGATATTGAAATTCTTGAAATTTTCAGGAAGAGGAATAATCAAGGTTACATTAAATTACAAATTTCCAAATCTATTTTTGAAATTATACCAGTTTTATTGAAAAAAAACGCGGATGTCAATCTTTTAGCAGCTCTTCAAAATCCTGAACTGCCTTTTATTGTTGAAGTTCCTTTGCGGGTTTCCCTTCTTCTTCCCTGCCTTGGAGCCTGTGTAGTTCTCGGGATGAATTCCCATGATGCATCTGAAAATTGACAAAACATAAATTAATAAATTTCCAAAAATGTAAAAGCACTCTTACTTATAAGTATATGGATTTCTGCCAATAGAAAATCAAGTGGGGTCACAGTTAAAGGGAAATCATAGCATGGCAATATTTTCTCCAAGAGAGTCTGAGTGATATGCAAAAATTTAAACTATTAGCAGATTCAGATTTGCATTAGAAAATAACATACCCTTGAATGAACTCTCGAGTGCCAGTAAAAAAGTAAGAGGGGTTAACAATCAAGGGAAATCATAGCACAGATGGCAAAATTATTCTCTAATGGAGTCTGTGGTGATACGCAGAAAATTGTGAGCTGATCCAGATTTTCAGGAGAAAAAAACATACCTTTGAATAAACTCGAGAGTAGTTGTTGCTTTCATCGCATTCTGAACATTAAAGATATAATATGCGCCGAAAAGCATGGAAAATGCCTGCACGGTGTCGGTCAGGGTTGCCAACAGGACATTATCCATGATAAGCTCATATCGCTGGGCTGCGTAAGGAGAGCCTCCTGGAACAGAAAAAGAAGTGATGGTGTTAAAATAATATCATAATCATATATTATAATGTTGTTATTTAATGACCTTTGCAAACATGCTGGCATAAGAAACTACATTCCGGAGAGTGGGGTGAATATCTGCCTTTAAAGAGAAAAGTAAGAATGGAGGTTTTTGGTAGTAAATTGGCAAAAAAAATTAATCATTTTAGGAGATACTTCGAAGTAATACTATAGGAGTTAGAAAATGAATTGATTTTGATTTGAGTTACTGGATAAAAAACATCTTAATAAGAAAAAGCATTATGCTTGCAACAATGACTCATACTTTAACTTCATTTGCTAGTTTGAATTGGTTGGTAACTGGAAAGACAAATTTACAATTTGGTTTGTCATTAACTATTCACCCAATGTCATTTTAATAAAAAAATAGTTTAATTTAATTGCACATAATATTGACTTGAGCTCCAACCTCAATTAAAGATGATTTTCTAAGCAATCTTACCAACAGCAACCAAACATGGAGTAGCTGCGGCCACTGCATTCAGGATTGCAGTTTCTGATGAACCCTCCTGAAACAGAAATACAGCTTGTTAAAATAGTATTCCATTATAAACATTTATAAAAATCAAGTTTCAATTTGTTGATCGGTAGATTATTTGAAGGAATGACAAAAACAAATCCTATAAATAACAATCACAAAACGTTAATTGCCTAACACTAATATTGTTCCATCCAGTATGAGTAATAATCAATGATATGATGGGATAGCTCAGCAGGAAAAATGTGCGTCCGAACCGGGATGCGGTTCGGACGAACCGAACCGGGATATCCCGGTTCGGACGCACATTTTTCCTGCTCAGCTATCCCATCATCAAATGCCTTCTGGTGTGGGCTTCCACCAGAAACACTGATTTCTCAATCAATGATATGTTTAATTCAGTAGGTAAAAATGGTTCAATTTTTGAACTCATCATATTTAATAAACCAACAATGCGTTTATTCAAAAGGCGTTTGACCCTGGCAGTTATTATCAGCATTATGGGGCATTAATAATTAGAGTAATATATGGTAATAATATAATATTTTGTCCTCACACGTACCTCTACCGTGACGAGTAGCTCTTCAAAGTCCTCTCCAAGGTGAATGGCAATGCTTTGCAGTACCCCGGGAAGCATGGGGTGCTTCAATTTTGTAATTTTTTTTACTTGGTTTATTTTTTTTTCAATTATCAGACTTTCCATAGGTTTTTTACCTAGAGCGGTGCAGTATTTGAGGAAGGTAGCAGAATGGTCTAAAAGAAATTTACAGAAGGAACTATAAAAGTGTTTACCAGTTAGCCTATGGAAATGAAGGTCGAAATATGAAAAGGAGAAGAGGAAAGGAAATGTAATTTTTAGTGTGGAGGCCGTAGTGCCCTTGTTGATCTCCTGACGGATGAGGGGATAAACAAGGGCCATGTCCCTTGTTATCCTGGCTTCCTCATCCGTCTCGTTCCTCTCGTGCATTAGCACCAGGTTTTCACTGACCTTCCCGAGCGTTTCCCCCTCAGGAAGATCGGGCTGCCACTCTACGCAGCCATATTGGTCTGAGTGTTTTTTTCCCGGTGTCCCCACGTCTTCACCCAGCAGCAGCCTCCTCTTCGTCGCCGTCCCTCTTTTCACGTTTCCATATCTGGTCTTCAGCTGCACCAGGAGAGAGCTGCTTCCGCTGCCAATGCTTTCACCATCAAGTCCCCGATCTTGAAAAGAATCGGGGAACTTGGTCACTATGGCATCGGCAGCTATCTTGAAAGCAGCCCTTCCTGGCTTTGTAAAACTTGAAAGAATATCGTCGACGAAGAGGCAAACCATTAACCTCCGATCTTTCGGAGATGGGCGGGATTTGTTTCGGCAGGCGCTTAACAGGCTCTTCGGAAGCCGCTCCCAGTTTAATTCCATCGCCTGGCTGGTGCTGGGTGTTGGGGTTGTGGCTGTGGCTGCAGGGCTGAAGGGCTGCAGGGCTGAAGGGCTGAGGGGCTGAAGGGCTGAGGGGCTGCAGGGCTCTTCGATGCCTTGGCTGAAATAGAAATTACCATGAAATTGTGAAATTATTTAATTGGGATTAGATTATTTTCTAATTTTAAGTTTACTTTCCCAAAAATCTACGGATAGAGGAATTCCCCAAGAAGACTCATAGTAATCAAATTAGGTACAAACTTTTTTCAAATCATCTTTGCAACGTCATCTGTTTGTAATATTGTTACATTTATAAGCATATAAATTTTATTCCCTAAATTTTCATTATACTTTTGCAGAAAAAATGACACATTTTACAAAAAAAATCCAATTTTACTCACTATCTTTACCTTTAGAAATCAGCTTGCGAATCTGCACTGGCGTCAGTATTGAATAAAGATCGGCAGGCTCCAAAAGCTCCAAATCCTCTACCCCCTCGATGCCGACAGATGGTGAAACCAGCCTGTCAACTGCAGCTTGAAGTGTTTCTTCGGAGACACTCGGTAGTACATCCTTAATAAATTTCCGTATGTAGTCCATCTGAAGCAAAACCATTTCAGGTTAATAATTAATTGTGGTTGGTTACCCATTATCATTGGGTAAATTCCCTTCCGTGTGGTGTAATAACTTAAGATTACTTAAGATAAGACTTAAGATATATTTTTTTTTTCATGAGTATAATGAGCAAAACGAGTAAAGTGAATCTTCAATTTGACCATCTACAGAAAAAAGTGTCCGGATGTTTTTTTTTTTTTAATCACACTCTACAGGCTAAATGACAAATTGAATTCGATGAAAATTTGTGGAAACTTTAAAAAATTTCTTAACTTGGATCTGCCACGTTTTGAAAGCAAATTGATTAAGTATATTTTAATACGTAATTCATTTTTTTATAATCTTTTTTGGACTCTTTAGATAGCAAATATACTATGCTTCCCCTGGCATACAAAAGAGGGTTTTAACCCAATTGAAAATTTACATTGCATGCACAGTAGATATTTCGGTTAAGAAACATGCTATATGTTATCACATGCTTAAGTAATAATTATAAAAAATTCTCACCAGTAGGCCACAGCTTAATTGAAATTGTCTGTTGTAGTGGGTATTTACAGGAAAATGGATGGTGAGGAATGCTTTAGGCTTATGTAATTTTCACCTAACATCTCCCCCTTCGAGGCTAGCACCTTAACGTGGTGAAGGGGTTTGCGCGGCCCGATGATCCGACAGGCCATGCCGGCGGGAGGTGTTACTCCCGGCAAGGTCTCCTATGCCGGACAGGCTGTCGGTGAGGGTCCAGACCAAGACTAGCCCACCCCGTCGTTGTCGCGGGACCAGGACTTCGGTCTAGGGAGGATCTGGCGCTCTTTCTCTCCCCACCTTTCATTTCACCATCTTTTCTTCATCTCCCTTCTTGCTTCATTTCTTAAGCCGCCTCCCGAACCCACCGTCTGTCTTCTGCGACAGCGGCGGGGTTCCCCCCATTGACGACCCGGCTACCAACACGGATACGAATTGGTTGACTGACAGTCGTCGTGAGTTCCAGCGATGTCTGGTGACTGATGACCTGCACAGGGAGTTCTCGAGCCTTACTTTATTGCTGTCTCTTATCTATCCTACACTCTCCTGTCTTCACTTCCGGCCGACCCCTTGTGCAGGTCTAAACGCTTACCTGCGTGTTTGCCGTGCGCAGTGACCTGTACGGGCGGAAAAGATTTTCTTGGGGGTTGAGGGGCAATTGTCTAGTTATTAAAGACAATTGTCCCAACACACCCCTTTAGTTTCCGCTTCGTCCAAAACAGGAGGCTGGGGGCTAATCCACCCCCAGTCAATCGGCTCGCCTGGGGCGTTAAAGCTTCACGCGTGGATGAGGAGGGGGGCACCGGTGGCGTGATGGGTGTTGCTGGGCCCCACCAGTTGCAGTCACTCGCGACTGCCGGTGCCTCCTGACTATATCCCCCGGACAACCCCGGCGTCCCAGTGGGACGTCCCCCTGGTTGGGCTCCGTGGTGGGCAGGGCTCCGGGGGACGAAATAACTTCCATTCATATGGAATCTAAAAACCAAAATCCCCCCCTCAATCCTAAAAAGCGCCTGCGTCCTCTTTTGGAGGAAATGATTACGTTGAAGGATGTGGTGGCTCCCAGGAGTGTGGAGCCACTATTCCTCATCTTAAAATTAGAGAGCGGCAAATCTTTTAGGACCGTCTCTCCTTTTGCGCAAAAGCGCGGATTGCTACTTCTAGCTGGAGAAGTAAAAAGCTCAAAATGCCTCCGGGACGGATCACTCCTGGTCGAGGTTACAAACGGTGAGCAGTCACTGAAATTGCAATCGGCAACGTCTTTTGACACCATGCCGATCACAGTGACTGCGCATCGATCCCTTAACACCTCAAAGGGAGTAATCTTCAGCTTCGACTTACAGGACTTTCCGGCCGAAGAGTTAAAAAATGAGCTTGCTAGCCAAGGCGTCATTGACGTTTATCGCGTCATGAGCAAAAAGACCGGTGCTCTCAAACCAACACCTCTGCTTATTTTGACCTTTGGCACCCCTAAACTTCCGGAGTGCATCTATGCTGGCTACTTGCGTCTGTCCGTGAGGCCACATATTCCTAATCCTCTGCGGTGCTTCAACTGCCAGATGTTCGGCCATTCCAGCTTGGATTGCAAGCGGAAGCCCATCTGTGGGAAGTGCGCCAAGGAGGATCACCAGACTGACGCTTGCAGCAACAGCTTCCACTGTGCTAACTGCTCGGCAGCCCACCCTGTGTGGTCCCGCGACTGCCCACAGTGGAAGTTGGAGCGGAAAGTAATGGAGATTAAGACGGTTGAAAACATTTCCTTGTTCGAAGCTAGAAAACGCTTCAACTCTCAAAATGGCCTCGGTCAGAAATCTTTTGCCAAAGCCGTGGACTCGGGCGCGGCTGTCTCGGCGGAGACGGCTCGTTTGCAGGCCATGGTTGAGAAACAGCTGCAACTCTCCGCCGAGCAGGCCAAGCGCCACGAGGAGATGGAAGAACGCCACAGGCAAGAGATCGAGGCCATGAAGAGTGATTTGGAAGCAAAGAACAAGGAAATTGAATCGCTTAAAAAACAAATAACAGAGCTCCATGAAATCCGCACGCTCCAGCTGCACCCTTCCAAGGGAAGGCAGGCTGAGGCCAGCGCCTCGAGGAAGGCGAGGGAAATAATAACCTTCCTTCCCAACACCACCGGTAGCTCCACGTCCACCTCCCTGTCTACCAGGAAGGATGGAATGGAGGTAGACCCTACCGACACGTCGCCGAACACCTGGCAGACGGTGAAGGGAAAGGAGAAGGAGAAGGTGAAAGAGAAGGGAAAATCCTAATAACTAAAAATGCCAGACATCATTCAGTGGAATGTTAGAGGATACAACACAAGAGCACCCGAGGTCCGTCAACTGGTGTCGTCAAAAAGCCCCCTTGTCTGTTGCTTCCAGGAATCACACCTGAAGCCATCAGACAAGCCACTCCTGAAGGGCTATGACTTCTACCGTTACGACCACACAGGTGGACAGAGAGCTCAGGGGGGAGTTGCAACGGCCGTCCACAACAGTATCCACTCGGAGACTGTTGTGCTGACCACCACCCTCCAGGCCGTGGCTGTGAAGGTTTTCCTTCCAAGCCCCCTACACATCTGCAACATCTACCTCCCCCCTGATAGTGTCGTTACCCAGCAATCCATCGACCATCTCATGGACCAGTTACCTCTACCCTTTCTATTGGTTGGTGATTTCAACGCTCACAACCCCCTGTGGGGTAGTCTCAGCACCAATCAGAAAGGTACACTGGTGGAAGACACTATCAGGCTTCGCAATGTGGTCCTGTTGAATAACGGCAGTAACACCCACTTTACTGCATCAACAGGATCACTCTCTGCGATTGACCTGACTCTCTGTTCACCCTCCCTCGCTCTTGACACTGAATGGTCTGTGCACGACGATTTATGTGGAAGTGACCACTTCCCTATCTTCATTAAATCGTCGAGGATCCCTTCTCTACCACCCAGACACCCAAAGTGGATTCTAAGACGGGCTGACTGGTCACTTTTTAGTGATCTTGCCACTTTCGATGAGGCTGTCCCCGAGGATATCGATTCTCACGTGGACAGCTTCACGGAGGTGGTAATTCATGCAGCCGAGAAATCCATTCCACGGTCGTCTGAAAAACCCTACCGTCTCCCCGTCCCGTGGTTCACTTGTGAATGCAAGTTGGCCATCAGGGCGAGACGGAGGGCCCTCTCCTTCTTCATGTCGCATCCGACCCAAGAAAACCTGATCGCCTTCAAGAGATCAAGAGCTAAGGCTCGGAGAACAATCACTGAGGCCAAGAGAGTGTCGTGGCGGGCCTATGTGTCGACCATCACGGCCCGCACGCCGTCGTCCAGGGTATGGGACAAGGTTCGGAAGTTGTCTGGCAGATCAACTTTCCGTCCCATATCCGGACTGATGCGTGACGGGCTGTTGCAGTCCACGGGCCCGGCCATCGCCGACACTCTTGGTTCTCAGTTCTCGAAAGTCTCCAGCTCAGAGAATTACACCGCATCCTTCAAGCGGGTCAAGCAGGTAGCCGAGCAGCAAGGTCTTGTCTTCCGAAGTAAGAACCAGGAAACTTACAACCTGCCCTTCAGCGACTGGGAGCTGGACTCCGCGCTAAGAGCCGCCAACGACACTTCACCTGGCATCGACATGATCCACTACCAGATGATCAAACATCTGAGTACAAGATCTAGATCATATATGCTTCAGATGTTGAATAGAGTCTGGCTCGAGGACAGTTTCCCAGCTCGTTGGAGGGTGGCTATTGTCATCCCCATCCTGAAGCCGGGCAAAGACAAGACTGATGCTGCTAGCTACCGCCCAATTGCCCTTACAAGCTGCCTATGCAAGATCTTGGAGCGAATAATCAACGCTAGGCTTATGTGGCATTTGGAGAAGAACGGCCTACTCTGTGCGGAGCAGTCTGGTTTCAGGCGAAACCGCTCCGTCACAGATAACTTGACCCAGCTTGAAGGATTGATCCAGGACAGTTTCCTCACAAGGAAACACCTGATCGCGGTGTTTTTCGATCTCGAGAAGGCGTACGACACGACGTGGAAGTACGGCATTTTACAGACCATCCACAAGTGGGGTATTCGTGGCCACTTGCCCCACTTTGTGCAGAACTTCATGGCTGATAGATCTTTCCACGTTCGTGTCGGAAACACTCTCTCGTCGGCTTTCGATCAAGAGAACGGAGTGCCGCAGGGCTGTGTCCTCAGTGTTACCCTGTTTGCGATCGCCATCAACTCCATCACGACGTGCATCCGAACTCCGGTTCGTGCATCGCTCTACGTTGATGATTTGGCGATCTTCCACCAAACAGGGAACCTGAACTCGGCTCAGCGGCAGCTCCAGCTAACGATCAACCGATTGGAGAGTTGGGCGGATCGACATGGCTTCAGATTCTCCTCGTCGAAAACAACATGCATGCATTTCAGTCGCCATCGTCTATTTCATCCTCATCCTGTCTTGACGTTGGCAAACCAGGTGTTGCCTTTCTCAGAGTCAACCCGCTTCCTCGGAATGGTATTTGACGAGAAGCTCACCTGGTTACCACATCTCCGTCAACTAAAAGACAAGTGCTTGAAGGCAATGAACATACTGAAGATCTTGAGCGGTACCTCCTGGGGAGCCGACAGAACGTCCATGCTCCGCCTCTACCGCTCTCTCATAAGATCAAAATTAGACTTTGGCTGCACTGTTTATGCATCGGCGAGGAAATCATATATCGGCATCCTGGATCCAGTGCACAACGCTGGTATCAGGTTGTGTACTGGCGCGTTTCGCACAAGTCCCATCGTCAGTCTGCATTGTGAGGCCGGGGAGGCTCCGCTTAAGATCAGGCGTGACTACCTCCTTGCCAGCTACGTAGCCAAGCTACGTGGCATGCCAAAACACCCGGCATACAGGTCTGTGTTCGCTCCGCCGAATGTTGTGCTCTACAACACCAGGCAAAAAGCAACCAGACCTGTTGGCATCAGAGCAAAAGAGCTCCTGGCCGCATTTGGAATGGACCTACCACCTGTCCTTCCTGTCGGAATCGGTCGTGTGGCTCCCTGGACAACATCCCAGCCTGTGTGCCTGATGCAACTCGCTCAGCACACCAAGGCCCAGACGAGCCCGGCCGTGTTCCGACAGCTGTTCTTCAGCATTTGCGACCAGTACCCTCAACACTGCAGGATCTACACTGACGGATCAAAGGACAATGAGTCTGTGGGGTGTGCCTTTGTCATCGACAACACAAGCGTGTGCTTTAAGCTCAGTCCTCTCTGTAGTGTCTATACAGCAGAGTTGTTTGCGATTCTCAAGGCCCTTGAACATATCAAGCGTGCCAATCGCAAACAATTTCTTATCTGTTCCGACTCTCTGAGCTCCCTTCAAGCACTATGTCAGGCATTCCCCACGGACCATCTTGTGCAAACCATCCAGGATAAACTTGGCGCACTATGCTTGGTCGGCATAGAAGTGTTGCTCTGTTGGCTTCCAGGCCATGCAGGAATTGCTGGCAATGAGATGGCCGACAGAGCAGCTAAGGACGCCACGACAAAAGCCGATGTTGACTACACAGCTGTCCCTGTGAGTGATCTTAAAGCCGCCTTCAGGGCCGAAACAAAGAAGCGCTGGCAATCATCATGGGACACTGTGTTAGTCAACAAACTGAAGCCCATCAAGGCAACTATCGACCCCTGGCAATCTTCTGCCCGACACACTCGACGCGAGGAGGTTGTAACAACGAGGTTGCGCATCGGTCATAGCCCGCTCACTCACGTCTTCATCCTGAAGCGCGAAGAGCCACCGATGTGCACCTCCTGTGATCAACCTCTCTCGATAAAACATCTTCTCGTCGAGTGTGTCGTTCACAGGCAACTGCGCAACCACATGCAGATTCCCGAAAGATTGCCGGAGGCGTTGGGAGACAACGCCTTGTTGATAGATCGAGTTATTCGATTTTTAATTAAAACTGACTTTTTTAAACTTATCTAGTTTTTAGTAAGTTTTTAAAGCAGTTTATTTTCCAGGCGCAAGTATTTATAAAAACTGCGTCTGGACATGACAACTGGTTTTTTAGCATTGTTTTTTTATTGCTTTTAAACTTTGACAATATTTTACTCACCTGACTTAAAGCAAATTTTTGTTTTTAGTTGTGGAGTGGTTTTTTATTGTCTTTGTTGTCTTTTTATTTTTAAATTAAGACTGCAATTTTATAAATTGATCTAGGTTAGAGAAATTTTTAAATCAGTCTTAAATTCCTGGCGCAGGTATTTTTAAAGAATGCGTCAGGAAATAGTAACTAGTTTTTTATCTAGTTTTTGTTTTTTAAACAATGACAATATTTTAACCAACTGATCGATAGTTTTATCTATGTGATGTTTTGTTGTTAAATGTTTTGTCATTGTCTTGTTTTAACCATCTGACCGGCGCAAATAGCCATAGTTGCTGACGCGCCGTTAAACCCCACAATCAATCAATCAACCTAACATCTCATAGGATGGGAGTGGATAATAATTGTAATCTCTTATGGCAGAAAATGAGACACATTTGTAAGTGCTCGGGCATATTGTTGATAAATGATACAGGCCTATGGTTGGTACGTATTCTGACCTATGGATTTGGACCATGAATTTAACATGTAGTGATGGAGATATAAGAATGAAAAGTATTTTACCAGCTGTAAAGACTTGTTTACTACCATCTAACAGTATGAACATTCCACTCCTGTAAGTTACTCCCCGAACAACAGTTTTGTGGACTTGCACACTTTGTGCCTCGATGCTTTCTGCCATAAGAACATTCTGTACGCCGATTTCACACTGAAGCAGATTAAATGGTGATGAACTTTCAAAGAAAACATCTTCCGAAAAGATTGAACCTGTGCCCAAATATGAGACTAGTAGTTGGTTACGCATTGACAGAGTTTTTGTTATGTTTATAAAATTATTGCACACCCGCGCGCAACATTTGTAATACGAGTGCTTGCTTTCAAATCTCAAAGTCCATAGTCTAATAAGTGGTCCCAATGAAAAGGTGAGATCTGTGTAATGAGCAATGAAATGATGCTTTGGAATTAGTGGTTTGGTCGGGAATAGCTCCTGCCGCAACTCGAGGTACTCATCAATTAAAATTCGCATGAAGCAAAGTTGTTCTTGTGAAATAGAAGGTGCACAAATCATCTCAGTTATTTCTTTTAATTGAAGATACAGTAGCCACACCTGATCTGTTTTGTCAACTATAAAATCTTGCAAAAATAAAGGTAGGAGCAGCAGCAAACACCAATTTTGGCACGCGTGGCCTCCTAAGCGAATACCTTTGACGCTAACAGCGTCAAAGCTAACAGCGTCAGCGAGTAAGTAGGCCGTGGCCAAATGAGAAAGTCGTGGGTTTTTGAGCTCCCATAATTTTGCTTCTTTAAAGTGGTTATAGGTGGTTTTCGAAGTCTTTGTTTACAAAAGAAGATAACTGAAGAGGGTGGTTTACTACTTAAGTTGGAGGTAGGAGATGAAATGTGAGTTTTTATTGCGTAAATTGACTTCTAAGATTGAAATTTTTTAAGGACCAAAATATCAAGGAAACAAAAGAGTGGAAATTTTTTATACCCTGTTGTGAACAGAAATAATTCCATTAGGCCTACTTTTTTTTTATGTAAAAAAAAAGGTCAAACTCTGATTATGAAAGAAAGTATGGCCCAAAGAAAGTCGCAAAGGGGCAAAAAGTCAGAAGATAATGCCGAAGACTTCAAAAATGGAAATTTGAAATTGGAAAAGGAAAATCCTAAGAGATGTAAGGAAGAATGGGAGCATGTGGAATCAGTGATGATCTCAAGAAGTAAAAATAAGAGAATTATAGAGAACGAAGAGATTGACAAAAGTGGGGAGAATAAAAGAAGCATAGTAGAATCACAGGATATGACAGAAAATGGCATGGGTGAACAAGGTAAGAAGGGGGAAGGAAGGATATATTTTAGGACTAGGCCTAGGCCTAGACCAGGCAGAAAGAGCCAGCATTTTAGAACAATAGCTACTCATCGGAGGAGAATTGGAGCAAGAGCGCTAGACATACAGGGGAGAATGAGCAAAATGGAAATAAAAATTCAAAATATACAGTTAATCTTGAACAGTATGAACAAAGGTGAAGATATGCCAAATGTTCCTAAGATCGGGAAACAACAAAAAACATGTATGTCAACATCAGTAAGTGGTGAGGGAATGAGGGAATCTCCAGAGGTGAGAGGCTCAAGGTGCCAAGAAGTAAACGACGATGGCACTATCGGATTAAACGTCATGAACGTAATAAAAAAAGAGAACGAAGACTTAAAGAAGATTTTGATATCTATAACTGTGGATAATGAATACTTAAAAGATCAACTAGAGAAATACAAGATGAAGACAGAAGATTTGGAGCTATGCGTGCAATTGACACTTCAAAGGAACATACAGCGGTCTGATAGAACTATACACAACAAATCCGTGAAAATGGCTGAAGAACAAGAACAGGAAAATATTTTATTAAGGGACAGTACAAGTGACCATCCTTCACCTTGCAGACAGCTCTTTTTCCCATTGAAGAATTGCGGAAGACAAAAAGATGATATTATAATCAATGACAATCAAGTGGACAAGTGTTTCCAAGTAAATACGAGTATCTCATGTACAGATCAACTGGAGGCCTACAAATTGGAAAAACGTACAAAATATCACCAGCAGAAACAACAACAACAACAACAACAACAACAACAACAAGAGCTGAGCAGTCCTCATAGCCGGATTTTTAAGCCTAAAATTCAGAGGTCCACCTTCTCTTGCCCCTAAAATTATCCCAATATTTTTGAAAAACGTCAGTGTGTAGAGGAAAATTACTCCGACTCGCGATGTTTTAATTGATATGATGATGGAAAATAAAACAACCAAAGAAGAAAGAACAATTGTGTTTTTCGTTCATAAAACCCATAAAGAGTCCAAAAAACAAGATTTATTTGTGAAAAAAGAAAACGTACGCTCGACACAAGACTTTACATTATCCACTAGTGAAAACCTCAGTTCATAGGTAAGGGCTTAACAAAAATTATTAAAATACCAAATAAAAACGTACAAGTTCATTTAACAAGAGGAGACGTCATTACTAGACGCCACTGATACTTTTGAAAAGAAGCGCGTCTAAGGGTTGCTTGCGATGGTTTTCCTGCCTTGGCCAATCTCCAAGGCATGATGATGGCCATGCCTTTTCTGTTGGCGCTGATCACGTGTATGCAGCATGTCTCATCGGTGCGACCAGTAAGAATCAAGCTTGGCTGGACTTTGAACTGCAAGCTCCCCAAAAGCGTACGGACGAGCAGCTCAACCCTTGCACGAAATGCAACAATCACTTCTTCAGCGGCTGTGATACAGTGAGCATCTTCCACGAGAATACAAGCATCATCCACGAGTACTCAAGCTTCGCTTCATTGCATCAAACATAATCCGAAGGTACGTGAAATATCTTCTTTTTTTTACTGAACAGGTGGAAATCATAACAATCATGTAGAAATAAGTAGCCATCGGATCAAGATTAACCAAGATTAATCTTTAAAATGGAAAACCATGCTTTTCCACAAATTTGGTATTTTCATGATGGTTTGTAAATCTTTGTCATACTTGAGTACTTGAGCATACTTATTGGTGATTCTTTGGCACATTTCAATCAAGGAAAATAATTAACGTGCCATGATTTAAGCCGCTATAAATCACGAAAATACGCATAATTATTACCAAAAAATCGATAATTTTCATCCGATTTTTTCATTTCAACATTGCTTTAGATCAGCGAACAGAGACGAATCCAGTCGTATTGATAAAACGATAAAAATATATGAAACACGGAATCGAATTGATTTCCTTTTTTAGTGACTTTTTATATAATTCGGTGTCGGGTTGTGCATCTGTAAGAGTTTCTTTATTTCTCATGCTGATTCATTATCAGATTCATTAATCTTGGTGAATCTTTGTTATGCATGAGTCGCATAGGTTTGTATAGAGTTTTAATTATTGGATATTATTCTACGTGCCACAGATTGTTATGATTTCCATTATCAAATCGGCTGAGTGGGTAGATGTGTTAGTATCGCCAGCAGACATTGCTGGCACAGTGTTAAATGTGTAAAATGTGTACGCATTTGGAGATTCGCGTTTCACAGCTCAATATGTAGGAATCAGGTAATAATAATAATAATAATAATAATAATAATAATAATAATAATAATAATAATAATAATATATTTTTATTCCAAATTGGTTGGTCAAAACATTGGAAAGTCAATAAAAGTTAGAATACATTGTTTAAATACTCGTTAACCGAATAAAAACAGTTATTCATTAAAAACATTTTGAGCAATTTAGCGAAGTCATTAGATTCCTTCTTACATTTAATATAATAAGGTAGATGGTTAAAACAATTTACACCATTTGCAATTGGTCCTTTACTATGGATAGCCGTCAAGTCAAATAATTTGTTATTCGTCCTTAATGTATAGTAAACTTGGTGATTGTCACTTATCGTTTTAGTCAAATGCTTATTACTTATTACATATAAAACTACCGAAAAAATGTACATACAGGGTAGAGGCATAATGTTATATTTTTTAAAAAGAGGTTTTGTCGGGTCTTTAAAATAAACACCGGGATCCGTAGGCTCATAGCTGGCATTAGCCAGGTATTTGATGGCCCTTTTTTGTAATCGAAACAATTTGATAGTGTGTTGTGAGTGTCCCCAAATAACAATGCCATATAAAAGGTTGGAATGTACATACGAAAAATAAACTAATTTAGCTGTATTAAAGTTACAAACTTTTAATACTCTTTTTACCAGGTAGCAGCCAGAGGAGATTTTCTGTGCAACGTTGTTGATATGAGTTACCCAATTTAATTGATAATCTATTGTCACACCAAGGAATTTGGTCTCATCGAATACCTTGATACTCTTTCCGTTTAGATATAAAAGAGGAGACGAGTTTTCATCTAGTTGATTACTTCGCAGATGTCGGCCTTTAAATTTTATGATTACAGTTTTTGCAGTATTAAGTACTAGATCATTTTGTATGCTCCATTCGGCCATTTGATTTACTGCCAATTTACTTTTATCTGCGATGGTGTCACCGTTTTCACAAACTAGTTGGGTGGTGTCATCAGCAAATGTTGTTAATGTTCCTATGGTCACCTTTGAATCAAGATCATTTGTATAAATGATGAACAGTATCGGAGCAATACAAGCTCCCTGAGGCACTCCTATGTTAAGTACTGCTTCATCAGAATATGTGACAACGTTATGGCTGATGATTTTAACAACCTGTCTCCTATTTCTGAGAAAGGTTTCGATCCACTTGTTGGCTACTCCACGTATGCCAAGACTATTTAGTTTTAAAAGCAAAAGGTCATGATTAACCATATCGAAAGCCTTTGTGAAATCATAGAAAATCCCGTAGTTATTTGAATTTGTGAGTTTAGCTGTCATAAGTTGATTCACAAAATTTGAGATTGCAGAGGTAGTTGAACGTGACTTTCTGAAGCCGTACTGACAATTACTAAGTAGACCTTTAGTTTCCAAAAAAGATACTAATCGAGCGCAATAACAATTTTCTAATAATTTCGAAAACACTGATTGGAGTGCGAGTGGTCTGTAGTTGCTCGCAGATGATTTGTCACCCTTTTTAAACAATGGGCAGACAATTGACATTTTTAGTGCTTCCGGAAACATCCCGGATTCAAATGACATGTTGATGATATGAATAAGAGGAGCCGCTAAATATACAGCAGCATTTTTTAAAATTGAGGGTGGCACGTCATCATACCCCGGTGTCCTTTTTTTGGTGATTTTGTCCATTATTTCATAATACTCCTTAATAGTCAAAGGGTGCAAGAAAAAGTTATTATTTGATATGGTTACAGACTTCGCCGTTACATTAGTGTTGTTTATGCGAGATGCGGAATTGATGAAGTGCATGTTGAACAAGTTCGCAACAGTTTTTGGTGATGTGATATCAACATCATCATGTTTTAGAATTATTGTCTCATTGTTCCCTTTCCCTTTCCCTTTTACATAATTGTTACATTTGTTCCCATTGTTGTTGTCTACTACTGACCAAGCTGCCTTAATCTTATTGCTAGAATTTGATATGATTTTACTGTTATATTTCTTGATGGCAGTTTTAATTTCTGCTGCATACAACTTTTGTGCTTTAACATATGACGTTTTATCAACAGGATTGCCCGTAGCTCTTGACCTTTGATACAGATAAGTAACCTCTCTGCTTCTTATCAGGAGTTCGGGAGTGTACCACACCTTATTGCGGTTTGACCTCCCTCCTTTTTTAACTAATACCCTGGGAAAAGCTTTGTCAAAACATTTAGTGAAGTCGAGAGAGAATTTTTCGAATGCATCATTAACTTCGCATGAACCAATCGTCGATTCCCAGCTCACTTCGCTGATTAATGACAAAAACTTGTCTACGTTATTCGGTTTAAATGACCTTTTGTATACCCTTACAATATCCTCTTTAGTGTTAGCCAACACAGAGTCGACTAATTCTAAATAGACCAGCTGAGCCAGGTGATCTGCAAGTCCAAGATCTAAGTTTTTGCTAAATACTACTTTGGCGCTATTAGATATTACATTATCGATTACAGTAGAGGAGGCACCAGATTTTGTTTTCGTTATTCTAGTAGGATCCATATTTAATAGCTGACAGTTTGCTATAGCTACCGCTTCTTTAAATGCATTTCCACTGACAACATCATTTAAGTCTATGTTAAAATCTCCTAAGAGTGCAATTACCTTATCATTGATATTCACATATTCTAGTAGCTCGACAATTTTGTTGAGAAATAGACTCTTATTAGATTGTGGAGGTCGGTAACACACTATCAGTACAAATTTCTTAGGTAATGAAATCTCAATGGAACAAATTTCAAACTCCCCTTCAACTGCTCGTTTATCTATATCTTTTCTACACACATACTGAACATTGGTGTTCACATTTACAAAAATAGCAGCACCTCCGCCTTTACTGGCGTGTCTGCAATACATGCCTGCTGATTTATAATTATTTAACACGACCACATTTTCATGCTCTTTGGGGATCCAGTGTTCGGTAAGACATAGTATGTCAATTGAGTCATCCATATCGGCCAATTTAATTTCTAGTGCATCTAGTTTATTGACCAGACTTCTAATGTTGACATGTAATATTGAAATTCTTTTTGAATTGTTGGTGGTTTTGACTATGTTAATGCTTTGCTCGTTTAATTTAAAGATATTCAATTCTTGGTCCTTTGGTTTGATTTTGATCCCTTGGTCGTGAACAGGGACCCGCTCAGCCATTTGTCTAAAAATGTCTAAATTGTCTAAAAAAAGAGAGTGAGAATTTTTACAGACATCAATTTTACCATTTTTCTTTGCGATATCCACCTCTGTTACTGTGACTAGTTTTTTGGAACTCTAGTGTAATGTAGTAGTGTTTTTAAAATCAATCGACCTAGTTTCCAAGCACCCCTGATATTGAGGTGAAGGCCATCATTTGCTAGAAGATTCTGGTGGTGCCAATGACCTGGTTTATTGTAGTTAACTTTGAGAGCAGAGCAAACCCATTCTATGTTATCATTGATGATCTCAATTAATTTATCATTAACATCTCGCCTTTGCAATACACCATTCATAATAATATCAGTAGATTCGGGAAGTACTTTCTTCAATTCCATCAACATTTCATATGCTTCGCCTGTTAAGATATCTACATTTTTGCTGCCCCTAATGTTGTTAGTACCAAAGTGGAGAAGTACCACTTTTGGTTTACATTTCTTTTGCTCTAACAAGCTTTTCATGGCGGTAGCAACATGTTCAAGTTTCATTCCTGGGTAATAGTAAGTGCAATCCTTCAATTCGCCCACAACTTGACTGGCTAATCTAACCAATGAGTCTCCCATTACAATAACATCCTTTAAAGGACTGGTTGACTTGGAGTTTATAATAGTCTCAATCTTATATTCTTTTAGATCTACCGATACCTCCGAATCGTCGATAATATTGATGGTCTCAATAGCCCCTGTAGCTCGCGAACCTGCCGCCGTTTGTTTCGGTGACGTAGTGGCTGTGAGGGCTGATGACGTATTTGATTCTGACGTGGAAGCTGATGTCGCCGTCGATGTATTCGTCTTGATCTCACTCTTCTTACCCTGGATTCTTCTTACGTGCCTTTCCCCTTCTTGATGATCTTTCACTGTGTTAGTTTCGTAATAGCTTATTTTAGAAGCGATATTTTCGCCTGACATCGGACTGAAGGAGTTATATTCCTGCTCCTTGGAAATGGCGGGAAAAGTTCGCTTCAACGGTGAATGTAGAATCGCTTTATCTGCGAGTAATCGCATCGCCGTAATTATTTGGGAATTTAACGAGTTGTTTTTCTTCTTGACCTCTTCTAATTCCGTCTGCATACCTTGGATTATTTTCTTTACCGAGTCAAGTTCAGCACTGAGATCTGCCACTGTCACTGTATGCGTCAACGTGACAGAACGTTTAACCTCAGTCTTCGTGCACATTTGACAGATCCATGAGTTCTCGTTGCACTGATCTAACTTTTCAGCACAATTAAGATGGAAAGCACGATCACACGACGCACATTTTACGCTCTTAGTCACTTTTCTCTTGCATTTCGAACACTTATTATTTACTTTTTCCCAGGAGCTATCTGTCGTAGAAGTGTTGGCTTACTCGGAAGACGGTTGACCATTGAAAAATTGTACACCTAATTGTTAGACTCATGGTTAGGCGTTACACGATTAGTCGGTTAATGGGAATCGACCGAGACTACACCTTCACCTGCATCTTTCTAATATTTGACAAGGCATTAAGGACATGGGATCTTATTCCAATAGACGTATTCCACTCATAGAACATTATGACGTCAGATATTCACTGAAAACCGTCCACCTGAAATTTTTACAAGTCTCAATGAAGGCTTGCTTGAAAATAGTGTAGGAGCCAGGTTGAGGCGAGCACATGGCATATGAAACCACTTGCAGGGAAGCTGCCTAATGATGGGAAACCAGATTTCTTATCAGTGGGGCTTTTAACAATTCATATCAACCGTGTATTGCGAATATTCGTTCACCAGAGGTTATTCCAATTCCGTAGAATTGAAATATCTTATAGTTAGTGAAGAAGAGGGTATCATGACGTCATTTGGATAGAATTTTGATTGAATGGAAAAGGTGTATTAGTAGTCACTAAACGAGGGTTGGTTTTTGGTCTCATCATGAAAGTAGTTTCCCATTTATTGAAATCTCGTCTAAAATGTATTTGGAAATTTATTTTTCAGAAAAAAACCGTCTGAAGATATTCCTCCCTCCACACTGCTTTATCCAATTCCTGTCTTATTAAGTATTGTTTTACCAGGACTTACCAGGGGTTTTCCCTTAGGGCTTAAGACTAGGGCTTACAAAACATCGAAGACTTTTTTGAATAGTTGTATACCTAAGTGTAATCGAAGATTCGCTTGATGCTTGCTTCGCTCTTTACACACATTAATTATTTCAGTTTTTATCTCAGCTCGCAGAGAAAAACGTTGTAATGGGAATATCCACTGAGGCTTGGAGAGCTCGTATAGGTCTCTTTAATGGCTGCCATACTAGAGGCACGGGCACGGGTGTAAAACAAGAGGAAACATGGAATGGGGGGCTTGCAATCTATGTACTTCAAGTAGTACTTATACTGCTTTTAATCGGAGGCACTGAGCCGAATCCTGGGCCTAATTTACAGTGTAAAGCATGTCGGGTTTACCTTCCCACCATACCGGGATTTGTGAAGCACCAACGTATTCACTCTCTTGATACTAAATTTCGATTTGCTTGCGGATATTCTAGATGCATGGATAGATTTGCTACCTTAGTATCATTTAAAAATCATATGACACGTTACCACGGCCTATCAAAATCAATTGCGAGACCAATTAACTTCCATTTGCAAAGGAATAGTACAAATTATTGTTGTCAGCATGTTTTTTTTTGCTATAAGACGTTCCAAACCATGGCAGAACTATTGCAGCATACAAGGGAACATCTTGACAAAGGAGACGAAATGATCTGTCCGTTTTTAGAATGCAATAACAAATTCACGAAAAAGACATCGTGATCGTGTCATGTGTCACGGTACCAAAAAAATAAAACAAACTACTGTCTCAGTGTACAACCCCTTAAATGAAACACACGATATAGCTGATAGCCCTCCTCTTGATCCAAGTTCCGAATATTGTGATCAAGAAAATGGTTCGAAATTTGACGAGGAAGATAAATTGTCCAAGTGTACACACAATTTGGAAATAATGGAACTTAAGTTTTATCTGAAAATGCAATCTAAGTACATATTGCCAGCTAGCACAGTTCAGTCAATTTTAAACGATTTAGCATGTATTACCGAAGCAGCTCATGAACACAGCACTCAGCAACTTAAATCTGAAATGAAAAATCAAGATATCCCCGGGGATAAAATAAAAGCTGTAATTGATACTTACAATGCAACTGATGTGCTCTTTTCAATTCATGAAAACAATGGCTCGAGTGCATTTAGCATCCACAGTGACACCACCAGGAAAAATGCTTATAAAAAGTACTTCGAGTACATAGAGCCCATCAGCATAAGGCTAGGTGTTTTAAAAGGAGCCAAACGCCCTCGTTATGCCCACTACATTCCAATAACAGACACGCTGACACGTTTGACACGATGTGAATATTCAAAAACAAATCGACAACAAACCCATGCAGACCGACAATATTTTTACAGATTTTAAAGATGGGTCAGTTTTCAAAAACCACAGTGTGTTTGGTGAAGAAGATAAAACTTAATCCAACTATTTCTTTATCAAGACTCATTTGAAGTTGTCAATCCCCTTGGTTCAGCAAAGACCAAGCATAAAGTGTTGGGCGTTTATTTTACCATTGGAAATTTAATGCCCCATCACAGGTCAAATGTAGAAAAACACAGTTGGCAATTCTTGTCAAAGAAAAGGATTTTAAATCATTTGGCCAAGAAAAAACTTTTCGAATGCTGATTTCTGAGTTGAAATCCTTAGAGATAGATGGGATTTGTTATAAGGAGTCACGCATTCCAGTAGTTGTGGCTTCAATACTAGGGGATAATTTAGGGTCCCACTGTATTGGAGGATTTGTAGAAAATTTTTCTGGGGAATACTTTTGTCGATTTTGCCCAATGAGAAAGACCGAATTTCTCATGAACCCTAATAATAGAATTGCACTAAGGACTAAGTTAAGTTACAACCTATCAGTAAATAATGTAAGAGAAAACTGCGAGTTAATCCAATCACACGAAGGTGTAAAATTTGATTCCTTGTTCAACAGCCTAGAACACTTTCATGTGCTACGTTTAGTGCTAAGCGAACTCTTACGCGAAGCGAGGCCTGGGCGAAGGTGGGCGAGGCCTCGCGCCAAAAACGGCAAATTTTCGCCAAGCGACAGCTGGGCGAAGGCTAATAAAATGGCGACTAATTCGTACGCGGTTCGACTGTGGCACTATCAATGTTCGGTTATCTGGCACCAATATTGCCACAGTATCGCTGTTCGACGTCGCAAAATTCAATTGATTTTAGCTGTTTTACTTTTAAGTCCAAGACCCAGACGTTTTCATGTTCGGCCGATGTTGAGGAGGAGACAAGAGCAGGGATTCCAACATAACCTAATTTCGGAGATGAGACTGAATGACCACACAGGATTTTTTAATTTTCATCGTATGTCGCCCAGGAAGTTTGAAGAGCTTTTGGAAATTGTAGGACCACATCTGATCAAGATTACCATCTTTAGGGCTGACGTGATAGGTGCGGCTGAACGTTTGTCAATTACGTTACGGTTAGTAACCTTAGCGAGCTACAAAATTCTTTGCTTTTTTTTTCTCGCTGCATTCAGAAACTTATTTGTTTATATTTTTCTAGGTACACCTCTGGACACTGAAAACCGTCCACCTGAAATTTTTACAAGTCCCAATTTCGTCTTGCTTGAAAATAGTATAGGTAGCCAGGTAGAGGCTGAGTACATGGCATATGAAACCACTTGCTTGGGAAGCTGCCTAATGATGGAAAACCAGTTTTCTTATCAGTGGGGCTTTTAACAATTCATATGAACCGTGCATTGCGAATATTCGTTCACCAGAGTAGCCCTTTTGGCATGATCGAGCTCCAGCATTTGTCACAGAGTTGCCGGTGAAGATTTAGACGGTTTGGACGAATTTCAATATCCTTGCTGTAACCACACTGACATTTTCTATTGATACCTATTAATAGTTAAAAAAACATTTATTCGATTGTAAAAATACTAAAAATGACAACCGTTTGAATTTCCTCCACTGCATCGTAATAATCGACGTCGTTTGTTATCTAATCTCCCGTACTTGATATAATATATCCGACCCGCCAGGACAAGGTAGCATCAAAAAGGTCGGGTCTCGGAGCCAACCATTGACTTGATCCAAAGATAAGATAAGCAATTAAAAGGAGAGAAAATTAATTCGTGCAATGGAAACCAACTTTTTCCAGAAAACTGAGGAAGTGATGCGATAAACGTGTTTGCTGTAAAGAGAAGAGGCAGGAAGTTTTCGAATTATTTCTGCATCTTCAAAATTACGAGTTATAGGCCATTGGGGGGTGCTGAAATGGTGTGCAAGACTCACGAGATATCATATTTGTGAGCTTGGTCGATCCTCATTTCACTGGGCAGGCATTACTGATAAGGAAAACTGGTTTATCATAACGAGGTATAGGTTCAGAAAGCACATGGCATACAGCATGGTGTGTACCCGACTTACCTACACTATTTTTCAAGCCAACCTCCCTCGGGACTTGTATAATTTTCTAGTGGACGGTTTTCAGTGTCCAGGAGTGTACCTTGCTTCAGGAGATAGCATGGTTTCCCTGAAATACGCTTTCAGAGTCTCCGTCAGCTCTATCAGCAACATAATTAAGGAAACTTGTGGTGTACTCTGGGCCGAACTCCAGGCCACAATGTTGCCTGAACCTACAGAAGATTTGTGGACATCAATAAGCGACAAATACTTTAAACGTTGGAATTTTCCTAATTGCATCGGAGCTCTAGACGGCAAGCATGTCTGCGTACAGGTACGTATTTTTCTCCTAAAAGTATTTAAAATGCGATGTTTGTGAGCAATATTCTTACAGAAATATTTCTACTTTTTCAGAAACCGAATAAACAAGGATCGGCATTCATTAATTACAAGGGCTTTCACAGCCTTGTGTTGTAGCAGTCTGTGATGCAGACTACTGCCTGACGTTAGTGGATATCGGTGCGGCTGGACGTCAAAGCGACGGAGGTGTTTTCAGAAACTCGCTATACGGACAGGCACTCAATCAGGGCATGCTCCAAGTCCCAGCCCCGAAACAAATACCTGGTTCAAGGCGAATCACTCCCCACGTCATAGTTGCTGATGCAGCCTTTCCTATGACAAACTTTATGATGCGACCCTTCCCCCAGAGGGGATTGTCCGTTGAGAAACGGATATTTAATTACCGACTAAGCAGGGCAAGAAGGGTAATTGAGAATGTATTCGGCATTATGGCAGCGAGATGGCGCCTCTTGAGGAAACCCATCTGTGGCAAGCTAGAAAATATTGAAGGGATAATTCAGGCTATCTGTATTCTCCACTATTTCTTGCAACGGGAAAACATGGAACGGCAAGTACATGACCGCATGTAATGCCCACCTTCATTCATAGACCGAGAGGATGATGATGGAACAATTATAGATGGCGATTGGAGGAGGCTGACACATGGGAACGGCGCTCTGATGCCTGTGAGGAATTTTGGCAGAAATGCCCACGCCCGCGATGCAGCTCAAGTTCGATCGGACTTAACGGCCTATTTCATGGAAGAGGGCCAAGTTCCATGGCAACGTAAGCAAGCAGGCCTCGAATAATCAGGTAAAAATAATAAGATTCAAATCTAACGGGAACAGAGGAAGTTTTATTTACAGTTAAAAAAAAAAAAATCTTCTTCTTCAAACACTAAATTTGAAATTTTGTTTCGCAGCCTAGCTGCGACAGCAAGAGGCAGTCCATCGAGCTGGAGGCCCAGTGTCTTCCCAAAAGCAGAATTTAAAGTCTCCGGAACCTCTTTTGGTAGTTCCGGGAATGAAGGAAAAGCTGCGGCCGACGGCAAGGACTGCAGCGCTGCTAGTGCCGCCACGACCGACGCTTTCTGGGACCTGGCTTTCTTCATCTTGGTCTCGCAGCGAATTTCGGGGTCGTCGGGGTCGTCGGGGACGAAATCCTCTTTCCTCTTTGTGCCTGAAATCATATTTTTTTTTTGTAAATAAATATTTCATGTCAAGTCTGAACTGAAGCTGTGGTAACAAGTGATTGTATTTTGAGAACAAGAATAAAAATATAATCCAGAAATATTTGAAAGTGGGTTTGTCTTAGCAACTTCATGAATTTAAAGATAGGTAATAGATTAAGAGAAAAAAAAGTTTGAATGTGATCGAGACTCTGTGAATATTGCGAGGATCTTTTTTGAGAACGGGGAGAATTATGATACTTTGCTACTGTGCGTGAGGCTACGAAAGAGTGACCATTCGATATGCCCATATCATTCAAAAGTAGAGTCACACGGTCTTCGCCCATGCCTTCGCCCAGGCCTCGCTCAAGAGTTCGCTTGAAATGGAATCTGAGCTTGTGATTGGTTGAAAGCGGCGCGAGGTCTAGCCCAACCTTCGCTTCGCTTAGCACTAAACGTAGCTTACCCAGCCGGGGCTCAGTCCATGTTTAGGTCATGATTTGCTGGAAGGTGTTGTTGATTACGACTTGGCAATAATGATTAAATATTTTGTTAAGAATAAAAAGTGGTTTACCTATTCTGTGCTAAATGACCGAATAGCAGGTCTTAAATATTTAGGTTCCGATTCAACAAATAAGCCAGCTGCTGTTATTTATTTATTTATTTATTTATTTATTACTTTACAATTTACATATATTATGTAGGTGGTAAAGTTACATGCTAAATTATTTATTTAATTCATAGTTGAGGCTTTTCCGATTTTTCAATTTTTCTTCTGAACTCTTTCACATCCATTTCTTCATTCTCAAATATTTTCCTTTCCAGAAAATTCCACTCTCGTCCCGTTCTTATCACGAAGCAGTACTTTCCAATGTATTTTCTTGCTCCATTCACTCTTACCTTTCTTTCATGGCTACCTCTGCATCCGTACCTCAAGCTTTCCATCTCAATTTTTTTTATTTAATTCTTTCCATCCTCCTCTTCCCATTAGTACTCGAAAAAAGCAACATAACCTGTCCACTTTTCTCCTCCCTTCTAGTTTCATCCATCCTAACTCCTTCACTATTAGCGATGGTCTTTCTAAGACTTCTTCCAGTTCTCCTTTTTCGTTTATCACCTTCTTCCTTCTTCTCATTTTTCCGGTCACCCTTCTTGCCGCCATTCTTTGTACCTTTTCAATATCTTTAATTTCTCCTGTTCTGTACGGATCCCACACTGCTGCTGCATATTCCATCATGGGTCTTATCATTGTGAGATATGCCTTCTCTTTAATTTCTGTACTCATCCCTTTTAATTGTCTCATGATGAAGTTCAGTGCATTTATTCCCTTCTTTGTTATTTTTGCCACCTGTTCTTTCCATCCCAAATCATTTTTTAATATTACTCCGAGGTATTTATATGTTTCTACCCTTTCCAAATTTATTCCCTGCATCTTGTAGTTATGTTCTGAGTTTTCTTGTTAACCACCAAAACTCACTGTCTTACATTTATTTACATTTAGACTCATCTTATTTCTCTTCACCCAATCTCCGATCATATTTAAGTCTTTTTGCATTATTTGCTCGTCTTTAACGTCGGTTATTTTTCTATAAACAACACAATCGTCAGCAAATAGCCTTGTTTTCGATTCTACTCCCTCGCTCATGTCGTCAATAAAGATGTCGAACAGCAATGGCCCTAACACACTCCCTTGTGTCACACCTGATGTTACTTCCCTCTCATCTGACGTGCAATTTCCTACTCTTACTTTTTGCGTTCTATTTTTCAAAAAATTTCCTATCCAATTTACCATTTGTATATCGTCAATCCTTTCCCATAGCTTTTCCATTAATAATTCGTGGTCAACTTTATCGAATGCTTTCTCGTAATCCAAAAACACAGCATCTACTCTTCCTCCTCTATCTAACACCTCTGCCAGGTCTGTCACAAAACCTAAAAGTTGAGTTTCACACGAATACTCTTTTCTAAATCCATGTTGCGCCTCTTTCAATCCTCCCAAATCATCAAGTTTTTTCTTTATTTGTCCCTTTTTTGTCAATTGCCATGATTGTCCCTATTTGTCCCTATTTGTCCCTTATTTGTCCCTTTCAACTATTTTGCATATGGCTGATGTGAGACTCACGGGCCTATAGTGTGTCAGTTTTCCCCTCTCTCCTCCTTTAAAGATTGGAACTAACAATGCCTCCTTCCAATCTTTTGGCAGTTTTCCTGTTTTAATCGTTAAATTAATTATTACCTCTAAGTAAGGAATGATAATTTCCCCTGCTAATTTTACTAAGTCATTTGACATCCCATCAAGTCCTACCGCTTTGCCATTCTGAAGCTTTCGAATAACCTGCCATATCTCTTCCTTCGTCACATAATTCTCCTCTCCTTTCCTAATTTGTCCCTGCATTGAGTAACGTTCTCTTCCTCTCTGTGTGAATGTTTCCCCATAATGATTATTTAGTGCTTTTGCTTTACTATCATCTGTGTCCCATTCATTTCCCTTTTCATCACTCAACGTTGGAATAGTCCCAACATTTCCCTTCATACCACCCACATACTAATACATCTTGTTCCAGCTTCCCTGGAAATCTCTTTTGTCAAACATTTTATCTATAAACTGTTCCTTTGCTTCCCCTTTTGCCTTCTTCAGTAATTTCCTAAGCTCATTTGATCTCTCTGAACCTCTTTCATTACTTCTCTTATCTCTATTATACATCTTTCTACACTTTCTTTTCAATATCTTAACATTTTTGTTGTAGTACGGAGGATCTCTTTTTTTAACCACTACTTTTGAGGGAACACATTCCTCTCGTATCTCCTCACATACTCAATGTCATCTCCTCAATGTCATCTGAGCATCCATCTACCAAGTTATTGTACCTACTTTTAAATAAACGTTTCACTTCTAACACATTTGCCCTTTTATAGTTCCAGATCTTCCTTTTTTCTACCAAATTAACTGGTGCTGACCCAAGCATCATTTTTACAATGGGTATCCTATGGTCACTTATACCATCTATTACCTCCGTTTTTATCCACATTTCCTTTGGTCTCACTAGTATTACATCTAAAATATTGTTTCCTCCTGCCCTTGTCTTCCTGGTTCCTTCCCTTACTACTTGTACAAAACCTTGATTCATAATACTTGTTACTATTTTTTGAGATTTACTCTTCCCTATACCTTCTCCTCCTGCTTCCCATCTTGCTGATGGTAGGTTCAAATCTCCTGCCACTATTACTCTGTCTTCTCTTATCAATTCCGACAACCTTTCCTCAAGTCTCGTAAGAGTTTCCACCCCTCCGCTTGGAGGATTATACACAGCAATTAACTGAAATACTCCTCCTCCTGCGTTCAATCTTAATCCCATCATTTCTAGATCGTTTTCTTTCCATTTCACAGTTCCTCTTACTTCCTTTTTAATTCCTACCATTATTCCTCCCCCGTGCTTATCTCTATCTCTTCGATGTATCACATACCCGTCAATGGTCAACTCTCTTTCTGTATACCCTTCCTCCAGCCATGTCTCTGTTGCCACTACAACCTTAGGTTGTATTATTTCTAGAAGTGTTCGGAATTTTTCAATTTTGTTACATACACTTCTACAGTTGATCACCATTATTGTTGTTTCGCTTTCACTTATTGTTTTATCGTCTTCACTTAATGTTCTCTCCGACTCTTCCGCCATATCACTCGTGACCGAAAAAACTGTTGTTCTTCATTTTGTTCTACTTCATTCTTCTGCTGTTGGTGGCTCCGGTTCATGCCTATTTGCTGTTGTTGTTGTTGTTGTTGTTGTTGTTGTTGATATTGCTGCTGTTGCTGCTGCTGCTGCTGCTGCTGCTCTGGTTGATAACTATAATATATACATTTTGACTTATACTGGTCCTGTTGCTGATTCTGGTGTTGCTGCAATAGTTGTTTTTGTTGTTGCTGAGGGTACTGTTGATTTGGTTTCTGCTGACTTATATGTTGTCCTTGCTGGTTCTGTTGTTGTTGTTGTTGTTGTTGTTGTTGTTGTTGTTGTTGTTGTTGTTGTTGTCGTTGCTCTACTTTCGTATCCTTCCAATATTTGTTTCTATTATGATTTACTTGGTTTTGATAATTCTTTTGCAGTAGATGAGAGCCTCCCATTTTTATTTAAAGACCTTCTGCCAACAATTGATGTTACAACATCCCTCAAAACAAGCATCTCAGTTATGTTTCGTGGAAAGCCAAAACGGCAGATGCGAACCTGTCCAGACTTGGTTTTCTTGGTCCGCATACAATAAGCATTATGCTTGTGCATCTGATGGTTCGTAACTCTATGATGGAGAGTTGGTGACCGTATTGCATTTGGAATACGACATGTTATGTATTTTTTTAGAAAATTGGCCACTTCCTCTTTTGCAGCAATGCCTAGAATAGGGGCTCCTTCCACCCAAAATAGCATATGGTAGTGACACGTCCCTCGACTTTGGTATTCTCTTCGAATCCAGTATGCTTTTATTTTCCCCAAGGGTGCATCATCTGATTTCATGAATTGAAGCATTGCTCGGAACTTGTTTTCAAAGAAACGTGCTGCAGACACTGGGTCTCGAGAAACGAGCTCACTGACAGTCTTTTTTTCCATTTCCGGACCATTGACATCCCGTATGTACTGACCCAGATCTTCCCATTCCCAATCACTAGGGCTAAGTGTCAGGAACCATGTCGCTGGACCGTAATTTAAAGCCATACATTTTAAGTTATTTCTTGGCTGGATCCAGTACTGTTCCGTATTTCGAAGTCTTGAGAATATGGTTGTCAACTCACCTTCCAGTTCCTCTCGTGATATCTGGGCCAGGCACTGAGATGCAGTTAGGCGTACCCTTGGATCGACAATTTTCATCTTTTGATAAATGCCTGCACTCAGCTGCCGATAATTGGCATCATTCAGCAGGTAAAACAAGTACTGTATGTTTAGACGGAATCTTGAATGCTTTGATTTAAGACGTGTCTTGATAAATTCTGCTGAATTAAGATGTATATTTATGTTGTGGGTATTTCTGTTGTGGGTCTGGCCATACAGACCTTCACAATACAATTCAGGAAAACATTTTACATCTATTTGTGTATCTTGTT
Source organism: Nemurella pictetii (assembly GCA_921293315.2). Lineage (NCBI taxonomy): Eukaryota > Metazoa > Arthropoda > Insecta > Plecoptera > Nemouridae > Nemurella > Nemurella pictetii. The sequence continues at coordinate 4,578,361 of OV121116.1, read as the reverse complement.
TATTTATTGGTTGTTCATTTATTCTCAACATCTGGTATAACTCAGAAGCTGATCTGTTGTCTCTAGCTTCATACATGGGGTGTATTGTTACATCTTGGTATTGCACTTTAATTTTGGTTGGATGAACTCGTTCAAGCATACCCTTTGGTGGCACATTATCATCAGCTTCAATAACCTCGGTCATTTTTATATCAAGATCCATTATGATCTTCAATCCATCTTGTGCGGAATCATTAGGGACTAGGGGTGTGTTTCCTTGGGAGCCCAGAGGATCTGGGTCATCCTCATCTTCTGAATTTACCACTGAATTTTCAGTGGACTCTAGAAATTCAATTTGTGGTTCAATTCCATCTAGCAGATTAGCAGCGTTAGCTGGCAGCACTATATCTTTGTATATAATGGGTTATCTTCTTTAACACATTCAGAGCAGCATATAGGTTGTCCACATTCACAAGATTTTCACATACTATTTTTGCCTTAGTTGCCAGACTGCGGACCAGTATGTAGTTTTGTGGCTTCTTATTGATTGGCTCCCGAGGCAATGGCAGAGTTTTTAGTGTTTCTGCTATAGGTAGTGGTAGACCCAGCAAACACAAAAACAGCAGCCCGCTGGGGCCCACCTGGGCCAGACGGGCGGGCCCCACTGGGCTTGAGCTGGGCTGCCCGCTCTGGCCCCGTCTAAAAGTGTCACCTTGGCCAGTCTTGGGCCCCAGTGGGCTAGCCCATACGGCGCCCGCCCTGGCCCCGTCTAGGGCCCACTGGGGCCCATGTGCCTCGCTGCCCGTGCCCAGCGCTGCCCAGCCAGCGCCGATCCCTACCCCAGCCAGCGCCGGGCCCTAGCCCTGCTACAGCCCGTTACTCCAGCTTCAGCCCAGCTAGCGCCCGTCCCTAGCCCAGCTAGCGCCCGTCCCTAGCCCAGCCAGCGCCCGTCCCTAGCCCAGCTAGCCCCCGTCTCTAGCCCAGCTAGCGCCCGTCCCTAGCCCAGCCAGCGCCCGTCCCTAGCCCTGCTAGCGCCCGTCCCTAGCCCAGCCAGCGCCCGTCCCTAGCCCTGCTAGCGCCCGTCTCTAGCCCAGCTAGCGCCCGTCCCTAGCCCAGCCAGCGCCCGTCCCTAGCCCGGCTAGCGCCCGTCCCTAGCCCAGCCAGCGCCCGTCCCTAGCCCGGCCAGCGCCCGTCCCTAGCCCGGCTAGCGCCCGTCCCTAGCCCAGCTAGCGCCCGTCCCTAGCCCTGCTAGCGCCCGTCCCTAGCCCTGCTAGCGCCCGTCCCCCGACCACTCTCCACCCTGGCCTAGGTATCCCCGCAGGCTCTACCCATTAATAATACTTTATAATTAAATTTAAATTTCGTCTTTTTCCCTCCATTATTTCCAAGACATGAAATAAAACAACCCTGGCGTTAAATATTTAAAAATTGAAAATATAAACTGCATCTTTCAACTAGTTCCATAAAAAGAAACATTTATTTTTCAAATGATTACTTATGGTACTTTCCTAATTGCAGGGCTGTCACTTCTACTCAAGGATTTAGTTCAGCATAAATGAAAGAAATAATTGCTTGTAAATAAAATAACCCTTTTAATATTATATTAAATAGCTTAATTTTTAATGATTTTCTAATGGTTGTTTAATGTTAAGGATTAACCAGGGAAAGGAGATCTACAAACAACAAACATATAGGTACCACACATTTTTCTATATATTATTTCAATTTATTTTTCAATTAAAAATGCCACTTTTCTTCATAGTTCAAAGAATGAAAGCGTCCGTGGCTCTGTTAGCTCCTCTTCCTCGACGAGCTCACAGGCTGGTGTCGGAATCCCCCCCCGCAACCGGTGACATTACCGGCTCCTCACGGGCCTCTGACTTCTTCGATAAGTCCTTGCTGGCACTGGCCCGCTCTGCACGGCCACCGTCCCGGTCCCGCGCACCCTGCAGCCACTTCATGATCACCTTGTTGACCCCAGCCGAAGTGGCCTTGGGGGAGGAGACTTTCACTGCGACTAAAACAAAAAATAGTCAATATCAAAGAGATATTAAAGGCAAAGGGATTACAACGACACATAAAAGCTAGTGTTGATCAAAACCTAAATACAAAAACTAGTTGCATGTATGTAAGATAGTTATAATTAGAAACAAAATATCCATTCCAAAATTTGCATTTGTCAAAGGATTTGGACCCCGACCGAAATTATAAGTAATAAGTACAACTAAGTTATTCCATATTATTAAGAGCATATTATTATGCAAGCATATAAGTAAATAAAACTTGGAATCAGCTTGATAATTTAAAATTTTGTTATCAGGTTTGAATACCTAGATGAGCTAGAACAGCAGATTGAAGAAATGAAACAATAAACGCACAAAATAAAAATAAAGAGTGTGACAAATACTTACAGAGAATCAGCATCAATATATTTGGGAAGGTCTCGATGGAGACCTTTAGAGCCCCCTTAAAATTCAAAAGCCGCGCCAGCGATGTCGACACAACTTTCCCCACAATGTTGGTCACGGTTGTTGCTTCATTTCCTCCGCCATGCACTGCTAAGAAGACAACCTAAAATAAAAATACAAATAAAAAATTTGAAACCTGCAAATAAAGTTACCAGTGCAGGTTGAGAAAACTAGTAAAGTGAGGAAGGTTTTTTTCATTGCCGCTAGCATTGGAAAAGACAATGATTAAAATATCAACTGACAATTTTAAAGAATGCCAGACAATGCTGGATCCTATATAACCTATAATAGTTAATATCCTGTTCTGAAAGGCTCATAAGCTCGGCAGCCATAATCTTGAATCATGGCAATATGATTCAATGTGAGGTTTGAAATCTTAGCTTCTTCTAGGAGAAGGCAGACGTAGGCAAGATGGCCGCCCGGGCTAGATCGCTTGCTTTTGTGCTCCGCGTCTTATTAATTATATGTGCTTTAAAATACGCGTCTTGCAAAACAAACTGCAGTAGGAGTGTGTGGGACTGTGAAGCTGTGTGGGTGAACGAAAACTTGAAGGAAAACGTACTCGTTGTCACGAAATGTGACATATCGTGTTCGGCAGTGGTATCAGGCAGACATCCGTGGGTTTGGCCGAGTATAGTGAACTCGTCATCAGTGCCTATGCTTGCTCTACTATTGATATCCCTTTGTGGAGATATTCACGTGAATCCCGGTCCTGTGAGTGATACGCTAATGACCTCGCTGTTTTACATGAATGCTAGAAGTATTGCGGACTTCAAGCTGACCGAGTTCAACACGTATTTCGCGGATAGTAGTGACTATGACATTGTGTGCCTGTCGGAAACGTGGTTACATCCAGGAGTATTTGACAGTGAAGTGCTGGACGAGTTGCAGTATCGTGTTTACAGGCGAGACAGGCGGCAAACTGAGGACGATGTCAAACGCGGAGGTGGGGTGTTGTCTGCTGTAAGTTCGCGACTAACATCAAGAAGACGCGAAGACCTGGAGTCCAAGAACTGTGAGGTCGTGTGGTGTGAAATTAATCAGGGCGGTGCTTCGAGGCTCGTCCTTGGATGTTGCTATGTTCCTCCCAACCAGACAGCGAGTTCGCTGCAAGATTTCCAAGAAATGATGGCTAACGTGCAGTCCAGAATCAGGCCAGAGGACACGATTGTGATGCGTGGAGATTTTAATAGGCCAAATATTCGATGGAGAGCGCACGTGGGTGTGGAGGGTGTGGTAACGGCCGAGAGTGAAGGTGCTCCATCTGCTCTGGACATTAGCTTTCTAAACATCATAAATGAAGCTAACCTTGCACAGAGGGTACCGTTCCCGACGAGGGTCAACAACTTCCTCGACCTAGTGTTCATAAATAACGACGACGTCGCTTCTGTGGTTGTGGCCACTTAGCAGGCTGTAAAATCGGATCATACTGCCCTTCACTGTGAACTGAAGTTTCCTTCGAATAGCTGTAAGAAACCTCCAGTGAAGCAGCGTCTGAACTGGAAGAGAGCTGACTTTGATGAACTTTCGTCTGCAATCGGCAAAGCCCAGTGGGCTCGGATGTTCGAGTGTGTTAATGTTAATGAGAAATGTGACATGTTTTATGAATTTGTAAACAAAGCAATAGAGGCCACTATCCCGACAAGGAAAGTGAACCCGGTTAAGTACCCGGCCTGGTATAATGAGTTTGTTATTCAAGCTCTGCTAGATAAAAATCGAGCGCATAGGAGGTGGAAGCATACTCGGTTGGTCTCTGATGGCATCGAGTTTAGGGTCAAGCGAGCAGCATTTAAGCAGCGTAAAACTTATGCGTTCAGGGTACACATGAGAAATATTGACCGAGAGCTATCTAAGGATCCCAGTAAGCTATGGAGGTTCGTCAAGAACAAAACCAGGTCGTTGCGTGTACCAATGAATGTTATGCACGACGGGGCCATAGCAAGAGATGCCAAAGAGTGTGCCCAGTTTTTCTCGGACTTTTTCGAAACTCGGTTCACACCTCTGCCGCTAGTCAATGGTCCCCTGCCAGAATTCACCTCAGTAGCTCATGAAAATCTATCTGATTTCAGTGTGTCGAGTGCAGAGATAGAATGCCAATTATACGCCCTTAAGAATGGGAAATCCCCAGGCCCAGATGATATTCCGATTAATGTGCTAAAACACTGTAGGTTCGTTCTGTCCTATCCCATAGCTGATATCATCAATTGCTCCCTGCGTACGGGTATTTTCCCATCCCGCTGGAAGCACGCTCATGTGACGCCTGTACACAAAAAAGGGTCTCGCTTTAAGGTGTGTAATTATCGACAAATCTCGCTATTTTCGGTCATCTCAAAGATTTTTGAGCGCTCTATACATAACAGGGTTTTTGGGCACGTTTATAAGCACATCGCAAAAGAGCAAAATGGCTTCGTTAAAGGGAGGTCGACGGTCACAAACCTTGCAGAGTATACGCACTATATCGCTACATGTATGAACAACAAGCATCAAGTGGATGCGGTGTACACGGATTTTTCCAGCGCATTTGATTGCGTTAATCACGAGTTGCTTCTTCACAAACTACAGGGGTACGGGATTTGTGGTAACCTACACAAGTTACTAACTAGTTATCTAAGTAATAGAATGCAAACAGTCGTAGTGAGTTCTGGGTCTTCTACCACCGTAACCGTAACGTCTGGGGTTCCACAGGGCTCAATCTTGGGCCCTCTGCTATTTGTTCTCTTTGTGAATGACTTGCCAAATTGTCTTAAGAACTCCAGATCTCTACTGTACGCAGATGATCTGAAGATTTTCAGGCTTATTTCACAGCGTTCTGACAGCTTGCTCCTCCAACAGGATATAAACGCTTTATTTGACTGGTGTACGACTTGGAAACTTAAGTTGAATGTCCAAAAATGTAATGTAATTACATTCACGAATAAGAAAAACTATCAAGTGCATGGTTACACGTTGGCCGATGAGGCCCTGGACCGATTACGCCTAGTTAAGGACCTTGGAGTCATAATTTCTAGTGACATGTCATTTAATAGGCATATAGCACAAATAGTTCCTAAGGCCTATAAACTCTTGGGACTTATAAAAAGGAATTGTATGAAGGATTTTAGGAAGTAAACCATCAAAAGAATGTTTGTTACACTTGTAAGACCACAAGTTGAATACGCCACTGCCATATGGAATCCTAATAATGCCCACCTAACAAACGTTGATCTTATTGAAAATGTTCAACGCCGTTTCATTAAGCTTATGTGTCACAAAAACAAGATCGAATACCACAGAGGTGATTACTCTAAGTTATGCAAGGATTTAGCGATGACATCTCTTTTTAAGAGGCGAGTGATAGCGGACATGATATTCCTACGTAATATGATATGCCACGATCTGAAAATGAAGTACGGATCAATGACTACAATCCAGCAATCCTTTTAGCCTGGAATGGCAATATGGACCTGCAATATATAGGAGAGGAGTCAGCTATGATTGTTCAATATGTTACAAAGTATGCCACAAAAGCTGAAAAAGGAAATTTGCGGCAGACTTTTGAAGCAATAAACAGCACAAAATCTTTAAGAAGTCAGCTATATATGTTCGGTTTGCGTGCAATGAGCAACAGAGAGTGTGGAGCACTTGAGGCTGCAGACACTCTGCTTGGTATTCCTCTTTATATAACAGACCCAAATACCACAATCAGGTGGTTGGACGTTAAGATGGTACGTAGCCGACGCTTGAAATCCATGCAAGCTGTGAGGCGACTGGATCCTAACTCAACTGATTTGTATTTTGAATCATGGGTGGACAATCATTATCCAAGCCGACCTGATGCATTACAGGATATGTGCTTGTATGATTTTGTCAGATGGTTTGATATTGTCAAGGCATTGCCTAAGAATGAGATGGAAGAGGCATATGTCACCCTGAATGGCAGGTACATCAAGAAACGGAAGTTACCGTATTTGGTAAACCACTATCGTTATAAAGTGCAACTGATGCCAGAAAAGTATTACTACTCCCACTTGTTAATGTTCAAACCATGGACTAATATCGATGAGCTCAAAGAAGGTTTTGACACATACACTGGTGCATTTGATGCAGTGAAAGAGAAACTCCTAGAAGCAAACAAGTACAATGCCAACTTGCAACAGATACAAGCAGCAGCAGACAGTGTACATGAACAAGTTGCAGCACAGATGGCCCAAGTTGAGGCAGAAGCCATGGAAGTCAAAGTCATAACCGGCACAGTACAAGACTATGTCTTGGTTGCACCCATTGAGGCCGAGGCAGCAATGGTAGAGTTCAGAGATACAGCAGATATGATTTTGGGACCAGAAAAAGTAATGGAAATGGTTGCAGCAATGAATGTTGACCAACGTAGAGTATTTGACAGTGTCATTGAGAGTTTAATCAAACCAATTGACCATCAAGTACTTAGACATTTTGTCAGTGGAGTTGGAGGCACTGGTAAAAGCTACCTGATACACACAATAAGGTCATGGCTAAAGGTCCATCTTAAAAAGTATGTAGCAGTAACAGGGCCCACGGGAATCTCAGCATTTAATATATCTGGGTTAACAATTTATCGGTTGTTGCAGCTACCAGTAGAGCATAATGATACACCGAAGTACAAAGCACTATCAGATTCTGCACTTAAGGTTATCCGAGATGAGCTTCGTAATGTAGTGCTTTTCATAATTGATGAAATATCAATGGTCTCAAATCTGACTCTTATGTATATACATCTAAGGCTAAGTGAAGTTTTCGGGACTACAGACGTAGAGAACGGTTGGTTTGGGAAGATAGGCATAATAGTATTTGGGGATCTACTTCAACTGCCACCAGTGCATGATCTACCACCATTCTGCAAACTCACTGCACACCAGGTGAAAAAGTACTTAGGATCATTGAGCGTAGTTAATATCTGGCAAGAATTATTCACGTATGACGAGCTCACAATTAACATGAGGCAACTAGATGATGCACCATATATGGAGCTCTTACACCGGCTAAGACAGGGTGTGGTAACAGAAGAGGATTGTAAACTGCTAGACACCAGGAAATTAATCCTGAAAGGAGGAACGGTTGCAGAACGCTTACATGAACTATCTCTAAAGATCGGTGCTCTGCCGTCAGAGACTGTGTGTCTTCTACCCACCCGAAACTTGTGTGCCGCATTGAATGAAGCTATGCTAAAAGAGATCCAATCTAATGAGATACATCTGCTGGCAGAGGACAGACTTGACTGTCCGCAAAACAAGGCTAGTTTGAGAAAGCAAGCAGAAAAGTGGTTGATAAAGCATGAAGAAGACTGTTCAAGGACGGCAGGATTGGAAACAAAAATCAGCATCAAAGTGGAAGCTAAAGTCATGCTGGGACGGAATATTGATGTTACCTTGGGTCTGGTGAATGGCGCCCTAGGCCGTGTCGTCTCAGTAAAGAGAAGCAATGACGATGAGAAAGTGATAGATTCCATTAAAATTGAGTTCTCTGGGCAATTGTTAAGGGACCTGGAACGTGTGGAGTCCAAGTTTGAAATCATGGCTGGTGCTTATATAATTCGCAGACAGTTTCCCATCAGTATTTCATATGGAATAACCATTCACAAATGTCAAGGCTTGACACTACGCTCAGCAGTTCTTGATGTAGGGAACACTGTTTTTACATGTGGACAGATTTATGTAGCGCTTTCCCGCGTATCAAAATTGGAAGGTCTGTGACGTCCGACCTCGCCGGAACATTCGAGAGTATTCGACGTGAGTCACCATTACGTAGTGACGTCCGACCTCGCCGGAACATTCGAGAGGATTCGACGCGAGTCTTGATTACGTCATCAAAACGAGTTTAGGGACCGGATGTAGTAACTTCGACGAGATTCGACAGAGTCTACCTGGAGACGAGACGGAGACCGGCAGAGGCAGTCGTACGCAGGTCGCTGAGTAGAAGAGATCGTGGCTCGGTTTTTCTTGTGTGACGCTTGTTTGGATTGTAATTTTGTAGTAATTATACAGTGAATATTTGGAACGGAAGTTTTCTCGTTTTTCACTTCTCGCTTCCTTTTTCTTTTTCCCCCAAAAAACGAGTGGCGCCCAACTTTCTCCCTTCCCGCCATCTCACCATTAAAAGAAACCCACCCCGCTAGCCGCCGGGCGTGGACGCATTGTAACAGGTCTTCACTTGATTAATTTCAATCCAGGAGATGTAAAGGCACTAACTATTGCAATAGTTGAGTATAATCGGCTACGGACTCTGTATTGTCCGGAATTGGGTGAAATGTCAATTGTTGGTAGGCAGCGAGCTAAGCGCCATGTCCATGTTATAGTTTGGGCACCAAATGCAAAGGCATTGCAATGTCAGAGTTCAAATGAAAATGAGGTTCCTGTTAAACTTAGCAAGGCACGAACAGGTTTTAACAACAAAGATGGAGTGTCATGTTATGCCAATGTAGCTCTACAGTGCATGTTACATATAGATGCAGTTCGAAATAATGTGATAAATACTGATCAAGATGCTCTGCAAGAATTAGCTAGAGAATATAGTAATGGCATTGGGACAATGGATTCAATGCCTAAACGCAAGCTTGTTGATGATACTTTAGGTAGCGGTAACAACTATGTCAGCCCTATTCAACAGGATGCATCAGAGTTCTTGATGGCACTCACACAAATATCTGCACCTATATATGATTATACTGCATTTCAAGAATCTTATGATAAGCGTTGCCTTAACTGCGGCCTCACAAGCACAAGCACCTCGATACCTTCCAATATGGTACACATTGAGGTTCCAGAAATAGGGAAAGGGAGAACCACCACAATTCAGGCATTGTTTGAGCATACATTAGCATGGGAAACAATAAACTGTGCATGTGGAAATTGTAATGCAGGCCCTGTTCAGAGAAAAATGAACATTCACATGACACAGCAACTTTTGGTTCTCCACCTGAAAACTTTCGAGTACAACCAAGTAAAAGGGGAAGCAGAGAAAATCACAGACCTCAGGCTGCCCTCTGTCCCCACAACAATACTCAGATAAAATGATATAACTTACCGACCATTGTCAGCTGTTTTCCATAGCGGACAACTTCACAGCGGCCACTACCAAGCATATTTAAGACAAGGGACCAGTTGGAGTTGTGCCAATGACACCATGGTAACAAAGTCACGATGGCCTAATCAGGCCAAGGATCTCTTCCTGCTTGTACTAGCACAATCAAACTTGCAATAACGGAAGAAAATAAACTTAGGGTGGAAGGTAACAATGTCTGACGACCTTAGACCACACAGGGGATAGTAACCGTTACGATCCAACGGAGCCATAAGTGATTGCGCCAGGCATGCAAGGTAATTATACACTCAAATAAACGTCATAGGTAAAGTAAACAGCAAACACTAAAACCATGAATCTAACTAGAATAATTTCTTACAGGTTTCAAGTAGCAGCTGCCTAGACAATTTGTAGGCAATAGGTCATGTTGATGAAATTAATAATCATAAAATGGTTTAAATGTTAAAAATAATTTTGGTGTTCTGATAAACCACAACAAACTATCATGAAAATAAAAACTACCTCATAAATAATAAACGGCAACACCCAAGAAAAGAAAAATAATCTACTTTCATATTATTGGTGAAAATTGTCATGTCATCAGGATCTTTTTCCAACTGCAATCCCATCATTATTCCCGCCAAGATAGATACACATTTAAAAATTATCCGCGTAGGCGAATTCACCCCCAACACATTGATATTGGCATACATGTGAGTTTATTATCTTAAAATGAAATCACTATTGTAAATCTTACAGCGAATGTAAACGAGAAATAATCCATGCCTAGAAAGACCCTCTCCGATATATTTGAAGGGTGAATTTTTGTCTAGAACAATGGCACACTCAGTATTTAGGGGTTTACTATGTGCTAAATTACACCACCAGACGACGATGACAACGTAACGTCTTTTAAATAGCTATCCGAAAGGTTTAGTCAAACCACAGATCACAGTAACTCGACATCATCGCCACTTCTTCGTCGCTTCCCGAAAAAACCCGAAAACATGGCTCAGGAGCGACACCCGTCTTGGATGGACCGAGTAAGTACCACCAAATTAAAATAAAATTAATGTAAATAAATTTAATTTATTAGGAACTCGAAAAAAGCTAATTCGGTGCTGACAAGTTAGATGGTTTCACCCAAAAGAACTAGGAAAAGGCTAACCGCAGCTTTGTTTAATTTTGAACTAACAATATTGTTTTTCGTTATTAGACATATGGTTTCGTGATGAAAGGTATCAAATTCATAAAAATATTAAAATTACATACAGATTAAACGTGAGGCCGGTTCGTTTCATACGCGATTAAATGATACCCTGAACTGAACAGTAGTTTTTTAGTGCAAACATTGTGGATTCTTAAATTAGATTATATAAAACTGAACCAAAACTATTTCAATGTTGGAATTCACTAGTTTTCTTACTTCAGGACACTGACGCACTGCATGAAAATTAAGTCATAGTAGAATCTTTTCCGTGTCTGAATCAACATCAGCTTCAAAGGGCAACGAAAGCATTGGGTACGACGGCTCATGGCATCAGAATTCTTGAAAGCGTTTTTTAAATAAATTCTCTAGTGATGATAACTCTGTATAGCATATTTAGATAGATCAAATTCGATACTGGCTTTTTCAGGATCATTTTCGTGCAATATAGGGTGGAGGATAGTTTTGTTTTGCTTAGCTGCCTCATGCCACAAGCATAATATTGTTTCATATGGTTTGTTTTGCTCGAACAGATTGTTGATCAGTTGATCCTTGCTTTGGAGCTTTGATGTGTTAAGTTGGCACAGTTTCTGCGTAATGTCGATCAAGAAACCAAAGTCGCACACTCATTTTAAACTCGGGTGTTACCTGGTCGTTCATTTCCATGAACAACAGTCAACTCAATATCCGATTTCAACGAATTAACGCGATACAAAAGCATATCTCTGCTGGGCCAACGACTTAGACGCATTCACACGCTCGTTAGCAGCACAAGGATTATAATCAGTAAAAATAAGTTTTCAATATATCTAGTTTAACATTGGACCTAAATTATTATTTGAAATATCACGCGGGCCAGGCGCAATGACCTCGCGGGCCGCGGGTTCCACACCACTGGTTTGATTACCAAATTTAGTATCAGCCGGGCGTATTTTTTTCAAAATAGTCATCTCGTTATGCGCTATTTCACCTATTATAATTTAATGCACGGCAATTCGACCAAGAGGTGCCACAATCGTGGCCAATAGGTGATCGCACGTTAATAAGCATTGATGAGAGTTCCGAAGACAAAGTTTAGTCGGAACCTCATAAAGGGCGAAAAGGTCTTGTGCCAGTCAGTTGCATTTATGTGCAGTCTAGCACATCTAGCAGATCTAGCTCTAGCAGAAAGGATATAACGAGTATGCTCTTGAAAAATACGAAAATAAATATTGAAGGGCCCCATTGATAAAGTTATATGACCCAGTACCTTTTGGACGTCTAATTTTGGGGAAACTTGTAAAGTGATTAATAAAAAAAAATGTTTGATTAACCTGACAGATACATACGGTATTTCTTACACGCAACGCTTCGTGACACACTGTAAAAATTTTCGCTATTGTCCGACAATAATATTCCATTGGAAAAGCCGCTACAAAAATATTTTCATTTATTTTTATAAATTGAAAATTCCAGAAAGATGAAATATTATATTTGAATAAATATATTAATGTCTAATGTATGCCCATTAATGTTTAGAAACGAAATATTCAATTCAAAATTTGTTACCGTACCGAAACGAGCTAAAATTGGAATCAACTTGGTTTACCTTTCAATATCATTACGAACTGATGTGGAATGAAGCCGTTTAATAAAAAGTTTCGTAACATTCAAGACTAGCTCTTTACCTATGGGTAAAAACAGTTGTCGCCCATACAGAAAAAAAACACCGTAAAAATCGTCGGGCATTCGTAAGAATACCCGACGTGTCAATCATCTTTTAGCGTTTCACTAATCCAGGTATCGCCGTTACATGTAACACAGGTTGCAACGAGTTATTGTGCACCTGCACGGACAATTGATAGTTGTTTTGCCGCCGCGGTGTCTGCAATCACGGGAAGGAAGCTCGAAACTATTGACAGTCGATGTTCCACAAAATATGTTTGTGTAAAGAATAAAATACGGGCATTTACGGGCACAATAAGGTCATAATTACAGAACTCCGAAACCCTATCTAACTTATAAAAACAGTATACTGTATTTCAAATTAGTTCCGCTAGCTAAATTATCGATGTACTAACCAAAATGATGACGAATCAATTAGGTATCCATGCACTATTTCACTTAAACAATTTTAGCTTTGATATCAACTTAGTATAATATTTATCACAAGTCTGGGATTACTTAGAGAAGTGTCGTTGGAAATTAGCTTCTTGCGCCACGCTGTGTTGTGGTGGTGGAAGGGGGGTGGGGGGGGGGGGGGGGTCGGGGCGCCCGCAAGCCAGTCGCACGAGAATCTTCGTTCTCGTGGACATTGTCTCGTCGAAAGTACCCACCCTCCAGATCGCCTTTGTCCCACAAGAATTTACAACCTCTACCCTTGAGCACGTGCATGCAGCATGGCTTGTCAGTTGCAGATGTGACGAGGATATGAAAAATATTTGGCAAAATACCCAATGAAAAAGGATATTGAAATATTTAAAAACAACTTTATGCAGTTGTGATTAGATATTCCCTGTCTAACAGTTAATTTAAAAATACCTAAGCATTAAATGAAGTATTTGCGAAGATTTCCGCCCGGACGCCCATTATTACTGACAAATTTAGACAAGAGAGAATAATATTAGTCATTCATCCAGTGCAAACAGAGACGGAATCTATAAATATAGCGCGATTAGTGGTACAGTTACGCCTCTGAGAGCTGGCACATAACTATCAGAATACTTCCAATCAAAATTTCATAGTAAAATTACTTTTTTACAGGCTGTCATGGAGGCCCATCCAGGACTCCGTAAGGAGAAGTCGGCAGTGACATTCAACTACATTCAAAAAAAAATATCCCAATTTGGATCCCTAAATAAAAAATTTATGGATTGCTGGGTAAGTAATTTTGTCAGGCAAATAGAAACAACGGTATAAGCTCACCCTTACAAAGAACATCGATTTAATGCATTTTCCTGCACACAGAAAAACACTCAAACGACTCGACCGAGGTTCTAATAATGCTTGACCACATTCGGGCAAAAACGAATGCTGCGCGTAAGTTTCTTGTTTAGTATGTCAAAACGGATGAATATAAGAAGGGGTAACAATAACTATCACTAATCACTAAAATTTAAACGTTATTTTATCTTATAGACCATTCTGCAAGGCGCAGCGCATACAGGGGCCGCGGACGAGGCCGCGGAAACCTCAGTTCCTCCGGGCCTGGACAGCAGCAGCCAGGAGCTGCTATGGAAGAGGCGAGTTACACATGGTTGCCCGTCATTATTTCCAAATACCATCCATATCAATTCACCTTTTTAATGTCACATTTTATGAACTTAAAAATCCGTTGCCATGTAATACATTTTATTTTTATTTTTATTAATTCAAAAATAATATTTTTACAGGGTCCCAAGACGTGATGATACGCAATTACTTCCACTTTTTTAATTATTTATCCTATTAAATAAATATTCATTAAAAAAAAATACCAATCGACAGAGGGCATAATATCCACTGACTCACTAATGAATTAACGAGGTGTTGATTAGTATTATTACTAGCTTCATTGAAATATTCTTGGAAAAAGGACACGAATCGTTACGTTGTTGCCGGGTCATGGTATAATATGCCATCCATACTGTACTAAAATTTACACATCACCATTCCTCTTGCTGCCAAATACTTCCAAAAAGGTCCACCCTAAATTTATCCATCAGTCATAAATTATTTCCCCCGTCACTCAGTTACTTTCTTGCAAGACTCACTTCAGATTTGGGCATCTTTGCGAGATGACGTCCTCCAAGATCCAGTTCGACGACGCAGTAAGTACTAATCACTAACACAACAATAGTATTGTTCCGTTTCGCACCAACGGTATCTTATACAAGCTGTTAAAATCTACAGGTACAGCTAATAGACATTTGAACTCGATTGGAAGAAATTTCATACTTAGATTACCACCCTCGAGTCTAAATGCATGTAAATGAATTTGAGTGTAGGACAATTTGCCAGCGGACAATTTGCCAGGCTACCCTTTCGTATAGAAGGGGTGGGCAGCCAGGTATTAAACCGCGGGAGGCACCGTGTGGCCAGGCAACAATCTTGCCCCCTGCTTCTTGGGTATCACGTCAAAAATTTCAGTAAAATGCTAGATATCAACAGTTATAGATTTTACGGACTTGTGCTGAGTCCAAGAGACACAGGTACGCGTTACCGGGACATGGTATCTTAGTAGTTCTATGTTCGTACTTCGTATACACCAGCTTCCTTCGTGCCGTTGGAAGAACGATCCGCTTTTATAGACAAAAAAGTTACCATTTGCACCATCTATTGCATTTATACATCATTATCTCATACATATTTATACTATTCGAGGAATAAGGAAGTTCATGTACCAATTTCATTTGCCAAATGTGAAAGAATCGACGACCAGATATACAAATTATGTCAGAAGTTGAATAAAATCAAACATAGCCACTATCTCTATGTTATTTATATCCACAAGTGCCTTTTAGTCTATCTCATCAATGAAATAATGTTTCATTTTTCTGTAACTTTTGACGTGGTACCCAAACAGCGTACTTGTTCCTTCTGTTGGGGAAATTCCCCGAAGCGATGATGCTTCAGGTAGCTAGCTGCGATTGAATACCCCCTCGAACCGGAAGGGTACACTGGCAAATTGTCCGCTGGCAAATTGTCCGCCGCCCAATGAATTTAGTGTATATTACGTAAGAAAATTATAAGATGCTCAAACCACTCAAACACAATATAATTGTTTGAATCAAACAATGCAGTTATATTTAATGTATGTTCGTGTGTTCCATTATAATGTGACTGCGCCACATGGATTACTCTATCAAGCACCGTTCAATTTCACTCGAATCTTTATTCTCTGCATTGCTATATTTTATTGTTCGTTTTTCAAAGATATGAACTAATCCCAATAAAATAATAAAGATCTGAACCATAATGTAGGAAATAGGGTTAATTATAGTTGCTGTCACTTACGTTAATGCAGTAAATTTTTAGCACTAGACTATAAAATCAGATGTCATACTAATGAGTTGGGTAAAATTTAGTAAATGTAAGTGTCTTCAGCACCCAAAGGCCTACCCTAACAATTTCTGGCACCCCAAATAAGCTGCATGTGCATGGTTGAAGCTAGTAGGGCCAGAGTATCTTTATGAAAGAAGTTGAAACAACAATGAAAATGGAAATGCGGAGTGGTTCAGAGCCGTGTTTGGTGGACTGGAGAATGTACGGTTCTGCTCTGATAAGATGCGTTTGTGGTCCTGATAAGGACCCTGACGATTGTCGACGTTTCGTCCACGTTGGCGCGGACATCTTCAGGACAGTCCGCGAAGATGTCCGCGCCAACGTGGACGAAACGTCGACAATCGTCAGGGTCCTTATCAGGACCACAAACGCATCTTATCAGAGCAGAACCGTACATTCTCCAGTCCAACAATGAAAATGTTAATGTTTTCCCTGTCCTTGAAGGTAAATGCAAAATTTATTTACTTTTGACCCACATGTCATGGGGAAGGAGACAATAAATTAGTGACAGATAAAATGAAAATATTAAATTTCAGAATCTTTCTTGTGATCTTTGTCCATAAAATTATATTTTCTTTATAATACCCACTTTTTATCCTCTAAACTCAAAATATTTCTAATGCAATTATAATAAGAGTATAGTCATAATATCATTTATAATATTTACCTACCCAAACATAATATTCAACTAATTTCCAGGACGAAATGGCTTTAAGCCTGGCTTTTGACCAGGCCTCAGAGATGTCCAGAAATTCAACGGTAAAATTATTACCATTTTTCATTCAAAGAATTTAAGACTAATTCGATATTCTATGACATTTTTTACTCTTAAATAAATCAATCTATAAGTACACCTCAGGCATGCTCATCAATCAACAGCATAGATTAATTGCAATCACATTAGTTTCATGTTTATTGTTGCATTTCTAAACTTCTTGTACTGAATCTTGGTGAATTAAGTGCAGTTGTCATGTATGCCACCCACAGTGTGTACCAGCAAAGAAAGGTAGAATATCCTTTTGCACTAGCAATAACTTGAATGATATTACAAGGTAGGCTAGCAGACATGCAACACAAAATTGCATGGGAATTAAGCATTTTAAATAAAAAATAATAGTTAGATTATATTAACTGAGTTAAATGAAAGCAAAAAGTTTTGCATTGCAAGATTTGGGTACCACATGTCATGCCTGGCTTATTATTTCCCTAAGATTAATTGCTTTGCAAAATATTCTAGTACCTATCCATTTTACTATCATTATTACTAACTTTTCAGGATCAACCTACACCTTTGGCTAATCCTGGTTCGTCAAAGGTAACTAAACTATAAATATTCATTATAAATATTCATTGCATCTATACCAACAGACTCTTAGTTTTACCATCTTTTACTTTAAAAAATTTGCATCTCAATGGTATTTATAGTTTCCATTTTATCTCATTTTATATAATCATAAGAATTGACAAAATTAGTACTGACAAATAATAAGAATAGATTTAAATATTTTATGTGTCATATTATTTCTAACCCAATTTAACATTGGACTGAGTACTGTTACATTTTATTTCAGGATAATAATATTACAAAACCCATTAAAAGAGAGATAGTGCCAGACTGTCCAACAGAGATGGCGAGAGATAAGGTATGTTTACATGATCAGCATTTAACAATCTATTTCAATTAAATTTAAGAAATCAAAATTACTTGTCATTGATGTTGTGAGATAACAAAATTAGGAAGAATCATTGATCCAGGGAATGGGCTGAAAATTTTGATGATTGATGATTACATGACAGGGCCAATATTTTAATCAGTTACCTAACAGCTGAATATTATTGTCAGATATTTAACTTATTACCAAAATATCTTTTTTTTGTGAATAATAAATGCTAAATTAAAAATGAACATCAAATATTCCAACAAAGGATCAAGGATTGTTGAATTAATACAAAAATGCATTTATAAGGGAATATAGCAATTCCAAGTAATCTTTTATATTAATATTTTCAGGAACCACCCACAAAAAAGCCCAAAATGGGGGAAACTGAGATCCCAGGAGATGAGGTATGACATGATTAGCAGTATAACAACCAACTTGGAATAAAAATTCACAATATCAAATTATTAGTCAGAATATATCTATTTTGTAAGAGGCAGTTGTGATGTCATAGGCCCTGCAGTACATAAACAACATGGTATGACTATGCGGCTATAGTAGGGATACTTCAATGGCTGCCCTATGCAAATTGCGAGGGAGAATGTGAACTTTGTGAATTAATTGTAATTTGGGAAATTTTAAACCAATTTTTCATGGCTAACTGGTAGTAGAGTGTATAGATTCATCTTTTGGACTATCATTACATTCCTTTTCGAAGATAACATGGGGCTTGATTGCATAGGAAGAGACTCAAGGAACGTCTCTAAGAATCCGAAACCTAAAGTCTGAATTGAATTTAAAAACCGCAAATTAAAAAATTAAATATCTAAACAGATTCAGGTCAACTTAAGCAATTAAACTGAATGAAATTGATCTGGGGTTGCCTTGGTTGGAATAGGCCTATTGGTGCAAGTTATTAAATTTATTAAGAATCATTTTATATTTTCAAGATCAAAAACAGTTTGTGCCAATACCAAAAACTGCTAGAAATTATAGGAAAAAAACCAGAATATGGACAGAAAATGTTGATTATATAAGATGTTCTATTTTTTTAATCAGTTACCTCAGAGCAAAATATTATCAACTGATGTCGAAATAATAATAATTAAATCTCTTCTCCATAATTGTGAATATCTTAATAAATAAGTAATTATATAACAATTAAACAACAAAAGAGAAATCATTAAACCAGTGCATTAATTAATGCTTGCATTTACAGGAACAATCCCCAGATACTAATGGTGTGGATTTAGCACAACTCATCGGGGAAGCTGTGCGGCGTGCTCTGCGCAGTAGATTGGGTAAATTTTTTTCCCAGATATTATTAATACTAAATAAATCAGTCCTAAATTCCTCGTAAATTTGTTGTTTTGACCAGCCCATACTATTCTTTCCATCCTGAATTTCCTGCCATTTGCAGTACACAAATACATAGTCTCTACCAAATATAATTATAATATCGAAGCATGTTCCATCGACCATCGTATTGTTTCACCATGACTGAAAGTTGTTCCCGAGTTCTTTCTCCCACTTTGTTCCTTTACATTAGATTCCAAACAAATTAATTTACTGATAAACTTAAGAACGACATAATATAATGCAAAACAAGCTACACAACTGTAGAACTTATTAAATCCAGGTCAAAATGTTTCTGTTAGGTAAAGCTTCAGTGTCAAGTGCCTCATACAAAATAATACTAATGCTAAACATTTTATCTCCCATTGCAGACAATGGATTCCCAGCAATTGTTTTTAATAATTCTAATGGATCCACCATCAATATTCATTTTAATGACAATCACTAGCTTAATACTTCAAAACTTTTCTATTTAAATTTAATTTACTTAATTAATGTTTTTTTATTATGTTCTTTATTGATGATGACATCATAGTGATGATAACATGAATTTATTAAGATCTTGCAATATATACATTTTTTCACTATACTCCTCAAATGAGAACAAATGGTTAGGGTTTATTCCTTAATATAAATAATACTTTAAATTCAATTCACCCCTTCAAGATTTCAAGTATTGTACTATTACCTAACTTTCCCTATTCACCCCATATCATGGTATCTAAGTTTATATTTGTTAAAAAAAAATTATCTAAATCCTATAAAGATAAAGTATTATTTGATATATTTTTAACTTCTATACTTCAATATATCTTCATATTGGCAAATACTCTGTATTTCATATTAAATGATACCTTTACAAATGTCACCTAAATTGTATCTTTATTTAAAGAACTCTGGTACCTTTATGCCTCACACATTCCAACCCAGAGTACAGCTTTCAAATACAGCATTCAATTCTAAGAGAATTCTGACAAATTTATTCAACTGATTTAAAAAGGGTAGAATTAAGAGATCAAACATCTTAATGATTATTTGTAGGTATTATGTAGGTACTAGGGGCTCAGCCCCTGCGGCCTCCGGCCGCCAACCCCCCCGGCGTGCTTTGGGGCTTCGCCCCAAAGCACCATCTGCACGGAGCCCTCTTGCAGGGGGCTTCGCCCCCTGTAGGTTTTATTTGTTTCTTGTGTTGATTTGTTTTTCGGTAATTGTTATTTGACCCTTCTGCCACGCTTACCTAACACTTCGTATCTATCTACATATTCACTGCTCAAATGCGACATTATGGGTACTACTAATGCTGGCTATATATATTAGTGACTCGGGTCCACAGACGTCCACCATCAATTGTTGATCCAAGAAAAGAGAGTTTTCATGTGTTGCTGCACGTGCTGCTTCTAAGTGTTCCTTTACTGACCCAACCCAACCTCCAAACCCAACCGTGTTGTATGTTTCCTGATGCCTTTCCTGCCTTTCGTGCGTAGTTTTTTGCCGAAGTATATTCCCCCCCCCCCCTCCCCCCCCCCCCCCAAAACTAATCCTACCTTTCCTTACCCGACCCAACTTCCCAACCATCATCTGCGTAGTACGACAGAGTTGATATGCGCAATCGTACGATGGTCTGTTCCTTGTGCCTTGTGCCTGGACCCCCTTCCCACCTCCTGCCTGCATGACAGACTTCCTTCCCTTTCTCTTTCCCTGCTTGTGTTGTCCACCAAAAGCCGGATGTAAGACCTGGTGAATCGACACGGTCTTTTCCACGGTCTTCCTTCAAGTGCAAACGCGACGGTGTTGACATGCTCAATCGTACGCACCCAGCACCCGGCACCCAGCATCCAGCACCCAGCACCCGGCAGCACCCACCACCCGACCTCCAGGACCCGGCACCCGGCACTCAACACCCAGCACCAGGCACCCAGCACCCGGGACACAGCACCTAGCACCCAGCAACCGGCACCCAGCATCCAGCACTCAACACCCAGCACCCGGCACCCAGCATCAAGCTCTCAACACCCAGCACCCGGCACCCAGCACCCGGTACCCGGCACCCAGCATCCAGCACCCAGCACCCAGAATCCAGCACCCAGCATCCGGCACCCAACACCCAGCATCCAACACCCAACACCCCAGCACCCGTCACCCAGCACCCAGCACCCGGCACCCAGCATCCAGCACCCAACACCCAGCACCCGGCACCCGGCACCCAGCATCCAGCACCCAGCACCCGGCACCAAGCACCCAGCACCCAGCACCCACCACCCACCACCCGACCCCCAGGGGCCCTATTCACTAACTTTTTCTCAATTCCGCGGGATTCGATTTCCGCGGAATTGGACACCTCGCCCAATTACTCAGATTTCGAAATCCGTACTATTTCGTATTCACTAACTTTTCGTAATTCGGCATTAACATTGTTGCCAAATCAGAGTCGAATTTCGCATTATGACGTCATCGTTGTGACGAAATTACATAATTAGTTCGATATTTCAAGTTAATTGAACTGATATCTACATGAAATTATCAATTAAGCAAAGCAATATTTACCAATCATTGTTATAACGTTCCTAATTTAAACATATGCATCAAAATGACAATTTAATATTACCAATAATGTCATGGGCTCGGTTACCAGATGGCTTAGTCTTGCTGTCAATAATTTGTTCTATCAAGAAATATGCCTCCTTCAAATGACGTTTATAGTTGGCAAGTGAAGCAAGAATTGCTTTTGGATTTTGTGTGCCAGCATCCGGATTTTGAGGCATGTAGATTTGTTGACGCTAACAACGGTTGAGAGAAAATTAAATAAATATGGATTACATGTGATATCTGTCACTTTAATTACGTCTTGTACAGGTTACAATAACCGCACTTGTTCCAATTCCGTAGCAAGTTCACCGCGGAATTGAAATACGAATTCGTAATTGGGAAACACCGGGATTGGGCACACAAAAAGTTAGTGAATACCAAATTTCCGAATTCCGAGGAATTGAACCGAATTCCGCGGAATTCGGAACGGAAAAAGTTAGTGAATAGGGGTCCAGGACCCAGCATCCAGCACTCAACACCCAGCACCCAGCACCCGGCACCCGGTACCCGGCAAACGGCAGCCAGCACCCAGCATCCAACACCCAACACCCCAGCACCCAGCACCCAGAACCCGGCACCCAGAATCCAGCACCCAGCACCCGGCACCCAGCACCCAGCACCCGGCACCCAGCACCCAGCACCCACCACCCGACCCCCAGGACCCAGCACCCAGGACTCAACACCCAGCACCCGGCACAAGGCATCCAACACCCAGCACCCGGCACCCAGTATCCAGCACCCAGGACCCGGCACCCAGCACCCGGCACCCAGCACCCAGCACCACCACTAAAAGTGTTGATATGCACAATCGTACGATAGTCTGTACCTTGTGCACTTGTGCCTTGTGCCTGGACCCCCTTCCCACCTCCTTGCTGCATGACAGTCTTCTTTCCCTTTCTCTGTCCCTGCTTGTGTTCTCCACATATAGCCTGATGTTGGGCCTGGTAAATCGACACGGTCTTCTCCACGATTTTCCTTCAAGTGCAAACGCGACGGTGTTGACATGCACAATCGTACGATGGCCTGTACATTGTGCCCTTTGCGCTTTGCCAGGAACCCGTCCCCGCTCCCGGCTGCATGACAGACCTCCTATGATCTGTCTCTGTCTCTGCCTGTGTTGTTCACCAATAACCTGTTGGTAAGCCTGGTTTACCAACACGGTCCTCCAGTGCGCGACTCGTAAGAAGTCTCAACCTCCCCGGGTGGCCAGCACCCGGCACCCAGCCCTCAGCACCCGGCACCCAGCATCCGGCACCAGGCATCCAGCACCCAGGACCCGGCACCCGGCACCCAGCATCCAGCACCCAGCATCCAGCACCCAGGACCCGGAACCCAGCATCCAGCACCCGGCACCCAGCATCCAGCACCCAGGACCCAGCACCCGGCACCCAGCACCCACCACCCGAACTCCAGTACCCGACACCCAGCACCCGGCACCCAGCATCCAGCACCACGCACCCAGCACCCGGCATCCAGCACCCAGAACTCAACACCCGGCACCCAGCACCCAACACACAGCACTTAGCACCTAGCACCCGGCACCCAGCATCCAGCACTCAACACCTGGCGGGCAGCACTCAACACCCAGCACCCGGCACCCAGCACCCAGCACCTAGAACCTAGCACCCAGCACCTAGCATCCAACACCCAGCACCCAGCACCCAGGACCCGGCACCCAGCATACAGCACCCAGGACCCGGCACCCAGCATCCAGCACCCATTTTCCGACCCCCAGGACCCGGCACCCAGCACCCAGCATCTAGCACCCAACACCCGGCACCCGACCCCCAGGACCCGTGCCCTGTCGGCCGCTGCCTTTGTACTTTCTTTGTTGCTCGTCGGCGTTAGTTTGGCCTGGGTCAGGCGAGCACGTTTTTTTGGCGGCATCTGCAGTAGTTGTATGATGTGTTTCCAGTATTTAAGTAAATCTATATACTTTCTGAAGATCGAAAAGCAAAGAGCAAAGTACAGCTATAGACGTTCTGAAGGGACACACTCGATTTCAAACACTATATATTCCTAGTGGAAAAGTTGCGTAAAAACTCACAGTTAGAGTCGTGAGAAATCTCACAGAAGAACAGATACACCGATGTCCACCATCGCTTGGTGTCGCCACAGCGTGAGTTTGTCAGTGGCAAATTATTTTGACCCCTGTTATTGGCAATGTTCTATATTTGGCGATTTGCATCGCTATGGAAATTATTTTGCACCTGTATTTTCCTTATTGCCTGCATTATTGCCAATTGTTGCCTCCAGAGGCGATGACTTTTGGCCGAGTGATTTGGCGTGCGTTTTTCGTTGTTTTTTACATCAAGCGCGGCTCAAATCGCTGCGCGAGTGTTGCAGAGCTCAAGTCCCGAGTGGTAGGAACAGAACGCGACTTTCCCCGCGCGTTTTCATTGCGTTTTCGCAATTTCGCTGGCGATTTACGCCGTCAGTTACATAGTCACATGGTCACATAGCCACATAGCCACATAGCCACATCCATGAGTACAATAGTATCGTGGCAACAGAAAATAAGGATTTTATATAAGGTGGACTAGGGGCTCTGCCCCTGCGGCCTCCGGCCGCCAACCCCCCCCCCCGACGTGCTTTGGGGCTTCGCCCCAAAGCACCATCAGCTCGGGGCCCCGTTGCAGGGGGCTTCGCCCCCTGTCGGTTTTACTTGTTTCTTGTGTTTATTTGTTTTTCGGTAATTGGTATTTTACCCTTCTGCCACGCTTACCAAACACTTAGTGTTTACCTTCATATTCACTGCTCAAATTTGAACTTACTGATGGCTATATGTTTTCGTGACTCCCCCCTCACCTTTCGTGAGGTATACAGAGGACCAGCATCAATTGATCACCCTGGAATGTATAATTTTCATGTGTTGCCGCACATACTGCTTCTACGTATTCCTTTCCTGACCCCGCCCGAACTCCCAACCCAACCTTGTTGAATGTTTCCGTTTACCTTTCCTGCCTTTTGTGGGTATTTTTTTGTCACTCCGGTTGTTGGTCTTTGACCCTTCTGCCACGCTTACTTAACACTTTGTGTTTATCTACATATAGTCAATGCTCAAACGTGAACTTATTGGTACTGCTGATGAAGGCTAAATATTTTCGTAACTCGGGTACACAGACGTCCGCCATCAATCTGATGATCCAAGGAAAGAGGGTTTTCATGTGTTGCCACACACGCTGCTTGTGGGTATTCCTTTACCCACAAACCAACCCAACCTTGTTGTATGTTTCCGTTTACCTTTCCTGCCTTTCGTGCTTTTTTTTTTTGGCACTCCCCCTTTCTCCCCCCCCCCCCCCCACCACTAATCCTACCTTTCCTGAACCCCCCCCCCCCCCCCCCAACTTCCCAACCTTCCTCTGCGTATGGCCCTCTTGCAGGGTGCTTCGCCCCCTGTAGGTTTTATTTGTTTCTTTTGTTGATTTGTTTTTCGGTTGTTGGTCTTTGACCCTTCTGCCACGCTTACCTAACACTTTGTTAATATAACTTATAACTTATAACTTATTGGTAATACTGTTGATGGCTATATATTGTCATTACTCTGGTACACAGGCGTCCACCATCAGTTGTTGATCCAAGAAAAGCGAGTGGTGTGGTGTCGCCGTAGCAAAACAAAACAAAATGCATATGCCCGGCAAGGAATTTTTTATTATTCTAATACCTCAATTTACACACATTTACAATTTTAATTGTAAAGAAAATGATTGTAATTGCATGAAAGACCTCCTTCATTTTCTCTGTCTCTGCTTGTGTTGTCCACCAATAGCCGGATGTTGGGCCTGGTTAATCTACATGGTTTTCCTTCAAGTGTTAGCGCGACGTTGTTGACATGCACATTCGTACGATGGTCTGTACGTTTTGCATTTTGCGCATTGCCAGGAGCCCCTCCCCGCTCCCGGCTGCATGACAGACCTCCTTAATTTTCTCTGTCCCTGCTTGTGTTGTCCACCAATAGCCGGATGTTAGGCCTGGTTAATCAACTCGGTCTTCACCATGGTCTTCCTCCACGGGCAAACGCGACGGTGTTGACATGCACAATCGTACGATGGTCTGTACGTTGTACACTTGGCGCTTGTGCCTTGTGCCTGGAGCCCCTCCCCGCTCCTGGCTGCATGACAGACCTCCTTCGTTTACTCTGTCCCTGCTTGTGTTGTCCACCAATAGCCGGATGTTAGGCCTGGTTAATCAACACGGTCTTCACCATGGTCTTCCTCCACGGGCAAACGCGACGGTGTTGACATGCACAATCGTACGATGGTCTGTACGTTGTACACTTGGCCCTTGTGCCTTGTGCCTGGAGCCCCTCCCCGCTCCTGGCTGCATGACAGACCTCCTTCGTTTACTCTGTCCCTGCTTGTGTTGTCCACCAATAGCCGGATGTTAGGCCTGGTTAATCAACACGGTCTTCACCATGGTCTTCCTCCACGGGCAAACGCGACGGTGTTGACATGCACAATCGTACGATGGTCTGTACGTTGTACACTTGGCCCTTGTGCCTTGTGCCTGGAGCCCCTCCCCGCTCCTGGCTGCATGACAGACCTCCTTCGTTTACTCTGTCCCTGCTTGTGTTGTCCACCAATAGCCGGATGTTAGGCCTGGTTAATCAACACGGTCTTCACCACGGTCTTCCTCCACGGGCAAACGCGACGGTGTTGACATGCACAATCATACGATGGTCTGTACGTTGTACACTTGGCCCTTGTGCCGTACCCTCTATCTATAAATGTTTCATGTTAAACCATTAAAGAAATCCCTCCCTGACGTCACGATCCATTCATGTAACTTGATTTTGAAGCTATTTATAGAACCTGAATGAGATTTAAGAGAGCTAGGCATCATGTTGAACACTTTGGGAGCGTAGTAATTAACATGTTGTTGGCCAATGAGTTTATTTCTTCGTGATATTGTAAATGCAGTAGAATGTTTTGATCTGGTACAAAGGGGGTAGATATCAGAGTTGCGTGGGTATAGCTTACTATTGCGGAAGAGGTGGGTTAAAACTGTTTTTAAATATATCTGCCGGATATCTAACATTGCAGTAGCTTCAAAAACTTGGCATGTTGGAAAATCAATTGGTTTATTCAATATTGTTTTCAACAAACGTTTCTGCATAGTGCATAGAGGTGCTAGTCTTGCATTATTCGCGCCACCCCAACCAATTATTCCATATTGCATTATGGACTGCGCTAGGGCTTTATATATTTGCAATAGCACGTTGAGAGAGGTCACCCGACGAAGTGAATAAAAAACATTTAAGAGATTGCGAGTTTTGCTAACTGTATCAGAGATGTGCTCACTCCATTTTAAATGATTATCCACAGTAACACCCAAATACTTTGTATGAAGAACTGAGTTCAATGAGATACAGGCGCAATCCATATTAGGGTCACAGTGAAGAGAATGGAGTTTAACTAATAAATTTGACGGCGGAAGAGTTTTTTTGGTCACACAGAAAGGTATATACACTGTTTTAGATTTATTAAGAGTTAAAATGTTATCATTGAGCCAATCATATATTATACTGAGTCCTATATTAGCTTTCCTATATACCAATGGCCAGCTCAAATCCTTGAAAAGTAACACCGTATCGTCAGCGTAAGAGAGCACTTCACCCCTGATTTGAAGATCGCAAAGTTCATTAATGTAAATTAAGAAAAGTACAGGGCCTAGCACAGTTCCTTGCGGTACGCCTTTTGTTATTTCAATAGGAACACTGTATTCGCCATCTATTTTAACCATCTGCGTACGGGAAGACAGGTAACTCTTAAACAATGCTAAAGGTAAGCCCCTAATTCCTATTCCTTCCATTTTTGAAAGCAAGATGCAGTGATCCACTGTGTCAAATGCTTTGGCCAGATCTAAAAATATTGCTAACGCTTTAAGGCTGCTGTCCAGAGCATCATACAGGAAAGTGGTAAGTTTATAGATTGCGTCGTCTGTACTTTTGTTTTTCAAAAATCCGAATTGATTTTCTGAAATTAACTTATTCTGAATGAGAAAATTCATTAGTCTTGACTTTATGCATTTCTCAAGAATTTTAGAAAATTGAGGCAGAATTGATATTGGTCGGTAATTTTCTGGTTTATTACGGTTTCCGGATTTATGGATGGGAACAATAATAGCAGATTTAAATTTGTTAGGATACGTTCCTGTTTGAAAACACAAATTAAATATGTGTGTCAATGGACCGGATACGTAAAGTCTGATGGCTTTAATGACCTCAACTTTTATTCCGTCCATGCCTGTCGCAGTCCCGTCCTTCAACTCTAAAATATGCCCCACCACTTCATGAGCAGAGATTGGAGTTAGAAACATTGACGCATATTGAGTGTTCGACATACAAGGTTCCCTGCCCTTTGGTTTTGCATTAATGGGCACCTCACTGGCGAGCTGCTCGCCAACACTTGCAAAGTAATTAACAAATGCATTAGCTATCATTTTAGGTTCATTGGTTACCGAGCTATCAGCATTAATTATGTTTTTAACTGTGCCAAAGTTTTTCTTCACTCGACCCGTTAATTCATTGATTAGTCTCCAAAAGTTTTTCGGGTTATTGCAGTTTTCTTGCATTCTGTTCTTGTAGTAGGACCATTTCGTTTGGTTTATTAGGCGAGAGAGGTATCTCCTATACAATTTATATTTGTTTGTTAGAGTTTGAATTTCATTCTCATCGCAAAATGTACCTCTAGACAATCTAACAATCCGTTTGTGCATATTGTCCCTTTTTCTAATCGACACCAAAAGACCCTTTGTCATCCAAGGTTTTAGTTTCCTTGTTTTAGAATTATTTTTCATCTGTTTAAAGTCCGTACATTCATCGACATACTTTTTGAGTATCGAAATAAATAAATCTATAGCTAAGTTGACATCAGTTTGCTCATACAGATCATCCCACTTTTCGCTTTGTATTACCTGCAACAATTTTTCCAAATTTGTGACAGGCTTACAAGAGGCGCCATTTACATTACTGTCCTCCTCAGAGTTAATTGGGGCGTCTTGTTGATCATAATCCCAAATAAAGAAAATAGGATAGTGATCTGTTATCGCAGTTCTGTATACCCCTGCCAAACCACCCACATTGTTTCTTGATTTCACAAAAATATGGTCTAAACAGGTACTAGATGTGCTTGTAACTCTTGTAGGGAGGTTTATTCGGGATTCAAATCCATGCGAGTATAACATGTTGAGGTATTCATTTGATAGGTTTTGACTACCCAAAATATTAATGTTGATGTCTCCAATGCACATTTTATGGGTAACGTTGGGCAGTCCTGATAAAAGAGCGTCTAATTCTCTGATCAGGGAGAAGGCGTTTGTAGTAGGTGATCTGTACATGCCTATAATTGTATAGTACTCATCACCTAAATTGCAACTAACACGCACAGCATTGGCATTCACCAATACAGAATCTTTGACAATACTAGCGTTAGGAATACTATCTAAATTTATAAAAATAGCTATGCCATCATGATTTGTGTGACACGAGTTAAATAGGTGACATGAGAAGCCAGGCAGGTGGAAAGATTCGTCAATACTTAATTGAGTTTCAGTTAATAAAATTACATCAAATTTGAAGCTTAATTCACTCAAGACTAGACTAAGCTCATCAAAATTCTTTCGTATACCACGAATGTTTGCGTGGAATACTTTAAGTTTACCTTTGCTACTGCAAACACGATTTATATCCATTACATTGTCAAAACAAAAATTTTCAATAAATGACTCCCTTGTGCCTTCATAATTCAGGTCACTCCATGCACCCATACACTATATAAAGATAAAAAATAACTCTCAGCTAACTTTACAGGTGTTACGAAAGCGGCCTCACAGCACCGGTTGCAACTGTTTGCGATCAGACTGGAATGTCTGACGGCTTTGTAACCCTTATCACCGGCGATTGCTCGTCCTTCCTCATATAAACCTTGCCCGACCTTGTCCACTTGAATTTATAGTCCGTCACACCGCGAGCTAACCAAAATAGATTTTTATTAATTGCTGTCAAGTGCTCGTTGACGAATACCTTGTTGGACGAGTTAGCGAAGCCAATGTCTTTTGCCGTTATTACTCTTTTTTCCTTCTTTCCTCCTAGTATGTTTTGCTTGATCTGGCGAGAGTAGAATTTCGCGATGATCGCGGGGGGCTTGTTCGGATGGCGGTCGCTTTTCTTAAGTCGGTGGCAGAGTTCAATGTCCCCACTTCTCACGTCCGCGCCCAGGAATCTTGAAGTATCTACGACTATGTTATACACGTTTTCCCCTGGATGCACCGGAACACCTTGGATCTCAATGTTATAGTTGCGGGAGTGCTGCTCCAAATCGTTCACTTGTTGTTGCAGCTTTACGTTTACTTCCTTAAACATCTTATTTTCCTCTCGGCACTCCGTTAGTTCTTTAACAAGCTTTTCAGTGGCGACTGTCTGCTGTTGGCTATTTTGTAACAGTTGCCCATACGTTTCGGATTGTTTTTCAACCGATTTGGCCACCGCCTGCAGCGTCACTAAGATCTGGCGTATGGCGTCCGTTACCTTTACCAAACACGTGTCCTGGTCCGGGTCTACTTCTTCTATTTCCTTAATTTTGTCTATAATTCCGTCAAAATTAAACGCATCCTTCGCAGCGTCTGGTGTAGCAGGGCTGGATCCTGGCTTTCCCTTAACTTTACTTCTCAACTTCGCAGTATTTGTGCTCATTGTAGCAGGTATAGCAGGTACACACAGGTAACAGAGCTCCCGTGAAACACGTCCGTTCGGTCTCGGCTCGACTGATCCACCTTGCGAGGTTGTGGCCGCTGTTGACTTTTGCGGGGCATGGCTTTCTAGCACCTCTTTGTACACGATGTTCTTTGTAAAAGTGGTGTTGCATGACTTGATCAGCTTGCCCTGCCCTGCGCTGTTCCTCGAGCTGTACCTCTCTGCGGCGGCGCTCTGCTTCGGCCCTCTGAGCGAGACGCTCGACATGCTGAGCCTCGGTCTCGGTCTCCCTGCGATGGCGCTCTAGATTTGTCCACTGGGCCAGCCGCTGGAGTCGCTTTTCCTCGAGCTCTTCCTCCCTGCGGCGGCGCTCGGCTCCGGCCTTCTGAGCGAGACGCTCGACTCGCTGTGTCTCGGTCTCGGTCTCCCTGCGATGGCGCTCTTGATTTGTCCACTGGGCCAGCCGCTGGAGTCGCTGATCTTCGAGCTCTTCCTCCCTGCGGCGGCGCACTGTTTCGGCCTTCACAGCCAGACGCTCGCCGCGCTGCGCCTCAGCCTCGGCTTCTCTGCGCTGACGATCGAGGCAAGCCATTCGCGCGAGGCGAGCACGGCGTTCGTCCGCGGACTCGCGATCTCTACGCAGACGCGCCTGCTCTGCAACGACAGCGAGGCGCTGGCGGCGTTGTCTGTCTGTCTCGTCGTCCGGGCGCTGGCCACATGCATTGTCCGGGCTCTTCTCGGCGTGCGCGTGGTGTACCGAGGCATCGTGCGAAATAGAAGTGATGTAAGGGTTGACGCTCACCGATTCGGCCACGGGTCGTCCTTCGAGGGTGTCGACGTCGGGCTCGGCAAGGGGCGGCAAAGCGAGCGTTGCCGACGGCGCAGTGACATTTCGCTCTCCTGTCGCGTGCTTGGCAGCTCGCTTGGCCCGTGCCCTGTCGGCCGCTACCTTCTTCATTTCTTCGTCGCTCGTCCGCGTTCGTTTGGCCTGGGTCAGGCGAGCACGTTTTTTTGCCGGCATCTGTAGTTGTATGATGTGTTTCCAGTATATCAGTATACAGCTATACTATATACTTTCTTAAGGGCAAAACTCGATTTCAAACACAATAAGATTCCTAGTGAAAAAGTCGCGGAAAAACTCACAGTAAAACTCGTAGGAAATCTCGCAGAAAAAATTGCTGAAAAAAAATCAACTTCACAGTGCGATTAATTTTGTAACTATAGATACATTTAGTCGTGCATTGTTGCCAATTGTTGCCTCCAGAGGCGCTGAATTGCTTCGAATTGTGTTTCGACATTTGGCGAATTTCATCGCTATGGAAATTATTTTGCACCTCTATTTTCCTTACTGCCTGCATTATTGCCTCCAGAGGCGATGACTTTCGGCCGAGTGAAATGGCGTGCGTTTTTCGTTGTTTTTTACATCAAGCGCGGCTCAAATCGCTGTGCGAGTGTTGTAGAGCTCAAGTCCCGAGTGGTAGGAACAGAACGTGACTTGGGCCACGCGTTTTCATTGCGTTTTCGCAATTTCCCTAGCGATTTACGCCGTCAATTACATAGTCACATGGCCACATGGCCACATCCCCACATCCATGAGTACAATAGTATCGTGGCAACAGAAAATAAGGATTTTATATAAGGTGGATGTTTCCAGGGCCGCTTAGTTTGAAGAGTGGGTGCGGTTAGACTCTTAAGTTTTCGATATTTTACCTCATATAGATCAGTTGATAGTCGATGTTTGTGCGGTTCACCAACTTCAGGAGTAGACAAATGGGCAGGTGCTCAATGGCAAGTGTTCATAAAATTGGAGACAGTGTTGTGAGTGCTTTATCGAATGGTATAAACATAATTTTAAAATTGTAACCTACACATTTTCAACATATTTCATTAAAACGTGCAAAGATTTTATTCTTCCAAGAGTATTGACTAGGCTATACAATATCCTCAATGCTAAGATTATTGCAGTTGAATCATTAAATTTCATTGCATTGAAAAGGTGTAGTCCATTTAGACTCAATGTTTGGGAAGTAATTTTGATACTAGTCATTGTTGGTGCAAAAGTTCTCCAAATAGAGGCCCACAGCATAGCTATTGAAAGATTTGCACCTAAATCATAACAGTGTTAGTCAGTGATACGTGCAACCCGGGGCCTGCAAGGTATTTCAGTGAATTTCTTTTGTGTAATGTTTTCTGCCTTATATTAAATTAAATTAATTTAAAGCTAAAAATAATGAAAACTTATTTTCACTGATTATAATCCTTTTGCTGCTAACGAGCGTGTGAATGCGTCCAAGCTGCGTATTCTCACTAATTCTGAGATTCGTTGGCCCAGCAGAGATATGCTGTTGTATCGCGTTAATTCGTTGAAATCGGATATTGAATTGACTGTTGTTCATGGAAATGAACGACGAGGTAACACCCGAGTTTAAAATGAGTGGGCGACTTTGGTTTCTTGATCGACATTACGCAGAAACTGTGCCAACTTAACACATCAAAGCTCCAAAGCAAGGATCAACTGATCAACAATCTGTTCAAGCAAATCAAACCATTTGAAACAATATTATGCTTGTGGCAAGAGGCAGCTCAGCAAAACAAAACTATCCTCTACCCTATATTGCATGAAAATGATCCTGAAAAAGCCAGTATCGAATTTGATCTATCTAAATATGCTATACAGAGTTATCATCACTAGAGAATTTATTTAAAAAACGCTTTCAAGAATTCTGATGCCATGAGCCGTCGTACCCAATGGCTACGTTGCCCTTTGAAGCTGGACGTTGATTCAGACACGGAAAAGATTCTACTATGACTTAATTTTCATGCAGTGCGTCAGTGTCCTGAAGTAAGGATTTGAGATGTCTTGATTATGGTTGATCATCTGTTGACTTCCCCAATCGCTGAAAACTTATTAAAACTACTCACTATTATATTATTATGCAAAATTTGATAATTTAGGTATTATTTTCATTGCAGCCCGCGTTCTTTTACATATA
Organism: Nemurella pictetii; assembly: GCA_921293315.2. Classification (NCBI taxonomy): domain Eukaryota; kingdom Metazoa; phylum Arthropoda; class Insecta; order Plecoptera; family Nemouridae; genus Nemurella; species Nemurella pictetii. The sequence continues at coordinate 4,545,368 of OV121116.1, read as the reverse complement.
TGTCTTAAAAAGTGCCGCCTGTGGCGAAAATGGTTACACATCACTGGTGTAACTTATACCACACCAACATGTAATTTATAAAAATACCATACAAAAACATGTGAAAAAAAAAAAAAAACTTAACGTTTTTTAAAAAATTAGGAAGACCCAGCTACTAACCGATTTCACAAATTTTGAAAGCAGACATTTCTTACATAGTTTTTTTGAAGGGGGTGGAGGATGTGATAGACCTCAGATGGTTTTTTAAAAAACAAAGGTTTTTTTTTGTGGTCATTTTTATTGCATAATTATGCCCTTCCCCTTTTCCCCCGACACCCCTTAAATCAAATACTCAGTCGAAACCCTTGTTAACTAAAGTAATGCACATTTTAAAGGTGTATAAAAGATAGGATTTCCTAGCAATCCCATAACAATATTGTGAGTGGACTTACAAAAGCCATAAGCCTTATTAATATTTCTTAAATTTTCTCACCCAAAAGGAAAGATACCCTTCCCATAATGAATTTCCCCAGTAAATGTGTCAAAGATAGTGAAAGAATTTTTTAAAAGTACAATAAATACACATTTTTAGTTTAAATTATCTTGTAAATATAAAAGAGAAGCGGGGGGGGGGGGGGGAGCTTCCAGGCAGCACTACAATCCATATCAATTCTTTTTTAAGTAGAGGTTTTTTAATTTTGATGTCAATGTTTAAGGTATGTATTTTAACTTTTAAGGCATGTACTTTAAGGAGGAAGAGGCAAGAGATGGGTCTTCCTAATTTTTTAAAAAACGTTAAGTTTTTTTTTTTTTTTTAATGATACTGCAGGCATTACGTTATTTCATCCGAAGATTACTAGAGCTTTAATTGAGTCTTGGCAGTCTATAATCCAAGTAAATAATCATTATCTAAACAAACTGTGGCAGTGAATTAAGCATGGCCACGGATTAAAAATGCGCACAAACATCTGTACTCTTGCATAACCAAGATTAATCAAAATAAATAAAAAACCTGCTATTTCTCGATTTTTGTGATTTACATGACTCGGTTTGGTTCGTCTTTGTCAGCAGATTGTGATACTTTGAATCAAAGTTTTAGTATACTTTTTGGGATATTGGGATATTAGGATAATAGGAATACCGACGCAGAAAATAATGGTTTCCTACAGAATAATTATAGTGGATGCGAAAGTTATTAGTGACAATTTAATAGACAAGTATTATATATGTTTCTAATTCCACAACAATTTTATTTCAATTGATGATAAATCATGGAATGCGCCTGTGTGTATCTTTCTCTATGACTCACTTTTCCATCAATAACTCAGATAAAGTAGCTTTTTTCATAGTTATACAAGCAAATTGTTTCACTCAAACATTTTGGAAGGCTTTAGAAGCTTTTTAATAAGCAATTTTACTAATAATATTAGGAAGTCAAGCCAATTGAAGAAGCATATCTCACTTTTTAAAAGGGAGCCTTTTCTATTGACAGGCATGATTGATTGATTTGTTGATCAAAGTCCACCGCGACCAAAGTCGACCTCAACAGCAGGTCTTTGTCCGCCTCTCGTCGTGGTGGCACATTTCAATCAAAGAAAGGAATTGGTAGTGCGTCATGTTTTAAGCCACTGTTATCTAATTCACCAAAAAAGCACATGAATCTGCAAACAGAGACGAATCCAGTCATATGTAAAAAACCATGTGAAATACGGAATTTTATTGATTTAAATTTTTACTGACTTTTATATAATCATGGTGTCGGGTTGTGCAAGCATTTTCTCCAAGAATGTTTTTATTTCTCATGCTGATAATGAGGCAGTAAAACTGGAAGTTATTTTTCACCAGGTCTAATCCGTGAAAGATTAGCTTCGGCATACGTAAAATTTTGGCAGTGCAGTGGGAAAATATCAGTGGATAGTTGAAAAAAATTATGACTCGCGATGCAAAGTCTCGTGTCGATCGGACGTTTACTTTGTTCACAAATAAATCTTGGATTTGGGACTTTTTGTGGTTTTTCTAAACGAAAAACACCACTGTTCTTTCTTCTCTGGTTGTTTTATTTTCCATCAGATCTCAATTAAAGTTTACATCGCGAGTCGGAGTAACCTTCGTCTATACACACTGATTTTTTTCCAAATACTGGGATAATTTTAGGGGCAGGAGAGGGTTTTACGTGGACCTCTGCATTTCCGGCGTATTTTCGACTGTCCAGCCTGTTAATGCCAATAGCCAGGTATATCGAACACCCTTTCAGAAAATCGTGAGCCCGCGTAACATGTCCCTTTATCATCGGCTGATTGGTTGACAGCATAGATATCGACGAGGGTCGAGGAATATCCAAAAATGCCCGATCATAACAACTTTTTCAACTCCTAGTTGAACGTCATAGTGATATGTAAATACCTGTTGCCATGGCATTTGTTTCCATAAGCAAATTTACTCGGAGTAGGAAAAGTAGGTTAACCCGGGCGTAAGTAGATTTAGCGCGTTCTCGCAAAAGCTCGTTCTTTTATTTTATGATGGCGCTCTGATTAAAGGTGTCGTCTCCGATTCCCCACCTACACGTCTTTACCCAGTGGTTTTACCTGTGACGGCGTGGTGGCTACGGCCCACGCTACCCAAGACCAAGTTATTTATTACGCTGCATTATGTTTTCATTCAAAAATCATTGTTTGATTTCATTTTTTGATACATAAATTCAATTCTCAGACCGACGATCACCTTCACTGACGGTAGTTTGTATGCCAATATTTTGGAACATTTCTGGCAAAACATTTTTATAGGTTAACCATGGAAAAATACGAGATAGTAGGATACACAAGATGAATGAAACAAAGATCCAAGCATGAACCTTATATAAAATCCTTAGATATGTAGCCTTCGCCTTTTTTCGTACTCATGCATGTGACTATGTGGCTATGTGGCTATGTTTCATCGACAGCGTAACCCTTTATAGAAATTGAGAAACCGAATAAAAACGTCGGGAAATGGTCTTTATCTCATCTCAATACATGGGATTCGACCGTAAAAATAGTTTACCTGCGATTTGAATATGCAAATTATCGAAAACCCCATTTGTCGTCTAGGCTAGACAAGATAAGATGAGTAAGATGTAAGATGAGATAAGTAATGGAAAGAGATTTAACATCTATACAATACTAAATTTTTGTTCATATTTAGCGTTTTGTACAAAGTTTGACAGCTGCTGATTTCGCCTGGCCGAAATGCGTTGCCTCTGGATTCGATCGGCTTTCGCCAGAGGTAAAAATGCTTGAATCTTTGAATCTCTAGGTACAAATTAAAGTTGACATCGTGACAGCCCTAGGAGCATAGAGTCTGCCCTATGGGCAAATGCTTGCGCCTTATAGGCCCCAAGCGGGTCACCGCTTACTTTTATTAAATTGCTGAAATTGCTATCATAATCGTAGTATTATTATATTTGTGAGTTTCAATAAGAGTAGAAGGAAAAAATGAGATAAATCTTGACCATAATAATTAGTTTGCTTCTTATTTCCAACATTTTCACTAAACGGTCAGTAATTTCTTTAACCTGGTGCTTTTTCTGATGCTTACCCTTAATTGTCTACAAACTCATCCGCACTGATGCGGCATCTGTATAGAACTTTCTGGTATTCCTGGTATTCCCTATTAATGGTACATACCTATATAAGCTTGTCCCAAGGATTAATTGGTCATTAGTGAATCAGTCACTAACCAGAAGGGTGTTTCAACCAGCTAACTTTTATTATGGAGGGAATTAAACGAAGAAAGTTGTTCTTAGATCCTAGTTCAGGTGTAACAACTATACCATTGCGGACGCGGGCACGGCAGAAGAATCAGAGAGGCACTGTGCATGGTAAGTCTGCCTTCATTGGCACTCTAAATTATATTAAATAATTTCATGCAATACAGTCATACTTATGGCACCTGCGCCCTTCGAGTACACCGAAGTAACGCCTAACGAAGAATGTCTACCTTTAACGACGATCAACCGCGGTCAACCGCGGTCACTTGCTACCTGATTCCTGCCTAATGAGATGTGAAATTTTTGCATATTCCTTGCTATTTTTCCGTCTAAATTCCGTCTTGGACACTGTATTTTGATTTTTTAGTGAGTGTAGGATAAGAACCAAATAAAGCAAGCAGCATAGTTTGCGAAACGTTGCGAAAAAAGGGAATCGAAGATAACGCGTTGAAACGCATTTATTGCCAACGAAACGATTTGTTTGCGATTATTGTCATTCGACACGTGTCGGTATCGCCGGCAGGCCTTGCTGGCACAGTGTGATGAAATTAGCATGCAGTTAGAGATTCAACGTTTCACATCTCATCAGGCGGGGATCAGATAGCAAGTGGTGGCTTGCTCGGAAGGGTTGCTCGGACCGCGGTTGACCGCCAATAAAGGTCACATTCTTCGTTAGGCGTTACACGATTAGGTGTTACGAGAATGGATCCTGTGTTTTTGTGTGTATGTTTATTTATTTATTTAATTATTTAGTTAACATTTACCCTAAATGCCCTAAACACGGTTTCTATTTGTTTTCATAAAGACATTGGCGCCAACGACGTCACAATGAACAACGACGCCATCGACGAGAACGCCCTGGCAGCCGACGAAGAGGATGACGACGTGGACACCGGGTTGGCGATCGTCAGCGACACGGACGACGACGACGTCGTCACAATGAACAACGACGCCATCGACGAGAACGCTTTGGCAGCAGACGAAGAGGATGACGACGACGAAGTTGACAACTTTGACGATGCGAACGACTACATCGAAGAAAACTTTGAAGGTAACTTCGAATTTATTGACGACTTTAACACTCCTTTTAAGATTAATGAAACGGGAATCACGAAAGGTGAAATAATTGCCTTAATTATGGCATACGCTATTCGCCATTCACAAAATGACACGGCAATGCTGGACATGATTTTAATGCTTAACCTGATCCTGGGCAATGAAGTTATTGCGCCAAGCAGGCACATGATAAACAAGCTTTTCAAACGCAATTTTACACATGTGAGCTTCATATTTTTCTGCACGTTTTGCAGTTCACAACTTAAAACATTCAGGGGAATGATTTCAAAAGTCTGTGAACAGATAGTGTGCGGAAAATGTATGCAGCCTAGTAATTTATCATTCGAAGGAAGCAATTACTTTGCCATGTTTGATTTAAAATCACAGCTGCAACAATTTTTAGAGAGAAAAGATATATTTAGCCAATTAAACAAAAATAGGGATGCCGGGGATTATTCAGAAATGAGTGATGTTTGCGGCTCTGAATTTTATCGCGAATTTTCTGAAAATGGGGTTTTAAGTGATCACAATAATTTTACTTACAACTTTAAAACAGACGGAGCGCCAGTATTTGAGTCCTGAAAAAAAAAAGTATGTGGCCAATTCAACTTCATTTAAACGAGCTTCCCCCTAAAACTAGATTTCACAACACAATCTTGGCAGGTATTTGGTATGGGCGACATGAACCTAACCTAAAATTTTGTTGACCAAGCACGAGATCTTTTACTCCAAGGAATTCAGTGGCGTAGAGGGGCAGATGTGATTTCGTCGAAATTTCTTTCTTTCTGTTGTGCCGTCGATTCTGCTGCTAGGCATATGCTTATCAATTGCAAAAAAATTAATGGATATTTTGGTTGTAGTTTTTGCTACCATCCAGGAAAAACAGTCAATGGAGTCGTCAAATATGGATTAGACACGGACGATCCATTTTGTTTGGACAGGCAAGACGAAGAAATTCGTTCTGATATGGACCAGGCAGAGCGCTCTCAGACCATAATACGCGGTATTAAGGGGAAATCGCCTCTCTTTGATTTGCCTAATTTTGATTTAGTTTGAAGGTTCTCTACTGACTACATGCACAGCGTACTCCAGGGCACATCAAAACAATTAGTAGCCATTTGGGCGAAGACCCCACAGAGTCCATATTATATTTTGCGACCGACGAACAAGAATACCATTAATAGACGATTGAAAGCAATTCGCCCTCTGCAAATAATTCACAGTCCATCACGCACTCTCGAGGACCGAGCAAAGCTACCGAGTGGCGAATGTGGCTGCTTTATTATAGCTTACCGTGTTTAATTGATATTTTGCCTCTTAAATATCTCTCATCTTTCTTTGTTGTGTGTGAGGGCGTTTACTTGTTACTAAAAACTTCGATTACACCCGACGATATCACAAAAGCTGAGGAGCACCTCGAACAATTTCTTGGTGAAGTCCAATTAAATTATGGCGATGACGCTATGACATTTAATATGCATCTCATGACACATTAAGCAGCGTCAGTAAGAAAGAGCGGGCCTCTCTGGGCTACATCCGCTTTCCCTTTCGAAGCAGGTATACACAAAGTTCTAAAACTGATCAAAGGTCCAAAAGGAGTTATAAGGCAAATTGTCAAAAAAGTCCTAATTCAAAATAGTTTGATACAACTCCAAGATGCGCTGGCTATCACGCCCAGAGTAAATTCAGTTATAAATCATTTTCGCGGAGTTGTCCCACAGCATGATGACAGAATCCTCTTGTTACGACGAGGCGCCATGTGCACTGATGACGAGACAGTGCAGTTAGTTAGTGCGTTTTTAGGTTTCGATACTCAACTGCACGAATACTTAAGAGTTATTAGAGGAAGTTCTTTCATTCAAAAAGCTATACCAGACCTAAGACCACGGACGACTCGTATGTTACGACCAGCACTGGTGACTTTGGTCAGATTGAAAAAATAGTTGTAACAAAGAATCCAGATCAACAGGAACGTTTTTTCATCATAATTTCCAAATTCCGATTAGAACCACATTTAATAGGATCAATCGCACTATCGTACATGCACAAATTCTTCAGAATCCAGAACAAAATTGTAGTTGACCCAATGGACATTTCAAATTGCATTTGTATTCCTGTTAACCCAAATTTAGAATTCATCGCGACGTTCCCCAATAAGGTTGAAGTAAAGTGAAACTAACACTGATATATGCACCTTGAGCATTGCGTTGTCTGCTTTTGCGTTGTCGTTCATTGTTAGAGCTCCGAATATTTCGCACATCGTGATAACGCGATTTACTTATATCTTGTACTTTCTTGGCATATGAGCACAAATTACGTAATTCTAACCCCAATTCTGCAAGATTTGAATCGCGAAAAAAAACGAAATTTGCCATTATTGCGAAATAACAACGAAATCAACTAAATTTTCGTAAAACATCGCGAAATTCTACGAATGTTTTTCAGTTCTCAGATGTTTTAACATACGACCTTAAAAAGATTGAAACTCCACCTAAATTTTCCTATTTTGCGTGTATTTTATGGAAATCCTGAGACCAGCAAGCACCTGCACGCATCGTTTGCCTTCACTGCAACTCACTGCTATGTTACCAGATCAGCAGCATCAACAGTGCACCCTTTTCAGTGACTGCATGCATGCGCATTGAGCACGTTTCCTGCACAGCATTGTACATCTGGCAACTGCGCTACGAGCAAGCAGAGTCGCGCGTGCCGCGTGGGCCAGTGATACGGCGATGGCACGTTTTGCATAGTTATTGTGTGCAGTTTTTACTTCGCTTACAATGTCGAAACCAACATTTACTGCCCAAAGTAGGGCTTCAGAGTTCAGAAGTGAAGAGTTCTTTGTCAATGATGGAAAAAAATTGATGTGTCGGTATTGTAACTGCAGAATTTAACGATATGCCACAAAATTTTATAAAACCGCTAAAAAACGAAATTTGGGTTTTTAAAAACGAAATTCTGTTCTAAGAATCACTGTTCTATTAATAATTCAAAATTAAAGTTAATGTCGCATTTATTAACTTTCAACCGAATATCGCAGCAAAATTATCCGAAAATCGTATTTTTTTCAATTTTAATGATGACCCCGGGGGGGGGGGGGGAGGGGGATCGCCACCCACCAGGACCAGTGTATTGCAATCAGAATTCGTCTGCAAACATGTCCGATACAAATCACTCCCTTCTTGCCAAATATAATGCTTGTTTGTGAAATGTATTACATGTAGATTTTTTTTAAATTCTTTAAATAAATAAATAGATAACTGCAGAAGGCAGTTGAAGTGTATAAATATTATAATATTATATAATAAGATTATAGGGATGCTAAAATGGAAAAATTAAATGTGTATTTATCTAGATTATTTATCTTAATGTTTATAAATCTTGTTACATCAAAAAAGGTCTCATTGAAATAAAACTGATTACTCCGACTAAGTCTTATTAAATCCTATTGCTTCTCTTGCCTGATAAAATCTAGTTACCTCTTATTAGATCTCATTGGGATTAAACTGACTAACTCTGACTTAGTCTTATTAAATCCTATTACTACTCTTGCCTGATAAAATCTAGTTACCTCCAAACTGACTCACTCCGACTAAGTCTTATTATATCCTATTGCTTCTCTTGCGTGATAAAATCTAGTTACCTCTTATTAGATCTCATTGGGATTAAACTGGCTATTTCTGATTGAATCTTGAAAAGTCCCATTGTGGTGCAGGCACCTAATAAGAACTTATAACATCTGACTAATTCTTTTAAAAATTGTAATGTTTATTTCTGATAAAATCTGGTTGGCTCTTAATAGTTTTATTAAACATGATTATCTCTGGTTGGTTCTGATAACTTCGGTTTCTGATTAACATTAAACCTTATAAGATCTTATAAAGTCTTGTGGAAATTTTAATAAGATTTATTAAGATAACCTGGATATTTTAAGCAGGGATGATTTCTATTGTTGGTCATGTTTATTTGATTTGAGCAGTGGAAAATGTGAAAAGTTAGGTCCAAATTTGAATAATCCACGCCATTTTCACCAAAAGAAACGGATCAAATACTTAATAAGCTGGTATTCGATGTAAATTTTAAGTCGATCACTTAAAAATTACTATTAGAATTCTCGATCTAAACTGTTAGGATCACCAGCTACCAAGTCCGACGTGAACTAATTGCCTGCTAATTTATAAAGGATATTTTGTGGAGAACTGTAGACACGCAGTCTTGATCACAATTTTTCTTTTTTCTTTTATATAAAAATTTCTCATTGAGTTAGAATGTATTGTGTACCTTTGATTTATTGTCGTAAACTTTAATTCACTGCCAAGTGTTCATCTCAACAACGAATGAAAGCTATGATAAACTGATAGGCATTGATTTTACACACATTTTTTTTTCAATTCAAGTACCTAAAATTTGATTCAATCACCACATTCCCCACTCCAGCATCGCAGATCGCCTTTTTATTTATTTTTTAAATGAAAAACATCATCAATTGTAATCATGCTATAGGCCAGGTAAATGATTTTAAATAGGTATACCCCAATTTTTTGACTTAAACATTTATTTTTCCAGGCAATATTTTTTTAACAAAATCAATTTTTATATCACACCCGCCAGCAAAGTAAGAGAGAAGCAAGAGAGCCGAACAAGACCCGGGTCGGTCGAATAAACACTTATCATGGCACCACCCTAACTATTTATGTATTTGGAACAATAATGATCAAAAAACTATTCAATCACTAGCTACATTTTAATATAACGTTGCTGTTGTCTTAATAATAACAATTCATTTATCCGGCGCTGCCCTACAAAATACGTAAGAAGTGTATTCAACAAGCGAAACTGTATTCCAAGTAATACTGGTTCAGGAACACCAGGAACACGGCCAATTCTCGGAAGAATGTATTTGTGGCTGGCTCGGCGAGCGGGGATTGAGATTCTCTTTCTCTCTTGCACTCACGTAGCAGCATGACATCGCTGGCTGGCAAGTTACTTGATGAATGAGCTCCCGAGCAAGCCATTACTCTGATAACTTGATCCAATGTTCACGCTCTTATCGGTCATGTGACAAGCGCCAGATCCCGCCTCGAGATTTGTCAACCCCTGTCAATCATACGCCTTCATTCGAAAACCTCCTGGCCTAGCTTTGGCTCTTAAGTCTGTCATTTAAATTTACAGCTATTTGGAAGACACCATCAAATTTTTTGAACATTTTTCTGATGAAAATGCCGGCGTTACGTACTTGAAGCACATCAAGAAAGATGATTACGATGTGGTGTCAGCATGTGCTTGTTTTGCTGCAAAAAATTCGCGTCCACTTATAAAGTTGTTCGAATTCTTAGAGGGTAATAAATAGCCTGCTCCACACCAAGATGGCCCTGCTTACTACAGGCATTTATTTCAAGGAACTGCGCAGCAAGCTAGCAACTTTCAGCTTGTTGAAGAGAGCAGAAGTCGAAACAAAGCTGAAACTTGTCGCGCAGCATGGGCGCAGCAAACTCCATCGAAACGTGAGCTGCAGGCTTGCAACCGGATGTATAACACAAGATACATTTGCAGAGCTGACATGGAATAAAAAAATTATCGAGCCCCTTCTGAAGGATATGCCGAGATCAGCCCAGTTAAAACCATGTCTCAGTGTCTTCATCGAAGGCTATGCAGCTCTGCGAAGATGGTTCGAGAAAAGTTGGCCAAACCTGATGTCAAACGTGGATATTTGCCAATTGCTATTCTCCTTAAAATCAGATTTTGAATCTTTTGCCACGTTTTTTGTTTTGTGTCTGCTTCACTGCCTCAAATGTGGATGCCGAAAGATCATTTTCGCAGTATTCGGTAGTAGTAAGCGACAGGCGCAGGCGGCTTCTGCCTGAGAATGCCGAAATTCTGACAATGGTAGCTTTTAACTAAATGCTAAATAAATAAAATAATGAATAAATTATTGAAGATGTAAACCACCAAAGAGCTCTTTATGTATCATAAAAATGTTATTATGAAGCCAAAGCGGCTAGCCTGTTGAGTTTGTGGATTGCCATATGTTTTTTTTCATTTTCAGTAATTTTTATACTTGTAGCTGCATGTATGTAGTTCAGTTGAATAACATGATGAATGCCACATTGAAACACCAAATTTATCCGTTTTAACTTTTTCCACCACCGAAGTCGAAAATCCGTAAAAAACACGAAATTCTGTACTTCTTTCATAACACCGCCATAACACCGAAATCTATAATTTTTACCACGAAATTTACACAATCATAACACCATAAAATCGTGACTCTTCTTATATGTAATGGGTGGAGGGTTAATTAAATGAAAAAACATATATCTTTAAAAAAAGGTACAAGACGTAAACACATAGTGCCGGAGGCACGGGGTCCGCTGCTAGTTGAATATAAATAAAGCCCATCAATATCTCACACTTCAGACCAATACCAATGTAATGAAAGACGTTAAAGTAAATGTAAAATATAATGCAGTAAAATATAATGCAAAAACTAAAATTGTAAAGAATAAAATGTAAAAGCACTTAATGTGATCATGATTGTTTAAAATAGGCTACGTTCATTTCAAAATTTTCGATCACAACACGAGGCAAACAACAAATACAAAATTAATTCAATATGGCGGCCTAAGCGGAAGCGGAATTGCAGCCATCACTGTCCCAAGATCCAAATTTGGTGTCATGGCCGACGTCTAGTTGTTGCATACAGTATGGTTGTTGTTTTCATCGATCTTTGTTTAATATCAATTAATATCTCGGTAAACCAGAACCAAACCAACAGAAATATTATCATATAAGTACAGGCTTATAATTTTTTTTTCTTTTTCTTAAATATATTTGCCGATGTGGCATATAGCTGTATTTGAGTTTCAATTAACTTGATTCTTGCGACATTCCGTTCCACGTGACAGCTTCTGCTCCTAATTGACGGCCACTGTACATTATCAACTTTGATTTAAACGTGCAGCAATCTAGTGATTCAGAAGATGCCGGAAGCGATCAAGATCGCCAGGAACAAGCAGCAAGTCGTCTACGGCCCAGTGGCAAGTTCCTCGATAGATATGATAACTGTCATGATATCATGTAATGAGTGTATCAAGGTTAACCAGAGGGATGACTGCTATACAAATGGACCACCTAGTGACTGCAAGGCAGTTGAATACGCATGGTGGTCATTGCTGTACCTATATCATCATGTAAAATAAAACACATTAAACATTTCCATATCAATCAATAACATGGCGCACTCGGTGCAAGGAGTCATTAAATCAGCAAAGAAGTTCGAGGATCAGCGCGATCAGCGAAACCAGAAAGTGCGAAGACAGTAAGAAGACGCAGCATGCAAACTAAAATCAAGACAGAAAAGCAGAAAAACCAGGTACAAATCATGAATTTACCGCCACCGCGTGAATTTTGCATAGAAGGGAACGTAACAGAGGACTGGACAGCATGGAGACTTCAATTCATGAACTATTTATTTGGATCTTAATTTGTGATGTATTGGTACCCCTGTCTGCCGCGAGAGCAAGGGATCGCTCTCCGGGATCTAGTCGAGTCAGTCGCGCTGGGGCAGACCTACTGTAAGGTACCTAGGTACCTATTATTATAAACATTAGTCCGGTCAACTAGTTGTGTCGTTCTTGCAAATGCGTTCGTCGGCTGTCCGCTACCCACGTCCTGGTCTACCATCCGTCTTGTAGTACCAAACATAACAGTCTGGCGACGAGAAATACGAAGTTTTTACGCGGATGTTCGACGATTTATTCAAGAAGTTGGTGCGGAGCGAGGATCTCGTTTTTTAGTCACCACGAGGCGATTGACCTCCGGCGGCCATTGTCTGCCTTTGTCTGCCAAGTCGGGACTCGGGAGTCAAGTGAGTCAAGTCGACATAGAAGTCAAGTCTGAATGCAAGTGATTCGCGGTTTGCGTAAGCCGAAGTCAAGTTAGTCATCCGAATCAAGTGGTTCGTCTGAGTCTAACCGGCCGGTTAGCAGTCGTCAAGAGTCAAGAATGTCTTTTCTCGATAAGATTTCCGAATTAAACCCTGCGTCTGAGGATCTGGAAACTTATCTGGAGCGCCTCGAGCTCTACTTTGACGCGAACGATGTCAAAGCAGAAAAGAAGCCTGCCGTGTTACTTCAGCTCGTGGGAGCTAGTGTGTACAAAACTTTGAAGTCGCTTTTGTCACCAGAGCTTCCGAAAAGCAAAACGTACGAACAGTTAGTGTCAAAATTGCAACAGCACTATCAACCAGTAAAGTCCGTCATAGTGGAGTGTTTCACTTTTAATAAAAGGAACCAAGGGGAGGGCGAAACCATAAACTGTTACACAGTAGAGCTGCAACGTCTTGCAAGCACTTGTGAGTTTGGCTCATTCCTGGATCGTGCGCTTCGCGATCGTTTCATCGGCGGAGTGTGCAGTGAAGAGATTCATCAAGTTCTCCTCAACTCAACTGAAGAGTTGACTTTCGTCAAAGCGTGCCAGTTGGCGCGAGGCCTAGAAGCTGCTAGGTGTAATGCGCAAGTAGTGAGTTTGGTCGATTCGTCAGTCAAGAAAGTCGTCAAGCAGTCTCATGGATCCCACGGGTTCCAGTCTCGTCAAGTCAGCGCGTATCCGAGTACGTCAAAAGTACAGTCAAGAGTCAAGAATAATCGCGAGCCGAATCGCGACTGTCGATTGATTGATTGATTGATTATTGGTGCTTAACGACGCACTGTTTTGACAACTGGCCCTTTGGCACTGGTCTAATGGCGTCGGTGAATGAAATGGTGATGATGAGGGTGATGATGAACCTAACTTAGTCTAGAAAGGAGGAGGGGAAACCCGGTGCCGGCACGTAGCCTACTCCTGTCGAAAAGCACCAAGGGGACCACCGGCTTTACGTCCCTTCCGAAGGACGGTACAACTCGAACAACAGGATTCCTCCACTAATCCGTGCTGACGAGAGGTTGATTAGCAAGGCGAGTAAAGTTGTTGTACTAACTTCAAACCCTCCAACCTCTCTCCCGAACAGAACTGACCATGTGCATGATGGTCACCCATCAAACACCTGACTCAGCGCGATGTTGCTTAACTTCGGTGATCTCACGAGAACCGGTGTTTCCAACTGTCGTCGATGCGGCCGTCATCACAACGAGGACACTTGCCCTGCGCGAAGCTGGGAGTGTTTCAACCGTCATCGCAATGGCCACACAGCCAAATTGTGTGGGCGCTGGAAGCGTCTAGTCAAGAAGGTCGTGGATGAGTCGTCAGATGACGGGTTATTGATCAACGCTCAAAAATCATTACATGGTAATGATATCCTTTTTTGTCGGATTAATTGGTTCACAACCGCTACAAAGAGGAATACCATTTCCATTCGTAAGAATTATAAATGTTTCGAAAAGTATTCTATACCAGATATCGTTGTTTAAAAATCTTCAAATTCTCCAGACGATGGAAAAAGGTACTGAATCTGTGGTACATTGTTGAATTGTAAGAAACTTTAGCACCTTATTCTGAAGCCGTTCTTCTCACCTCTTCTACTTAATCAGCTGGGCTTGCCCATTCCACATTCCACACAGCACATTCCAAGGACCAGGTAATTGTTCAATACAAGAATCGAAGACATTCGACAACAACTCAATTCATGCCAGGTTTTCACAACACTCGCCATAATTTCTCATATTTTTTATAATATTTAACTTCAATGTTTTTAACCAACTGGCGGTAAATTTAGTATTGAATTTTGCTTAAATCCAAAATTTCAAACCCATAAGCGCGTAGTGCGTCAATTTCTTGGCTATTTTGCAACTTTTTCACAATTTTTTTTGTCGAATTCAATCGCAAATACTATGATGAAATAATGATCCTAAATGACTATTTAAGTTACATCGCACTTATCGTTATGACGATTTCTCCGTATCTCACAACAAAGGGCGAAACCCCAAGCCCATAGAGCCCACCCTAAGCCCAAAGGGCTAACCCCAAGCCCATAGGGCCAACCCTAAGCCCAAAGGGCTTACCCTTAGCCCATAAGGCTAACCCTACGCCCATAGGGAAAAACCTATGTCAATAGGGTGAAATCCTACGCCAAAGGGTAGAAACTAAATAACCAACAAGTAGAAACCATCGCGTAATTGAGACAAACCTTATGATTCACCCTATGGGTGTATGTTTTTGCCCTATGATCGAAGGGTTTAGCCCTATGGGCGTAGGGTTTGTCTTATGGGATTGGTTTTCGCCCTTTGGGCGTAGGGTTTGCCTTATGGGCGTAGGGTTTCGCACTATGAGCGTAGGGTTTCGAACAATGGGTTTAGGGTTCGTCCTATGAGCATGGAGGTATATCACAAGGAGTGGCTACTGCATGCTCGCAACGCACTAGCGTAAGCATTAGCGAAGGTGCACTTCTCACGATTTGTCACGTTTCCACTTTTCTCAATATATTATGTATAAGTAATGTCAGCAATAGCATTAACAAATTTAAATGCATTTTATTCAGTGATAAACCACACGTGTGGAACATCTTTTGGAGAATAGTACAAACACGTGCATTATTTTCTGTTAGAATCTTTGCTGTATGTGTTTTTTTTGTCAGACTGGCACACTAACATGATTTTAGTTGAATTGATTTAAGTGTTTAGTTCAAATCTTTGTGTGCTTGCTAATGTCACAAAGTTCTATCAGTCGCGAGTCGGCACGTTTACACTTATGTATCCACCTGATACAAGTCTTGCTAATTAGGGGACATTTTTTCGTATCATTCACTTTTGAACCGTGATTTATAGCAGCTATGTACTCATTGCAAGGCTTGGCGAATGGAAAAAGTGTCACGCCGTGTTCTCTATCAATTTTATTTGACGTGCATAGGCAATGACAGCAGTACGTTCTAGACATATTTCATTTTTTTTTGTAGCTTCTGCCGGTATTTCTTCCATTTTTTATTAACGTATAATAACTTCCAACGAAACCAACGAAAGTAAATAAAGACACATTAACACTTGAAAAACTCACAGAACAATACCGAATCTCCTGACTTCCACCAAGCAAACCCGCACTGAAGGGCTGCATGAACTGGCAAGATGGCGGCTCTGACGTCACTCGTCTGACGTCAGGCCTGACAAAATCTTGGCCTCGTTGCGAGCATGCAGTAGCCACTCCTTGTGATATACCTCCAACCAAAGCGATCCTCCAAATTCAACCACCTGGCAATCCCATTCAATTCTTTCCCCCAACCAAAGCCCAAAACTCCCACGTAAACAACCCCACCACCCCCTCAAAATCCCACACACCCCCTAACCGCAACGATTATCACCCCTTACATCCAATCCACCCAAAAATGCCTGCCTAGGGTACAGGTTTCTAATCCCGACCCTAATCTAAAAATCTTTTATCAAAACATCAGGTCCATTAATTCCAAAGTCCGAAACCTAAATATCATCGACAGAGAATTTAACAATCAATTAAATATCAAAGCAGTAACCGAGCACTGGATGAATCCACATGAAGCTCACTCAACGGTTATTGCAGGTTTCAACCTAGCTTCTGTTTTTACCCGAAAGGCACATTTTTTTTTACTAGAGACAACCTTAGTGATATTATCGAGAGAAATGACTTGGTAAATCTCAGCATTGAGAAAATCTTCGAATGTTCAGTCATTGAGTTGAAAAATTGCCGTGCAATAATCCTATGTATTCATAGATCTCCTTGTGGCTGTATCAAACTTTTCCTAGAAAAATCTGAATTAGTCATAGATATATTAAATAATGAGCGCTAATGAGCGGTTTCAACAACAATGCAACTCACAACAACCCTAACAAGATAAAGCTGCGTGCACGTCTCAAAACGTTAAATTTAAAACTGTCCTAAAAAGAGCCTACCAGAATAACAGCCTCAACAGCAACATGCATTGATAATGTAATCACAAAAATTCCCAAAAATATGACTCTTAAGCTCATAGAAACTGGTATATCTGATCATAGGCCATCCAAGTCTCCCTTAAGGTAACATTTCGTAAAACTAATCACAAGAAAATGATTGCAAGCCAAAGATTTAATCAAAACCAGACTCAACCACAAAGGGAACGACCAAAAAATGTCCACTTCACTAACAAACGAAGACTGGAGGGAAATCTATGAAGCCAAGGAGGTAAAAGAGAAAGTCTCACTTTTCATAACTACTTTCAACAAACACTTCAACCTAGCCTACCCTCTTAAAACACAAAAACCTAAAAAACAACATCATAATTGCTGGATAACCAAAGGCAACATGACATCTTGCAAACATAGTAGAATGATCATATCTTTGAGCAAAGAAACAAATAGCATCGTTTGGAAAAATCATGTAAACTTCTAGCAAAATAACCCTGAAAAGAGTCATTGAGGCAGCAAAAAAACAAGATATTCATAAAACAATTTCCAAATCTGATAAAATCATGAAAACCATTTGGGACCTTGGATATACAGAAACCGGAAAAAAGGAAAACACAAAAAAATATTAAGGAACTACTCATAAAAGGCAAAGTCCTTAATACTCCAACCGAGATAGGATGCGCACTAAATGAACATTTTATTAACCGCGCGAAACCTAAGGACCCACACTTTGACGATAATAAAGCTCGCATTAAACTTTCTAAAAATCCCTCAATGGCCAAAACGATATTTCTCACACCAGTAACCCTTGACGAAATAAATCTTATAATAACAAACTTAAAAAATTCTTCCGGTATTGACGATATTCCAATCAAAATTATTAAACGACTCTCAGCTGACGTATCGGGGCCATGGCTGACATTTGCAACGCATCTCTAACAACTGGAACCTTTCCTGACAACTTCAAAACAGCAAGTGTTATCCCATCATTAGTGAAAAAAAGGAAATAAAACTGATCCAAGTAACTATCGCTCTCCATGTTAAAATCATTTTCCAAAATTATTGCAAAAGTCATGTACCAAAGACTCAAACACTTCTTTACCAGTAACGACACTTTAGCCAAAAATCAACATGGTTTCATGAAAAAAAATCAACTGAATCTGCCATTTTTGAAAACATAAATAAGGTACCTCGCGTAAACCACGAGTTACTGTTAACCAAACTGTATCACTATGGAATTAGAGGCATTGCTAACGACAGGATCAGATCCTACCTAAACAATAGGCACCAATTCTTAATTGTAAATAATTACACTCTCTACCATTCACCTCAAATTTTCCCTTCTAAAAGCCTAAAAATTGAGAGAAGCGTACCTCAAGGGAGCATACTAGGGCCACTACTTTTCCTTGTCTACATCAACAACTTACCAGCAAATATTATTAACGCTAAAGTAACCATGTTTGCCGACGACACCAGCCGACTAATAAATGATTCGTCTCTTTCTTCTACTATCCAGATCAAAACGAATTTTGCTCTGACAGAACTATGCGACTGTTTAAATGCCAACCAACTTAAAACACTCAAAAAACAAAAATAACCCATTTTAAATCCAACAACACTAGACTATCCGTCAATTACTTTCCACAAATTAATGCTGGCGTGGACACACTGGATATGTTAATCAAGTGACTTTTCTCGGTCTCGAGCTCGACTCCCATTTAAATTGGAAACCACATATTACTAAACTACAAGGGAAGCTATTCTAAACAATGCTATGCCATCCGAGTAATTAAAAAAGATTGCACCAAATAATTATCTAAAAATTATATATCACGGCCTATTCGAGTCTGTTATGAGCTATGGAGTGGTATTTTGAGGCAACTGCTCCACTTCCAAAGAATCTTCTTACTTCAAATAAGGGCTATCCGTATCATACCAAACTTAAAACCAAAGAAAACTTGTCGCAATCAATTTATCAAATTAAACATATTGACTTTACCTTGCTTATACATATTATATAAAGTACTAGTGTTCATAAAAATCAATTCTTACCTTTTCCCAACACATAATCATAAGCACAGCACCAGACATAAGAAAAATTTTGACCTCCAAAGAGATTCTTTGGCCCTCTCTCAAATCAAAAACCAAATTAAAGCTTCCGGCCTCCTCTTATTTAACTTGCTACCAAACGATTAAAAAAATTCCGACACTAGCTCTTTCAAGAGTTAACTTAAAAATATCCTAATTGCTGGCAAGTTTTACTCCTTTGAAGAATTTAAGACTCATTTCATTCCGTAAACTTAATTTTCCTATTCATATTTTCCTATTAGATTTTAAGTATACTAAAGGTTCTCCTATGATACTATTTCCTTTTAATTTATATTACTCTTACTAGATCCATATTTTATATTTCCTATGATATATTTATAATAAATTGATGAACTTTTACGCTTGTGCAAATGTTAATAAATCCTGTACATGTACTAGATGAGAGTGACAATAAACAATACAATACAAGCTTCTAAACAAGAAACAGTTTAATGGTTACTTCGCATGTCCATGGTGTCCATGGTCCAGGGAAATCTGTCGACACTGGAGTCAAAAACGAAATCAGATATCCGGTACTGGAAGAGGACATCGAGCTTCGAACTGGTCGAGGCTGATATGGCTCTAGCCATATTTAAGGGTAGTTCAATTTTGATTAATTTACCTGCCTTCAATACTTTTAAGGTAAACATCCCCTGAGTCCTGACTATATGCATTGCTGTTTGATTGGTGTGGTCAAAATCACAATGCTTCACTGGTTAGATGATTCGCATCAACCGTATTATATTGGAACCGAATCAAACAAAAGTGAGATCGAGCTTCGTTTGAAATCTATAAAACCACCCTGCAATGTGCCGAGATTCACACGAGAACTTAAACACCTAATGTACTGGAAGGCATCTGAGTGGCGTTTGTGGCTTCTCTTTTATTATTTGCCGTGTCTGACAGGAATTATTTCCAATGAATACCCGAACCATTTCAAACTGTTCTCGGAGGGTATTTATATTTTGCTGCAAGCATCTCTTACCAGGGCCGACATATCCCGAGCTGATGCCAAGATTTTTCAGTTTGCTTGTGGAGTGCAGCTTCTTTATGGAGTTAAATTTACAGTTTACAATGTCCATTTCCTCACACATTTGGGTGAAGCTGTCTTAACTTAGGACCTCTTTGGGCGCACTCACTTTTTTCGTTTGAGAATGTCAATGGAAAGTTATTGGGTCTTGTGAACGGACCTGGTGGTGTACCACAACAATGTGCTAAGAGGTACATAATGCGCATTTCCTTGAAACCATTCATTTCTCGAAACCGCATTTCATTAGGATTGTCAACACAAAATTACATGGTTAAACTTTCAGGGTTACGTAGTAGGTCTGAAGTGTTTCAGTCTGATGGATCAACTGTGCTAGGAAGTGGGAACATGCCTGTTCCCACCCCCTCTGAAAAATATGCTCTTTCAGTTTTGAACTGTGTTGTGGATGATGGTCAAGTTTTGTTGTTTGATCGCGCCATTGTGAACGGAACTGTCTTTACTACGTTTTCATACTATGGAGTCAAAAAAACTGCTAACTGCTTCTTCCACACTGAAAGCAGTATGAAAGTTGAAAGGATTGCTGAAATTTTAACAGCCATTGATTTTACTGGAAATCGTTCTTTTTTCATGTTTTATCGTAAGGTTCAATTCCAGGTATTCAGTGAGATTGTCCCATTACATATCCATAAAATTTCGTTTGTTTATCCAACAATTCAAGCCATTTCCTGTGATCAAGTTTAGGGGAAATGCATGGCGCTGTGCAATGGAAGGGAGACGTTTATTTCAAAGTTCTCTTATCAATATGAACGGTACTGATTTTTGTTGTATTCTATATTCACTTATTTAATCGTTGCTATTCAAAATATTGCTATGTTTTGTTTATAATGCATGAGCGAGTTATGAGTAAAAACTCAAAATGAGTTATAAAATGTATTTTTTCGTAACGAAACTAAAAGGATTTTTTTTTTACCTTAAAACGCATTTCTGTGTCCTTATAATCCTGGCGTTTAGAAGAAAAAGAAATTCCCTATAAATGCACTCTAGTCATTCTTTATAAATATGCTTTACGTTTCCTTTAAAATATATAATTAAGGATATAGTTTTATTATTGCTCTGACTGGAATTGACAGATATTTCAAAAGGCTTCATGTCCATTGGTATCAATTCAATTAATGGCCGTCTGCAAATAAGCAACATATCAATTGAGAAAATCTTAAACCTATTGATGGTCAATTGAATTAAAATCTTCGCCAATTGAAATAATTTGTTGCCAATTGATGCTCAATTGATGTATTTTGGTGTAAAATCATCACCAATTGATATCAATTGACGCCAATTGGTGGTCAATTGGTTGAAAATCATCACCAATTGATAGTCAATTCATGTCAATTGGAGGTCAATTGATATCAACTCATGCCAATTGAAATCATTTGGTTTATCAATTGAGATTTTTGCTAGGGAAGCCACCTTTACAAGAAGTTTATTTCAGTTCAAAGCTATTTTACAATGCCGAGAGCTACGACTTATAAGCGGAAGTATTTTGGGACTCAGTTTTCGGAAAAGCATTCGAAGAAAAACGCTGAAAGAATCGATTTAAAAGATGATATTGCAACTCCCGTGTCACCTAACCTGGAACCAAACCTTCCTGTCAGCGCTTCCAAAAGGAAACTAAGCTTCGACGGGATTTATGATGACAAGTGTGAAAGTGAGAAGTCTTCAAATTCATTTTAGATCTGGAGTTACTTTCCGTGCTTATCAAGAACTCGTCCAGGTGCAAAGTGTGTGAAAGCATTGGTTCCTTGGCTGTGACTGAAGATGTGGTTCACCGCAACGGCATGGCTTCAAAGATTGTGATAAGTTGCGAAACACGTGGTTACACCAACTCATCCATGAGATCCAAAGTGACGAGGAATAGACTTTTTGAAGGGAATGTGCGTTACACGTGTGGAATGCGTTCAATTGGTAAAGGCCATTTCGGTGCTCAAATGTTGGCTGCGATTATGAATCTACCAAAGCTATCAACACGTGAGACTCGCTGTACCAAGATCATCGGGCAATATTTGAAGGAAGCAAGTGAAGCGTCTATGCATGCTGCTGTGAAGGAGGCAATAGCCGAAAATCCAATTGTGGACAAGCCAGGAAGACTGCAAACGGACATTCCAGTTGCCTTAGACGGATCGTGGCACAAGCGTGGCCATACATCCTTGAACGGTGTAGTGACCGCTACATCGGTTGACGAAGGCAAGGTGATTGATCTGGAGTGCCTGACTAAGTTTTGTTCTTGCAAGAAGGGCCAAAAAGTTCACGAAGTCAGCTGTGCAGCCAACTACCTCGGCACCAGTGGTGGCATAGAAGTAGAAGGTGCCGTTCGGATGTTCAACCGTTCCGAAGAGACACGAAGGGTGCGGTATGTTGATTACCTTGGTGATGGGGACTCAAAAAGCTTCAAGAAGGTTGTCAAAAGTAAGCCTTACGGTGACAACGTTATCATCGAGAAGTAAGAATGCGTAGGACATGTGCAGAGGCGAATGGGTGCACGTCTTATGAAGGTTGTACCCGAACACAAGGGCAAGAAACTATCAGACGGCAAGCGAATCGGTGGCAAGGGCCGGCTAAGTAAAGAAAGATTGAGAAGCTCCAAAGGTACTACGGCAATGCTTTTCGGCGAAACTCCAAAGACCTGGCAGGTATGAAGAAGGATGTCTGGGACATATACTTCCACAAGCTTTCCACAGATGCTAAACCACAGCACTCTCTGTGTCCCGAAGGTGAACTCTCCTGGTGCCTGTCACGAAAGAAAAATACAGTCACCAACATTCCCTGCCAGAACCTGTTTTTTTGGCCATATAAAATAAATTCAAAGATCTTGCTAATGAGAAGCTGCTAAAGAAATGCCTTAATGGAAAACTCAAAATTGCAATGAATCGTTCAATAACGTTATCTGGGCAAGGCTACCGAAGACCGTCTTCGTAGGCATTGAAACATTGAAGTTGGGAGCATACGATGCGGCTTTGTGCTTCAATAAAGGTAACATTTGAAAATTAGATTCTCCAGCATCTGGGGATGGAAGTTGGCCAAACACAGTTCGAGGACTGCGAGATATCGACGACATGCGAGGCGACTTCGCGGATATTGCTGCTTAGCGGCAACGAAGCAAGCTCGACAGAGCCGGAAAACGCAGAAAAAACGAAGCGAAGATGCAGAGGGTGATTAAGAAGTAGACGACCTAAGCTACGGTGCTGGAACACATTGATTCGCTCTCTTTAGAATCCATGACCTGCATGAAAAGGTATCTCTACTTTCAACAGCCATTATCGCAGCTTGCATTTTTATTTTCTTTAGGAACAATTATTTCAAGCTAGAGACTCAATTTTTTTTTGTCATTACTATTTACTGTGTTTTTTACAAGATAGACATTGATCATCTTGATTGATTATTTATTTTGGCCACAATTAATTGTTTCATCTATCAAAATGTAGAAAAATTTCATGCCATTTTGAATCCTAAACTACGACATTGCCTACGACTTCGCCTACGACTTCGCCACGTTGTCCGATCTCAAACTTATCTTGCCTCATCGAGTTGAAAACAAGTTCTTCGCAATTTTTTGGTAAGCACAAATGTTTATTCCAGTAATATACGCAATTCTTAGGTGGATAACATTATAGATAAACAAATAATTCTACTTAAAATAAATTTTATTATAATTCTTTTTTGATTATTTTCTAGGACCCCTTGTGGGGTATTACAGAAAAGAGTCGTGATAAAAATAAATACATATTTATACATAATTATACATATATAAATACTTATAAATTAATAAAGCTAAAAAAAAATATATTTATATATAAATATCGGCTTAGAAGTAAAACTGTGTAAGTCCAATTTTGGCCAAAATGAGTTATTGGTATTGGCGGACAGACTAGCGCTATCTGTTGGTGCAACCGTGAATGTCAAATTGAAATTGGAATGTGAATGTCAAATCAGAACAGCTGTTTATATTCAAATAAATGGCAAAAATTTGGACAAGTCCTCTGAATGGTATATGGTTTATGGCTTATGGTTTATGCTTTATGGTAATATTGAAAGCTTCAGGGCGAATGTTGTGTCTTGTATTTTTAACTTTGATGTTAGTAGAATATGCTTAATCTTTAATGTAATCACGTCAGATCAGTTGGGATGTAATAAATTGCTGAAATTTGTTGAGGAGACCAAAGGTGAAGACAAGTCGTCAGGTCTATGGTTTCAGTGCTTCAATTTCATTTTCTATAAGGGAATTAATTACTACCTAGTGGTTTATTTTTAAAACATTCGAAATAATAAATGGAAAGAAATAAATTCCTTATAATTGTGTTCTAAACATCATTAGATATAGAAATAGCTTAATTAATGTTAATTGTTTTATATTTACTGCCAACTGTGCAATGAGTGCTTTTTATTAAAATAAAATTTGATTGTGATCAATTGCTAACAATTATCCATGAAAAATATTTTGCGTATTTTTGTATGGATGTTGCTCCTGGGAAATAAATTGCCTTTTAGATACTACCTGTCTAGAAAGAATTAATTAACTTATAGAATTTGAAAACAACTTGTATAATATGCACTTCAAGTTTAGAAAGATATATTAGAATTTTATAATATTCATAAGTGTAAAGTTTACATAGCTTGTATTGTTATTGTTATTTCTATTAATTCATTTTAACTAACCATTTAACCCCCCCCCCCCCCAAAAAAAAAAACACAACAAAGAGGGCCCCTTGGATATGTTTGCTGACTGCCTTTTGAGTCTCAAGGATACAAGAAGCTGCATCCTTCAGAAAGAGAACACAGATGGTCTACAGAGGCATGTGTTCTTCCCACAGTTGACTGTCGGGATTCGTGAAGGTTTAATATGCAAACGAAATTTAAAAAAATGCGCCGAATTATAGGATGACAGTTCGCAACCACGTGGTACATACAAAATGTCGCTGTCGTCTTCAGCAATTTTGGAAAATTCAGGAAAATGTTTTGCAAAAAATGTGTAAGTCCTAGAGTCAGCCCCACTTCATCTGACGGGTTGACTTTTCTGGAAGAGAAAAACTTATCTTTAGGTAAGTTAGCACCCATTTGTGCTGTATTTGTGATTACTAGTTCTTTAATAATAACGTGCTGTATACGTTTCAGACAATAAGAATAGTTTTTATAGTGAATATGAGAAGAATTACTTGTCTGAAACACTTCCTTAGAAGTTTTAGGTTACGTTTGCAGATGGCTCGAAGGAAATTGTTGCTTCAAGGTAAGCTTTAGTTAACTAAGCCGTTTTTGAACTATTTTAATATTACTTTGAATGTCCATAGGTAAGAAAAAGGTAAAAAACTAGGCTATTCTAGCATAAGCCAGACCAGGGGACCTATTCTTGAAATGTTATCGCCGCTATAACTCGTGTTTTAAGGTATGGCGCCTTAATAATAGCGAATCCGTATTCTTGAAAAGTTATAGCGCGATAAGTTAAGCATTTTGGTCTATAGCATGCCTTAACGTATGGCGAGCGAAATAACTCGTCGTACGATATGGCAAGTGACAGCGAGCGCCATCTTTGTGCGTTTTAATGTGCGCGATTTTTTAAAAATTGTCAGTTCAAATCAAGGCGAGACGCGATTTGCTTTGACTGTTTAATGTTTGTTTACTTCTAAGAAAATTTGTTTAAAATATTAAATCAAATAGTTTAATCATTTTCCGCAATCGAGTGCTACAATCAAGCAACGAAAATATCAATCAATCAACAAAACGAGGTGAGTGTCTTCCTACCTATACCTATGCCTAGAGGCTAGGTAAATTAAAGTCTCCACTCTCACTTATTAGATTTAGTATTACCTTTTTTCTAGTTTCAACGTCGTCACTAAAACAAGGAAACTGTGCTGGATTACACTGACCTATTTCAATGATATTTCAGCTCCAGGATTACAGGATGGATGAAGAGGATAACGCATGGATGCAGTATGCCGTTAACATCATCGAGGAAATTGAAGGCCCCGGAGTTGGAGGGATTGCTGCAATTCGCAGAGAGAATGTAGATGCGTTTGACATCCCAGCTGTACAGTTTAAACAGTTTTTCCGCCTCACCAAGCCACTAGCTAGAAACCTAATAGAAACTCTCCGCCCTGTGATGCCTCCCCATCGCTCATCTGCACTGTCTATAGAAAGGAAGGTGAGTTTTTCCAGATAATGCCTAAATTATACCTTTTTAAAAGATACTGTCTATATACTTACTAATATCTGAATTTACTAAATGTTTGCAGGTGCTAGCAGCCCTCCGGTTTTACTCAACAGGAAGCTACCAGGGACTGGTCGGGAGCGATTTCACGATTGCAATGAGCCAACCGTCAGTGTCACGGGTTTTAGGTGAAGTTAGCGAAGCTATAAACACCGTGATGCTGAACGACATAATCAAATTCCCCACTACACCCGAAGAGCAAGCTGTAGAAAAACAAAAGTAAACACATTGACAATTCAATAACTTAATTCATTAATTGGTTCAAATTCAATATCTATTATTATTTTCGGTTGAAATTTGATCATTCTTTTTAGATTTATGCGGCTTGGGCAGTTCCCCGGGGTTATTTCTGCCATTGATGGCACACATGTTGCAATTGTGGCACCTCCCCAAAATGATATTGAATATTTAGAAGGGGCTTACATCAACAGAAAAAATTTTCACTCTCTTAATGTAGAGGTGGTAAGTAACAGACAACCGAACCTTTTTAAGCACTAAGGACTGGTTACAGTTGGTGTTAGTTGCATATTCATACCTGTGTTCTTTGCTGCGACAGGGATGCAACGCAGACATGCGTATTACATCGATCAACGCCCGATTTCCAGGGGCAACCCATGACAGCCATATTTGGGCCACTGGGAATGTGCGCCAGTACATGGTACAAAAGTACGAAGAAGGGCAACGCAACACGTGGCTACTTGGTAATTATTTTTAATTGCCATTCATGAATTCATTATTTACAGTAGTTATGACCATATTATGTACCTAGTATCACAATCAATTCCGTAAGTATAGGTAACAAGTTTATCACAGTTCACTTTCAGGAGACAGCGGTTACCCCCTTGAACCGTGGATTATGGTTCCAATCACAAACCCACCTCCTGATTCACCTCAAGCACTTTACAACCGCAGGCAAATCAAGTGCCGAAATGTTGTGGAACGGTGCATCGGACTATTAAAATCAAGGTTCCGGTGCTTGCTACAGCATCGTTTCCTGCACTACCACCCCCGTGTTGCTGGCAAGATAGTAAATGCCTGTGCCATACTGCATAACCTGTGTATAGATGCCAGGCTCGAACTGGAACTGGCTGATGGGGAAGAATTGGTTGGCGGTGGTCCCGAGGGAATGATCCACGAGCCACACCTGGCCAACCCCGGTGTGCTTCCCGGTGCGCAGAGAGATCATTGGCTTCGTCAAGGCAGACATATTCAGCAGCAAATTGTGAACCAATATTTTGTGTGAGAACATTGTGCCTTAAAATATAAATATAGGTACCTACTAACATATCTTAGGCTGGGTTTACAGCTTGCAATGTTGGTGCCACGAAGTTGTCAACATTGGCTCTGCCACCAATCAGAAACGTCATGGCAGAGTCGCGAACATGACGTCATGCACATCCAGAGTCTCTGATTGGTGACACAGCCAATGTTGACAACTTCGTGGCACCAACATTGCAAGCTGTAACAGCTTTAGAATTC